>CM066032.1:414518081-415118081 GCA_033557465.1 Ichthyophis bannanicus | reverse complement strand
AAGAGGCAAACCTTACCCGACAGCCCTTATGCTATATCACTAACCAAGATGTTAAAAAGAATCGGACCAAGAACAGATCCCCGGGGCACACCACTGGTAACCACCTCCTCCTCAGAGTGAGCTCTATTTACCTGTACCCTTTGTCGCCTCCCACTCTACCAATTTCCAACCCAAGCAGTAACTTTAGGATCCATCCCTAGGGTGTTCAGTTTGTTTATAAGTCGCCTGTGAGGCATGGTGTCAAAGGCTTTACTTAAATCTAAATACACCACATCTAGGGCTCTCCCTCAGTCCAACTCACTATTTTCTCTTTCAGCAGCATTTCCAATAATTTACTCGCCACCGAAGTTAAACTAACTGGCCTGTAGTTTTCAACCATATCCTTACTTCTGCTTTTGTGTAAAGGGAGCACATGAGCCTCTCTCCAGTCCTTTGGCACCACTCCCAACTCCAACGAGGCGATGAAAAGGTCAGTCAGTAGAGCTGCTAGAACGTCCCCAAGTTCCCTCAGTATTCTAGGATGTATCTCATCCGGTCCCATCGCTTTGTCTACTTTAAGTTTAGCTAGTTTCTTACGAACACAGTCTTCTGAAAATTGTTCAAGACGCTCTTCACTTCTGTTCCTGTTTGTGGGTGTTTTCTGAGGTCCTTTTCCTGGTTCTTCATCTGTGAACACAGAACAGAAATATTTCTTAAGGAATTCTGCTTTATCCTCATCAGCATCTACATATTCCTCCCCTTCGCCCTTAAGTCTGATAATACCACTTTTGCCCCTCCTCGTCTCACTAACATATCTGAAAAATGTCTTAGCCAATGCAATAAAATGGGGGGATATTTCCTCCTCATTTTGAATCTTTGCTTTCCTGACTACTTTGGTAGCTTCTCTACGCTTTTCCAAATATAGATGCCTGTCTTCCTATCTTTGTGATTTCTTCTATTTCATGAAGACCTCCCTCTTTTTCTTCACCTTTTCAGCTACTTCTTTTGAAAAAATAGCAGTCTCCCTTTCCTTTTACTTTTATTTGCCATATTAACAAAAAGGTTGGTTGCCTTTAAAATATCCCCTTTCAGTTTTGCCCAGTGTTTTTGTACATCCCCCAGCTGTTCCCATCCCGCTAAGGACTCCCTGAGGTATTGGCCCATCTTGGCAAAGTTAGTTTTCCTAAAGTCTAAGACCCATGCTTTTGAGTGGATTCTAACAGCCCTAGTCCTAATACTGAACCACACTTCTGGTGATCACTGGATGCAAAATGATCTCTCACTATAACATCAGAAACACTTTCACAATTGGTAAGTACCAAATCCAGTATGACACCTTCATGTTCGGGTTTTGTTACCAATTGCCTGAATAGTTTGCCCTTAGAGAATCCAGGATTTCCTTACTTCTAGATGATACTGCAGCCAGAATGTGCCAGTCAACATCTCGCATATTGAAATCCCCTTATCAGTATCACTTCCCCTTTCCTAGCAATGCCGTGTATGTCTTCAATTTACTCTCTGTCCACCTAATCCTCCTGTGAGGGAGGTCTGTGTATCATGCCAATGCAAATAGATTTCTATTTCCTTCTTTCTAGTTTAACCCACAGTGCCTCCTCTCTCCCTCTTAAGCTCTGTAGTTCCAAAGCCTTAATATTATTTTTTATATACGGTGCCACTCCTCCTCCCCTTCTTCCTACCCTGTCCTTTCTGAATAAAGTATAGCCTGGTATAGTTACATCCAAGTCATGGTTTTCTGTGAACCGTGTTTCTGTAACTGCCAAGTCCGCCTCTCCCATTAAAGCTTCAACATCTGGGATCTTATTTCCCATGCTATGGGCATTTATACACACCATTTTCCTTATGTTGCCCCTTTTACCCATTTCCAAAAAGGTATTTAATGTTTCACTTACCTGGGGGCTTTCTTCACCCATCCCCAATGAATCTAGTTTAAAGACACATCGACCCTTTCTTGGACAGATGAATGCCATCTCTGCTCTATAACCCTTGATGATACCATCCATGCAGCCATGCATTCATCTCCAGGATGCGAGCTTCTCTGCCTTGGCCTTTACCCTCAACAGGGAGGATTGAAGAGAACACCACCTGCGCCCCTATCTGCTTCACTCTCTGTTCTAGAGCCATGAAGTCTCTTTTGATATACTCAGAGGGATACCTGGCAGTATCATTTGTGCCAACATGGATTAGCAGCATTGGGTAATAGTCAGTGGGCTTGATGAGTCTCCGCAAACTCTTCATAACATCTTGGATTTTGGCACTTGGCAGACAGCATACCTCTCTGGATATCAAGTGTGGTCGGCAGATGGATGCCTCAGTACCCCTCAGAAGAGAGTCTCCTACAACCACTACCCTTCGCTTCCTTGTGGTCATTGATTCTGAAATTTTGGGGCACTTGAGCTCTGGTTCTCCCCTTTCCAGGGGTGCTTTCACCTCCTCCACTTCCAGGGCTGCATAATGGTTCTTCATTTGAAGGGCTGGAGAAGTTGGATTGGTGATTCTGCAGGCCCTGGTGACTTGTGTTGAACCTTCATCATTCTTCTCCTCTGCTGGAGAGCTTGGATGTTGCAAGAAGCATCTCATCAATTTACTTCTCACTGTCTTGAATGCTCCTAAGCCTTGCCTCCTCCTCTCCGAGTTCCTCTACTTGTTTCCTGAGAGCTTCAGCATGCAGGCATCCTGCACATGGAACCGGTCCTGCAACTGGCATTGGGACCTCTGTCTGGAAAGAGGCAGAATCTGAAATTGGGGCAGCAACTTCAGCGATATGATTTTTCCCAGCCATTGTTCAGTTCACGGAGCTTAGGTATCTGTTAAAGCAAAAGAGAGAGATCTACCATCCGGTTTCTCAGCTATCCTTTCAGAGAAAAAGCAGTTTAATCGCTTTAAGTGTGTTCAAAATGTGCTGTTCCAAGTTCCTGTGTGTAGTTAATTAGAGGTGCCCTATAAAGCAAGACTGCTCACTAGGGGTGGGTGGGAGTTGGGGGGGGGGGGGTTAGGGAGGGAACTAACACCTGAAGAGGTATCAGTAGCTTCAAAGATCTGAAGAAAGATACTAAAGCAGAGTTTTAAACCTACTCCACTAAACAAAATATTTCCCCTTTTAAACTAAAGTACCAAAAAGAATGTAACTTTGTTTTAAAAATGTCCCAATACCCTTTTAAGAGCTCCCAGACAGAGAGCTAGTAATTTAAAAAGCCACAACCTGTTACCTTTGCTTGAAATGTGTAGCCTCTGTTAGGAATGTCTCAACAGTGCAAGGCTCTGAAGCCTTTTATGTAGGCCTGAGCTGCTCTCAGAACATTTAAATAAAAATAAATAAATAAATAAATAAATTGACTTGCTCTTATAGTTCAAGAGCTCCCCATGCCCTTCCCAGCAATGCTCTGACCCTGGGGGCAGCAGGAGGATGGAAATCAGGATCGTTGATGTACTGCAGTCAGGTATTAGAAATTCTGAAGAGCCTCATCTGATTGGATGATACAGCACTTTGTTGTGCAACCTTATTTATTGATATTCCGCTCACACCTTTGCATTGATAGCTCAAGGTGTGTGATATTTAGGTACAATAGGTATTTCTGTATCCCTATAGGGCTTACAATCTTAGTCTCCTTTACTAACCAGCATGAACATCTTAATATGCCCTAACACAGACACCTTATTCTGAAAGGGGCCTATTTACTAACAGCTAGAGTTGTCAGCATGCTACAGTGGTGTGCAAAAGTCTGGAATCACTTGTAAATTTGACGTTGCTTCAACTTCGTGACCTTATATCTTAATTTCTTTTTCCTCCCAGTGGCTTTTTCTGTGTATCTCATGATAAGTGATAGATTGGTTATTAGGGCCAACTTTTAGTATTGGTTTGGCGCTTATTTTCTGAGTTTGTTCCCCATAGTTGTCCTGTTGATAGATTTTCTGTGAAAATCGCGTAATGTACATCATTGGCCAACGATATATTATTGTAAGTATGCTTTAAAATATTATGGACATACTCCAGGATTCCTTCAAATTAATGTATGTGGCCTTGAAAAAGGCCTTCTTTGTGTGTCAGTGGTGGCTCAGTATTTGATGGGCCACCCTTTGTTCTTGATCACCTGACTGTACCTTGTCGGCAGTCTGACAAGGTGATTGTTGGTAACAATGCAGTTCCAAGCTGCAATGAGTGACTCAATCAGCTCACGCTTTGATGCCGGATGCCTCTTGGATATTTCCAAGGCCACCTTGTGCCACAGGATCTCGACTGGATTCAGATCTGGAGACTGGGCAGGCCAGTCCATTGACTTGATGTTGTTCTGCTGCTTCCAGCTGTTAATCTGTCTGGAGCGATGGCAGGGTGCATTGTCATCTTGGAACAGGAACTGGCCAGGAAATAGCTGATGTGCTGATGGCACCATGCACTTTTGCAGTATGGTGATGTACTTGGCCCCGTTCACCATTCCATTGACGATGTGAAGACATCCAACGCCACTGGCAGCCATGCAGCCCCAGACCATGACCTTCAAAGGATGCTTCACAGTGAGGTTGAGACACTCAGGCTTGAATTCCTCTCCTGGAAATCTCCTCACATAGGTGTGGGCCTGGTTACCAAACAGGCAGAAGGTGCTTTCATCGCTGAATAGCACCTTTTCCCACATTTCAGTCAACCAGGTTGAGTGTTTTCTCATCCACATGATCTGGTTGCGCCTTTGTATGTCAGTCATCAATGGCTTATTCCGTGCTTTGCAGCCCCTGAGACCAAACTGCAGGCACCGGCGATGAACTGTTGTTGAGCTGACACTGACCTCATTCTAGTCTGACCACTCTCGAAGTAGCTGAGGAGAGGTCAACTTGCGATTAGTCAGTGAAATGTGTCATAGTGCGCGGTCCTGGCGTGGTGTTGACGCACGTGGACAACCTGAGCAAGGCTTGTCCACTACTGAACCAGTTTCTTTCTTTCTTATGTACAATCTTAGCAACAGCGCTTTGACTGCAGCCAACTTTCCTGGCTATCTGACAGCTTGAAAATCCTTCCTCGCTCATAAAGGACACACGAACATGCTCCTCCAATGTCTGGGTCCGAGTCATCTTCATGGTCGATCCAGAAAGCGTATGAAATTCAAAAATTCTGTGCATTTTTATAGTTACACTGTTCTGCATTGTGATTGGTTAGTGAAACCAGCCTCCTGATTGGTCAGAAATAACGTGTGTATATTGGATAATCTCGATCCAGTTTTGACGCAGGATCCACAAAAATCGCAGTAGCTATCTCCCAGTGTCTGTAAAGTATTTAAATTGGAAGCAAGGAATGCAAAAAGGTAAACTCCAATAGCAAAATGTATCCCTTTTAACGTGGTAGAAAGATGAATATGCTGGGCTAACGCAAAATTTAAAATAAACCTTTAGAAAGTACGAAAAACGAAAAACTCACAAGTGATACCAGACTCTTGCACACCACTGTATATTACCGTTTGCAGCATTTTTAGTAAGCAGGTTCCATTGTGTAAAATCAGGCCTGCAATGAAATAGTTGTAAACCAGGGGCTCCATGGGGGTGTTATCCTACTTTACGTTCATGTTATGAGTGTCAGAGGTGATTGAGTTACCTCAAGTAAGCCACCATTGGAAACGCCTAGCTTAAAAATACTTTTTTATTTTTCCTCAATGCACTTTACAACTTCTCGAACCTTAAATTCAAATCAGAACTTACCAAGGGATGAAAGCTCTCCCACAATGAGCCACTTGAACATGTTTAACTTTTGCAAAATTTCTAATTTTAATTTGTTAAAAAAATCGTATCAATTCATTTTTTATAAATTAAACAATAACCATATTTATAAATCTAGTCAAGTATTTTTCTGTGAACAATTCTTACAATGCCTCTATTCAAAAGTGGTGCAACATTGTTTGTTTGTTTGTTTCTTTCTTTCAAAAATGGGCAAGTATTTGTTAATCAGTTTAAAGCTTGAGATTTCTTTACTCCTTACTAGAAGAAACGTTCAGTGCTAACGCCGGGATATGTCTACTAAGCCGGGCTAACGGTTAACCCGGACTATCTGCACCTAGGTCTCATGTTATTCACTGAGAGCTAGGAGCAGATAGCCTGGGTTAACCGCTAGCCTGGTTTAGTAGACATACCTCACTGTCTTTTATCTGTAACTTTGCAAGTGAATGGGTATTATCATTCAGGTAAAGACACCTTTTGTTTCAAAAAATCCAACTACTAGCGGTGCACCAGTTTTTTTGCCAAAAAATAGCCACTGTGGTGTGTAAGTCACTTACCTCAAATCTTCTTTCCAGATCTTGCAGCTTTCTTCATGTTGGGTGCCTTAGGATCCTGTCTGCTCCAGAGATGTCTTGTCAGACAAAGCTTATTGAATTCTTTGACTGGGTGACCAGAGATTTGGACCGAGGGAGAGCCCTAGATGTAGTATACTTGGATTTCAGTAAAGCCTTTTACACTGTTCTGCACAGGCAACTTATAAATAAATTAAGCACCCTAGGAATAGACCCTAAGGCAGCGGTGGCCAACTCCGGTCCTGGTGTACCACAATCCAGCCTGTTTTTCAAGATGCCCCTAATGATCATTCATGAGGTATATTTGCATTCACTGGGCAGCAGTGGGCCACCCCTGCCCTAAGGTGACTGACTGGGTTAGAAATTGGTTGATTGGGAGATGACAAAGGGTACAGGTATATGGAGCTTACTCTGACGAGAAGGATGCTACCAGTGATATTCCGCAGGGATCTGTCCTTGGGCTGATTCTTTTTAACATCTTTGTTAGTGATATTGCAGAAAGACTATAGGGTAAGGTTTGCTTCTTTGAGGATGATGCCAAAATCTGCAATAGATACCCATGAAGCAGTAGATAACGTGAAGAGTGATCAAGCTAAGCTTGAAGAATGGCCAAGAATTTGGCAGCTGAGATTTAATGCTAAAAAAATGCAGGGTCGTGCATTTGAGCTGCAGAAATCTAATGGAGTGGTACAGTGTAGGAGGTGAAGTATTTCTGGCCATGAAAGAAGAGTGGGATATGGCAAAATTGTTTCTGATTTATTTATTTATTTATTTATAGTCTCTTATATACCGCACTATTCGGCATCAGCGCGGTTTACATGGAACAAAAATGCTCAGTACAGTTAACATGTAAGAGTTTACAGATAACAGGGCAAGTAACTTGGATAACAGGGGTAAGCTATTTACAGCATTTGCTACATAAACTTGTATAACAGTGGCAAACTATTTACAAATATTGCTACATGATCTTAAAGTGGCTAAGCAGGTAGAAAAGGTGATGGAAAAAGCTAGAATGATGCTTAGGATTGCTTCTCTCTCTCCCCTTTTCTTTCACTGCCAACTTCAGACTTAAATCCTTTCATCTTGCTGCTCCTTATTCCTGGAACAAACTATCTGCGTCTGTATGTCAGGCTTCATCTCTGCCCCTTTTCAGATCCATGCTAAAAGCTCACCTCTTTGAGGCTGCTTTTGGGTCATGATCCACTTAATCTTCTATGTGTCTCCTTAACCTTCCCTAGTTGTATCCTTATTGGCAGCTGTTGTGTTGTCTGTCTTGGCTAGATTGTAAGCTCTGATGAGCAGGGACCGTCTTTTTTAGTATCTGTACAGTACCGCATACTCCTGTAGCGCTATATAAATGTTCAATAGTAGTATTAGTAGTAGTAGAAAAAAGGAGGTGCTAATACCTCTGTATAAGTTTCTGGTGCAATCTCATTTGGAGTACTATGTGCAATTCTGGAGACCACACCTTCAAAAGGATTTGAACAGGTTGGAGTCAGAGCAGAGGGTGGCTACTAAAATGGTCAGTGGTCTTCGTTATAAACCATATAGGGACAGACTTAAAGATCTTAATATGTATGCATTAGAGGACAGGTGGAATAGAGAAGATATGATAGATACATTTAAATACCTCTATTGCATAGGAGGAGTCTCTTTCAATTGAAAGTAAGCTCTGCAACAAGAGGGAATAGGATGAGGGTGAAAGGGGATAAACTCAGGAGTAATATGTGGAAATATTTCTATACAGAAAGAGTAGTAGATGCATGGAATAGTCTCCTAATGAAGGAAATAAAGACGAGGACAGTATCTGAATTCAAGAAAGCATGAACAAACACAGAAGATCTCTAAAGGAAAAAAAGAGACTGTAATACTGTATTTGATATGGAAAGGCAGACTAGATAGGCCATACTGTATGGTCTTTTCCTGCTGACATGTTTCTATGATGTCCAGTTGTAGTCAGGATATCTACTACCTGTCTTTAAAAATCAATATAAGAGACTACCTCCCTAGCTATGTGTGCAGTAACTTGAAAGTGTTCCTATCCTTTTTTTTCTTTTTCTATTTCAGTTACTTGTGAGACTTACTTTTCCCAAAAACAAGAAATAATCAGGCTTTCTGTTTTTCCTTCCCATAGATCAGTTTTTCTTGTGCACAAATCAGTTTTTCTTTAGGTATGTGCCAGAGTCAACCCTTACAACTGCCAATCAGTTAAGGAAAACTATACCAATTGCCGATATACATACTTCTTTAAATAAGGCAGTACTTTCTCTCTTTACACACACTCAACCCTCCTCTCTTTTAACCATACACTCTGTTCTACACTGAAACATTTGAATATATTTCAGGATTAAATAAATCCTGTAAGCAGTAAGCTGGTTTTAAACAGCTTACTTTCAGGGTTTTTCTTCTCACTGCACTGGAAAGTTTATGCCTTCAGCCCTACATTTCCATCAGTGCTTGAAGGATTCCAATGCTGTAGAAAGCAACACACTGTTGAACTTTTAATCAAAGCAGTGCTCAAAATTAAACTCACTCTTCAATAAATTGCTTCAAAATCTCACTCTCAAATAAATCACTTCAAATCCTCATTCAGTGTATTTTTAAAGCTGCTTGAATGAGTTTCAGAGCTTCTTCAGTTTTATTTCTGTCATCAAGAAAAAAGGTTTCCACATTTAACTAAATTTTCTCTTAGCTTTCATTTCAGCTTCTTACACACTCCTCCAATAAGTAATTCTCAGTTACAGTTCTGATATCAATTAAATCCTTTCCAACTTTTCCATATAGAGGATTCTATCCTCTCTGTAAAAGTGTTTTACAAACAGGTCTGCCTGGAAACAATACCTTACTACCTTCATTTCAACTCGCACAGCACACTTTCAGTGCTCTAAAGACCTTTGCACACATAAAAGTAATAGTTCAGGTCATTTTCTTTCAATTTTGCTTAGTATTTGTTTGATTTACTTAACTGGGTCATGCTTTTTATCTCCTTATCTCCTGTGAGCTCTTTGCCTGCTTGCTCCAGGCTGAGCTGTTTCCTGCCTTAGCTCTGCTTTGTGCATTAACTGCTTTAACACTGTATTGAAACTGTGATCTGATTCCCTCTAAATTCATACAGACATATGCCCACATACTGTATTCCTTCAGAATCAGTAAAGATTTAGTTCTTTGACATGTCTCCTTGAGACTTTACTGGCCCTTTTTTATTTATATTTAATATAGAAACATAGAAACATAGGCCATGTGGTCTTTTTCTGTCGTCATATTTCTATCTAGTCTGTCCTTCCATATCAACAACTAAAACAGTCCCCTTTTTACCCTTAGAAATCCTCTGTGTTTGTCCCATGCTTTTTTGAATTCAGTTACTGTCCTCATCTCTACCACCTCCACTGGGAGACTATTCCATGGATCCACCACTCTTTCCGTAAAGAAATATTTCCGCATATCACTCCTGAATCTATCTCCCTTCACCCTCATCCCATGTCCCCTTGTAGCAGAACTTGCTTTCAATTGAAAGAGGCTCTCTCCCTGAACATTTATGCCACGGAGGTACTTAAACATCTCAATAATATTACCTCTATCCCGCCTTTCCTCTAAGGTGTACATATTAAGATCCTTCAGTCTGTCCTCATATGCTTTATAATAAAGACCACTAATCATTTTAGTAGCCACCCTCTGCACCAACTCCATCCTGTTCACATTCTTTTGAAGGTGCGGTCTCAAGAATTGCAAACTATACTCAAAATGAGGTTGCACCAAAGAATTATACAGAGGCATATCACCTCCGTTTTTCTGCTAGCCATTCCTCTCTGTATGCACCCAAGCATCCTTCTAGCTTTTGCCATCGCCTTTTCTACCAGTTTAGCTACTTTAAGATCATCAGACACAACCACGCATAGCTCCAGCTCTTCTTTAGTGGACAAAAGTACTTCAACCCCTATACTATTTTTTTTTTTAATTTATACTTTATTAATTTTCAAATACACCAGAGTAAAACTACGTGTAATTAGAATACAGACATCAAAAAGGAAATATCTAATCATCAAAAATAACATAAACTTGGTATAGACCTCAAAATACCCCCCTATAAGGTCTATACTATTTATTAATGGTCTCTTATATACTGTGCTATTCTGCATCAGTGCGGTTTACATTGAACAGGGCATTATAACTTGGAGATAACAACTTTACAGGGAACATGGGCTATGGAGGGTTAAGTGGCTTGCCCAAGACCACAAGGAGCACTTGTGGGACTAGAAACGTCCGGCGCAAGGTTGCTGTCCTCTAGTGGGATTTGAACCCCCAACTTTCTGGCCTGAAGCACCTTGCCCCAACCACTAGGCCACTCCTCCACTATATTGCTCCCTTGGATTGCTGCAGCCCAAATGCATGACCTTAAATTTTTTAACATTAAATCCCAGTTGCCAAATTCTAGACCATTCTTCAAGCTTAGCCAGATCCCCCCTCATGTTATCTACACCTTCCTGGGTGTCTACTTTATTGCAGATTTTGCTATCAACCGCAAAGAGGCAAACCTTGCCCGACAGCCCTTCCGCTATATCACTAACAAAGATGTTAAAAAGAATCGGACCAAGGAGAGATCCCTGGGGCACACCACTGGTAACATCCTTCTCCTCGGAGTGAGCTCCATTTACTTGTACTCTGTCACCTCCCACCCAACCAATTTCTAACCCAAGCAGTAACTTTAGGGTCCATCCCTAGGGTGCTCAATTTGTTTATAAGTCGCCTGTGAGGAACAGTGTCAAAGGCTTTACTGAAATCTAAATATACCACATCTAGGGCTCTCCCTCTGTCCAACTCCCTGGTTACCTAGTTAAAGAAATCAATCAGATTTGTCTGACAAGACCTGTCTCTGGTGAATCCATGCTGCCTCTGATCCTGTAATCCGCTGGACTTCAGAAACCTCACTATTTTCTCTTTCAGCAGCGTTTCCAATAATTTACTCACCACTGAAGATAAACTAATCGGCCTGTAGTTTTCAACCACATCCTTACTTCCGCTTTTGTGTAAAGGCACCACATGAGCCTCTCTCCAGTCCTTTGGCACCACTCCCAACTCCAACGAGGCATTGAAAAGGTCAGTCAGTGGAGCTGCTTGAGACGTCCCCTTCAGTATTCTAGGGTGTATCCCATCCGGTCCCATAGCTTTATCTACTTTAAGTTGAGCTAGTGTCTCACAAACACAGACTTCTGAAAATTGTTCAAGATGTCCCTCGCTTCTGTACCTGTTTATGGGTGTTATCTGAGGTCCTGCTCCTGGTTCTTCATCTGTGAACACAGAACAGAAATATTTGTTAAGCAATTCCGCTTTCTCCTTATCAGCTTCTACATATTCCTCCCCTGCACCCTTGAGTCTGACAATACCACTTTTGCCCTTCCTCTTCTCACTAATATATCTGAAAAATGTCTTAACCCCCATTTTATTGCATTGGCTATTTCATCCTCCTTTTGAATCTTTGCCTTCCTGACTACTTTGCTAGCTTCTCTAAGTTTTTCCAAATACAGATGCCTGTCTTCCTCTGTCTGTGATCTCTTGTATTTCATGAAGGCCTCCCTCTTTTTCTTCACTTTTTCAGCTACTTCTTTTGAAAACCATAAGAACATAAGAACATAAGATATGCCATACTGGGTCAGACCAAGGTCCCTCAAGCCCAGTATTCTGTTTCCAACAGTGGCCAATCTAGGTCATACGTACCTATCAGTTTCCCCAAGAGACACAAGTTCCACAATGCTTGTACTGGGTCAAGCATTGATATCTTCGGTCACTTCTTAATAATGGTTTATGGACCTTTCCTCCAGGAACTTGTCCAAACCTTTTTTAAACCCAGCTACACTAACAGCCTTTACTACATCCTCCGGTAACAAATTCCAGAGTTTGATTACACGTTGAGTGAAAAAATATTTTCTTTATTAGTCTTAGTTTACCCTGTAGCTTCATTGCATGTCCCCTAGTCTTTCTATATTCTGATAAGGTAAACAATCGATCTACGTTTACCTGTTCCACTCCGTTCATTAATTTATAGACTTCTATCATATCTCCCCTCAGCCTTCTCTTTTCCAGGTTAAAGAGCCCTAACCTTTTTAGCCTTTCTTCATAGGAGTATCCTTCCATCCCCTTTACCATTTTGGTGGCTCTTCTCTGTACCTTTTCTAAAATCGCTCTATCCTTTTTAAGATACGGCGACCAGAATTTCACACAATATTCAAGGTACGATCTCACCATGGAACGATATAGAGGCATTATAATATCTTTTGTTTTATTTTCCATTCCTTTCCTTATCATACCTAGCATTCTATTTGCTCTCTTGGCCGCCGCTGCACACTGGGCCGAGGGTTTTAACATGGTATCCACAATGACGCCTAAATCTTTTTCCTGGGTGGTGGTTCCTAATGTGGAACCTTGCATCGTGTAACCATAGTTTGGCTTGTTCTTCCCTAGGTGCATAACCTTGCACTTGTCCACATTAAATTTCATCTACCATTTTGATGCCCAGTCTTCCAATTTATCAAGATCCTCTTGCAATTTTTCACAATCCTCTTGGGTTTTAACAACTTTAAATAGTTTTGTGTCATCTGCAATTTTGATAACCTCACTCGTTATTCCACTTTCCAGGTCATTTATGAATATGTCAAAAAGCAGCGGACACAGCACAGATCCCTGGGGTACACCACTATTCACCTTTCTCCATTGGGAAAATTGGCCATTTAGCCCTACCCTCTGCTTTCTATCTTTTAACCAGTTCCTGATCCACAATAGTACATTGCCTCCTATCCCATGACTCTTTAGTTTTGCCAAAAGTCTCTGATGAGGGACCTTGTCAAAGGCTTTCTGAAAGTCCAGATACACAATATCAACCGACTCACCATTGTCCACCTGTTTATTCACTCCTTCAAAAAACCATAACAGATTAGTAAGACAAGATCTTCCTTGTCTAAAGCCATGTTGGCTGTCTCCCATTAGGCTGTGACTATCTACATGCTGAGTAATTTTATTCTTTATGATGGTTTCTACCATTTTTCCCGGTACTGACGTCAGGCTCTCCGGTCTGTAGTTTACCGGATCACCCCTGGAACCCTTTTTAAAAATTGGTGTTACATTGGCGATCCTCCAATCTTCAGGTATTAGAGATGATTTTAATGATAGTTCACAGATTACTGATAGCAGTTCTGCAATCTCATATTTCAGTTCTTTCAACACCCTTGGATGTATACCATCTGGCCCAGGTGATTTGCTACTCTTCAGTTTATCTAATAGTTGTAAGACATCTTCCCGATGTATCGATATTTCCTTCAATTCTTCCGCACCTTTAAATACCACTTCAGTCATGGGTAACATCCCTACATCTTCCTCAGTAAAGCCGGAAGCAAAGAATTCATTCAATCTCTCCGCTATTGCCTTGTCGCCTCTTAGTGCTCCTTTTACCCCTTTATCATCTAATGGACCAACTGACTCTTTCACAGGTTTTTTGCTAAGAATGTACTTGAAAAGGTCTTTATTTCGCGTTTTTGCTTCCGCAGCAAGCTTCTTCTCAAATTCTCTCTTTGCCTGCCTTATCAATGCCTTGCATTTGACTTGCCAGTGCTTGTGCTGTTTCCAGGTTTCGTCGTTTGGCTCTTTTTTTCCATTTCCTGAAAGATGCTTTTTTGGCAACAACAGCCTCTCTGACCTCACCTTTAAACCATGCTGGCAGTTTTTTGGACTTCCTTCCACTTTTCTTAAAGCGTGGAATACAGCTGGTCTGGGCTTCCAAGATAGTATTTTTCAACAACACCCAAGCTTGATGTACGTCTTTAACCTTTGCAACTGCTCCTTTTAGTTTTTTCTTAACTGTTTTCCTCATTTTATCATAGTCTCCCTTTTGAAAGTTAAAAGGTAGTACTGTGGATTTCTTTACTATCCCTCCTCCACTAATTAAATCAAAGGTGATCATGCTATGATCACTATTGCCAAGTGGCCCCAACAACCTTATCTCTTGCACTAGATCTGGTGTTCCACTAAGGACTAGGTCTAATATGGCTTCCCCTCTGGTCAGTTCATGAACCAGCTGCTCCAAGAAGCAGTCATTTATTTCATCTAGGAACTTTATCTCCCTAGCATGTCCTGACGTGGCTCTGACCCAGTCGATACCGGGGTAATTGAAATCACCCATTATTATTTCTGTGCTGTAACTTTTGTTAGCTTCCTTGATTTCTTTGAGCATTTGGTCATTCTGGCCAGGCGCTTGATAGTACACCCCCACTGCCATCGCCTTCCCCCTTTTATATGGAATTTCAATCCATATAGATTCTACAGCAGATTTTCTTTCCTGCAAAACTTTAATCCTTTCTGAGTCAATGCCCTCTCTAACATAGAGCGCAACCCCTCCACCAATTTGATCAGCTCTATAATTACGATATAGTTTGTACCCAGGTATCACAGTGTCCCACTGGTTGTCCTCCTTCCACCATGTCTCTGATATTCCAATCATATCTAACCTTTCATTTAGTGCTATATATTCTAACTCTCCCATCTTATTCTTTAGACTTCTAGCATTTGCATACAAGCATTTTAGAGAATGTATTTTATTCATGTTAATTTGGCTATTGTTAGACATGGGTAAATTGGGATCTTTAAGCTCTGTCTGCTCCATACTTGAGGGCATTTGGGCTACTTTACTCTTTTGTGGAACCTCTCTGCTTTTGGTAGTATCCTTCAAGGATACATTCTTCCGAACCATCCGCTCTTGGGCGACTGTCGGCTTTCCCCTAATAACTAGTTTAAAAGCTGTTCTATCTCCTTTTTAAAGGTTAATGCCAGCAGCCTGGTTCCATCCCGGTTAAGGTGAAGCCCATCCCTTCGGAAGAGCCCCTCCTTTCCGCAGAATGTTCCCCAGTTCCTAACAAATCCAAAACCCTCATCTCTGCACCATTGTCTCATCCACGCATTGAGACTCTGGAGCTCTGCCTGCCTTTTGGGTCCTGCGCGTGGAACAGGAAGCATTTCAGAGAATGCTACCCTGGAAGTTCTGGATTTCAACTTCCTACCTAAAAGCCTAAATTTTGCCTCCAGAACCTCCCGACCACATTTTCCTATGTCATTGGTACCGACATGTACCAAGACAGCAGACTCCTCCCCAGCACTATCTAAGACCTTATCTAGGTGGCGCGTGAGGGCCGCTACCTTCGCACCAGGCAGGCATGTTACCAGGCAATCCTCACGTCCACCAGCCACCCAGCTATCTACATGCCTAATGATCGAATCACCAACTATAACGGCTATCCTAACCCTTCCCTCATGGGCACATGGCCCTGGAGAAACTTCCTCGGTGCGAGAGGGTTTTACATCACCTGGAGGACAGGTCCTAGTTACAGGATCACTTCCTGCCACACCAGGGTGATGCTCTCCTGTCACGTGACCTCTCTCCTCCATGGCAACAGGGGTGCTGCCAGACTGGAGGTGGGACTTCAGGACTATATCCCTGTAGGTCTCGTCTATGTACCTCTCTGTCTGTCTTATGTTTTCCAAGTCTGCTACTTTAGCCTCTAGAGAACGGACTTGTTCTCTGAGAGAAAAGAGCTCCTTGCACCTAGTGCACACGTAAGACCTCTCACCAACTGGGAGAAAATCATACATGTGACACTCAATGCAAAAGACTGGAAAGCCCCCATCCCGCTGCTGGACTGCTTTCTGCATCTTAGTTTAAGTTTGTGTCTAGATCTTTAAGTTCCTACTTACTAGGGGTTGCTATGGGTATTTATACCAATAAAACTGTACCTAATACGTTTAATATACCTTGTTCACCTGAAGCTTAATTAATCTCAGGTCCTTAGTGTATGACTGATTTGGGTAATGAGCTTCACCTGAAAGCACCTCCTGTCTTTTAAGATGTGTAAGTACCTATAAAGCTATGATTATCCCAGGGGAGGGTGGGTGTGGGGAGGGAGGGAGGGAAACAACACTTATTAAAAGAGGGCTGCTACACAGTACCCTGTCTTGTGCTGCTGAGGTAAGCTAAATTCTAATTTGATTTAAATTATAGCTCTTAGCTGCTGCTAGGCTCTAACTTCTTATGAAATGTAAACTACAAGCTCTCTGCTGGGTACTAAATTTAACCAGAAAGCTCTCCTCTGTGTGTTAAATTTAAACTAAAAGTACTTTGCTGTTACTTGGCCCTGAGTGACTATTAAATTTAAACTACAAGCTCTCTGCTGGGTATGAAATGTAACCAGAAAGCTCTCCTCTGTGTTTTAAATTCAAACTTTAATTGCTGCTACTAGGCCCTAACTGATCCAACAAAAAACAGTGGGTTCACAGATTAAGTAGCTTTAATACAAAGAATTCTTTTTAGAAAATTACCAGAAGTATATACTCACAGTTGCAGATTTCTCTCCAGAAGTAACAGTCCCCCTTTCTAGTCCTCCATAGCGGTCTCCTTTTCCTTTTACCTTTATTTACCATTTTAACAAAAAGGTTGGTTGCCTTAAAATATCCCCTTTCAGTTTTGCCCACTGTTTTTTCTACATCCCCAGCTGTTCCCATCCCACTAACGACTCCCTAAGGTATTGGCCCAGCTTGGCAAAGTTTGTCTTCCTAAAGTCTAAGATCCTCACCTTTGAATAGATTCTAACAGCCCTAGCCCTAATACTGAACCACACCATCTGGTGATCACTGGATGCAGAATGATCTCCCACTACAACATCAGAAACACTTTCACCATTGGTAAGCACCAAGTCCAGTATGGCCCCTTCACGTGTGGGGTCTGTTACCAATTGCCTGAATAGTTCTCCCTGTAGGGAATCCAGGATCTCCTTACTTCTAGATGATACTGCAGCAGGAATGTGCCAATCAACATCTGGCATATTGAAATCTCAAATCAGTAGCACTTCCCCCTTTCCTAGCAATGCTGCGTATGTCTTCAATTAACTCTCTGTCCACCTCTTCCTCTTGTGAGGGAGGTCTGTATATCACACCAATGCAAGTAGATTTTCTCTTTCCCTCTTTCTAGTTTAACCCACAATGCCTCCTCTCTCCCTTTTAAGATCTGTAATTCCAAAGCTTTAATAGTAGTTTTTACATATAGTGCAACTCCTCCTCCCCTTCTTCCTACCCTGTCCTTTCCGAATAAAGTATAGCCAGGTATAGTTACATCCCAATCATGGTTATCTGTGAACCATGTTTCTGTAACTGCCACTAAATCCAAGTCAGCCACTCCCACCAAAGCTTCAACATCAGGGATCTTATTTCCCATGCTACGGGCATTTATACACACTGCTTTCCATGTTACCCCTGTTACCCATTTCCATAAAGGTATTTAATGTATCACCTACCTGGGGGCTTTCACCTACCTGGGGGCTTTCTTCACCCATCCCCAATGAATCTAGTTTAAAACCCTCTTCAGTAGATTAGCCAGTCTACTACCAAAGACGCGTTGACCATCCTTGGACAGATGGATGCCATCTCTGCTCTGCAACCCTTGGAACAGCATCCCATGGTCTAGGAAACCAAAACGCTCTCGATGACACCATCCACGCAGCCATGCATTCATCTCCAGGATGCGAGCCTCTCTGCCTTGGCCTTTACCCTCAACAGGGAGGATTGAAGAGAACACCACCTGTGCACCTAACTGCTTCACCCTCTGTCCCAGAGCCATGAAGTCACTTTTGATACGTTCTGAGGTATACCTGGCAGTATCATTAATTTTTCCATGGTAAGCAGCTTGGAGGAAATTTAAGAAGACATAGGGGAGGAGGAAGGTTAGAATTGATGGCAGTGTTGAGGAATTTTTTCCTCTTCCTAATCTAGTGAATGTTGATGTTAATTGTTATAATTTTAGTGATGTGTTTGTGTATCTGTTTTTAATTTAGCTTTATGACTGAACCACTATAAATGATCTTGGCCAAATTAGTGGTATACAAATTTTTAGAAATAAATTCTAATTGGCAACTATAGACGTCTTCAGTACTTTACACTGGGCAATCTACAAATTTCCTGCTATTCGATGTTTAGAATATACAGTTTGCCAGGGGAAGGTCATACACAATTAGAATTGTCACCTCACACCAGAACAATCAAACAGCCTGATTCAATTCTGGTTTTGACCCAATTTATCACATATGTTGATCTGATTTCTTATTGCTTGCTGTATGAAAATCATAGCTACAGTTCTATGCAAGCAGTGGGTCCAAACCAGGACAGGGTCAGCCCCTTCAGTTGGCCTGGGTGAGGTGGAAAATCATATGAACATGGTTTCTCGTGGGAGGCCTCGTGTAGGCTATGGGCCCAGTTTATCTATCAGAGAGAACCCAGATTGGAGATGCACTAAGCTGAGAAATATAAAACAAATGTTTAAGAATTTAAGATTTTCCTCTACCTGTAAATTGCCATAAATTGCAAAATTACTTCTAAGAAGCAGTTAAGCTTCTAACACTGCAATCATAGTGCTTATATCAGATTAGTTTCAATTGTCTAAAATGAGTTTCAGATGCCGTATGGAGATGCAGATAAAGGTTATGTAGAGATAATTATCAACATCTTCTACTATTCTATCATATTATACATTTGAGCACTGAGAAGAAAAAAATAACCCTCTAAGTTATTGTGGAGAGACTTACAAAAATGTTTAGAGCATGTTGTTTTCCTGTCTAAGTGATACTGCTGCATTTCATAAGAAACTCTTATGAGGCTCTTTAACTTCAGTCACAGAATCAGATGATCTATGACAGCACAGATCCTCTGGTAAATTAAATTAGTGTTTTGTAACTGAATATACACCCTTGAGAGAGTTGACAGATGAGAAAGATCTAAAAAAGCTTGAAGAATGATCAGTTGCTTGGCTATTAAGATTCAATGCAAAAATATGGATATGAGTAAAGAAATCCAAGGATGCATGATAAAAAGTTTGAATGTGTATTCATTACAGTGTAATTAGTTTGTTACCATGCCTTAAAAGGCTTTGACCAAAAAATTGGTCACTTTCAGAGTGAAAAATGTCAAACATTTATAAATACACGCCACATATACCAAACTTTACTATGATTGAGTCATAGATATAGATATTATATAATCATCAATTTAAATGTGAACGGGAAGTCTCAGACATATTGTGCATAGTTTAGGCATTAAAACGCCCTCTCAAAATTGCCCTATTGCATCAATGACCTCCCTTATCAGCAATTCTTTAGGCAAAAATCAGATCATGTGCATAAAACTTAGCTTATACAAAGAAACTCTTCAAAGCAACCAAATTTGATGCCTCCCCAATGCCACAAATCAGCGCCTCATAAGCATTTCGCTATCATGCTTCATCAGGGGAGTAATTGTAGAGACACAGATACAAAAAAAACTTATGTAAACCCCCCAAAATATATCTCAATGCCATCATAGTAATCATGAATTCTAAAAAGTATTCCACTTCTAACAACCATAGATGCGGCACACATATACACCCCGACCTCACTTCAACATGGTCAGTCGGCTTTCCAAAAAATGCCGCGCATGCGGACAGCTTCTCTGCATTACTCTTAAATACTCGCTCCTTTTCTACGGCCCATCCCACATACATGACGTCATCTGTCAGAATATTAAAAAACAGAAAAGCATATGAACACAGTACTCATCGCTAAGCCACTTTTAGATAAAACAAACATATGTGACCCACCAGCCTACTCCCACTCAAAAGCCTCCGTAAACAATGTAGAACAATATAATATAAAACCCCATAAACTTATGTCCCACCAGACTGTTCAAACACCCCCCCCCCAATCAGTTTGCCCATTCAAACCATCTAGAGTTACAATGTGTAAACAAAAAATCCATTGTTGCTTTTTTTGGAGAAGTGGAACTGTATCTTAAATAAATGTTCTTTAGAACTCATGGTATTAGTAATAGACACTGCTCAGATAAATATCACTGAATTGAAAAAGGAAGTGGAATCTATAACAACCACCATGAAAGAGCTGGAAACAGAAGATTATTTTAAGCAACATTCTGATGATATAAAAAGACAGATTGATCAGCTACGGGAAGAAGTTAAGAAACTAAAGTCTAAGAAGTTGAAACGGGATTATGATGATTACACAGTTGGTTATGTTTATCCATGGATGAACATCAACTGGAAGAATAAAAAAAACCCGTAAACATGTTGACTTTGAATTTACATCAGAGGATTCTTCTAATGCTAGTAAATCATCTAAAGAAGATTTTTTAGATGAAGATGGTGCACGAAAAAAGGAGAAGGGTACGTCTCGAGGTCGACACAAAGGTCGAGGAACAGCACGTCAAAGTTTAAATTCCTTGCCGACTGCGCTTGCTGGGCCACAGGATGAATCATCATTAGTAGTGAATCTTTCTGGTTTTGAATTATCTAAAGTTCACTATGAAGTGCTTAATAAAGGGTTATCCTTTGTACCAATGACATTTTTTGATTCTTTTCAGTTTAGAGTAGATTTAGAAGGCTTTATTAGGAAGTTAAATCTTAAAGTATTTTTTGCCTCTAAATCGTGTACATCAGAACAATTGATGGTTCAACAATCAAGAAGAACACAGTTTATTTATTTATTTTATTTATTACAGGCTCTTATATACCGCTCTATTCAGAATCAGCGCGGTTCACAATATAACAACATACCATAACAACAAACTGTTAGGTTTTACAGAGAACAAGGTCAGAGAACTTGGATAAAACATGGGACGTCATTACTGCAACTATTTACAAGAGTATTTACAAGAGTATTTACAAGTATACATAACAGGATTTGTTCTTAGTTTGGGTAGTGATTAAGATTGGTTAGTTGGTCAAGTAATATTGGGGGAAGAGGTGGGATTTGAGTGCCTTTCTGAAAAGGGATAGATCAGTGATAGCACGAATCTCTGGGGGTAGAGCGTTCCAGTACTTAGGGGCATAGAATCTGAAGGCCCTGTTAGATGTCACTGAAGGCCCTGTTAGATGTCACATCTGGTCAGCTACACCCAGCTCTGTTGATTTTTAAACAACTGATTTTACAAGACATTGAGGACTTTGAGAAGACTTCAAGATGTTCGCGTTGTGTGCCATCTCTTGATGAAATAAAGGCCCTTGAAGAGTTGCAGTCTAGATCTGAGCTTGTGATTCATTGTGCAGACAAGGGGGGAGCGATTGTGATACTGGCTCGTGATGATTATTTACAAGAAGCAGATTGACAACTTTCTGAGTATAAAGTTTATAGACGCTTGATGAGTGACCCTACTAATCATCTCCAAATGCATATTAAAGAAGTTACATCTAAGGCGTTGCATGATAAATTCATAATAAAAAAAGAATGGTCTTTTTTTAATGTCCCTTCACCGGCTGTTGCAAAATTATATTTGTTACCTAAGATACATAAAGACATGAAACATTCCCTGGGAAGACCGTTTGTGTCCACCCATGGAACTGTTCTTGAGCTGTTATCTGTCTTTATAGATTCTTATTTGCACCCTTTATTACTTGATATCCCTTCCTATATTAAGGATACCACCCATTTCCTTCAGATTTTGGATAATCATTCTATTTGGGCCGGAACATCTGATGTGTTGCTAGTTACACTAGATGTGGCATCTCTGTATACTAGCATCCAGGGGCGGCGTGCGGGGCCATGTGCGGAGACTCGGTGTGGGGCCTCATTTGCATAAGGGGCCTCATTTGCATAAATATTTGCATAATGTTACCATACACTAACTTTTAGTAAACATGCCTCTTAATGAGTGTATGAATAAAGAAAGACTAAAAGACTTCTACATTACTATAATCCAGTGCCAACCGCCAGACACATTAGGAACTACTACAAACACTGCCCATTTAGAACCCATAGCAAACCCGCCGTATCCTAACAGCACTACCAGGACTCATAAAGCACCATACCCTATCAAAAGGAAATGCTGCAAATATTAAACCAATACATTTCAGAGAACAACAATACATGACCTACTGGGGAAAGAGAACAAGTGGCAATGTCAAATAGGAATTACATAAACAGAATACCTCAGCTCAGTTACACATGCAGAACATAGACCATCACCAAACAAGGAATCACAATTTAGAAACAGGAAAACAATAATTAAACTGGGAATCCAAAAAGCCAAACTTGGAATGTATAACACTGTAGAAATAAAACTATACATTAATTTGCTCTTGTACTAAACAAAGCGCAGACGTTAATGATGCACATTTCCCAGAGCTGACATATTCCAATTAATAAATTCAAAATAAAGAGATATTTTTCTACCTTTTGTGCATTTTTTTCAGCTGCAATTGCTCCAGTCACTTTCTTCTGGTTTCTTTGTGTCTTCCGCTAACTCTCCATTGTCTGCTGTCCATTTGTCTTTTCTTCTCTCTTCTAGTTTTTTTCCATTCTCTCTCTACATCTGCTTTAACATACTAATCTTTCTTCTTTTGCTCTTTCCTCATTCCTATTTCATCTACTCAAATTTTACCCCTCCATTCTCAATCCCCACTTACTCTCCCAATATCTGGCCAATTGTAGATTTGTCTTCCCTCCCACACAAAATATTTTTTCCCTCTCCATTTCACTCTCCCAGCTCCATCCCATTCTAATCCTCCCCCAACATCAGCTCCATTCTAGTTCCAGTCCCACCCAGCATCCGCTCCCTTCTAGTCCCTGCATCAGCCCATTTCCAGTCCTAGCTCTCCCATCTATTTCCAGTCCCATCCGAGTCCCTCCATCAGCTCATTTCCAATCCCAGCCCCCAATGAGCCCATCAGCCCATGTCAAATCCTAGCTCCCCTCGACTCAGACCATTTCCAATCCAAGCCCCCAATGAGCCTACTTCCAGTTCTAGCCCCTTCATGAGTCCATTTCAATCCAAACCCCCACCACAGCCCATTTCCAATCTTAGCACCCCCCAACAGCCAATCTCCAGTCCTATTCTAGCCCCTCCATCAGCCCTTTTCCTGTCCTAGCCCCCCCCACTCACCCATTTCCAGTACTACCTCCCTCCCCCTCACAACCCATTTCCATTCCAAGCCCCCTTCCCCATCAGCTATTTGCAGTTCAAGCCCTCCTTCCACTCAGCCCATTTCCAGTCCTAGCAACCCCCCCAGCCCATTAACAGTCTTAGCCCCCCCAGCCCATTACCAGTCCTAGCCCCCCATCAGCCCATTTCCAGTCCTAGCCCCCCCATAGCCCATTACTAGTCCTAACCCCCCATCAGCCCATTACGTCCTAACCCCCCATCACCCTATTTCCAGGCCTAGCCCCCCCAACAGCCTATTTCCAGTCTTAGCCCCCCATAGCCCATTACCAGTCCTAATCCCCCATCAGCCCATTAACAGTCCTAACCCCTCCCATAGTCCATTACCAGTCCTAACCCCCATCAGCCCATTTCCAGTCTTAGCTCCCCCCATAACCCATTACCAGTCCTAAACTTCCCCATCAG
Organism: Ichthyophis bannanicus; assembly: GCA_033557465.1. Taxonomy (NCBI): domain Eukaryota; kingdom Metazoa; phylum Chordata; class Amphibia; order Gymnophiona; family Ichthyophiidae; genus Ichthyophis; species Ichthyophis bannanicus. Next base: position 415,094,406 of record CM066032.1, on the reverse strand, counting down.
CCCACTCCAGTCTTAGCATCCCCCATGGCCCATTACTAGTCCTAACCCTCCCCCATCTGCCTACTTCCAGTCTTAGCCACCCCCATAACCCATTACCAGTCCTAAACCTCCCCATCAGCCCATTACGTCCTATCCCTCCATCCCCCTAGTTCCAGTCCTAGCCCCCCCATCAGCCTATTTCCAGTCTTAGCCCCCCATAGCCCATTACCAGTCCTAATCCCCCATCAGCCCATTACCAGTCCTAACCCTCCCATAGCCCATTACCAGTCCTAACCCCCATCAGCCCATTTCCAGTCTTAGCCCCCCCCCCCATAACCCATTACGTCCTAAACCTCCCCATCAGCCCACTTCCAGTCTTAGCACCCCCCCATGGCCCATTACTAGTCCTAACCCTCCCCAATCAGCCCACTTCCAGTCTTAGCCCCCCCCCCAACCCATTACCAGTCCTAACCCTCCCCCTCAGCCCATTTCCAGTCTTAGCCCCCCCCATAGCCAATTACCAGTCCTAACACTCCCCCATCAGCCCTTTTCCAGTCTTAGCCCCCCCATAACCCATTACCAGTCCTAAACCTCCCCATCAGCCCACTTCCAGTCTTAGCACCCCCCATGGCCCATTACTAGTCCTAACCCTCCCCCATCAGCCCACTTCCAGTCTTAGCCCCCCCCATAACCCATTACTAGTCCTAAACCTCCCCATCAGCCCATTTCGAGTCTTAGCCCCCCCCATAGCCAATTACCAGTCCTAACCCCCCATCAGCCCATTTCCAGTCTTAGCCCCCCCAAAGCCCATTACCAGTCCTAACCCCCCCATCAGCCCACTTCCGGTCTTAGCACCCCCCATGGCCCATTACTAGTCCTAACCCTCCCCCATCAGCCCACTTCCAGTCTTAGCCCACCCCCCATAACCTATTACCAGTCCTAAACCTCCCCATCAGCCCATTTCCAGTCTTAGCCCCCCCATAGCCAATTACCAGTCCGAACCCCCCATCAGCCCATTTCCAGTCTTAGCCCCCCCATAGCCCATTACCAGTCCTAACCCCCCCATCAGCCCACTTCCAGTCTTAGCATCCCCCCCAGCCCATTAACAGTCTTAGCCCCCCCCCAGCCCATTACCAGTCCTAACCCCCCATCAGCCCATTTTCAGTCCTAGCCCCCCCATAGCCCATTACTAGTCCTAACTCCCCCATGAGCCCATTACGTCCTAACCCCCCCATCACCCTATTTCCAGGCCTAGCCCCCCATCAACCTATTTCCAGTCTTAGCCCCCCCATAACCCATTACCAGTCCTAAACCTCCCCATCAGCCCACTTCCAGTCTTAGCACCCCCCCATGGCACATTACTAGTCCTAACCCTACCCCATCAGCCCACTTGCAGTCTTAGACCACCCCCCACATAACCCATTAACAGTCCTAAACCTCCCCATCAGCCCATTTCCAGTCTTAGCCCCCCCATAGCCAATTACCAGTCCTAACCCTCCCCCATCAGCCCATTTCCAGTCTTAGCCCCCCCCATAACCCATTACCAGTCCTAAACCTTCCCATCAGCCCACTTCCAGTCTTAGCACCCCCCCCCCATGGCCCATTACTAGTCCTAACCCTCCCCCATCAGCCCACTTCCAGTCTTAGCCCCGCCCCCATAAACCCATTACCAGTCCAAAACCTCCTCCACATTAGCCCATTTCCAGTCTTAGCCCCCCCATAGCCCATTACCAGTCCTAACCCCCCATCAGCCCACTTCAAGTCTTAGCACCCCCCCATGGCCCATTACTAGTCCTAACCATCCCCCATCAGCCCACTTCCAGTCAGCTCCCCCCCCATAGCCAATTACCAGTCCTAACCCCCCATCAGCCCATTTCCAGTCTTAGCCCCCCATAGCCCATTACCAGTCCTAACCCCCCCATCAGCCCACTTCCAGTCTTAGCAACCCCCCCAGCCCATTAACAGTCTTAGCCCCCCCCCCCAGCCCATTTCCAGTCCTAGCCCCCCATGGCCCATTACTAGTCTTAATCCCCCCATCAGCCCATTACGTCCTAACCCCCCCATCACCCTATTTCCAGGCCTAGCCCCCCATCAGCCTATTTCCAGTCTTAGCCCCACATAGTCCGTTACCAGTCCTAATCCCTAGGAGTAGCCTAGTGGTTGGGGCAAGGTACTTCAGGCCGGAAGGTTGGAGGTTCAAATCCCACTAGAGGACAGCAACCTTGGGCCAGAAGGACTGGGGTTTCTAGTCCCACAGATGCTCCTTGTGGTCTTGGGCAAGCCACTAAACCCTCCATTGTCCATGTTCCCTGTAAGTATTAGTGTATGTGTCTCATATCCCTGCGTGTTAAATGTATCCCCCAATTGTGTTGTGACCGCTTTGATTGAAGGATAAGGCGGTATACAAAACTGTCTAAATAAATAAATAAAAATAATCCCCCATCAGCCCATTACCAGTCCTAACCCCCATCAGCCCATTTCCAGTCTTAGCTCCCCCCATAACCCATTACCAGTCCTAAACCTCCCCATCAGCCCATTACGTCCTAACCCCCCCCCATCAGCCTATTTCCAGTCTTAGCCGCCCCCCCATGGCCCATTACTATTCCTAACCCTCCCCCATCAGCCCACTTCCAGTCTTAGCCCCCCCCCCCATAACCCATTACCAGTCCTAAACCTCCCCATCAGCCCATTTCCAGTCTTAGCCCCCCCATAGCCAATTACCAGTCCTAACCCCCCATCAGCCCATTTCCAGTCTTAGCCCCCCCATAGCCCATTACCAGTCCTAACCCCCCCACCCCCATCAGCCCACTTCCGGTCTTAGCACCCCCCATGGCCCATTTCTAGTCCTAACCCTCCCCCATCAGCCCACTTCCAGTCTTAGCACCCCCCATGGCCCATTACTAGTCCTTACCTTCCCAATCAGCCCAATTCCATTTTTATCCCCCCCCCCCATAACCCATTTCCAGTCGTAAACCTCCCCATCAGCCCATGTCTAGTCTTAGCCCCCCCCATAGCCCATTACCAGTCCTAACCCCCCATCAGCCCATTTCCAGTCTTAGCCCCCCATAGCCCATTACCAGTCCTAACCCCCCCATCAGCCCACTTCCGGTCTTAGCACCCCCCATGGCCCATTTCTAGTCCTAACGCTCCCACATCAGCACACTTCCAGTCTTAGCCCCCCCCTTAATCCAATTACCAGTCCTAACCCCCCCCCCATCAGCCCTCTTCCAGTCTTAGCACCCCCCCCCCATGGCCCATTACTAGTCCTAACCCTCCCCTCTCAGCCCACTTCCAGTCTTAGCCTCCTCCCCCCCCCATAGCCCATTACCAGTCCTAAACCCCCTTCCCCCCTATCATCCCAAATTAAAAAATAAGAAAAACAGCTGCTTCTGCCGCGGCAGCATCAAGAGTGCCGCCGCGGGGCCCCCCCTGCCCGGCAGAGCCTCCCTGCATCGTAGGCTAGCATTCAATCCCCAAACGCGGGCTTCTTTCAGAGCCGCGAGAGTTTCCTTTCTCGCGACTCTGTTAATCCCGCCGGGGCTGATGGGAAATTCCCGGCAGGATTAACAGAGCCGCGAGAAAGGAAACTCTCGCGGCTCTGAAAGAAGCCCGCGTTCAGGGATTCAACTCTAGCCTACGATGCAGGGAGGCTCTGCCGGGCAGGGGGGGCCCCGCGGCGGCACTCTTGATGCTGCCGCGGCAGAAGCAGCTGTTTTTTTTTTTTTTTTAAATTTGGGATGATGAAGAATGTTTTTTGCGCGGGGCCCCCTGAAACGCGGGGCCCTGTGCAAAAAACATTCTTGCTCAATGGACGGGCCGGCCCTGCTAGCATCCCCCAGACAGTGGCATATGAGACAGTGGAGACATTTTTACATCGTCGGGGTGAATTGGCAGATACTATGATTTTGTTTCTAGTGCAGCTTACTGAGTGGAGGAGTAGCTTAGTGGTTAGAGCACTGGCTTGGTAACCAAGCAACCAGGGTTCAATTCCCACTAGCACTTCTTGTGGCCTTGGGCAAGTCACTCAACCCTACATTGTCTCAGAAAAAAGGCCTGACAATCTATTTCTGGTGACACTGCCAAGAAAACCCAGGAGCTTCTGGGTCACCAGGAGTCAGGACTGACTCTAAGGCACCCACTACATTTTGCAGCTTACTAAGTTGGCAGTGTTCCAAAATTATTATTTTTTTAATGGTATATTGTATCATCAAATCTCAGGAGTAGCTATGGGTGCTACATGCGCTGCATCCATAGCTAATTTGTTTATGGCATTGTATGAAGAAAAATGGTTGATAACTTAATATATAGTGCATGAATTGATGTTATGCTGCAGATATATAGATGATATTTTTCTGATATGGAATGGTTCGGTGGAAAGGTTAGAATGTTTTTTTGGATGGTTAAATAGTTTGGATGTGAACATTCAATTTACACATTCCTATAATGCTGAACAAATTGTGTTTTGGATGTGTTAGTTAACGGGGGGGGGGGGGGTGCTGGCTGGGTGACGTCTGTATATCGTAAACTGACAGATAGGAATACATTTCTTCACTATACTGGTGCTCATCCTGTACGTCATAAAGAGGGGTTACCTTTTTCTCAGTTTATTAGATATAGAAGGAACTGCTCGGAGGTTGCTGACTTTAAGAAGCATTCAAGATGCCTGAGGGCTAATTTTGAAGAAAGGGGGTACCCCAAGCGGATAGTAAGACAGGCTTACTGTAGAGCACTATATAATAATAGAGCGCTTCTCCTAAAGTCAGACACTAGAATAAGAGGAAGTAATGGAAAATAATATGTGAATTTAATTACTAAATATTCCTCTTATAGTCTATGTATACAACACATTATTAAAAAACATGCTAATGTGTTAAATGCCATTCCGGGGTTGGAAAAGAAAGGAGTTTGGTAAGGGGTATGTTTACTAAACCTTCTTAACGTGCGCGCTGTGCAATTAGCGCACGCTAAGCTACCTTAGCGCACGCTAATGATGATTTACGGGGCACAAATGTGCCTTAGTGCGCGCTCACGCGCGCAGCGGCGCAAATGAGCGCTGAAGGCGGGGAAAGGCTCCCGGAGGGCAGAGGAAGGCTCCCCAGGGGCGGAGAGAAGGGGTCAATGGGTGGAGAGTGGGAGGGGAGAGGCTTCCCGCACACTAACGATGTGAAATCCGAGGCCAAAACTAACACAAGTGAAAACCTCGCGTTAGAGCTGATTTAAAGGGAAAAGAAACCATTTCTGTCAGCAATGTACAGCAAAACCAGGGAAACCTACAAAAAAGTGATAAGTGTGATACATGTGCACGGAACAAAAGTGCAAATAAACAGGGGGGCGGAGCCCGATGTCCAGCGGGATGGTCGCATAACGCTGAGGCTCCCGAGAGGCCTACTCAGAATCCTGAATTAACACCGGACATACTTGAATTTCTGCTCTGATCTTACCGGGGCACATTGGTGAGATGGCGGGGACCAAACCTACGCGCCTGGAATTTGGATCTCCAGCGGCTTCTCACGGCAAACGCTCCAAAACTGAACCCCCGTCCCCGCAGAAGGGGCTGGCTCTACGCGAGGGCCCCGAAATGCAGCAGGAAATCCTCGCAGAGATCAGAGGGGTTAAAGACCTCGTGCAGTCAAACGGGGAAGCACTCCGAGCGCTGCGGGAAGACCTTGGTGTATTGCAAGGCAGGCTAGAGGGGCTCTCCTCGCGTCAGGACAAAATGGAGAGCATATTAGACTCCCATGTGGTCCGGCTGTCCAAGCTCGACAAAGTTGAACGTCAGGTGCGGGCCTTGCAGAAAGAAGTGGAAGATGGCAATAATAATCGAGCGCGCCGCAACAACCTACGACTAGTGGGCATACCGGAGGGAGCGGAATCGGGAGACATGAAGGAGTTTTTATATAAAATCCTCCCTTCTCTGCTCCAAATCACCTTTACCAAAGAATTGGAGATCGATCGCGCTCATCGTGTTCCCACAAACATAACGCTCAACAGGAAGACCCCGCGGCCTATCATCTTTCGACTTTTGAGATATCAACATGTGGAGCAAATTCTCAGCGCCTCTCGGGCAAAGGGCCATATGGAGTTTGAGAGCCACAAGATCTCCTTCTATCCTGACTTGGCTAAACCCACGGTTGATCGCCGAAAGCGCTTTCTGGAATTCCGGCCGAGGCTTCAACAATTACAAGCACGCTATGGCCTGATGTACCCGGCCAAGCTCCGAGTCACGCTTCACAATCAGACAAGAACATTTGAGGACCCTGATCTACTAGCGGAGTTTTTGGATGCTAAAGAAGCCGACTTGATGCGCTGACTTCCAGAGTTTTCCTACCAGTGTTCTCATATCCGCTGTACCTGCCATCTTGGATTTGCCACGGTTCAGCAAAGAGTCTGTCGAGGGCGGTTTGTTGCCTTATTTTGATGATATTTGTGACCCGACTCCATCTACCCAGAGTAGCCTCGATGAATATCAGAGACAATGTTAATTATGGACTCTGGTGTTTCTTTTCCTTTTTTTTTCATGTCTCTATCCTCCTCTCTAGGGCCTCCTCCCGCAGACATATGGTCGCCATATTCATTGGGGGTTTTGCTTCTTCTCTAAGTTACTTTGGTACATGCTTTTCAATATGGGGTCTATTAGCCAGCATACTCGGTGATTATGTCATTGTTGTACAGATTCTGCTTATGTTGTACGTTTTTCAAGCGCCCTTACCTAAAATGTCTATTACCGATTGATGGCACCATGTAAGATTTTATCATTGAACGTAAAAGGCATCAATAATCCGATAAAACGGAAGAAAATCCTGAGCTATCTAAGTCATGAAGCTGCGGACCTGATTTTCCTCCAAGAAACGCATTTAAATTCGAAGGAAACTCTTAAACTCAATATTAAACCTTACATGGTGGCCGCCTATTCCCCAGCTGTTTCTAAGAAATGTGGGGTTGCCATACTGGTTAGGAAATCTCTGCATGCTACTATTATTGCGACTAGCTCAGATACAGCAGGCAGATGGTCCAGGGCTCACCTCAAGATAGGTAACCTTGAAGTTACATGTATATGCCTTTATGCTCCTAATGTAGATGACCCTGCCTTTTTTTGCTACCATTGCTCAGGTTGCGCAGGCCTCTGCTAATACTTCATTGATAATTGGGGGGGATTTCAATTTAGTTCTTGATCCCCTGATTGACAAACAGCCGCCTAGGACGAGTGGTCCCCCCAAGAGTCACACCACGCTTACCTCTATGATCAAAGATCTTGCTTTAGTCGATCTATGGAGGTTACTACACCCCAATGAGCTTGACTTTACCTTCTTCTCTTCCCCTCATAAATCCCAGTCTCGCATAGATTTCTTTCTAATATCAAAACTGTTAGTTCCTCAGGTGGACACTGCAAAGATTCACTCCCAACATATCTCAGATCACGCTGCTATTTCTTTTCAATTACACACCACTGCGCCCCAAGGGAATTCGGGGCCTGGTTCTTTGATAGAGCCCTATTAACTCAACCAGAGTTCCAGTTAGAAATTCGAGCAGCCATACAAGATTACTTTCACTTTAATTTACCCCAGGACACTGCAAATTGGGCTTGGTGGGAGGGTTTTAAAGCGGCCATTCGTGCAACGATCACTAGTTATCAAATTCGCCTGCGGAAACAACGCAAACAGCAGCTCCTTATACTAGACCAACAAATCAAAGCAGGCGAACGAGTTCTAACTTCACGTACTGATCCATGCGTCTTAGTTCGCTTACAGCGTCTCCGTTTTCAATATAATGCAATCCTTTCAACAGCAGCTTCTCAGAGTATTGCACTTCAACAAGGGACATACTACCGTGAAAGCAACCGAGCCGGTCGACTTTTAGCCAACGCCTTGAAAGGTCAAAAAGAAACCAAACGCGTAGCGGCCCTTCGCGCCCCACAGGGAGGGGGCATACTGACCACAGACTCCGATATCGTAGAACTCTTTCGGGATTTCTATACCCGTCTATATCAATCTGAATGTGAGTTCTCATCCGAGACCTTCGAGCGCTTGTTTTCTGGTATTCAGCGGCCGACCCTTTCTGAAGCTGATAGGGATGCGCTGGATGAACCCTTCTCTACTTCAGAGATCCATTCTGCCCTAAAACGAACAGCCTCGGGTCGAGCCGCCGGGCCTGATGGTCTCCCGACAGAATTCTACAGAACGTTCAGTGCAGATTTAGTTCCCTACTTAAAACTTTACTTTACTGCCCTTGCGGTAGATACATCCTCTTTGGGATCCTTTTCTGCAGCTAATGTGGTAGTTTTTTGAGTAAGCAGGCAGAGACCAGGTGCTAACCGCCATCTACCGTCGTTTCTCACTACTTAATGCCGATTATAAGATCTTCGCAACGATCTTGGCCACCCGGCTATCTGACAGGATGGCCACCTTAGTCCATCCCGACCAATGCGGTTTTATACCCGGCCGCCGCTCCACCGCTGACAATGCTCGGACCTTGTGCCATGTGCTATCCAGTGCTGCCAATTTAGACCACCCATGGTTGGGTCTTTCTCTAGATGCTGAAAAAGCCTTTGATCGCCTAGAATGGCCCTTCTTATTTGCAGTTCTCCGATGGTATGGCTTTGGGGAGGGCTTCCTCCGATACCTCCAAGTCATGTATTCTCAACCCGTTGCCAGTATTTGTGTAAATGCCATTAAGTCTCGGCCTTTTAATCTCCAAAGAGGCACGCGTCAAGGTTGCCCCCTATCACCAATGCTCTTTGATCTAGCTCTTGAACCCCTCGCCCTCCTTATTAGACAGTCCGCACGTATTCGAGGTGTCCCCTTCAGTCACAGAGAGATTAAATTCTCTGCATATGCAGACGACCTTATGCTCTTCGTATCCCTTGACTCGGTCCCAGCTGTCTTGGACCTGATTGATGGATACTCGCAATTATCGGGCTATAAAATAAACTGGACCAAATCCGTAGCATTCCCACTGAACCGCTGGGTACATGAGGCTGACATGCAGGCCTTTCCTTTCCTTTGGCAATCCCGCATGGTGAAATATCTTGGCGTCCACTACTGTTCTCCTTTAGAAGACACTATTAGTTTTAATGCCAAGGAGGTAGTCTCCAAAGTCCGTGAGCTCACAAATCGTTGGTCTCCCTTATCCCTTACATGGTGGGGCCGCCTAGAAACCGTGAAAATGATGATAGTTCCCAAAGTGAACTATATTTTAGAAATGCTGCCCTGCTTCCTCCCGCTACACACCTACAAAGACATTGAGGGCCTTCTCGTCCGTTATCTCTGGCAGGGAAAACCACCAAGGGTAGCTAAACAAAAACTACAGTCTGCGAAGGAACTAGGGGGTACCCGCTTTCCTGATTTTCTTAGATATCATCAAGCCTTCCTACTTAAACAAGGTGCCCGATGGCTAGCTGCCTCAACAGACAACAGACCAGTTTGGCTTGACATTGAAGAGGAGCTAAGTAGCCCAATTCCGTTGATCCATCTTCCCGGTATGTCCCATCAAGTAGACACCCGCCATCCCCCAATGATTGTCGATACTCTTGCGGCCTTTAACACTCTCATTCTGTCACTGGGCCCAAACGTATGTCCTCAGGACGGACTCCCGCTGTGGAATAACCCCAGAATTCAAGTCCTAAATAAAACGATCGCATGGAAACCCTGGTACTCTAGGGGGATCTGGACACCCCAACAACTCTTCTCTGCAGCTCGTTGGAAGACCTTTTCTGATTTACAAAAGGAATTTGCGTTACCAGCGAAACATTACTTTCAATTGATGCAGCTTCAACACTGCCTCAAAAGTGCTCAAATCCTGCCGCCCTCTGCCCCTACTGAGGACGGGCTATTAGAACTAATTCACTCTATTAGTAGTACACATGGGGTAGCCTCTAACTTTTATAAATTATTATGTCAGGGTACCGATACTGCTACTTGTAGAGCTCAACAAGCCTGGGAACGCGAACTGCAAACCACTTTAACCCCTGTGCAATGGAGCGTTTTCTGGAGCAAAGTAGTGCGGGTTTCCCGATCTGCCTCTGTTACCCAAACTCTCTTCTTTTTTGCACATAGATGCTTTTATACTCCAGAAAGAATAGCCAAATGGAACACAACTGCTAGGGACCAGTGTTGGTCTTGCCATACTGCTGTGGGAACCCTCGCTCATGTTCTTTATGAATGTCCTCAACTGCAGGTTTACTGGGGGCGGGTCTGGGGTCGTATTCAATCCATCTTACACCTCCACGAGCCTCTTTCTTGGAAGATTGTGGGACTCCGCTCAGTGGCGGAGGTCCCCTCTCTTCCTAAGAAGGGTCGCTTTACCCTTGATTTCATGCTGGGTATAGCCATATGTTTAATCACGAGGAATTGGAAGGATAGCTCTCGAATTACTGCCAATGAATGGTGGAACCTCGTCTGCTTATATAGTAAATATGAGCAGATATCTCGGAGAGCTATTCCCCATATCCAAACTCACTCTCGCTTGTTTAAATGGCAGATGCTCAATGATTATGTACAATCTGCTCATTGCTCCGACATGTCTGTTTAATGTATACTCATCATGTTTCGGATCACCGTTAGGTTTTGTACCACAATAATGTCAGTACACGCCCGTTTTCGGGAATGATTAGTTTCTAGAGAAGAAGCAGGGGGGAGGGGGGTGGCAGGGGTTTACTTTGGTGTATGTATCACATGCTATGTATGTATCTGTCTTTTAGCTGTATGTCTTCCTTTCCTTTGTTGTTATAAAACGAAAATAAAGCATTAAAAAAAAAAAAAAGTGCAAATAAACATTGAAAATGACCCCAACAAAATAAAAAAAATAATAATCAAGCTGGGCAATAGTGATAGTAATGGGAAACATCAAAAAACACTCCCAAGAAAGCCCCTAAAAATAAATATGAATTTTGGAAGGGTCTACGCTCCGTCCCCATACAAGGTGAATGATCCCACAGTGAAATAGCACTGATCAGGGTTTCCCTCTCCATTGGACAGGTTACCTATGGCATGCACATGTTCCACAACAGCAGGGCGGGCATGTCGGAATGGGCAGCTGCACAGATGCTGGGAAAGGGGATACAGAGGGCTGCAGGCGGCACATGCTGTGGTGCAGTTGGGGCACAGTGCGGACTAGGCAGATGCCTAGGTGGCACTTAGGAATGCTGAAACTGAATAGCAGCCAGACAGAAACTGATGAGGACCCAACATGGGCACGAGAGTGTTTATCACAGTGTCACAGGGGATAGTACCCAGCAGGAACCTCCAAGGGCACAGAACATTGGAAGGCAGTGTTGGTGGGAAGCGTGGATGCCTATGCAGGCACCCCTACCCCAGAACACGCACCATAGGCAGCTGCCTACCTGCACACTGGATGGCTTGAGACTGCACACCACCAGCACCACCAGCAGAAGGGCATGTCAGCATGGTGGCAGAGGGGTACTGGTGGTGGAGGGGGGCAGTGGCAGCTGCCCAGAGAAAACCATGGCCTAGCCCTGTGTAGGTGGGTGCCATGCACTGCAACAGACAGGCCCTGCCGGACAAACAGTCATGGTATCACCAGAGAATGCACTGTCTCTTTGGCAACACAGTGGTGCAGTGCACGCAACCAGTATGTTTGGAGGCAGAAAGTCACAGGTTCAAGTCCCAGCTATGGTGCCTGCCAACCCAGTCCCCATATTTTACCCACTACTACAACATGCTAATGCAGACAGAACCTTTATTGCAGATGACGTAAACATGCCCAAAAAACCTACATTTTACCCTACAGAGCACAGACTCCATAAACAGGTGCATTACCTACAGCAGAGTCTCCCAAATGCAGTCCTGGAGGGCCAAACACCATTCAGGTTCCATGCTTCCTCTAATAAAGATGCCTGTGCTGCATATCTATGCACCACACCCATGGTATGCAGATGTATCTCATGCATATTCATAAGGGACAGCATGAAAACCTGAACAGTGTTTGGCACACCAGGACTGGAGTTCGGAACCTCTGCCGTAAAGCTCCATCATAGCAACCTTTCTGATGTCTGTGGGGTGTGCTTCAGGTCTGGTCTCTGCTGGTGTTTACCACCCTGGGGAGTGACCCCCAACAGTTTTGCGTACCATATCCATGCCTGCACTGTGCCCAGGACTGGTGTGGTGGCCAGGGCTGCTAAACACCTCTATAGTAGCACAATGCTTGAATAGATGTGGGAGTGTGTGTCTGTCTATCTAGTGCAGTGTTTCCCAACCCAGTCCTATGGGGCACACCGGCCAGTCAGGTTTTCGGGATATCCCTAATGACTATGCATGAGATATATATGCATTAGAGATATCCTGCCAACCTGACTGGTTTGTGGCCCTCCAGGGCTGGATTTGGAGACCCCTGCCTAACACCTCTGTCATCTAAGATTGTGAGTGGGCAAGGTGTAGATGTCCTAGACATCGAAAGGGTATATAGAATGTGACACATTCCTCCTCGATTCTCACCACCACCAAAAAGATGTCTAATAGACAATATTTTGGTGGTGGTGAGAAGTGAGGAGGAATGTGACACATTCTATATACCTTTTTGATGTCTTGGACATCTGCACCTTGCCCACTCACAATCTTAGATGACAGAGGTGTTAGGCAGGGGTCTCCAAATCCAGCCCTGGAGGGCCACAAACCAGTCAGGTTGGCAGGATATCTCTAATGCATATATATCTCATGCATAGTCATTAGGGATATCCCGAAAACCTGACTGGCCGGTGTGCCCCATAGGACTGGGTTGGGAAACACTGATCTAGTGTGTGGTGGCTGCAAACACCCTGCACAGCCCACACTGCCAGCACTGTTGCCAGTATTGGCCTGCCAATGTACATAATGAGGAGCAAGGTACCATGGGTATAGCCCGGACAGGGTGGCCTGGCCAGGATGCATCTGCACAGGGCATAGGGCAATGGCTGGGACATTGTAGTGCCTGGCCACCACCTGCACCGACAGGGTGGCCACAGTATGTCCTGCTGGGAGTTCACTCTCACCCTGACTGAGCAGTGACCACGGCATGGCTAGGTTCCCCCATAGTGCTTTGGGGTATCTTTTTCATGTGATATTTCTGGGTTCCTTTTTGGGGCCCAATCACTGACATATCTGCTTGGTGTGTATGCTGACATCCCAGTTCTGGGTGCATGCATCTTCTCCAGGAATATGCCCTATGGACTAGCTATCAGACTGTCTGCAGCTAGTATGTGTCTTGCTGCAGCACCTTCCAGGGTGCAGTGGCTGCAGGAGAATGTCAGATTGTGGTGGGGTGCAGCTGAGTGTTTCCAGGCCTAATGTTTGTCTGCTATTGCTTTATAGATATGTACAGAGCTGCATTGACTGCCCTGCAGGGTGTCTGTTCCCCAGCAGGACTGCAGTTGGTGGTTCCTCTCTACTGCTGCCATTGCAGGGATGTAAAATGTGGATCAGTCGGTGGGAGACCCTGTTTCCCACCCTCAGCCCCAGAGTGTGGTTTGGGTGATGGTACATAGTCTGCCTATGGGTCCATAAGGGTCAAACCTGACTGAGAAATACAGATGTATCCAAAGTGTGTCTGCAGAAACTACCTATCTCACACACTAGCACTGCTGGGGACCTACAGCATGGCCTATTTCTGCCATGGAAGGTGCTGTGGACCTGGTGCTGGGCGCCCCACCGCACCCTCAGGGTGAGCACAGTACCCACACAATGTGACGGTATGTAGATACTCTGTGCCAGTAACACACATGGTCAGTTCCCCCTACCAGGCCGAGGTGCTGTGGGGGTGCATACCCCATCTTGTGTTCATCTGTAGACGGCTGATTTGCATGTGCAGTGCATCATGGGTACGGGTGGGCTAACCCTATCCTGGTGACCACAGCAGACTGTTTGTGTGGTGACATGCAGTCCTTCTGCAGCCAGCCAGGGGCTTGCTAGCAGCTGTAGCCCACTGGTTACTTCACTGCCAGTGGAGCTAGAGGTCATGGGTTCAAACCCACAGTGGGGTTATTTGATATGGCTGTACAAAGCATTATCTATTTTTAATGTACATTAGTGCTGCCAGCAAAAACACCCTCAGCATACTGTACCCATAAGGTGCCTCAGAGGGCGCTTTATAGGGCGCCCTATAGGGCACCTTATGGTTACCGTCCATATAAGGTGCACTATACAGTATCCTATGGAGCGACTTATAGGGTGCCCTATAGGGGACATTATAGGGTGCCATGGCAGGCAATGCACTTTATAATGTGCCCTATGGAGTGCCTTATAGGGTGCGTTATGCGGCACCTTCGGTTACATCACATGAGGGTGTGTTTGCTGGCAGCAATTAATAAAATACAAATAAAGTGCTGGAGGAAACACTACTTACATGTCAAAGCTGATGCCTCAGCCAGCCTTAAGTATTAGGCACACTGGGGATTGGACTCATGACCCCTGTATCATCAGTCAGTGCCTTAACCATTGTGCTACACTGCTGTTCCTCCTTGCATGTCAGCGCACCTACTTAAGTTTTCCATGCATTTAAATGCACAGTGCTGCCATAAAAAACAGTGCTATGACCTTGCCGTGCCTCATAGAGCACCCTATATGGCGCCCTATAGGCCACCCTTTAAGCAACATTGTAGGGTGCCTTGGCGGACAGTGCACTTTAAAATGTGCCCTCTGGGGTACCTTATGGGGTGCCTTATGCAGCACCTTATGTTACAGCACTTTGAGAGTGCGTTTACTAGCAGCAGTAATTAAAATATCTCATAATGCAATATTACATATAAATGGTAGTGCCTCAGCCAGCCTTGTTCATTGGGCACAGTGGGGGATTGAACCCATGACCCCTACACCATCTGTCAGTGTCTTCACCATTGTACTGCAGCCCTGTTCCTCTGTTTGCCCATCAGTGTGCCTGCTTATGCTTCCCACGCGTGTTTCTCGTGCGCTAATGTGCGCGGCGCACAAGAGCACGCTGCGCAGAAGAGCGCGCGCGCTAATCCCGTTTTGCTACTTTTGACCGGACCGCCCACTCCTTTTATGGCATCCTGCAGATTAACGCGGCGCGCACGTTAAGAGGGTTTAGTAAACATACCCCATAGGGGGATGTTTACTAAACATTCTTATCGTGCGGGGCCGCGGTAGTGTGCCTGTGCCATATAAGGAGTGGGCGGATCAGGCTGAAAAAAGAAAAAAACCGGGAGTAAGCAACCGGACGTGTGCGCGTCGCGCTAATGTGCGGGGGTCGACATTAGCGTGTGGAAAGGCAAAGTGGCGCGCCGTTGGGTATGGAAAACAACAGAGCCGTAGTACAACGGTGAAGACACTGACCAATGGTGCAGGGGCCATGGGTTCAATCCCCCATTGTGCACAAGGAAAAAGGCCAGCTGAGGCAGCAACTGTAATGGGTAAAATTGTTTTAGGAGGCAAATTAATTTGGAACGGCATAAGGCGGCGCACAGTTCTTTTTGGGTGGCATAAGGCGGCGCACAGTTCTTCTTGGGCGGCATAAGGCGGCGCACAGTTCTTTTTGGGCGGCATAAGGCGACGCACTGGTCCTCGGGCTGCAGAAGGCAGCACGCTGATGGGCACAAGGCGGCGCGCTGATGCACAAGCACAGGAACAGAGCCACAGCACAATGGTTAAAACACTAACC
Organism: Ichthyophis bannanicus; assembly: GCA_033557465.1. Classification (NCBI taxonomy): domain Eukaryota; kingdom Metazoa; phylum Chordata; class Amphibia; order Gymnophiona; family Ichthyophiidae; genus Ichthyophis; species Ichthyophis bannanicus. The sequence continues at coordinate 415,078,824 of CM066032.1, read as the reverse complement.
AATGGTGCAGGGATCAGGGGTTCAACCCCTCACAATGCCCAGTGAAAAATGCTTGCTGAGGCAGTATGTATTATGTTGTGGAGTGCTGTAGGAGGCATGATAATTTTATTTTGTTACCACTACTAGCAAACGCACTCTCCCAGCATGTTAACATACGGCGGCCCATAAGGCACATGTTACAGTGCACTGTTCGCCAAGGCACCCTTGAATGTCCCCTATAGGGCACCATGTATGTTGCGACACAGGATAATGTATAGTGCACCCTATATGGATGGCAACCATAAGGTGGCCTACAGGGCGCCCTATAAAGCACCCTCAGAGGCACCTAATGGGTATAGTAAGCTGAGGGTGGTCTTGCCGGCATAGACATATGTACAGTAAATAAAAATAAAGCTGTGGACATCCCTATCAAAGGGCCCCACTGTGGGTTTGAACCCATGACCTCTGGCTACACAGGCAGTGATGTAACCATTGGACTACAGCTCCATAACTATAAGCAAGCCCCTGGCTGGCTGCAGATAGCCTACACGTCACCTCACAGACAGTCTGCTGGTGTAAACAGGATAGGGTAGGCCACCCGTACCCATGATGCACTGCACATGCAAATTAGCTGTCCACAGATGGACACAAGATGGGGAATGCACCCCCCCAGCGGCAAACATGGTCCCCCATCAAGAGATCCACACTCTACCTCCCTGCAAAGGTGGTAGTAGAGAGCAACAGCAACCCCAGTCCTGCTGAGGAACACCCCCCCCCCACAGGGCAGCTCCATACACACCTATGACACAATAGCAGACAGACATAAGCCCAGGATATGATAAGCTGCACTCCACCACCAGATATTCCCCCACAACAAGCCAACAGCCACTGCACCCTGCAATCCAATCCAGCAAGATACATACCAGCTACAAGCAGTCTGCTGGTTAGTCCATAGTGCATGTTCCCAATGGAGATGCATGCACCCAGAACTGGGCTGCCTGCATACACAGCAAGCAGATAGATCAGTGACTGGACCCCAAATAGAAACCCATATCTATCACATGAGAGAACTACTATACAGCACTATGGGGGTGCCTAGCCATGCTGTGGTCACTGCACAGTCAGGGTGAGCGTGATCTCCCAGAAGGACATGCTTTGGCCACCCTGTCTGTGTAGGTGGTGGCCGGACACTACAATGTCCCAGCCAATGCCCTATGCCCGGTGCAGATGCATCCTGGCCAGGCCACCCTGTCCTGGCTATACCCATGGTACCTTGCACCTCATTATGCACATTGGCTGACCAATACTGGTAACAGTGCTGGCAGTGTGGGCTGTGGAAGGGGCTTGCAGCCAACACCCACTGTATAGACCAGTGTTTCCCAACCCAGTCCTATGGGGCACACCGGCCAGTCAGGTTTTCGGGATATCCCTAATGACTATGCATGAGATATATATGCATTAGAGATATCCTGCCAACCTGACTGGTTTGTGGCCCTCCAGGGCTGGATTTGGAGACCCCTGCCTAATACCTCTGTCATCTAAGATTGTGAGTGGGCAAGGTGCAGATGTCCTAGACATCGAAAGGGTATATAGAATGTGATACATTCCTCCTCGATTCTCACCACCACCAAAAAGTTGTCTAATAGACAATATTTTGGTGGTGGTGAGAAGTGAGGAGGAATGTGACACATTCTATATACCTTTTTGATGTTTTGGACATCTGCACCTTGCCCACTCACAATCTTAGATGACAGAGGTGTTAGGCAGGGGTCTCCAAATCCAGCCCTGGAGGGCCACAAACCAGTCAGGTTGGCAGGATATCTCTAATGCATATATATCTCATGCATAGTCATTAGGGATATCCCGAAAACCTGACTGGCCGGTGTGCCCCATAGGACTGGGTTGGGAAACACTGGTATAGACCAGGGGTGGGCACCTCCGGTCCTGGAGGGCCGCAGACCAGTCAGGTTTTTGGGATATCCCTAATGAACATGCATGAGATATATATGCATTAGAGATATCCTGCCAACCTGACTGTTTGTGGCCCTCCAGGGCTGGATTTGGAGACCCCTGCCTTACACCTCTGTCATTTAAGATCATGAGTGGGCAAGGTACAGATGTCCTAGACATTGAAAGGGTATATAGAATGTGTCACATTCCTCCTCGATTCTCACCACCACCAAAAAGTTGTCTAATAGACAATTTTTGGTGGTGGTGAGAAGTGAGGAGGACTGTGACAAATTCTATCTAAACTTTTTGATGTCTTGGACATCTGCACCTTGTCCACTCACAATCTTAAATGACAGAGGTGCAAGGCAGGGGTCTCCAGATCCAGCCCTGGAGGGCCACAAACCAGTCAGGTTGGCAGGATATCTCTAATGCATATATATCTCATGCATATTCATTAGAGATATCCCGAAAACCTGACTGGCCTGCGGCCCTCCAGGACCAAGTTTGCCCACCCCTGGTATAGACAGACACATACTACCACACCTATGCCATCATGGTGCTACGATTGAGGGGGTAATTAGCCTTGCCCACCAAACCGGTCCTGAGCACGGCAAGGCATGGATATGGTACGCATTACAGCTGGTGGTCACTCCCCAGGGTGGTAAACACCGTCAGAGGCCAGGCCTGGAGCACACCCCGCAAACACCTAACAGATTGTTTGGATGGGGTCAACTAGCAGTATGTACGTAACGTATGGATATCTATCTGCCTGTGCTCCTAGCAAACGTCTCAGAGCTGCTTACCGTATACCTCAGGTGCAGGGTGACATCGGTAAGTTATGCAAGTGCTAGTTTTGGGTGCTGCATGCAGGGTCCAATGGTCTGCCTTTCCAAGAGACATTGGCCAATGGGGCCTGTGGGTGTGGGTGTGTCTGTCCTTGATGGCTGCTGCTTTACGGCACAGATTCCCAACTCCAGTCCAGGTTTGCATCACACTGTTCGGGTTTTCCTGCTGTCCCTCATGAATATGCATGAGCTACATCTACATGCCATGGGGGTGGTGCATAGATATACAGCACAGGCATTTGTATGAGTGGCATCATGGAACCTGACTGGTGCGTGCCCCACCAGGACTGCATTTGCGTGATTCTGCTCTAGGTACTGCCCCTGTTCATGGTGTCTGTGCTCCGTGGGGTAAAAGATAGACGTATTGCCATTGCATATGTCCTTGCCAGGAAAGGTGTGCCCTTACTATCACTGTTTACTTGGGGGAAAAATATGTGGGCAAGATTGGCAGTTGCCCCAGTTGGGCTTTGAACCTGTGGCCTTCTGCTCTTGCATGCAGTGTCTGTGTGCACTGCACCACCGTGTAGATACAGATTGGGTGGATTCCCTGCAATGTCCATGACTGTGGATCCGACAGGGCCTGTCTGTTGCAGTCTGTTGCAGTAGACGGTGGCAGCCTGCACATGGCTAGGCCTCTGTCTTCTGTCGCTAGCAGCCACTGCCCCCTGCACCACATGTACTCGTCTGCCAACATGCTCCCATAAAAAGCAGGTGACCTGATTGGAATGTGGCAGTACGGGACTGCATTTGGGGTACTTGGCTGTGGGTAATGCCCATTGTTGTGGTGTGTGCGCGTTGTTGGTTAAAATATGGGTGTTTTCCCCATGCTTCTGTCCCCTGCAATACAGGGGTGTCTGCGCTATATATGTTTAGTGGTGGGTAAAATATAGGAATTGAGCTGGCAAGTGCCCCAACTGGGCTTTGAACCCCTGGCCCTCTGGTCCTAGAGGTACTGACTCTGCCCGCTGCACCACACTATGGCCACTGGGACAGTGCAGCCCCTGGAGGTAGTAAGCCTGGCAGGATGGAGTCACAAACCCTGCTCTACGCAATTTTACTGTGGGCATATGCACCCTGTCTGGTGGCAAACGTACACATAAACCCCGGAATTGACCACGGGAAATGGGGGACATAATATCACCACACTGGGCAACAGTGATATTAATGGGCAACCATAGCAAACACTCCGAGGAAAGCTCCAGAAAAGGTAATGTTTTTCGGAAGTGTCTCCGCTCCGTAGACCCTTCCAATATTCATCTCTTTTTTCTGGAGCTTTGCTGGGTGTGTTTTGTATATTTGCCCATCACTATAACTGTTACCCAGCTGGATTTCTATTTTTAATATTTTTGTTGTGGTCATTTTCGGGTTCTATTTGCAATTTTGTTCTGTGCACATATTTCACACTGCTCACGTTTTTTAGGTTTCCCTGGTTTTCCTGTACATTGCTGACGGAAATGGTTTCTCTTCCCTTTAAATGCCCTCTACCGCGAGTGTTTCACTCGCGCTATTTTTTACATGAAAATTCGGGCCCGATACTGTGCGGGGAGCCTCTCCCCTCCCACTCTCCACCCATTGACCCCGTCCCTCCGCCCCTCCGGAGCCTTCCTCCGCCCTCCTTTAGCCGTTCCACGCCTCTATCGGACATTTGCGGGCCCGCACTTGCACGGGGCCCGTTAGTGTGCCGCGTACCTGTGCGGGGGTGACACGCACGTGTGCGGGGCGTTTAGACGCGTTTCTGCGCGTTTCAATGCCGCGTTGCCGTGCGCTATTTTGCGGCGCGCAAATTTGCGGACTTTAGTAAACATCCCCCATAGTCCTGCAGTTTTACGCCCATTGTGTCCTGCGTCTGCAGTAGCACTAGGGAATAGTAAATGTGGCAGTTGTTCTATTTGTCCTTTATTGTGTGAGAGAGCTAGTTTTGAGTATCATGGTAATAGTTATGATCTTAAGAACTGTACTTCTTGTGGGTCTTCATATGTTGTTTATGGTATTCTGTGTCTGTGTAGATTGTTCTATGTAGGGAATACTACTAGACCATTTCAGATACAAATGGGAGAACATAAAAGTAGTGGAGGAGTGGCCTAGTGGTTGGGGCAAGGTACTTCAGGCCAGAAGGTCAGGGGTTCAAATCCCACTAGAAGACAGCAACCTTGGGCCCAAAGGACTGGGGTTTCTAGTCCCACAGGTGCTGCTTGTGGTCTTGGGCAAGCCACTTAACCCTCCATAGCCCATGTTCTCTGTAAAATAGTTATCTCCAAGTTATAATGCCCTGTTCACTGTAATTGCAGTTTGTTCAATGTAAACTGCACTGATGCAGAATAGCATGATATATAAGAGAATGTAAATAAATAAATAAAAGTAGGTTAAACTGTAAAGTTTCTGAAGCTCCCATAGTACAGCATTGTTTAGAATCTGGACATATTTTCAATTATTTGAAATGTTTTTGTATAGATATGGTTCCGGTAGGGAGAGCAGGTAAATCACTGGAACAAAGTCTGTTAATATGTGAGCAACGATGGATTTTTCATTTGCAGACTGTAACTCCAGATGTTTTGAATGGGCAAATTGGTTGGGGGAGGTGTGTTTGAACAGTCTGGTGGGACATAGGTTTTATAGGGTTTTATATTATATTGTTCTACATCGTTTACGGAGGCTTTTGAGTGGGAGTAGGCTGGTGGGTCACATATGTTTGTTTTATCTAAAAGTGGCTTAGCGATGAGTACCGTGTTCATATGCTTTTCTGTTTTGGAGTATTCTGACAGATGACGTCATGTATGTGGGATGGGCCGTAGAAAAGGAGCAAGTATTTAAGAGTAGTGCAGAGAAGCTGTCTGTATGCGCGGTGTTTTTTTGGAAAGCCGACTGACCATTTTGAAGTGAGGTCGGGGTGTATATGTGTGCTGCATCTATGGTTGTTAGAAGTAAGTGGAATACTTTTTAGAATTCATGATTACTATTATGGCATTGAGATATATTTTTGGGGTTTTACATAAGTTTTGTTTGTATCTGTTTGTGTTTCTACAGTTATTCCCCTGATGAAGCATGATAGCGAAACGCTTATGAGGCGCTGATTTGTGGCATTGGAGAAGCATCAGATTTTGTTGCTTTGAAGAATTTCTTTGTATAAGCTAAGTTTTATGCACATGATCTGATTTTTGCCTAAAGAATTGCTGATAAGAGAGGTCATTGATGCAATAGGGCAATTTTGAGTGGGTGTTTTAATGCCTAAACTATGCCCGATATGTCCGAGACTTCCCGTTCACATTTAAATTGATGATTATATATTATCTATATCTATGACTCAATCATATTTAAAAGGCTTTGGGGCATGTTTACCAAACTGTACTAAGATTCTGCATCTTAGCATATGTTTATTGTTGAAATTTGGGACAGGAGGTGGGGCCAACCCGTGCTAACTGTTGAAGGTGCACAGTTAATGCAGCTGCACTTATCACTACCCACTGAGATGACGGGAAGTGCACCCACACTCAGGGGCGGCCCAAGGGGGGTGCGGGGCCATGTGCGGAGACTCGGTGCGGGGCCTCATTTGCATAAGGTGCCTCATTTGCATAAGTATTTGCATAATGTTACCATACACTAACTTTTAGTAAACATGCCTCTTAATGAGTATATGGATAAAGAAAGACTAAAAGGTTTCTACATTACTATACTCCAGTACCAACCGCCAGGCACATTAGGAACTACTACAAACACTGCCTTCCCTCCCACGCAAAATATTTTTCCCTCTCCATTTCACTCTCCCAGCTCCATCCCATTCTAATCCTCCCCCAACATCAGCTCCTTTCTAGTTCCAGCCCCACCCAGCAACTGCTCCCTTCTTGTCCCTGCATCAGCCCATTTCCAGTCCTAGTCCCCCATCAGCCCATTTCCAATCCTATCCTAGCCCCACCATCAGCCCATTTCCAGTCCTAGCTCCCCCATCCATTTCCAGTCCTATCCGAGTCCATCCATCAGTTCATTTCCAATCCCAGCCCCTCATCAGCCCATTTCCAGTCCTATCAGTTCCTCCATCAGCTCATTTCCAATCCCAGCCCCCCATCAGCTCATTTCTATTCCTTTCCTAGCCCCACCATCAGCCCATGTCAAATCCTAGCTCCCCTCCACTCAGCCCATTTCCAATCCAAGCCCCCCATGAGCCTACTTCCAGTTCTAGCCCCTCCATGAGTCCATTTCAATTCAAGCCCCCACCACAGCCCATTTCCAACCTTAGCACCCCCAACAGCCCATTTCCAGTCCTATCCTGGCCCCTCCATCAGCCCATTTCCTGTCCTAGCCCCCCCCCCCACTCAGCCCATTTCCAGTCCTAGCTCCCTCTCCTCACAGCCCATTTCCATTCCAAGCCCCCCTCCCCATCAGCTATTTGCAGTTAAAGCCCCCTTTCCACTCAGCCCATTTCCATTCCAAGCCCCTGTCCCCATCAGCTATTTGCCGTTCAAGCCCCCCTTCCATTCAGCCCGTTTCCAGTCCTAGCAACCCCCTATAGCCCATTACCAGTCCTAGCTCCCCCATCAGCCCACTTCCAGTCCGAACCCCCTATAGCCCATTACCAGTGCTAACCCCCCCATCAGCCCACTTCCAGTCCGAACCCCCTATAGCCCATTACCAGTCCTAACCCTCCCATCAGCCCACTTCCAGTCCTTACCCTCCCATCAGCCCATTTTCAGTCTTACCCCCCCATCAACCCATTACCAGTCCTAACCCCCCCATAGCCCATTTCCAGTCCTAATCCCCCCATCAGCCCACTTGTAGTCATAGCTCCCCATAGCCCATTACCTGTTGTAACTCCCCCATCAGCCCATTACCTGTCCTAACCCCCCCATAGCCCATTTCCAGTCCTAATCCCCCCATCAGCCCACTTGTAGTCGTAGCTCCCCATAGCCCATTACCTGTTGTAACCCCCCCATAGCCCAGTACCAGTCCTAACCCCCCCCCAGCCCATTACCAGTCCTAACGCCCCCCACAGCCCATTACCAGTCCTAACCCCCTATCAGCCTACTTGTAGTCTTAGCCCCCCCATAGCCCATTACCTGTTGTAACCCCCCATCAGCCCATTACCTGTCCTAAACCCCCCCATAGCCCATTTCCAGTCCTAATTCCCCCATCAGCTCACTTGTAGTCGTAGCTCCCCATAGCCCATTACCTGTTGTGACCCCCCCATAGCCCAGTATCAGTCCTTAACAGCCGTGCCCTTTACTATTCCTTACGCCCCACACAGCCAATTACCAGTCCTAACCCCCTATCAGCCTACTTGTAGTCTTAGCCCCCCATAGCCCATTACCTGTTGTAACCCCCATCATCACATTACCTGTCGTAACCACCCCAGATCCCATTTCCAGTCCTAATCCCCCCATCAGCCCACTTGTAGTCGTACCTCCCCATAGCCCATTACCTGTTGTAACCCCCCCATAGCCCATTACCAGTCCTAATGCCCCCCACAGCCCATTACCAGTCCTAACACCCCATCAGCCCATTTCCAGTCTTAGCCCACCGCCCCATAGCCCGTTTCCAGTCCTAATCCCCCCATCAGCCCACTTGTAGTCATAGCCCCATAGCCCATTACCTGTCATAACTTCCCCCATCAGCCCATTTCCAGTCTTAGCCCCTCCATAGGCTAGTACCTGTCCTAACCCCCCATAGCCCATTCCCAGTCTTAACCCCCCCCATCAGCCCACTTCCAGTCTGAACCCCCTATAGCCCATTACCAGTCCTAACCCCCCCATCAGCCCATTTACAGTCCTTACCCCCCCTCCCCCCTCCCTCCCCATCAGCCCATTTACAGTCCTTCCCCCCATCAGCCCATTTACAGTCCTTACCCCCCTCCCTCCCTCCCTCCCTCCCTCCCCATCAGCCCATTTACAGTCCTTACCACCCCCCCTCCCTCCCCATCAGCCCATTTACAGTCCTTACCACCCCCCCCCCTTCAGCCCAGCTAAGTTTAAAAAAAAAAAAAACAGAAACCGGCGGCTGCTGCTGCCGCTGCCGCCGTGGCAGCGGCAGAATGGAGAATCCCACGGGGCCCCCCTGTCCTGCAGTCTTCTATGCGGCCTCAGCGCGGGCTTTTCAGAGCCGCGTGAAGGGAGAGTTTCCCTTTCTCGTGGCTCTGTTAATCCCGCCGTGGGGCTGGTTGGCTTTGACATCAGCCCCGCGGCGTGGTTTACAGAGCTGCGAGAGGAGTAGCTCGCTCACTTCGCGCAGCACTGACAGCCGACGGAGGCCGCATAGAAGACTGCAGGACAGGGGGGCCCGCGGGATTCTCCATTCTTCCGCTGCCACGGCGGCAGCAGCAGCCGGTTTCTGGGTTTTTTTCTTTTAAACTTAGCTGGGCTGATGGGGGGGGGGGTGGTAAGGACTGTAAATGGGCCCCGCGGGATTCTCCATTCTGCCGCTGCCACGGCGGCAGCCGCAGCCGGTTTATGATTTTTTAAAACTTTGGGATGCAAGATGTTTTTTGCGCGGGGCCCCCTGAAACGCGGGGCCCTGTGCAAAAAACATTCTTGCTCAATGGACGGGCCGGCCGTGCCCACACTAACTCCATCATTGACAATTAGCATGTGGTAATGATTCCCACACTAATCGCAATGTGCAGGCAGCACCCATTCTCCATTCCTAACTCACCCATTTGCTGCCCAATCGCTCACTAAGCGGCTATCACAGGACTTTTAGTGCACAGTAATGGTTACTATGGTCCTTTAAACCCTGCAGCAATCATTAGCACATTTTAGAAAAGCCCCTTTCTGCACACAAAAATAATTTAGCATGTATTAGCATTTGAATTAAAATGTGTAAAGTTGATTTGCATGTGTTAAAAGTTCTAATGTATGCTTTTTTTCGTTATGGTCGTTTTGTTATGATGTAAACCGCGCTGATTCTAAATAGCGCGGTATATAAGAAACTGTAATAAATAAATTAATTAATTAATTAAAAAATTTTAACAAAAAAGGTCAAACTAAAAAAAAAGTCTGAAAATCAGGAAGTACAAAAATGATCCTGAAACAATTTATTTACTGTGCACATCTCTAATGGAATGTCAGAGACTAATGTATACCAACTAGGAAGACTGTGAGGATTTGCAAACGAATCTTCTGAAATTAGTAGACTGGACATCTACAGTAAATAGCAGTTTATATTTAATGCAAAGTGATGCACATGCAGTAGGAAAAAAATGGTGACCCATCAAAACAATGCACAACAAAATAGTGCAGACAGAAGAGCACAGACAAATGAGCATGCTGACAAAATAGCAGAAGTTGACATCAAATCTTAACGGAAGTTGAAATCATACATTGTCATTGTCATTGAATGGTTCACTCTGAAGCCATATATTAGGGAAGGTAAGTTTAAATGTTGAAATCATACCTTAAATTGAAATGTTTGTATTTAGGGATAATGGGAGTGCACCTATACCTAGTCAATGTTTGTTTTCATCAAAAAACAATCAGTTTGCAAAAAGGAAAGACAATGATAGTTCATGAAGGCTATCGCTATAGAAAAGATTGAGTTCAAAGATGGAAGCAGTACATAGAGATGCACAAAAACAGGTTGCAAGAGAAGAGTCAAGTTACGAATCCACTCATAGCCATTAAAACAGAGCATGACCATGCCCCAAATCCTGGGGAGATTGAAGCTTTACGAACTGTTGATTCAATGTGTCAAAGAGCAAAAACATCAAATGAAAAACCATAACAAATAATACAATGTACTAATAACATAATTTTGCTAGAGGCAGCAATTTATCTTCCCAAATATATGCGATTTGAAAAAATTTAAATTCTAGATGCTCTTAAGACAACAGCAAGAAGCGAGAATTTCATCCTGTGGGATTCTGGGAGTAACACTCCAAAAAGAATGTTTCTATTTGGTATAAATGAAAATGTACAGTTGTTAGTGGAAAAGGTCACTGGTTCGCTGATGGAACTTTTAAAGTCTCTCCTGAACTATTTTATCAAGTATATACCATGCATGTTATTTTTAACAATAGACTGTTCCTGTCATTTATGCCTTGTTATATGACAACCATAGTCAAATAAGAGCCAAGGTGTCCGATTACTTTTAATGTCCAATAAGTAGAAGAAGGGGGAAAATAACAACCAAACCTGAGATAATTAGGGCAGGCCTCAGTGAAGGGAAGTAAGGATGCACTTGCAAATTGCTCATGCTATATCAATTTACCATTGACACACCACAATTTCAATCATAGGCCTACAACTAGTTTTAGCAATTTTCAAATGCATTTATTTATTTATTTTATTTATTTATTTAAAGTCTCTTCTATACCGTGCTATTCAGCATCAGCGCGGTTTACAATAAACAGTGAACATACACATTTCCAATAGTACTTTGTGTTTACATATGAACAGGATATTCAACTTGGCTAACAGGGTAACTATGTACAACCACAATATATACAATATATACAATTTGTAGGCTGATCATGTGTTTGTATGGTTTTAGACAGTGGTGATTTGGGTGGTTTCGGCAAATGGTGCTGAGTTTCTATTGGTTTCAGGGTAATGTATGAGGAAGAGGTAGTGTTTCACGGCCTTCCTGAATTGGAATATGTCCGGGATTGATCTGATGTTGTGAGGGAGGTTATTCCAGATCACTGGTGCATAAAGTTTGAAAGTCCTGCTGGATGTTGACTTGGTGCATTGAGTTATAGATCTTGGGACTATCAAGGTGTTTTGAGCTACTGACCTTCTGTCTCTGTTGTGGGGTGTCATCTGGATTAGCTCAGTTAGTGAAGTTGACGAGAGACCTTTGGTGGCTTTGAAGGTGAGCAGCAAGGTCTTGAATGTAATTCTACCTTGAATCAGGAGCCAATGGAGTTGTTTCATTATAGGTATGACATGGTCTTTCCTGGATGCTCCGTGCAGTACTCTTGCTGCGGTGTTCATTGCCATTTGCAGTGGGTTTAGGGTGGTTTGGGGGAGACCTTGAAGTATTGCATTTGCATAATCGAAATGCGGGATAATTAGTGCCTGATAGATAGTCCTGAAATCATCTGGCTCCAGCAGAGATCTTAGGTATCTAAGGGATCTAATTTTATGATATACTGCCCTTACAGTGTTACTTATATGAGCCTGTATATTTAGGTTCTGGTCTAGTGTATCTGATCGCTGGTCTAGTGTATCTGATCGCTGGTCTAGTGTATCTGATCGCTGATTTGGTCTGGAGGTCTGCTTCCTTCACTTTCAGTACTGTCGGGGCAGTGAAGTTACGGTTCCTTGTAATGAACATCACCTCCGTCTTCTTGTGTTGAATCCGGAGGTTTTGGGATTGTAGCCAATTGGATATTTTATTTATGCAGCATGTTATTGGTTCGAGGTCTGGGTTTTCTGTTGCAAAAGGTGTGTATAATAGCACATCATCTGCGTATATCATGCAGTTGAAGTTGAAAGACCGGATCAGGTTGCAGAGAGGTTGCATGTATATATTGAATAGTAAGGCGGAGAGGGAGGATCCTTGTGGGACACCTTGGCTTTGGTGGAATGGTTCTGATGATGTGTTTCTGGATCTTACCTGCTGCCATCTGTCCAAGAGGTAGGACCTGCACCACTCGAGTGCTTTACCGGAGATTCCTTTTTCTTTGAGGCGTTCTAGGAGGCGCTCATGGCTAACGGAATCAAACGCTGCCGCGATGTCAAGGAAGACAAGGACAAAGCCCTGGCGGGTATTGTTGATGCCTGATATTATGCTGCTGAAGAGTGTGGTAAGAAGGGTCTCAACCCCGTGAGATTCTCTAAATCCATGCTGGCATGGATCCAGTGGTGCATTGGAATCAATGTGATCTTGTATTTGTCTCTGAACTATCTTTTCCATTATTTTTGCAAGCATTGGTATGCTTGCTATGGGTCTGTAGGATTCTGAGTTTGTTGTTTTTTAGTAGAGGTCTTATTGAAGTTTGTTTGAGGGTGCGTGGGAAATCACCTGTTGTGAACGATTGTTGAATAAGTCTGGATATGATGGGACTGAGGTCAGTCCGGATTTCCTTGACCCAGAAAGCTGGGCATGGATCAGATTGCGCTGTGGACGTATTGATGGCTGCTATGGTGTCTTCGATGCATCATTTGGATGGAGTTGTGAAGGTAGTGAGTGGTGTTTGATTGTAGGGCTGAAGGATGATGCTGGACGCTGGGTTGTTGTTTATCTGACAAAGTTTTGTTTGTAGATAATCCGCATATGTTTGAGGATGGATTCCATTAGTTTGTTCTGATGCAGGTTCTGTTGTAAGTTGCTTAACGAAGGCAAACAGGTCACAAGGTTTGTTGAGGGATCTCTTTAAAGTGTCGGCGTGGTAACGTCTCATGGTTTCAGTCACTGCGGTACGGTGCGCTGTGAGTTGTAAATTGTATGCCTTTTGGTCTGCTTCTGAGCGTGAGCGGCGCCAGCGTCTCTCAAGTTTTCTTAGTGTCGCGAGTGAGGCTTTCAACTCAGTAGAGTACCATGCTGCTGTGTGTCGTTTCGCTTGAGGTTTGTTTTTTGCTGGGCGAACAGCTATTGAACTGAGTGTTTCGTTCCAGTTGGAGACTAGTTCATCAGGGTTGTGTGCTGGTGAGTTCATTAGTGGGATTGCTGATTTCAGGATTAGATCTTTGTTGAATGGTTGGAATCTTCTCGGCGGATTGTTGGACTGACCGATTGCTGTGCTTTCATCTTTTTGGACATGGCTTGGCTGAGGAATTTGGAATAGGATTAATGAAGAACTTAGCTGGTATTGAAACATGCCCAATTCTCAGGACTTAATGTTGCTGTTCATCTTAATGAAGGATTGTCGACTTGAGTTTGCCTTGTAGTTATAGGCTGCCTCAGGACAAGTTGTAAGCAGACTAATAGATCCTCCTTTAACATAACACTAAATGCTCCTCGACAGGGGACTTTCAAAGAGGAAAAACTAATGGCGCACAAACAGACCAGCCTACCACAGATCGCCTGGCCCGGCGGAACAGGCGACATCACAAATGACATATGGATGAGGCATGCTGTTTTGTCAGTGCCGTTTTTACAAGAACGAAATGCTGGATTTTGAGTTAGGAGTCACCACCCAAGAGAAAGATCTTGTATTCTTTATGGATAATATGTTATTTTCAGTCCAGTTTGCTGTGACTGCTAAAAAAGTAAATAATGTTAGAAATGACCCCAAAAGAGATGGAGAACAAAACTAAGAATATTATTCTGCTTCTGTGTAGGTCCATGCTACATTCACATCTTTGGTACTCTGTGAAATTCTGGTCATTCCATCTAAGTAAGGCCGTGGCGCCACGTGCGCGTGGCCGATGGTAACCGGGGGGGCGGCCGGCCTCGTGCTCCCATGAGGCATATAGCGCGGCGTTGGGGGGGCGGGGCCGGTGGTGGCCGTCAATCTCATTGGCTCCCGCGGGTAGCTTTGCGCGCAGGAGCCAATGGGAGGAGGTAGGGGGGCTCGGTCGAGGCTAGGGAGCCGCGGCGCCGCGAGGCTTCTGCCCTTTCGAGGACGGAGCCGGGGCGAGAGGTCGTGCGGTGAGTGGCTCCAACTTACCGGGAGGGCAGGCCTGGGTGGGCGTCCTGGAAGTGTGCGGAGGTGGTGGTAAGGCACGAGTGGGGAGAATACCGGAGCAGGCAATTTAAAAAAAAAAGGAAAAAAAAATCCCCGAAGAAGCGGGGGGTAGTCATTTGCGCGTGGCACGAGGGTGAGAGGAGCAGGGCAGTTGGGCCCTTCTAGCACTGCCGAACAGATTAAAAAATAAAAAAATGCAATTAGTGTGGAGCAGGGCTTTGGTGAGCAGCGTTGCCAGCAAGTACAGCTCAGCACTAAGTGGTTCAGAGTGCCTCAGGGGGTTGGGGGAGACCTGCGGTATGCCTGCTGCGAAAGGTAGGGGGGGCCCTGGAAAAAGAGCTGGTTGGGGAAAAGGGCTTGACCCGGAGACCGGGCTGGGAGGGCAGGCAGCGGCCACGCGTGGTGATAGTTGGGGTGGCCATGGTTGTGCACAAAGGCACAATTGGGGGAGCGGGGTGTCTGCGCGGAGCTCAAAAGGCACTGGGGGGAGCAGGAGGGGGGTTGCTGGTAGGATTAATGCAGCGGCACCCAGTACTAGCCGGGGAGGGGAGCGAGCAGTGGCCAGCAGCGCTCTGTTAAGTGCGGGGCCTGGTGAAGGGGTTGTGAGGGGGGGCAGGGGGGGAAGAAGCAGAGGGGTGGGGGGCGCCGATCGTTTGGGGAGGATGGTGAGGGGAGGGGGAATGATGTAGGGGAGGGGCCAGTTCTTAGGGAGGGGGAGGGGCAGGAGCAGTTCAGGGGAGGAGGTGGCGAAGGGGTGGGGGCACGGGGCATGGGGAGTGGGCCCGGAGTTTGGAGGGTGGGTATTCCCCGGCATGGGAGCATTGGCAAGGTGGGGGTCAGGGTACTTCGCAGGCGAATTGGGTGGGGGCGTGGCAGCCGCCGTGGGCGATGGCATGTACTGCGTCACCTTTTGCTTTGTTTTCTCCACAGCCCCCTCCTGGATGGCATTCCTCGGCGAGTCCGTGGTCAGCGGGGATGGCGCAGCGGCAGTGCGCGGCGGGGACCGGCTCGGGAAGTCCCACCGATGGCAGCGTGCAGAGCAGGTCGGAGGTGGTACCTCAAGACAGCAGCGGCGCACCTACAGCGGGGACGCGTGACACGGCAGGTGAGTTGGTTGCTGATAATTTGGTGGAGGTGGGGGGTGAAGCGACGGGGGGTGAGAAAGTTGGCAGAAAGGCGAGGAGGAAGCGGAGGCATTCGTGTCGCAGGAGGTGTCGATCAGGGTCCTCGTCCTCATCGTCTTCGACTTCCACATCGCGGGGGACAGTGGCGGGCGGGGGACTCGTTGCGGGGTCGGGTGCGGTTGGGGTTCCGCCCACGGTGGTGGCATTCTCAGAACTATGGGAAGGCGTGCCTAGGAAGTTGCGACGGAAAATCCTGAAGAGGCGGTATCTTGATATCTTCCGGTTACTAGAGGGTAGGAAATGGACGGGGGACAGTCGACGGAAGTGGAAGGAGGACGAGAAAGCGGGGAGAGTTCGGCGAGTGGCGCGGAACGTAGTGAATTGGACGCGAGCTTGTATGGGGTCAGGAGCGTCCTGAGCAGTATGGGATGTTGCTCGCGTATGCTGACTCCATTCTTGAGACATCGCAGGTTCATGGTGGTTGGCCGTGACTTAACTACGATGAGAAATTCAGGGACAAAATGGAGGAGAACCATTCGTTATCCTGGGGAACGCAAGATATAAATTTATGGCTGACGCAGATGGCGGTCAGACCGGGTGATGCAGGGGGAAGTGCCCTCAAGATGGGCATGGTAGGTTCCTCAGTGGCGGGGCGGCCCTTTCGGTCCGGCGGGCCCCAAGCGGGGCCGAAGGTGGCGAGTGCAGGAGGTACGGGAGATGTCTGTTGGCGATACAACAAGTCTTCCTGTCCCTTCCCGGATTGCAAGTTCCGGCATGCCTGTTCGATTTGCAACGGACCCCAATCTGCCATCAGATGTGTCAAAAAAGGTGCTGGAGGGGTCTCCGCGCCTACATCCAAGCAGTAGTGCAGACTGGGGCGTTGCGCCGACCCCGATCCGACTGGCAGCTTTGCGACCATGGTTGCGCAGGTACCCTAGACGGAAGGCGAGTTTGGTTTTAGAGGAGGGTTTTCAATATGGATTTACCATTCTGGTAGTGGAGAAGTTGGTTATAGCTAAGGCCAGGAATGCACCTTCAGTGAAAAAGTTTGTGTCATTGGTTCGGGAGAAATTAGCGAGTGAACTGTGCTCGGTGCGGTATGCCTCGTTTGACGAAGCGGTGGGTCTGGTGCGGAGATGCGGACCTGGTTGCTTGATGGCGAAGGCTGACGTGGAGTCAGCGTTTCGTCTGCTTCCAGTGCATCCGTCCGCGTTTCCTTTGTTAGGTTTTTGTTTTGAAGGTAACAGTTATTTTGATAGGTGCTTGCCCATGGGATGTTCTATCTCCTGTGCGTATTTCGAACAATTTAGTTCCTTCCTGCATTGGGCATTTGTTCAGCAGGCGAGCTGTGGTAATGTAGTACATTACTTAGATGATTTCTTTTTTGTGGGGGAGGCGCGGTCGGGGAAGTGTAGTGCTTTACTCTCGGCGTTTGAGCAGTTGACTCAGGAGAGGGGAGTACCGTTGGCGGCCGGTAAGACGGAGGGCCCAGCGACGAGAGTTACGTTTTTGGGGGTGGAGCTTGATTCGATGGCAATGGTGGCGAGGTTGCCTGATGATAAAGTGGAGAAACTCCGAGTCCTCCTGGCTAATGTATTGGTCTCCAAAAAGATGACCTTGCGCGAGATGCAAGCGCTGATTGGGTAGTTGAATTTCGCATGTAGGGTGATTCCCATGGGATGGGTATTCCTGCAGCGGCTTTCGGCTGCAACGGGGGGGGGGGGGGCCTACTAGGCCCCATCACTGTATCAGGGTGTCGAAGTCCATCCGAGCGGATTTATTTTATTTATTTATTTTATTTTATTTAGCTGTATTTATATCCCGCTTTTCACCGGGTCAAAGCGGTCAATTGGGAGATACATTTAACACAAGGGGATATGACGCACATACGCTAATACGTACAGGGAACATGGGCAATGGAGGGTTAAGTGGCTTGCCCAAGACCACAAGGAGTGCCTATAGGACTAGAAATCCCAGTCCCTCCGGCCTGAGATTGCTGTCCCCAGGTGGGACTTGAACCCCCGGCCCTCCGGCCTGAAGTAAATTGTCCTAACCACTAGGCCACATCCTCCCTGACGCACATCCTCCCTGATGCGGATTTGCAGGTATGGGAGGAGTTCTTGCGTCAGTTTAATGGGACCACAGTGCTGCAGGAAGAGGAGGTCTCCAGTTGTGAGTTGCAGTTGTCTACGGATGCAGCCGGGGGAGTTGGGTTGGGGGTCTACTTTGCGGGATCCTGGTGTGCGGCGGTGTGGCCTCCGGCTTGGAGGGAGGCTGGCCAGACCAGCAATATAACATTTTTGGAGTTGTTCCCAATCTTAGTAGTCTTAGCGGTCTGGCCTGCCAGATTGAGGGACCGTAAGGTGGTATGGTGGTGCGATAATGAAGTGGTGGTCAGCGTGATTAACAATTATGCTCCGCGTTGTAAGCCAGTAGCCGAACTGATGCGGCTAGTGGTGTTGGAATGTTTGCGTTTGAATGTGGTAGTTCGGGCTCGGCACATTCTGGGGTGTACTAACAACATTGCTGATGCTCTTTCCCATTTTAAGTGGAAGCTGTTTCGGACCTTGGCGCCAGAGGCGGAAGAGGAGGGGGCGTTGGTCCCCAAGCACTTATGGAGGATTGGCCTCGGGAGTTGACGGAACTGTTGCAGAGGTCGGTGCAAGCGTCGACCTGGGAGGCTTATCAGCGTGGCTGCAGCAGCGTGTCCACCTTCTTGGCGGGGCAGGGTTGGCGGCAGGGCCCTGTGCCAGATCAGTTGATTGGTCAGTATATTCTGGCGGCGAAAGCTGCAGGGGTGTCGCGGGCTACTGTACGCAGTCACTTGGCGGGGTTTTCATTTTTTGCAAAAGCGGTGGGATGGGGCGCTCCAGAGGGGGGGGGTTTCCTGGCGCCCAGGTTAATGCTGGGTTGGGAGCGGATGTTTCCGTCACGAGGCGACAGGCGACAGCCTATAACTCACGAATTATTGGGGCGGTTGTGTGGGGTGTTGCCGTAGGTGGTCTCCTCCGTGTACGAGGGTGTGCTGTTTCGGGCAGTATTTTTGGTAGCGTTTTTTGGGGCATTTCAGGTTGGGGAGTTGGTGGCGGAGTCGACTCGGGTCCCCGGGTATAAGGAATTACAAGTACACCATGTGAGGTGGTTGGAGGGGGGAGTTCGGTTGTATTTGGCGCGGTCGAAGACGGATCAAATATGTTGTGCTGTGCCTTTGTAAGGGTGGGGAGCTGGCTGGAGAATGGGGAGGGGGGGTGCATCGAGGCGTCGGGTCCGCCTTACCCAGTTACAAAAAGCAACTAGAAAAGCTTCAGAGAAGTGTGACAAAACCCTTCGTTAGGGTGATGTAACACCTCCCTTATGAAGGGAGACCAAACATTTTAGGGCTTTTCAGCTTCAAGAAAAGATGACTCGGGATATGATATGATTTTATAAAATTCTGAGTGGTTTGAAAAGTTTCAATATGGAACAGTTGTTTAACTTTTCAAACAACATGAAAACAAGCAGATTGGAAATAAACTGTAGAAAGTTCTTTTTATGCAGTGAATAATTAAGCTGTGGAATCTATTGCTGGAGGATGTGATCAAGGCAACCAACAATGGCTTTTGGAGCCGTCCCTTGCTCGGATTCCCTTTCTACTCTCCATGCTCAATTCCTCTCTCTCCGCTGGTACATTCTCTACTCCGTGGAAACATGCCCTAGTTCATCCCCTCATCAAGCAACCTTCACTTGACCCTACAGTCCCTGCACACTACTGTCCAGTATCTAATCTCCTCTTTGTCTCTAAGCTTCTCAAGAAAGTTGTCTTCTCTCAGCTGTTGGCCCATCTAGAGACTGTCCATTTTCTACACCCCTAAGAATCTGGTTTCCGTCCTGGCCATAGTACTGAATCTATCCTTTGTCTTTTCTCAATGAACTTCACATTGTGCATGATTGGGGCGATATCTCTCTAGCAATTTCCTTGGACCTGTTGGCTGCCTTTGATCTTGTAGACCATTCCCTTCTCCTTTCTCGTCTTAGGGATATGGGTCTGAGAGGCACTATCTTCTGCTGATTTTGTTCTTTTCTCCACTCCCGCTCTTTCTCTGTGATCTCCCTTTCTCATACTTCTTCCCCCTTACCTCTGCCTTATGGTGTTCCCCAAGGATCTGTCCTTGCACCTCTACTCTTTAATGTCTTTCTTACCCCCCTCACTCTCCTGCTGCAGCAATCCAGTGTATTGGCATATTACTATGCTGATGATATCATCCTCTTCCACCACACTTCCCCTATGTTCCCTGATCTCTCCCCTCTCAATGTCTGTCTGTCGCTTGTTGCTGATTGGCTTTCCATGGACCTCCTTCACCTGAACCATACCAAAACCTCAGCTATGTGGTTCACCTTTTGGGGATACCTCTTCTGCTCTGGCCTCCCTTCTTGGTAACCCCATTCCTTTAATATCCTCTCTCTGTTATCTAAGTGTGATTCTTGACTCAGACCTTTCCTTCCATGAGCACATCTCTGCCCTCCTTCGCCACTCCTTCTTTTTCCTCTTCCAAATCAGAGCAGCTAGTAATGTACATTCCCATTCCACACTCACTCCTCTTTTTCTTTCACTAGTCATTTCACGTATTGATTATGGCAATATCATTTTTTCTGGTCTTCCATAACATCAGATACATCAACTCCAACTGGTACAAAACACTGCCGCCCAGATCCTATCCCATAATACTATGTACTGCCACATTACACCTCATCTTATTCAGCTTCACTGGTTCCCAGTTCCCCAACGCATTATTTTCAAGCTCTTAATTATGACCCACAGAGCCCTCTACTCCCATACTCAGCAATATCTGGCTGATGTCCTACAGTTTGTCTGGTGCCCTGCAGCCTCCTGTGCATGCATGTCAGCCACCTTGAACTTCCCTCCCCAGCCCACACTCGTCTTGAGCGCACCCGTACTTCCGCATCTCTTTTGCCTGGCTTATGACCTTCCCTCAGATTTTCCTAGCTAGTTCTCTTTCCTTCACTTCTCTCATCTCTCCTCTGTATCTCTCCTTTACCTAAATATGCTTGCAACTTTCCTATATTGATTTGTAGTTCTTTTCTGTTTCTTAGCCATTCCTGGCTCTTCCTCTGTATTTTATATTTATTGTAAACTGCCCTGCTGGTTCCTGAAGGTGCGGTATAGAAAGTATCTCGATAAAGAAAGCAGACTCAAGAGAGGATTGGACAAGTTCCTGGAGGAAAAGTTCATAAAACAATCATAAGCCAAGTAGGCTTGGTAAAGTCACCGCTCAACCTTGGAAATGAACTATGGGAAATAGATCTACTTTTCAGGCAGAAAGATACTTATGATAGGAAGTGATGCAACAACCAGCAGAATAAAAGGAGCTGATAATGTCTCTGTTTGCGAGTCCTCACTTAGAAAACTGCATCCAAAACTGTATGTCAGAAAGAAAGTAAACAGACTAGAGGATATCCACAGAGAAGCAACAGAGATGTTGATGTCCAGCTCCAAAGAAGAAGTTAGCTGAGACTTTTCTGCATGACTTGAAATAGGTATAACTGTTGACATTGAAATTTTTCCAGACATATGTGTATTGCTCTTCCAAAAAACAGAATACATGTATACCGCACCATAAGCCATATGAGATTAGACTGAAGGATCTATATATGTACATGCTAGAGCAGAGGAAATACAAGGGAGGATATGACCGAGACATCGGGTGGACAATTTTCATGATTTTGCCTAGGCAACTAAGCAGCTACCCAGACAAATTCGGGTCTGAGATTTTCTCCCATGAGAAAACCAAGAAAGCTAATCTGAGAAAAGGGGAAGATGGAGTTTGCTGAAGCTTAATCATTGCACATTTGTAATTAGGATTAGTTTCCCTATGCACATCGCTTTGCACTTGTCCATATTAAATTTCATCTGCCATTTGGCTGTCCAGTCCTCCAGCTGCAAGTTGCTCCTGCAGCTCCTTACAGTGAATTTAATAAGTTTGAAAAATATTATGTCATGTACAAATCTTATCATCTCACTTGTTGTCTGCTTTTCTAGATTCTTCATGAATGCTAAACATGTCTGTTCCTAGTATGAATCCCTTTGACACTCTACTACTCATCTTCTCCCATTTGGAAAACTGACTATTAAATCCTTCTCTCTGTTTCCTGTCATTTAATCAGTTACAAATCCACGATGGGACATTGACTTTAACTCCTTGGATTTTTACATTTCCTTTGGAATACATCATGAGGGTCTTTGTTAAATGCTTTCAAGTCTATCTCAATTTTATTTTTAGAATAACTTCTTCCATTTTATCTAACACCATTGTCAGGCTCAAAGGAATATACAAGGCAAGCAGATTCTTCAGCAGAAGAAGGGAAAGAATGTTGGAAGGGCTGGATGCCTTAGTTCAACAGCGTGGGCACTCATCGGCAGGGTTCTGCAGAGAATAGAAGCGCATCAAGTAGCATGCCTCCTCCACTGGAAACTCTGTAAACACTACAACATCACTGTCCCTGAAAAGCACTGGGATCATGACCCTAAGAGAATAACAGAGAATGAAGAGGTTATGATCACCTGGAACATTCCCATTCCAACGGAATAGAAATTGGATGCCAGGAAGCCTGACATAGTGGTAAAGGAGAAGAACACCAGAACGACATTGACAATAGAAGTGTCAGTACCGAGTGATTATTCTGTGAATCGCGTGGAGAGGGAGAAGATCTTGAAGTATCAAGAAATGCAATCAGAGACCAAGAACATGTGGAAGAAAGATACAGAAATTTCCCATTGTACTGGGAGCCACAGGTCTGATAAAGAAGAATTTCCAAGCACATCTTGACAAACTACCCACACATGTTACATCTTATGAACTCCAGCAGGAGGCTCTCTTTGGCATGATGCAAGTATTACACCAAGCATTAGCAGTATATTTGAGAGATTCGACATATCCTGGCTTAGAAGTGAGGTTCACGACTGCCATGGTATGCGCAAAACTAACCCATTAGAAGAAACTACCCTGATGAAAGATTCACTTAGAGAGTTTTATTTGAATGACAAATGCAGTTCTGCATCCAAACAGCAGATGAAATTTTCTTTGAACAAGTTCAAATCGCTGCATATAACCAAATTATAGCTATATGATGAAGGATTGCACATTAGGAGTCACCACCCAGGAAAAGGATCCAGGCTTCATTGTGGGCAGTACACTGAAATCTTCTACCCAGTGTGCAGCAGTAGACAAAAAAGCAAACAGAAAATTAGGAATTATTAGGAAAGGAATAGAAAATAAAACAAATATTATAATATCTCTGCATCACTCCATGGAACGGCCATACATTAAGTTTTATGTGCAGTTTTAGTCCCTGCATCTCAGAAAAGAAATTGAAGAATTACAAAAGGTACAGGGTGTCCAAAATGATAGAGAGGATAGGATGACTCTCCTTTGAGGAAACGCTAAAGAGGTTAGGGCTCTGCAGCGTGGAAAACAGACAGCTGCAGGGAAATGTAATGGAAGTCCATAAAATCCTGAGTGGAGTGGAAGAGGTAAATGCAAATTGATTGTTTACTTTCTCAAAAAAGTACAAAGACTAGGGTACATTTATTTTATTTAATATTTAACAGCTTTTTTATACCATGCTCTTCAATATCAGTGTGGTTTACAAATAACATCTCCAGGAACAAGCAGGAATGAGTCTTCACATATGGGTATCGTCGGTACCGACGGAGCCTGCACGGGAACGCTCCCCAGCGTCCAGTAAGAAAGCTTTTGGGAGCATCCCACAGCACCTGCGTGCTGCCTTCCCGCCTTTCCCAAACCGCCTCTCTCCAGTTCTTCTTTTCCGCGGAGCCAGCAGGTCGTGTTCCTGTCACCGCAGAAGAAGTTCTTTATTTTTTTCTTTATTTTTCTGTGTCGCGTCTGCCTTCTTCGACGTCAGACCGGTACCGCCGGTCTTTTCTTTTCTTTCTTTAAAACAAACAAACAAACAAACAAACTATTCTTTACTTCAACTGTGCATTTTCAGTTTGGGCCTTAGGCCTGAATATTTTTCTCCTCATGGAGAAGCCAGCTTCCGGGTTCAAAAAGTGCACAAAATGTGGCAGTGCTATTTCTGTCACCGACACCCATGATTGGTGTCTAAAATGTTTGGGTCCTGACCATTCCATCACGGATTGTGTGTCCTGTACCATGATGTCTAAAAGAGGTCGGCAGAACCGAGCAGCCAAGCTCAGTACCCTGTTTCCCTCTGATGCAGCCTCGGTGGCATCGACGTCTTCCAGGGCTTCTTCTTCCTCCCATGGATCTCAGGTAACCAAACATAAATCTAGCCGGTCCTCGAAGGGCAAATCGACCTCTAAGCATCGAGATGCCTTCAGGCTTGTTCTCGAGGATTCCGCACCGGCAAAATTACCCCGGCGGGAAGTTTCGGCTTCCAAAGCATTGTCTATGGGGTCACAGGTTCGACCGATCACCTGTTGCCATGTTCTGGGGTACCGGTGGCCTCCACTGGTACCGACATCCAGACTCTGGTGGCGTTGATGGATCAGAAGATTCTGTCCATGCAGCGCACCCTAACGGCGTTTATGCAGGCTGCGATGTCTCCGGTACCGCAACAATCTCCGTTGCCTGTACCGGCTCCGGCACCGGCATCGTTCCCGGTGCCGGTACTGATGGCATTGACATCGGCTTCGGTGTCGACTGCAACAGTACCCTGTCCTACGATGCCCATCGGTACTGAACCGGTACCGCTTACTCCCGATGTCGATCCCACTCAGTACGCATATCGGGCTTTACAGGAGCATCCAGACAGGCGATACTTCGATTCCTCCGAAGACTCTGATGAGTCGGAGGCTTCTGTCGAGGCATCGGTACTTCTTCCTCAGGAATCTGCTTCTCCAAAACGAAGAATGTCTCCTCCAGAAGCATTGTCAGGACTTCATTAGGGAAGTGGCTAGGGGCCTCTCCATTACAGTGGCCCCTGAGTCAAAGCCTAGAGCCAAGCAATTAGATATTTTGCAATATCCTAAGGCTCCTAAAGAGGCAGCTACCTTACCTATTCATGAGATTCTCTATGATCTCATGTTGAGCATGTGGGAGACTCCTCTTACCACCTCTCCTCATTCTCGTAGGTTAGACACCATGTACCGTGTCCCTCCTTGTCCTGGCTTTCATAAGTCTCAGCTTCCTCACCACTCTATTGTGGTAGAGTCTGCCATGAGGAAAATAAAGAGTACAAAGAGACACTCATCTAATCCTCCAGGACGTGAATGCAGGACCCTAGATGCTTTTGGCCGAAGGGTTTTCCAAGCTAATATGCTTGCTGCCAGAATCAACTCCTATAGTCTCTATATGGGGATGTTTCTAAAAGAAGTCACAGATCATCTGAAGACTTTAGCCCCTTTTATTTCAGAAGATAAAAGGCACGAATTTCTCACTTGGCTCAAACATGCCCAAGATGTTTCCAAATTTTCCAACCGTGCAGCCTTTAACTCTTTTGAGTGTGTAAGCAGAGCCTCGGCTATTGCCATAGGTGCACGCAGAATTGCTTGGTTACAAGCCTCTGATTTGGAACTCTGGGTCCAAGATGAATTGGGAAATTTTCCTTGTACAGGTGAAAACCTTTTTGGCAAGGATTGGCAAGTAAAGGCCACTCAGATGGATGCTGAGAACTCTGCTTTGGATCGACTTTCAAAGTCTACCTCTGCTCCTGTTAAGAAAAGATTGTTCAAAAAGGCACCTTTTTCTAAAAAGGGAAGATATTATTCTGCTTATGGTCAGCAGGCATCTTCTGCAGGTCGTTTTGCTGCAAAGCGTCAGCAATCACCTAAACAGGCCAAGTCAAAGGCTGCCAGGCCTCCCACGGCCCAGCAGCCTCAGCCTCCTCAGGGCCTTTGATTTGCAACTAGAGAACTTAGCCTTTCTAGCTCTGGAAGAACCAGAGCCCCTCACCATTCCAGGAAGGTTGGCTTACTTTGCTCCCAGATGGGAGCAAATCACAGCAGAGCAATGGACCCTCTCCATTATAAGGGAAGGGTACAAGCTTCATTTCTTAAACCTTCCTCCCCACACCATGGTGAAACAGTTCAATTCTCTAACATCTCTCCTCAACCTTCTGGGTCAGGAGATTGCTACCCTTCTTGCCCAAGGGGCAATAGAAGAAGTACCTCTTCTTCAACAGGGCTCAGGGTTCTACTCCCCTTATTTTCTTATTCCAAAGAAAACAGGGGGCTATAGACCCATATTAGATCTCAGAGAATTGAACAAGTTTTTATTCAAAGAGAAATTCAAGATGATTTCTCTCGGTGCTCTGCTTCCATACCTTCAGAGTCAGGACTGGCTTTGTTCTCTAGATCTCAAGGATGCGTACACCCATGTCCTCATCCATCCAACACACAGAAGGTTCCTTCGGTTCCTTTTTCAAGGAAAGCACTACCAATACAGGGTGCTTCCTTTCGGTCTGGCCTCTGCACCAAGGGTGTTCACGAAATGCATGGCAGTAGTAGCTGCATTTCTACGCACTCTAGGAATATTCGTTTTCCCATATCTGGATGACTGGCTCATTTGAGCTCCATCCCAGTCAGAGGCCCAGACTTGTCTAACCTGCACAATGCGTGTCCTTCAGTATTTGGGACTGGTAATAAACATCCCAAAATCCCATCTCACCCCTACTCAGTCTCTGGAGTTTATAGGGGCTTTGCTGGATACCACAACTGCAAGGGCCTATCTTCCTCAGGCCCGTTGCCTACGCTTGGTGCAGTTAGCCTCCCAGATACAGTTAAAGTCCCATTTAACTGTTCGAGAGATGTTACAACTATTAAGCCACATGGCATCCACCGTGCATGTGGTTCCATATGCTCGCCTTCACATGAGGGCAGCTCAATGGACTTTGTCCACCCAATGGACTCAGGCATCAGGTTGCCTGTCAGACAAAATAGCAAACTTCAGTTGCCTATTTTGGTCTCTCCAGTGGTGGAAGTCCTCTCCAAATCTGTTGCTGGGGTCCCCTTTTCAGCAGTCGCTGCCCCAAGCAACTCTGACAACAGATGCTTCTCCAATGGGTTGAGGAGCTCATCTGCAGGATCTCTCCACCCAGGGCATCTGGTCTCCACAGGAGACTTCTCTGCATATCAATCTCTTGGAACGCAGAGCAATATTCTTAGCTCTCAGAGTGTTCCATTCCGTGCTCAGCTACAGGACAGTCCTCATCCATACGGACAACCAAGTAGCCATGTTCTATGTAAACAAGCAGGGCGGGACTGGCTCTCTGTCGCTTTGCAACGAAGCTTTGCGACTGTGGGCCTTCGCCAGAGAGCATCACATCCATCTTCTGGCAGTATATCTTCCAGGCGTTCAAAACTCTTGGGCGGACAGACTCAGTCGAGTTCTGCTTCCACACGAGTGGTCCCTCCACATGGACCAGGTAGCCAGGATTTTTAGAATTTGGGGAACCCCGGACATAGACCTCTTTGCAAGTCCATGGAATGCCAAACTTCCCCGGTTCTGTTCCAGAATTCCGTGTCAGGGAGTTCAGGCCAAGGATGCCTTCCTCCTTCACTGGGGTCAAGACTTCCTTTATGCCTTTCCACCCATTTCCCTAATTCCCAAAACTCTTTTCAAGCTTCAGAGAGATTGAGGGACCATGATCCTGATAGCACCACATTGGCCACGCCAAGTGTGGTACCCTCTACTTCTGCATCTCTCTCAAGCTCCTTCCCTGGACTTGGGCTCTGCACCAGACCTTCTATCCCAGGAAGAAGGAACGTTGTGGCACCCAAACCCCCAGTCTCTCCATCTCAGGGCTTGGTTGCTGAGGGCCTAGACCTTCAAGATTTTCATCTCTCTCAGCAAGTCAGAGATGTTATTCATGCCTCTAGAAAGCCTTCTACTAGACGTTCCTATGCTTTCAAATGGAAAAGATTTACCATTTGGTGTTCAGGGAAGGGTCTTAACCCTCTTGCAATACCTTTGAATTCTTTACTAGAGTATCTCCTGCATCTATCCCATGCAGGTCTGAAAACGAATTCAGTAAGAGTCCATTTGAGTGCTATTGCAGCGTCCCTCAAGCCTCTCAATAGACAGCTTATTTCCTCTCATCCTCTTATAGCAAGATTCATGAGAGGCCTTCTTCTAACTAAACCTCCCATTAGACCACCTCCAGTGGCATGGGACTTAAACCTGGTTATTGGCCAGCTTATGAAGCCACACTTTGAACCTTTAGCCACCACCTCCTTGAAATTTCTTTCTTGGAAAGTTATTTTTCTCATTGCAGTCACCTCAGCACGCCGCATCAGTGAGTTGCAAGCTTTGGTGGCTAATCCACCTTATACAAGGTTCCATCATGATAAGGTAGTCCTCAGGACCAATCCACACTTTATGCCCAAAGTGGTCTCGCCTTTTCATCTGAACCAAGAGGTATATTTACCTGTCTTTTTCCAGGACCTCATGCATCAAGTGCAGAGAGGAATCTTCATACCTTGGATTGTAAGAGAGCTCTCGCTTTTTACTTACAAAGAACACAGCAACATAGACAGTCTTCTCAACTCTTTTTTGCTTTTGATCCTTCTCATTTAGGACTTCCAGTCTCTAAGAGAACACTGTCCAACTGGATTGCTCAGTGTATTTCTTTCGCCTACCAGAGTAGGAACATTTCTCTGGAGGGCCATGTCACAGCTCACAATGTGAGAGCCATGGCAGCCTCAATGGCTGAGCACGAGGGCGGGAAGACCATAGCGTTCACGCTCTCTGGTGCTGAGAGGGTTGTCCGGTGTGATTGTGAGCTCAGAGAAGCAGGTAAGAAGGCAGCGGGTTGCATAGTCGGGCCGCATGGTCTGCTGCAGCCGCTTCCGCTCGGTGGGGACAGAACAGCTGCATGAGAGGTAGTTCTCTCCCACTGGGGCCTTTCGCGTGCCTTTTTGTGGGCATCGGGAGAGGAGGAGGAATGGCTAGTAATAGTGGGGGGGAGCCATTTGAGGTTTATTTTCCTTATTTTTCTTGTTCTGTATACAGATATATGGATAGATATTCACTGAGAGTGATATATAATCACTCTCAGTGAATATCTATCACTCTCAGTGAATATTAGATTCAGTTAGAGTTATCTTTGCTGTTGAAAAAAATAAGGAGATAGTGTTGAAATGCCTGCGCGGCAGCAGTGCCTGGTCTGTGGGATCCGCAGAGGGGCGGTGTCTGAGACCAGTGTGTGCAGGGGCTGCGCACTGGAGGCAGCCTCTGTGGATCAGGAGCTTCAGTCCAGTGAAAGTCAGATTCCTCCAGCTTCCGGTGTAATGGTGATAGGGGAAGCTGTGGAAGAGGTCCTGGGGGAGGGTTCGCTGCCGCCTTTGCCTTCTGGGCAGCAGGTATTCTCGCAGCCACAACCTGGCACTTCATCAGCGGAGGGAGGCCCTTGTGTCTTTTTCCCGGAATTCGTGCTATTATTGCACAAGGCCTTCTGTATGCGGCAGCAAGAAGGTTATGGTGACCCTTGTAAGCGTGAGGCGGATAACAAGCCTTTGGTGGAGGCTGGCATTCCCTCCAAGTGAGTTAGACTGGAAGAAGAGCCTATTTCCCCTGGTTCTGAGTTAATGGAATCGGATAGTGAATTGGGGGAAGAGGAAGAACTCGAGGAAGGTGAGATTCCGGAAAAGCAGGCGAGAATTGTGAGGGGTTTTCGCCGGGAGGAGTTACCGGCGTTAATTGGAGAATCCTTGAAGGTTATCAACATTTCTATAAGAGCAGAAGGGAACGAGGATGTTTTGGAGGATCCATTAATTCAGGCAGTCCAGAAGTCTCAGAAGGTTTTTCCGGTTCACAGGGTGGTCCGGCAGATGATTCAAGAGGAGTGGGATCAGCCGGAGGCCGGGCTAAGGGGAGGGTGCTCTATGTCGCGTCTATACCCTTTGCCGGAAGTGGAAAAGGACTTGTTAAAGGTGCCCAGGGTGGATGCTGCAGTATCAGCGATGACCAAGAAGACTACCATCCCAGTGGAGGGCAGTGCAGCTCTGAAAGATGTCCAGGACAGAAAGGTGGACACTTTGCTGAAACAAGCATTCAACATTAGTGCTATGGCCCTTCAAGCTTCGGTATGCAGGGTCTGGGTGGCCCGGGCTTGCTTGTGATTGGCAGGGGAGTCGCAGGTAGGGCCACAGGGAGATGCGGTGTGAATTGAGTCCAGAGCAGCCTATCTGGCAGATAGCCAGTGTGACCTCATTAGAAGCTTGGCAAAGAACATGGCGTCGGTGGTCGTGGCTCGTTGGTATCTCTGGCTCCGCAACTGGGCAGCGGATGTGTCCTGCAAGGCCCGCCTGAGCAGGCTTCCCTTTAAGGGGAAGTTGCTTTTTGGAGAGGACTTGGATAAGTTGGTGAAAGACCTGGGGGAGTCTAAAGGAGGCATGCTTCAGGAGGATAGGCCAAAGTAGGGTCGCTTTGCGGCTCAGGGGCGGTCTCAACAAAGACGTCGGCCCATTAGAATTCCTTTCAGAGGGGCCGGTTTCCCTCCAGAGCTCAGGGATTCTGGGGGTTTCGAGGAGCAGGAAGAGGTTTTGGGACCTCTTTGGCGTCCTCTGGCCAAAGAAAACCACAATGAAGCAGCAGGGGCTCGGGTGAGGATTCTGCCAGTAGGAGGACTTCTGAGGCAGTTCTTTCCTGCCTGGGCCTGGGTCACGTCCAACCAGTGGGTCTTGGAGGTCATGCAGTTTGGGTATGCCCTATAGTTTGCGAGACCAGTCCCCCCCCTCATTCGTCCAGTCACCTTGCAACACCCTAGCCAAGTGCACAGCCGTGGAAGAAACCCTGGCAAGGCTGGTGACATTGGGGGCGGTTGTTCCAGTACCAAAAGAGCAATACGGCTGCGGTCGGTACTCCATTTACTTTGTGGTACCAAAGAAGGAAAGTTCCTGGCGGCCAATTCTGGACCTCAAACATGTCAATCGGTGCCTTTGGGTTCCACACTTTCGAATGGAAATGCTAAAGTTGGTGATTGTGGCGGTAAGGCAGGGGGAATTTCTGACTTCCCTCGACCTCACCGAGGCATATTTGCATGTTCCCGTCAGAGAGGGTCATCAGCAGTTTCTGCGCTTCGCGGTGCCTCAGGGTCACTTCCAGTTTCAGGCATTGCCGTTCGGCTTGGCTACTGCTCCAAGCACGTTCACCAAGGTGATGGTAGTGGTGGCAGCAGCCCTACACAAGGAGGGTATTTTAGTCCATCCTTATCTGGACGATCAGGGCCAAGTCCAAGGAGGAAAGTGTGAAAGCAACGGCCAGGGTAGTAGCTCTCCTTCTCAAAGTTTAGGGTGGGTGATCAATCTGTCAAAGAGCAGATTGGTGCCCACTCAGGAGATCGAGTATTTGGAGGTGCAGTTCAACATGCTTTCGGGCAAGGTATTCTTGCCAGCTCAGAGGGCAAAAAGATTGCAGCGGCTAGTGCGAGAGTTTGTAGCTCGGAAGGCACCCTCAGCATGGCATTATCTGCAGGTGCTGGGTACCATGGCGGCGACGTTAGACCTGGTTCCCTGGGCCAGGGCTCATATGTGGCCGCTCCAACGGTCTCTGCTATGACGCTGGTCCCATCAGAGGCAGCCTCTGTTGATTGACGCTACCTTTTGCAGCGGCGACCAAGGAATCTCTGCAGTGGTGGTTATCTCAGGGAAATCTGGAGAGGGGAATGCCCCTCGAGACTCCCCAGTGGATACAGGTCATGACAGACATGAGTCTGTCTAGCTGCGAGGGACACTTTGCCCAGGGAGTCTGGGGTGTCCAGGAGTCGCAGTGGCCCATCAACAGATTGCAGTTGAGGGCCATAACCATGGCTCTCAGAGCATTCCAGCACTGGATTCTCGGGAGAGCCATCAGAGTTCTTTCAGACAATGTTACGGCAGTGGCCTACATCAGTCGGCAGGGGGGCTCGAGCAGCCTTCTCTTGGAAGAGGAGGCAGAAAGTCTCTTGTCGTGTGCCGAGGGTCACCTGTTAACCATATCAGCCCAGTATGTGGCCGGAGTAGAAAATGTTGCGGCCGACTACCTCAGCAGGAACAAGGTGGATCACAGTGAGTGGGAACTCAGCCAGGAAGTCTACGAGCAGGTGGTGCACCGGTGGGGGACCCCGGTGATGGACTTGATGGCATGCTGGGAGTCGGCCAAGGCAAGCAGATTCTTCAGCAGAAGAAGGGAAAGAATGTTGGAAAGGCTGGATGCCTTAGTTCAACAGTGGCCCACAGAGGGCTTGCTGCCCAGCGTGGGCACTCATCGGCAGGGTTCTGCAGAGAATAGAATCGCATCAAGGGCTAGTGATCCTGATAGCTCTGGACTGGCTGAGGCGGACGTGGTGTGCTGATCTCATTCGGCTAATGGCGGACTGGCCTTGGTGGCTCCCGGTACGAGAAGACCTTCTCAGGCAGGGGCCTGTAAGGATGGTGCAGGTGGATCAGTTCTCGCTTATGGCCTGGCTATTGAGAGGGCTAGGTTGCGAAAGAGGATATTCAGGAGCAGTGATTTCTACGTTGCTGAAGGTCCACAAGCGGTCTACCTGTCTGGAGTATATGCCAGTTTGGTGCATTTTTGAAAGCTGGTGTGAGGAGCGTTGGAAGAGGCCCTTGTCAGTTTCGATCTTGGAGGTGTTGGACTTTTTTGCAGGCCGGTCTTGAGAAGGGGCTGGCATCCAGTTCCCTGCGAGTGCAGCTAGCAGCCATCGCTTGTTACAGGGGCAAGGTTTCAGGTAGGGCATTAGGATAACACCCGATGTGGTATGGTTTCTTAAGGCAGTGAGATGCCTGCGGCAACGTCACAGTGTGGTGGTGCCCCCATGGGATCTCAATTTGGTATTGGACTCCCTTGTCGGGGTGCCACTTGAACTTCTCGAGCAGGCTTCCCTGAAGGATTTGACTCTTAAGACGGTATTTTTAGTAGCCATTTGTTCAGCCAGGTGAGTATCTGAGTTGCAGGCATTGTCGGCCGCCCTTCCTCCTTTTCTTCAAGGAGAAGGTGGCGCTGAGGACGGTTCCTTCATTTTTGTCTAAGGTGGTATCTCCCTTTCATGTCAATCAGTTGGTGTCCCTTCCGTCCTTTGCCGGGTTGGGGCAAGAAGAGGGAGATTTTCGGCTGCGCCGTCTGGACGTGAGAGGAGTTTTGAGGCGGTATCTGAAGCGTACAAAGACCTTCCGCAAGTTGGAGTGCTTGTTTGTGTTATTCAGAGGGCCTCGAAGGGTGAGGCTGTGGCCAAGGCCACTATTTCCAGGTGGATCAGGGAGGCAATTGCCTCCGCCTATATCCAGAAGGGAAGGCAGATCCCGGTGGGATTGCGAGCTCATTCCACTCGGGCTCAGGCCACCTATTGGGTGGAGTTTAGTTTAGTCCCGCCTTTGGATATTTGTAGGGTGGCTATTTGGTCTTCCCTGCATACTTTTTCCAAGCACTATCGGCTGGATGTGCCGGCAGTGGTGGATACCGGGTTTGGGAGAGCGGTGCTTCGATCCTGTTTCGCAGGACCCTCCCAGACTTGAACTGCTCTATTACATCCCAGAATAAAGGGACTGGACTGGAGAGATGATTAGTAAGAAGTAATTAGACCTTACCTGCTAATTAGTGTTCCTGAAGGATCTCCAGTCCAGTCCCTGATCCCACCCGGTGTGGTTAGTGCCGGTTCAAAGCAATTTGTAATGGTTGCCGTCATAAAGGGTGTTTTTGTGCCCATGTCGCTCGGGAGTTCCGGTGGCTTGGCGGATTGGACCGAAGCAGGGCCCTGATATCAAAAGTGCTGTCAGAAGTACTGCTTCACCTATTGTGGAATTTACAAAGGGCTTTCTCAGGTAAGCCTCCTCATCCTCCTTGGGAGGGGGGGGGGCAATGGGGTCATCTCCTTTCAGGGAGTGGGAGGGGCTGTAGTATAGTCTGTAGGTTTTGTACAGTTTTTATAGTTTGTTAGTTGTCTCTCCGTTAAATTTGCTTTGTCAACAGGATACTGAGGCTGGTTGGTGGTGTCAGTGCTATATATATCCTGAGGTCATCAAAGATTTACATACTCAGTCTCCAAGCTGCAGGAGGAGGAGCACAACCCAAAATAAAGGGACTGGACTGGAGATCCGTCAGGAACACTAATTAACAGGTAAGGTCTATTTCTTTTCACTCAATGCATAGTTAAGCTTGGGAACTTGTTGCCAGAGAAAGTGGTAAAAGCAGTTAGCATTGCTAGCTTTAAAAAGTTTTGGACATGTTCCTAAAAAAAAAAGTCAATAGACTGTTATTAAAGTAGAGTACTGCTTATCCCTGGGGATATAGAAAATGGAATTTGGCTACTCTTTGTGATCCCCACAGTTATTTATAATTTGGATTTAGTTTGTTTCATTTGATACGCCACCTTTTGTTACAGGAAATACAGAGCGGTTTACAAATTCTAAAAAATAAAAATTGGAAAGGAACTCCCATTACTTACAGAAAGGAACATCTGAGCTGACTAGACATCACAACATAAATATTACAGTGACAGGATAGGATATACTGCATAGTAGGTCAGTTGTTTTGCTGGTTTTATCACAAATTGGCCCCTAGACTCCCTTAATCTGTCCCAATTCCAAATCCAAATACCAGCTGAAATAAATATGTTCTTAGAGCTTTAAATTTCTTAAAGTTTGATTCTAAGCAATGGGAGACTGTTCCACAAAGATGGGGCAGTAAAGAGGAACACTGAATTCCTAGGTGGTGATATAATCAATTGATTTCCATGGAGTGATCGCAGACAGCTGAGAGATAGCCGTCTGCATTAGAGAGAGAATTTTATATTGAATATGATACTGAACTGGGAGCCAATGATTTTGAATGAATAAAGGGGTTGTAGTTAAGTGCCGTCGACTCATTGGCATAAGAACATAAGATATGCCATACTGGGTCAGACCAATGTTCATCAAGCCCAGTATCCTGCTTCCAACAGTGGCCAATTTAGGTCACAAGTACCTAGCATTTTCCCCAAAAGACACAGGTTCCACAATGCTTGTACAGGGTCAAGCAGTGGATATTCTGGGTCCCCTTTAATAATGGTTTATGGACCTTACCTCTGGGAACTTGTCCAAACCTTTTTTTAAACCCGGCTACACAAACAGCTTTTACTACGTTCTTCGGTAGCAAATTCCAGAGTTTTTGATTCCACGATGAGTGAAAAAATATTTTCTCTTATTAGTCTTAAATAAGTTACCCTGTAGCTTCATTGCATGCCCCCTAGTCTTTCTATATTTTGATGGCATAAACAATCAATCTAGATTCCACTCCATTCATTAATTTATAGACCTCTATCATATCTCCCCTCAGCTGTCTCTTTTTCAGGTTGAAAAGCCCTAATCTTTTTAGCCTCCCTTCATAGGGGTATCTTTCCATCCCCTTTTCCATTTTGGTGGCTCTTCTCTGTACCTTTCTAAGAATGTTATTTCCTTTTTAAGATACGGCAACTAGAATTGCACACAATATTCAAGGTGCAGTCATACCATGGAACGATACAGAGGCATTATAATATCCTTTGTTTTTTTTTCTCCATTCCTTTCCTTATGATATCTAGCTTTCTATTTGCTCTCTTGGCCGCCACTGCACACTGGGCAGAGGGTTTTAACAAGTTATCCACGATGATGCCTAAATCCTTTTCCTGGGGGTGGTTCCTAATCTGGAATCTTGCATCTTGTAACCATAGTTTGGGTTTTTCTTTCCTAGGTGCATTAATTTGCACTTGTCCACATTAAATTTCATATGCCATTTGGATGCCCAGTCTTCCAACTTATCAAGATCCTCTTGCAATTTTCCACAATGCTCATGGGTTTTAACAACTTTAAATAGTTTTGTGTCATCTGCAAATTTGATAACCTCACTCGTTATTCTGATTACCAGGTCATTTATGAATATGTTAAAAAGCAGCGGACCCAGCACAGATCCCTGGGGTACACCACTATTCACCTTTCTCCATTGAGAAAATTGGCCATTTAGCCCTACCCTCTGCTTTCTATCTTTTAACCAGTTCCTGATCCACAATAGTACACTGACTCCTATCCCATGACTTTTTAATTTTGCCAATAGTCTCTCATGAGGGACGTTGTCAAATGCTTTCTGAAAGTCCATATACACTATATCAACTTACTCACCTTTGTCTACCTGTTTATTCACACCTTAAAAAAACCATAACAGATTAGTAAGACAAGACCTTCCTTAGCTAAAGGTATGTTGCCTGTCTCCCATTTTTTTTAGTTCGTACTCACTTTAGCCTGGTGGTTGTTGTCTGTATGAGTGTGTAGTGCTGTTCTGTATTCATTGTGGATATCCTGAAAACATGACTGACTTGGGGGTCCTAGAGGATTTGGCTGAGAACCACTGCATTACAGTATTGTGGAGACAAACGTAGACTCAAGCAAGGCGACCTTAAAAGGCTAGTTTATCTACAGAAAACTAAGGTAAGACTGGACAAAATCAGCAAGACAATCCACTTAGATACTTTTAATGCACTCTGTCTCTTATTTAGCACCCTGATTCTTTAGCTGTACTATCGCAAGAATATCTTTAGGGGACTAAGGATGCCATTTTAATGTCGGGCACAACTGGGGCAGAATCACGCAGTGATCACTCCTGCCCCCTACTATCAACCAGCGAGATGTCCTATAGGTGCCAGTGGAAGGAGTTAAGGTGGGTGGAGAGGTAGTATGACAATGGGATTTGGAATGAGGGTGCCTTTAAGAAGGGAGATTGGGATTGGGGGATCCTTAAGGAGATTGGGGTAGGGTGTGTTTGAGATACAGGCTCATGGGTATGAGGGTGTCTTTGAGAGGATGGTTCAGAAATTAGGGGGTATTTTTTAAAGCAGCACCTTTGCTGCTCCCCAGGAACATCAGACCACACATTAGTGGACCCACTGTCCCAGGAAACCACCTGTGTTATTCATTTTGCATAATAATTGGCTACTTAGCATGAATTTGCATGTTTGCATATCACTATGTTAACATGTATTGTACTAAAAAATCATGTGTTAAGGACAAAGAACACACATTCTTTCCAAGTAACACGCATTATTTGGCAAACGTGCATTATTCCCTTACTGGAATTTAGTAACGTTACCTCTAAATCATGTGTTAAATCATCCTAGATATCTCAGCAGCTTTTGACACCATCAACCATAACCTACTACTACAGCAACTCCAAGCCATTGGGATTCAACACAACGTTCTTGAATAGTTTACTTCTACTTGACAAATGGACAGTGACAAGTAAAAATAGGACTTACCACATCTGTGAAGGAAACCTCCCTTCTTTCCTCCTCAAAACTCACTACCTGTTCTTCTGACCCTATCCCCTCCCATCTCCTCAATTCCATCTCCTCCTCTATCATCCCTTCTATCTCCACATATTCTCAACCTTTCACTCTCTACTGCAACCTTCTCTGCAGCTTTCAAGCATGCTTTGATCACTCCTTTTCTCAAAAATCCTTCTCTTGACCCTACTGATCCTTCTAATTATTTTCTCTTTTCCCTTCTCCCCTTCCTTTCAAAACTTCTTGAACATGCAGTTCTCCACCGCAGCCTTGAATTTCTATCCTCTCCAATCTGGTTTTTGACCTTGTCATTCTACTGAAACATCTCTTGGCTAAGTCCAAAGGCCTTTACTCAGTTCTTATTATTCTTGAACTTTCTGATGTTTTTGATACTGTTGATCACTCTCTCCTTTCTTGGTTTTAGAGACTCTGTGCTGTCTTGGTTCTCCTCTTCTCTCCAATTGCTCCTTCAGTGTTCATTCTGGTGGTTCCTCCTCTACTGCCATCCCTCTCTCAGTTGGTGTACCCCAATGGTCTGTTCTAGGTCCTCTCCTTTTCTCTCTATACCCAGTCCTTTGGTGCCCTAATCTCTTCCCATGGCTTTCAGTATCATGTGTATGCTGATGACTCTCAAATCTATCTATCTATCTATCTTCTCCTGTCATTTTATAATCTACAGAAGAGAAATATCTTTATGTGTGATAAAATGCATGATGGTTTACCTCTGCTTGCAAATTGGTGTAAGTGAGCGCACCTACATTCAAAGTGTGTTCTCTTCCACATATGCTAGTATTTTATAAGGATATGTAGGTGCCTACTTATCTTTTTAAAACAGCACATATATAGGTACTTCTGTAGGCACCTACCCACGATACCCTGTTATACTATTACCCTCATTAAAGGCTGGAACGAAGGGAAAAAAATTAAACTGAGCTGCATCCAGATACAAGAGAGGACTTTGTGTGTTGTTTAACCTAGAGCAAACCTAGAGCAACAAAAACAAGGTGTAAGCTCCCCCCGCACCAGACCACTCGCAACATGGATCTGCAAAGAACGCATGATGACTGTGCCATCACCCTCATCAATGCTCGTTCAATTAGAAACAAGACCCACATAATCTACGACATCATCAAAGATGAGCAACCAGACATCCTCTGCATAACTGAGACCTGGATCACCGTCACTGATGCAGCCATATTGAACCAGATAAGCTACCCCGGATACAACCTGTATAACTGCCCAAGAGAAAATAAAAGAGGTGGAGGAGTCCTCATAATGGCTAAAACCAACCTACAACTTACCACAACCTACCTTGACTCAAACACTGACTTAGACATGCTTAAAGTTGAGAACCTGGCACTAGCTATATGTTTGATCTACAGAGCCCCCTCAACAAATCAAGAAGTACTTGCCTCGGTACTGGAAAACATCTCTACGACGCAACCAAGGAAATTCCAAATGATCCTAGGAGACTTGAACTTATCATCAGCAGCTGCCGCACACGCAGTTAATTTCCTAGAAGCCATGTCACAACTTGGATTTCAACAAATAATAAACGAGCCAACTCATGAAAAGGGCCACACACTCGACATGGTCTTCACTCCCATGGGGGACCAGTTCATTGCAGAGAAGCCATTAATAAAGATCAACCCTAAACCGTGGTCAGACCACCACCAAATCGATATTCGGATGAAACTACCATCTATACCAAAGGACACAAAAGCACGAAGACAAATACAACAACAAAGGAGATTCAACAAACTAAACCTGGAATGTCTGATAAATAACATTCAGACCCACATTGACCTTAAAAGCACGGATATCGATGCGCTAACAGAAAGCTGGAACACCGGAATACAGGCCGCAGCAAACCCCAAATGGAGCACCACTCCGAACATAACTAAACAACAATCGGAACCCTGGTACACTGAAGTACTAAACACCAGGAAGAGAGAACTCAGAAAGCATGAAAGAAAATGGAGACGTACGAAATCTATGGAGCATAGGATGGAGTATCTCACCCTCCTCGAGAAATACAAAGAAGAAGTGAATGCTGCAAAAAGGTTGCACCACACGAACCTATTGAACAAAGCGATCAACAAACCCAGGGAACTATTTGAGCTGGTGAAATCCTTAACAAAAACATCCCAACCAGACCAACAGGATACCTGTATCAACCCACAAACCCTGGCAAACCACTACGCGAGCAAGCTGACTGCAAACCACTACGCGAGCAAGCTGACTGCAACTCTGTCCGACCCCTGCAAGGGGGAGGTACACCGGGAATCTATTGTCGAGCAAGAACTGACATGGAGAAACTTCCACAAGATCGATGAGCAACAAACAAGCAACATAATAACTAGCATCAACACCACCACCTCCCCACTTGACCCCTGCCCCACTGCTTGGGTCAAGGCAGCGAAAAAAGATATAGTCCCCCAAGTCTCTCACATTGTGAACCTATCACTGCATCAAGGAATTATGCCTGACCAACTCAAGAAATCTATAATAAGACCAGTACTAAAAAACAATAAACTTAACAAAACAGACCCAACATCTTATCGCCCCATCTCCAGCATATCCTTCTTAGCAAAAATCATCGAAAAAGCAGCCCTCATACAACTGCAAGAGCATCTAGATGACCACAACATACTAGACATGCAACAATACGGGTTCAGGCGAAACCATGGAGTTGAAACGCTTTTAATAGCACTACTCAATAACCTCCACAAAGGCTTGGAAGACAGGAAGAAAACTTTCTTACTAATCTTCATTGACATCTCCGCCGCTTTTGACACTGTACATCATGGTATCCTGCTAAAGAAACTGGAATCAATAGGAATCTCGGGAACCACACTTAAATGGTTCTCCTCCTATATCACAAACCGAAGTCCACAGGTACAATTCAATGGAGAAAAAGCGGAAGGGTTCACTCAAACTCAAGGAATACCCCAGGGATCAGCCCTCTCGGCTCTACTTTTCAACATCTACATGCAGCCCCTCTGTGAAATTTTCAAAAACATAACATCAACTACCATATCTATGCAGATGATATTATGTTATACACCCAATTGGACACTAATAACCCAAAGTATACACACCTTGAAGCATGCCTGTACGAGATGTTAGCATGGATCCAGCAAAACAACATGGCGATTAACCATAAGAAAACCGAAGTAATGTATATATCAAGTAAACCGGACTTTGAACCCCCTCCGACGGTTACCCTCTGCAACAACACATACAACACAAAAAACGAGATCAAATACCTGGGTGTCACACTAGACAGCAAGCTCCAACTGGAAAAACATCTGCGAAGAACAAACAAAGCCATCTTCCACAAGCTCAGAGTCCTACAGCCACTGAGGAACTTAATCGAACCCTGTGATTTTCGGATGGTGGCACAAGCACTCATTATGCCACACATAGACTACTGTAACGCCATACTACAGGGTCTGCCAAAGAAAACGCTAAATATATTGCAATTGGCCCAAAATGTGGCGGCTAGGATCATCACACGAACAAGAATCACTCAGCGCATCACACCTGTACTGATCGATCTACATTGGTTACCAGTTGTGGCCAGAATACAATACAAAACTTTGGTAACCACATTCAAGCTCATACATGACATAGCACCCTCATTCCTCTCAACACTGATCAACAAACAACCTACCAACAGAGACAGGCGAACTATTAACTCTAACACATTACAAGTTCCTAACAATATCAGATCAGTAAAAACAAGCACCAGCAACAAAGCATTCTCATTCTCAGCCCCGATAACCTGGAATCATCTACCACATGAACTGCGAGCTATAAAAGACATAAATGACTTTAGAAGGAAAATAAAAACTCATCTTTTCAAATGTCACTATAACCTGATGTAAAAAGTGAAACCATTATGCCGACCTGTATAAATGTAAATAATAGAGAACTGTGTAAATGCCGACCTGTGTAAACGTAACTAATAGAGAACTGTAATTATGTAAATATTGTAAACCTAATTTTTGAAGTGTCTAACCCTGCATGTTGTGCCTAACCCTAAATCTATGTATATATGATCCAATTTTCCTGTCTTGATTTGACATATCCAACAGTTGTAATCAAACCGCTGCTGATCGCTGGAAGTAGCGGTATATAAG
Organism: Ichthyophis bannanicus; assembly: GCA_033557465.1. Classification (NCBI taxonomy): domain Eukaryota; kingdom Metazoa; phylum Chordata; class Amphibia; order Gymnophiona; family Ichthyophiidae; genus Ichthyophis; species Ichthyophis bannanicus. The sequence continues at coordinate 415,037,978 of CM066032.1, read as the reverse complement.
TGTAAACTAAATAAATAAATAAATAAATAAATTTAATGTTTGTAAGCAGGAATGGGAATGTTTTTTTATTTTGTATTTTGAGGGTAATTTTAGTTAATTCCTGTTTTCATGCACCTATTTTATGCCTGTTTTATAAAGACAAATGCACATATACTTGACCATAAAATACTAGCATTAGTGGTAGAGAACACTTACGTCAACTCTAATTTAATTTAATGGAATTTAATATGCAGTCTTCTTTCAGTTCCTATGAACTGTACAGACCAAATTACAATAAACAAAATGCAATCAATACACTATTAACAAAATCCATAAAACAGCTTAACAAAAATTAAGACTCTCCTCAATAATCTCAATAATATGCCTAACCTTTGTCAGGTACTACACTATCTCCATTAACCCTGTAGCTCAATCTAACAAACTAGTATAAATGATTGTGCCTACTCTGCAAGTAAGTACATAAATTATAGTATTCTATAATCAATTCACGTGGAGCGTGATTCTTTAACAGCCACGTCTGGCTAGCAGAAATGTCTAACCTGAAAACAGGCACGTAATAAACCTGATTCCAAAACCGCGGACAGACGCACCCGCGATTACAGAATCAAGGAGATAAACGTCCTCGGCGAGACATATGTCCCCATGCCCATCGTATTTCGACCTGCAAGCTCAGTCCTGGAATACCATCCTCACAGTTGTTCTGGACAGCCTAGCTGTACTCGTCATCATTATCCTTGGATCAATCCGGGTTTCCTCCTGCACCGTTCCTACCTTCACTGAGCTGAGCACCTCTGGCGTAAGCGTCCCTCCCCTGCCCTTCTAGCCCACTTCTGGTATTGTCACTCTCACTACCGCTCTTTGTTACACGCTGCCAAATTGGACTACTTTTCTAATCTAATTTCCTCTTCAACCAATACCACCTGCCAGCTCTACTCAGTCTTGCGTTCCCTCTCTGCCTCACACTCCCTTACTTCCTCACACCCTTCCCCTATTATTCCCGATCCAGCTCTTCTGGCTACTCACTTTGTCAATAAAGTTAATGATCTCCGCCTACATTTTCCTTCCTGTCCTCCTCCCCTCTCTCCAACTCCTCCCTCTCCAATGTCCCCACCCATTCCCCTTTCCGCTCCTCCTCTCTCTCACTGTTGGTCCTCATTCCAACCTATAACCGCTACAGAACTTAATAAGGTTTTTTCAACAATCCGGAAAATCACCTGTATCTCTGAACCCATTCCTTCTCACTGGCTCCTGGACACCTCTCTGGCCCTCTCTCCCCTGGTTATCTCCATTATTAACTCTAGTCTTTTTTTTCTGGCACCTTTCCCTCCACTTGGAAACACGCAGTTGTTCGTCCCATTCTAAAAAAGGATTCCCTCAATCCATCTTCCCTGACCAATTGGCGTCCCATTTCAAACCTTCTTTTTCTTTCCAAACTCCTAGAAAAACTGGTTTTCACACAACTCTCCACTCATCTTGAAGCATCTTAAGCACTTCACCCTCGGCAGTCTGTTTTTCGTCCTGAACACAGCACTGAATCTATCCTACTATCCTTTCTCAATGAACGTCGTACCATGATTTAATTTCTATTGCTGTTTCTCTAGATCTATCTGCAGCTTTTCATCTTGTGGATCACCGTACCCTACTAGCATGTCTTCACAACATCGGTCTCTCTGGTTCTGTCCTATTTTGGATTCGTTCATTTCTTACTAATAGGTCTTTTTCCATTCTGTCAGGTCTTTCCTCCTCCCCCCCCCCCCACTTCCCTGTGGTGTCCCCCAGGGTTCTGTCCTTGCTCCTCTCCTATTTAATATTTTCTTGGCCCCCCTAGCCCTCTTAGTCCAGCAACACAGTATTTCATAATATTACTACGCAGACAACATTATTCTTCTTCACCATACAGATGCCTCCTCCCCTGATCTCACTCCTCTGAACTCCTGCTTAGCCTCTGTTGCTTCCTGGCTCTCTTCTAACTTTCTGCACATCAACCTCTCAAAAACATCTGCTATCTGGTTCACTTTTGGCTCCCCCACCCCTTCCCTCTTGCTCCTCTTCTCCCTAACTCCCCGATCCCAGTCGTCTCCTCTCTGCGTTATCTCGGGGTAACCTTGGATTCTGCTTGGTCCTTTAAAGAACACATTTCCCTAGTATACGACAATCTTTTCACACCTTGAGGCAACTTCGCACATTCCATCCCTTTCTTTCAGTCCCCTCCATGACCATGCTGCTTCTATCCCTAGTAGTATCCCGGCTAGATTATTGTAACATTTCCTTGGCAGACCTCCCACAATCGCACCTTCATAGGTTACAGTTAGTTCATCACACATCCGCCCGCATTCTGACTCATGCCTCTCGCTTCGACCATATTACCCCTATTCTGATTCATTTACATTGGCTTCCGGTTCCATATCGTATACAATACAAAATGCTTATCTATGTTCATAAAACCATTCACACCAGTACTCCCCTTCACCTTGCAGATCTGATTCAACTTCACACACCTCATCGTTCCCTTAGATCAATTCATTCCAACCGCATGTTCCTACCCTCCCTATCTCAGGCCCATCTCAAAGCCACCCTTTCTTCTGCTTTCTTCTTCTGGGTCCCCGGCTATGGAACTCGCTCCCCCCTGACCTCCGTCTGGAGGCCTCAAATAAAACATTTAAAACCAGATTAAAACACACCTTCCTCCTCCTCCCACCGTATTCTCTCCACCCCCCCCCCCTTATTAACCCTCCATGTGCTTTCCCCTACTATCAACTCTGAATTGAGTGCTTTGTCTTGCCTTTTGCCTCTGTTATCTCTTTCCTGTCTCTTAATTGGCGTTCTTTTCTTTTTATGAAGCAGTCTCAAATTTTGTCTTGTAAACCAATCTGATACCCCCAGTATGAGCGGTATATTAAATATGTAATAAAGATAAAGATAGACGTATCAGATGTTTCCCTTCTCCATGCAGTCATGCCCCCGCTGGCAAAATGTACATCTCCTAAGCTGATGCTCACGCTGACAATGGTGTGCTCATGCAAACAACACATTAATATGCATGAACAGATATGGTCATAAAAACCAGGCTATATATACTAGTCTGTTGCATGCCCATAACACTATAAGGTTATGCACGTGCACCAAAGCTGCTGTATAAGCAGGTGGAAAGTGAGATGTTTGTTCTGACAGACCCTGCAGCAAAACATACATGGCATTTGAAGAACATCTTAGTAATTGCAGTAACAAATAAGATAGTGCAGTCAGATATGCAGCCATCTTAATGAGATGTTAAGATGGCTGCACCGAAACAACATGACCATCAACCATAAGAAAACCGAAGTCATGTATATATCCAGTAAAACGAATTTTGAGCCTCCCCCTACAATCACCGTGTAACAACACGTACAACACAAAGAAGGAAATCAAATATCTCGGAGTCACACTCGACTGCAACCTAAAAATGGAATCACACCTGCGTAAAACAAACAAGGCCATCTTCCATAAACTTAGAGTGATACAACCTCTGAGGAATATAATCGATCCCAACGATTTTCGGTCTGTTGCACAAGCACTCATAATGCCACACCTGGACTATTGTAACGCCATCTTGCAAGGTCTGCCCAAAAAATCGTTAAATATCCTTCAAATGGCCCAAACTTTGACGGCAAGGATCATCATGAGAACAACCCTGGCTGAGCACATTACACCTGTCTTGATTGAACTACATTGGCTCCCCATTGCAGCCAGGGTACAATACAAAACACTGGTAACTACGTTCAAACTGATAAATAACATAGCTCCCTCATTCCTCTCCACTCTTATCAGCACGCAACCAACAATCAGGGAAAGGAGAACTACTAACTCAGGCACACTCCATGTCCTAACCAACATCAGATCTGTGAAAGCAAGTACTAGTCGCAGGGCATTCTCATTTTCTGCACCAACTATCTGGAATCAGCTGCCATTCGAGCTGCGCTCAATCAAGGACATTACTGTTTTCCGGAAGGAACTAAAGACTCATCTATTCAAAAGTCATTGCAAGCTGCTGTAACTCTCCGTATGATATAGATGAAGCAAAACAACCAAATAATCATGCTCCGTTGAACTATCATATGTATAATTATGTATAAAGGTAAAAATGTAAATATGTGTAGTCAAATCTCCAATACACTAATTCTGTGTGCTGTGCCTCACCCCCAAAACTATGTATATATTTCCCCCACTTTTCGGTCTTGATTTGACAACCCCCAAAGATGTAATCAAACCACTGCTGATCGCGGGAAGTGGCGGTATATAAGTGAGTGCTAAATAAATAAAATAAATAAATAAATTAGTACTGTTTGCACTGCAGAATGCCCCCAATCCGAGGGTCCCCCACCATAGATATAGAGATGCCCTTCTACATTGATTAAGAGCAGCATTTCAGAATATACTGCCCATTCACACTGGTTCCTGGTGATGCTGCAGTCATTCCCATGGTTCAGGTACATGCCCCACCAAGGTTGCAGATCAGAACACCAGGGCTTCCTCTGCATCCCATACCACACTTAACATACATCTGCAAAAACCATGCCCTGCACCTATAAACAACTACTGGTAAGAGATGGCATGGCGTCACAGGACAACACATCTGCTCTGCATTTCCCAGTCAAACACAAATCTGTTCTATACTACCTTATATACTATCCCTACATCTACAGTCCCATCTTCCCAAACACTGGAATTAGAAAAATAGGCCATGTGGTCTTTCTGCTGTCATGTTTCTTTCTAGTCTGCCCTTCCATATCAACTCTACAATAGTCCTCTTTTTTTTCCTTTAGAGATCTTCTGTGTTTCTCCCAAGCTTTTTTGAATTCAGATACTTCCTCATGTCTATCACCTCCACTGGGAGACTATTCCATGCATCATCCAGTATTTTCATAAAGAAATATTTCCACATATTACTCCTATGTCCCCTCATAGCAGAGCTTGCTTTCTATTGAAAGAGGCTCTCCTCCTGTGCATTTATGCCAGGGAGATAGTTAAATGTTTCTATCATGTCTCCTTTATCCTGCCTTTCCTCTAAAGTATACATATTAAGATCTTTAAGTCTGTCCTAATATGCTTTATAACGAAGACCACTAACCATTTTAGTAGCCACCTCCTGCATCGACCCCAACCTGTTTATATTCTTTTGAAGGTGTGGTCTCCAGAATTGAACACAATACTCCAAATGGGGGTAGCACCAAAGACTTATACAGAGGCACTATCACCTCTATTTTTCTGCTGGCTATTCCTCTCCCTATGCACTCAAGCATCCTTCTAGCTTTTCTACCTGTTTAGCTACTTTAAGATCATTGGACACAATCACACCCAGGTCCCACTCTTCTTTTGTGAACAGAGGTACTTCACCCCTACACTGTACTGCTCCCTTGAATTTTTGCAGCCCAAATGCATGACCCTGCATTTTTTAGCATTAAATCTCAGCTGTCAAATTCTAGATCATTCTTCAAGCTTAACTAGATCCCTCCTCATGTTATATGGTGATATGATTGAGACGTTTAAATACCTCTATGGCAGGGGGAGAGCCTCTTTCAATTGAAAGCAAGTTCTGCTATGAGGGGACATGGGATGAGGGTGAAAGGGGATAGATTCAGGAGTGATATGCGGAAATATTTCTTTACGGAAAGAGTGGTAGATCCATGGAATAGTCTCCCAGTGGAGGTGGTAGAGATGAGGAGAGTATCTGAATTCAAAAAAGCATGGGATAAACACAGAGGATCTCTAAAGAGAAAAGGGGACTGTTGTATTTGTTGATATGGTATGACTAGATAGGCCATGTGGTCTTTTTCTGTCGTCATTTTTTCTATTTTTCTTTCTATCTACTTCTTCTTGCATGTCTACTCTATTGCAGATTTTGCTATCATCTGCAAAGAGGCAAACCTTGTCTGACAGCCCTTCTGCAATATCACTAACAAAGATGTTAAAAAGAATAAGACCAAGAACAGATCCCAATGGCACATCACTGGTAACATCCTTTTCCTCAGAGTGATCTCCATTTACCTGTACCCTTTGGCGCCTCCCCCTCAACCAATTTCTAACCTAATCAGTAACTTTAGGGGCCATCCCTAAGCTGCTCAGTTCCTGTGAGGAATGGTCTCAAAGGCTTTACTTTAAATCTAAGATCACCACATCTAGGGCTCTCCCTCGGTCCAACTCCCTGGTCACCCAGTCAAAGAAATCAGATTTACCTTATAATTCTGCCTCTGGTAAACACATGCTGCCTTGGATCCTGCAATCCATTTGGACTCCATAAACCTCACTATTTTCTCACCACAATGGTTAGACTAACCAGCCTGTAGTTTTCAACCACATCCTTACTTCCACTTTTGTGTAAAGGGACCTCATGTGCCTTTCTCCAGTCCTCTGGCACCACGCCCATCTCCAAAGAGGTATTGAAAAGGTCAGTCAGTCCTTCAATATTCTCGGTCGTATCCCATCCAGTCCCATCCTTTTGTCTACTTTTAGGAAGGCTAGAATAGCCCCTTTAGCACAAACAGCAAATGTCAGCATAGCCAGAATAGACTATTGCAGTCCTTTATATGTATTGTATACTCTAGAGGAGGGACAGGGGCGATATGATACAGACCTTTAAATACTTATAATGAACAAATGAACCGTTTTCAAAGATGGGGAAGCTGAAAAACTAGAGGGCATAACATGAAGCTGCAAGGGGGTAAACTGAAAGGCAACATCAGGAAAGACATTTTCACTGAAAGGTTAGTGGATGCTTGGAATACCCTCCCAATGGAAGTGGTGGGGGCAAATACAGTAACAGAATTCAAAATGGCATGGGACAGACAGTGGATCCCTTTTATAGCAACAGGATAAAATCAAAGCAACGTCAACTGTCTCTGTCATCTCAACAAATAGGGGTGACCTGCACGGAACAGTGGGTTCACCCCTAAACAAAGGCATCAGGAGAGGTGACATGCATGGGTCGGCAGGTGTACCTACTCTTGCCAATTTGCTGGGCAGACTAGATGGACCATGATAGTCCTTATCTGCCATCATATCCTATGTTAGTATGTTTATATTTCTGTAGGGGTGTTTTTTATTGTACTCTAACCTTACAAACATCCCCTTACCTGTGCATTCTATTCTTTACAACTGCATCTTGTACCCTCTCAGACAGCAGACACACCAGTTCAATGCAGAAGTGTCATAGCCTTTCATCTATATGGGATGCATTGAAGATCAGAGCAGAAATTTTTCTAAGTCGTGGCCTTATTCTACATTGCCACTGGTATAATGTAGGCATCTGCGGGAAACAGTCAGGATGTACATGGGTCTTTATTGACTATGCTTTCTACATCTCTGTGGATTGCCACACCGTTATTCCGCTCCCTCCCACCTATGTTCTGAGATCCCCATTTTCACGTCATGTACATGCAGGGCCACATGGTTTAGGAATATGGGTCTAGACATTTTCACAAGGAAAACTTCTATTAGACGTGTCCATGTTGGCCTAGTTGCATTTTGGAATGACCCCCAGTACATTTTTGCAATGCCCAATCTATGCCCATGTGCATGCCCACAGTGAATGTACATGCCATGTAAACAATGCATGTGCTTTCCAGTCTCGACTGTATTTTATAAAATGACCCCGTTTATGTCCAGCACAAATAACTGAAACCCATAGTTCTTCAATGCTTTATATACAATGAAAGAAAAAAAAATTAAGCCCTGCAGGAATTATACAAAAAATACATTGATGACTCCATCAGTTAATGTGCTTACTTTCCACTTTCTTTGTGCTTATTCCTTCAAGACTTGGTCAAGATGATTTATTAGCCAATCTCCATATTTTACTATATTGCTTCACATTTTTTTCACTGGAGTGCATGACTGTAATTCTCCACAGTCTTTCTAATAATAATGGCAGTCTGTTAATATGATTCCCTCTATAGACCGTTTAATATTCATTATACCTGGATAATATAAATGATTTATGCCATGTAAAGAATCTCTAGTCAACTCTGTCACAATATCTAAAAAACTGGTGTTTCCAACACAACTCTTTAATTTTCTTGTTCTATCAATTGACTCCCACAGGGTGCCTGAAGAGGAAAACCATGGTAGGTTTGAAGGTGTATAGAAACCTCGCAACCAATTACATGGCTGAAGAAGCTTCCTTATATTTAAGTGAGTCTGCAACTCATGCACTGTAATTCACTGAGGCTTGTAGAGGACAGTGATGGATTCATCTTTACGGCTCATTTTTGCCATCAGAGAATTGATATGGAAGTGCAGAGTGACATGCCATGATCAATCAATGCAGTTTACTTCCTTGACCTGGAAGAATGGCTCTTTGGCCCAATGCGCTTCCAAGCCAGAGACGTTTTATTCAGAGCATCTCACTCATGATGGAGGGCTCGCAGGTTTTATTGAACTTCAGAGAGACAAGAGGGTTTTACTGTAAAAGTTAAAATCTATGTTTTTGCTATTGTGTAATTGTGTAGTGCTTATGCATAAAATGATATGTCAGCGTATGCAATATCCTGTTTATTTCATTAGCAGCAAATCAAAAGTCATATAAGAGAAAATATTGTTTATCATGGTACAGCAGACGCCCCCAAGAAGAAAAAAGGATATAGCTGGGATGAGTTAAATCACTCTCATAAGCAGAATGTATTTATTTATTTATTTGCTTTTATATATCACGCTTTTTAAATCAGTATGGTTTACATATAACATGAGCAATCAAACATTTTACATAGAACTGGAGATAACAAGAACAAAAACAATGGAACAATTTTGTATAGAACAGATTAAAATTTAACTGAAAAAACAGAGAAACAGTAGGATAAAATAAACTCTAGCTAATTGTTCTTAATGTGTGGGGAGATGAACAAGGTTGGGCAGATAAGAGAATGCCTTGTTTAGGGTGGTTGATTGTAGACTGATTGGAACAAGTATGTCTTTAATGCCTTCCTAAAGGATGTCAAATCTAGGAAAACTCAGATCGTTGGAGGTAGGGCATTCCAGCAGGTTAGTGCAAATAACAAAAAAGAAAGATTCCTGGTAGATTGAGTACAAGACTTTATTGCTGAAGGGATGACGAGTGAGTTTATCATGCACGACCTCCTGGTTCTGGTCTCTGGGGTCTGTTGTATGAGTTCAGCGATCGAGGCTGCAGTCATGCCATTAACAGCTTTGAAGGTAAGTAGTAGGTTCTTACTGTAGATGATTTGTTTTCCTTATGGTAAAAGAGACTGTAAGTGGCATCGGATGTACATTGAAAGCTCTTTAGAAGTGTCTGCACGGTATATTCCTGCATGGGATATTGCTGTATCTGAGATCTGTGAAGGCTGTTTACCATTTAATACAGTTACCCATACTTTTCAAGAGGAAGACCACACTGAACATTTTTAAATCACTGATTGGGCCAGACTGGATTTCCAGCCCCCTAGACTTGACAAACTCATCGGACTACTCCCATTCCCCCTTCTAGAGAATTTTTTTTCCTAACACTCTGTCAGTTCTGATAGTAATACTGTTATTAGAAGTCTATCTAGCCCCTTCTCCAGCACATGCTCTGTATCTTGCCCCCACCCATCTTCTGCATCTTATTCCTGCCTTCCCCCTTGCCCTGGCATTTGTCCCCAGCTTCTGCCCATAGTCTTCTGCATCTTCCATAGCCTAATGGAGAGTGGAGGAGTTGCCTAATGGTTAGAGCAGTGGGTTGAGAACCAAGAAGGGCAGGGCTCAGATCCCATTGCTGCTTCTTCTGATCTTAGGCAAGTCAATTAACCCTCAATTACCTCAGATACAAATCTAGTTTGTGATCTCCCTGGGGACAGGAAAGTATCTGAATGTAACTCGCCTTCAGCTATTGCCGAAAAAGGCATGAACTAAATGCAAAAATCCTTTCCCTTCCCTTTCCTTCTTCCACCCCAACCTCTAATCCTTAGTTTACCTGAGTGGTTGAAGTCCTTCTTGCTGGGCTGGGCTTTGACCATACTGGTATTTCATGTCATTACTGATCTTGTGCATCATAAGACCAATAGGTAGAAAGATATGGCTCGTGAACATGCTTGTCAGAGCAGTTGTGAATGGCAGAACGTTCTCTTTCTGGATCAGATGAAATTGAGCAGGCTGTAGTTTAGTCATCCCTGAGTTAACAGACCAACAGGAAACAGGTTATAATATATAAGCCTTCAAGACTTACTAAGGGCAGCATGCAGAGCGGTGACTAGAGGGGTAGGAGGTCCGGTGTGGATGTCCAAACCCCTGTAGTTGCCAGGACCTGATTCCAGGTCCAGAGCTCCCCACACATTCAGGCTCGCTGTGTGGGGATCTCTGGATGGGGGCGGGAGGGTGCGGTAACAGAGGAGAATGGGCGGTGAGGGGGTGGCCCTATTACCCCGGACATACATGGGCGATTCTGGTGCAGGCCCAGTATGTCCGGGGTTGGAGACTTAGACGGTGGACAATCCAGTGCGGTGGACACCCTGAAAGGTAGGAAGGGCACAGGAGATTCCCCGTAGCCAACTCTGGCCTCAGCAGGCCCATTCGGGAGGGAAAGAAGGCTAATCTGCGTCAAGGGGGTGAGCATGGCTGCTGTATGGCATCCCAGTGTCATGGCAATGGGACGCCATGGCACCGGGCTCCATGCAGGAGTCATAGCTGGGTTGGACAGGGCGGGTACAGGGTTCAAAGGGTCCAGAATCAGGGCAGGTCCTGCCCATCCAGGCAGGTTGCACCCTATTCTGATCCTGTGGGGATGTATAGCCCCTGCGGGATCAGAATTGGGTGCAAATCTGGCCTGATCAGATTCTGGGTGTCCAGACGGGCCCCTTTCTGAATGGGGCTCCACATCCCTTCATCAAGTGTGACCAGTTTGCCTATGTATGATACTGGGGAATGTTTCTAAAGGGATAGTATGCACAATAATGTGCTTATATACCCAAATCTTAGCTTGTGTGAGTTTACTCTTTTATCAGGTTTATCTTTTGAGACTGAGTTTGGACTCTAGTAAAGGAAAATCCAAAGAAACTGAACTGTATATTGTTCTGTTTCAGAAATCTACTCATTCTGGTAATTAAATATGTGTGTGGTACCCTATTCTGGGACCTTACATTCAATTAAAAATATTTCTTATAGGGAGCCATGACTCTTGCTTATGGTAATGTGGGATGTGCCATAGAAACCTTGTCAGAAAATGTAATATGATTACAATTGCATTGGCATCCTAGAGATTTCAGGTGTAAGCTTAAAATGCTGGCAATAACATTATGGTGCCTGTCTGGTGATGGCCCAGCAAAAAATTGAGTTGGTAAGTACCAGATAGGGCATTGCATTCCTTTCATGAATAGCTACGGATGTCACACTGCTCTAAACTCAGATATGTGGAAACTTGTTGTGATCGGGTAGATGGTGGTGATTGATCACATTTTTGGATTGAATAATGGGTATTATGATTTCAGTTGGAGTATGAAAGTTATATAATTTATTGTTTGTGGTGGCTTGTTTTAATGTATATGATTGTAAGCTACCCAGAATTTCTTTTATTTATATGGGCAAACAACAAATGCAAATGTATTATTTAATTATTTCAAAGTATTTATACTCTACACTAGATTACAGTGTAACCTAGACAGTAAATTGCTAAAATGAAGTAATAACTGAGTAAATGCCACTTAATATCCTGCTAATTTTCCATATATGTACTACAGGCATTACATGAATAGGAATGGGCATCATTAATGCTTATTCAGTTGGTTACTATGCCTTTAAAATGTAGTGCTCGCTAAATCGATTTAATGTACATTAACCTGTGTGTGTTAAGTCAATTAGTTCATGTGAAGCAATCCAAAAAACATTTGGCAATTAAGAAAAAAAGACCAAATGAACTGAAAACAAACCAAAAATGTTTGCTCTGTGCACATCCCTACTACTGCTAGGGGTCAGATCTTAAGGCATCTAAATCGAGGCACAGAGCCCTCTTTGGATATCAGGCTCTCTGTTTTCTACACACTCTGGGCTTCTTTTGTTGATGCAAATTAGGTTTTGTTAAAAAATTTTCTATCAGTCACAAAGAATCAGATCTTTTTAGGGATAGAGTCAATTTATATAGAGGACAATTTTCAGAACAACCCTTTCAAGTGCAGTCAATAGGTATTTTGTTCCTGCAGATGTGAAGGCACATTTTACAAAGGACATTCAAGTGCAGTCTGGGATGTCCAAACCAAAATGTCTGGGAAAAAAAGTAGTGTTGTGCAAGTTCAGGCACAATTTCACAAACATGGTTATGCCTGATATGGACGTTTCTGGAGATTTCTACATAGATGTCCCCAGAATACTATTTCAAACCCTGATGCCTAATAGTGTAATGGTTGAGAACAGTGTGACCATGGTTTAGATCCCAGTGTGGGCCTTAACCCTTTGAAGGCCTACTTTAAATTTTTAATCCACATTCTGCAGCCGGGTTAATTTTTGCATATTTCAGGAAAATTGTACCCGTCTTATTCAATATGTTCTAATAGTGATTTTCCTTCTGCTATGTTCATGTATTATATAGCATTTGATAGAAATATTTAGTCAGAATTTTGGATCCCGAGAGTTTTGGGCCTGGCCTGGAAAGGGTTAAGCTAGTCAATTAATTCTCCTCATTCTCTACACTTTCTTGATGTTTTAAGACCAAAACAACCACTTCCTTGATACCTATTCGTGCCTGCAGCAGGTTTAGAGTGGATGTGCCTACAGACATCCCTGACATTTCTGAAATTGAACAGGGAAGCATAAGTCCATTGCACCTTCCCAGACATCCCTCTGCCATACCTTCTGTCTGCGTGGGCATCCCTACAGCAGTGATATCCTTAAAAGCCGTTTGTGAAATGGTGCGGGAACGTCTCCGTGGTTCGAACGTTGACATGCACATCTTCAGACATCCTTATCACAACTGAGACTTTTAAAATGACTCCCATTTTGTACATTTTCAAGGGTAAATTCTGTGTACTTTCACTTTTTAAATCTCTCTCCCCACAGTGGAACGTTTCCAACTCTTCTCCTTCCTTCCTATGAATTTCAAGATGAGCAATTTCTTTATCAATTGTATAATAACAATGATTTTAAAATATCCTGAAAGGGAATACTTTATTAAGCTTTTTTCATGTGTAAAATCCTGTTACACATACAAAAAAGGGCATTTACATAGTTGCAGAACTGTATATGTGCATAAAAAGTACACGCACAGAAAAGTAGGCGTCTATGTTTCTGCAATCGGTTTGTAGGTGTTCTTGGGGGCATACAGTAATTGGGATAGAATGGAGGCAGAAAGAAATGTATGCATACATTTTATAAAATACATGGGTACATGTGTAGAGTAAGCACATATATACACATATACATACACTTATACTGACTTTAGAGTAGGGTGTTACCTACTGACCTTCCAATAAAGGCTCATATTGCACTCCCACAGTGTGAATTACCACCTTGCTCTTTATACTCTTTGTTGGATGTTTGTGAGTGCCTTTTTTTTGGACTGCATTCTTATGAAACAAGCCTTACACATTTACATAGCAAATGGAAGCAAGAATAAATCCAAACAATTCTGATTGTTATGGATAATTTAGTTGACTTCATTGAGATTTAATGTATGGGGGACAGCCAATGCCATGATCATTAGATGAAGCTAATGACTGCAGAACGGTTCAGGCAACACACTGAAACTACATTTCCTAACGGCCATTTCAATCACAGAAATGTTCTATTGCAGACCCCAGCAGCTACAAATTACATGTTAGAAATGTTTTAGAGAAGAATTTTAATAAACAAAGAACTCTAAAGATGGATAACTGGAAACAAAACTCATTATGGACACTGATTGAACAATATCCTACAAGTTCCCGCATAATTCTATTTTTTCATATGATAGATTTGCATGTGCATGATGTCTGTGCAGTAATTTTTAGTAAACATACCATTTAAGATGGTGTGGATGAAAAAAGCTACACTTCAAGGTTCAAACACTCGCAGAACTCTGTGGATTCAGTAATATGACCTGTGTCTACATACATACAAATAACTGATTCTTCTTCATAGTCCCTCTCCTTGACAGAACAGATCAAATTTGCCTTTGCAGGTGCCCTTGAACAGTGCTGAGAGGAGAGAATAGAATAGCAATTGGACTAAAGAGCAGAGGATTTGCGTAAAATCAGGGGTGTGCTTTTGTCAGCATATAGTCATCGTAATAGTAAATGATGGAAGATAAAGACCAGCATGGTCCATCTAGTCTGCTAATAAGAGTTGTACGTTCCATTTGGTGCAGGTTACTACCCTCTAAGCCTTTGTTTAGGGGTGCACCTGCCACTTTGTGTAGGTTACCTCCCTCTACTTTTGAAGTGTATTCAGTTTGTTTGGTCACCTCAAATTTTTTGTTCATGCAAATCTCCTGTGGCATGGATATCTATGAATTAACATATGTACGACGATGTGTATGTGCTAAAAGGTTTTTGCATGTATAGAAGGCATGTATTTAAGATCAATGTGTGCAAAAACATGAAAATTGCCTTTGTATAAAACAAAGACTAACTAAAACCTTTTGGGATGTGCACTTACCTACTTGAAATGTTTCTGACAAGGGAGTTTTGTTGGTATAAAAGATCTTCTCTATGGTCCGTGACACTTTGTTGTACCATCCCTAGTGTCTTCTGTTGCACGTTTTCTGTGTATATCCATGTGTTCTGTCGCTATATCAGTGGTTCTCAACCCGTGGGCCGCGGACCAAAGGTGGGCGTGACAGGGAGTATTGTGGGCCACGCTGAAGTCAGACCACTCTTGGGCTTTTTTTCACGAGATCTTGGGTTTTTTGATCAAATCCTGGGATCTGGGGATTTTCATTGGAAAGCTTGGGTTTTTTTAAAGACCATGTGTTGCCGCGCCGGCGAGTTGTCATTTCCGGTTACGTGACGTCAGTCATGTCACTTCTAGTCTTATGCTCATCATCAGATAAGATTCATCACTCTCACCAACCAATCAGGACTCGAGTAAGTTGTGCACGAGCCGCCCCCCGCCCGACAGGAGCTCATTTAGCTGCTGCCTGCTCGCTGCTGAGTCGCTGCTGTGAGAGTGTGATTTGCTCTCGCAGCACGCGAGAGCAAGACCCGACTGGCGCCATTTGAAGCAGGCATTTGAGGAGGCCTGCTCGCTGTTGAGTCGCTGCTGTGTGAGTGTGACTGTGAGAGCACTGTGAGTCGCTGCTGTGAGACTGTGACTGTGAGAGCACTGTAAGTCGCTGCTGTGAGAGTGTGACTGTGAGAGTGTGACTTGCTCTCGCAGCGCGCGAGAGCAAGACCCGGCCGGTGCCATTTGAGGCAGGCAATGGATCGATTTGTGAAACGTAAGCCTTCGACTTCATGCAAACAAATTGATGGTAGTGGCAGCAAAAGTGATTGTGATCGAGACAATGTTAAAGTTGATACTTGTAAGAAAACTAAATATGTTCGAAAATATGATGTGGAGTATATTAAGTACGGTTTTGTTCCATCTGCAAATGACCAAAATCTGCCACAGTGTGTTATTTGTTTGAAAATCCTCTCTGAGACAATGAAGCTGACGAAAATGTGTTGTCATCAAACTACAAGACATCCAAATCTACAGAATAAAACCAAAGATTTTTTTTAACGTAAAGCTGAGGAATATAGTAAACAGAAGACAGTATTAAAAACAAGAGTCACTCTCAATGAAAAAGCTCTTCAAGCATCGTACTTGATTGCCCAGAGAATCGCAAAATCAAAGAAACCGCATACGATTGGAGAGGATCTTATCATGCAAGCCACTGTTGAGATTTGTGATGTATTGTTCGGCTCAGAATATGCTACAAAACTGAAAAGCATTCCTATCTCAAACAATATTAACCGCAGAAGAATATCTGAAATGTCCGAAGACATTGTGTCACAGGCCTTGGGGTGCACCTACCGGTGAGCTCTGGTAATGCACTAGGCCCCGGTGTAATTGGCCTCCTGTAGTTGTAGCTGCTGCCAGATTTCACCAAAAACTGTTGTGGACACGAGTGAAGGTAAATAGGGCTTTATTTCCCTTCCCAAATAGGATGTTCACTTATTTACAGCAACATAAAGAAAAACCCTTCTCGGGTGAAAACAGAAAGCAAAAATAAACATAAAATAGCTTTCTTTCAGCAACCAATATATACTTTTAACATGGGCTTGTAGCCACAATGAATAAGGCTCTGCTGTACCTTGTCAGGCTTCTTATTCTTTCTTATCTCAAAGATATGATGTCATCTGCTATAGAAATGCTACAGTCCATTTCCACTATATCTTCATCTACTGGCAAATCACACTGCATGTGTTCCACGTGAGGAATAAATCCTTCTGTACTCTCCCTCTGCGTGGGTTTAGAAAACAGCTCGTCCTGGCTGTGACGTTGTTCTCTCTGGCTAGATGAGAACAGCTTGTAATTACCACAATCACCCTGTCTGTGGTAATTGGAGCCTCTCCCTTGCTGACCTCTATGCAACAGTTGGAGGAATTGCTTTGCCCTGCTATTAGGGGAAGTTGGCCCTGCTATGAGCTCTGTTTTAGGCAGGAACTGATATTCTGCTGGGAATCCTGATGATAGCCTTTGAGAAGCTCTAGGTTTCACATACCTTGTAAAGGATGTCTCTTTTTCAGGTAAGAAGCTTTTACTTCCCTCAGCTGTGTCACGCTGTCTACCTCTGTTACTCAAGCACTCCTCAGACTCATACAGACGTCCAGGCAGGCTTCCACCGAGGTACTCTGACCCGCCCTCTCCACAGCTCCTCTCGTCCTGTAACAAGTTCCTTTCCTGTGTTTCCCTCCAGTTCCTGTCTTAGCTCCTTGCCTTGCTCTGAGCCTTGCTCATAGACTGCTTCTGCACGGGCTTGCTCCTGAACTCTGTTCCGGTCCTGTTCTGGAACTCGGGCTGAGTCCTGAACTGCAACTGCCTGGGCTCCAACTTCAACTCCCTCGGCTCCAACTCGAACTCTTTCTTGACCTCTCTAACTGTTTGTGAGCTAGGTTTATTAAGGTGATTCCTAGCTGCACCACTCCCTAACTGATTGGAGTCAGGTGGAAATCCCCTGGCTTCCCTATTGGCTGAGGGTGTCCTCCAGGCTTGTGACCTCACCTGTTTACGTTGCCCCTGGCAACTTTCCACCATGTGCTTTCTCAGCACGTCATTATTTTCCTGAGCTGCACTATCTTCTGTCTCCATAGGGGTCACTGATGAGTCAGCACTGTGACAATTGTCATGCAGCTAAATGAACGATTACAATCTACTAAGTTTGCTATTCAATTTTTTATCGCCGTTGGTGTACTTCCTGTACCTCCTCATATGTGGTCTATTTTCTGCAATGTCCTTGCCCGATGCGGTATGTGGGGAGCACCACTCGTCCATTTAAGAATCGATTGTGTGAGCATGCATCGAGACTCCGCCAATCCATCATCACGGCTCCGGTGGTACAACACTGCTTGGAACAGGACCATGCTTTTCAACATCTACTTTGGACAGTGATTGATCATGTCCCTGTGGACCCTAGGGGGGGCGATCGGGTGGTGAAGTTGCATCGCCTGGAACAACGTTGGATATTTACACTTCGGACTGTTACTCCTCAGGGTCTCAATCGTGAAATTGAATGTTTGGGACTTTAACATTTTGGACATTTATGTTGACAACTCCGTCACTGAGGGATCCCGTGTAGTTGTGGGGTGTCCCTCTTGTGATTGGTTCACTTTCAAGGGGGCGGTTCTTGCTGTTAGCCTATCTTGAGAGGTCATCCCCAATATCATCAGCCTGGGATTCGGTGTTCTTTGTCAGTTATTGAAGAGCGGGACACACTGCATTTTTCTGGAACGCTTAAAGCAGGGGTTTTATTCACCCCGAAACATGCAGGTCCATGCCAGCTGATCAGATAAGTGTGGTTTTAATTTCACATGGACTGTTGAATTGGTATATCAACAAAGATTTAAAATAATTAATTAATAAAAGGGGCATGTACTGCATGGGAGGGGGAGCGCAATTCTCTCCCTCTGGCGGTTTATACCCTACAAGAAAAAATTTATGATGGTGAGGGGATTTCCAGTATTCTAATTGAGTTGAGATATTCAATTAGATGAGTCAACTGACATCGCCAGCGAGTCACAGTTGCTTGTTTATGTTCGCTATTGTTGGCAAAATGGTATACAAGAGGAATTTCTTTTTTGCAAGTCATTGCCAGCGAGAATGACGGCCGATGAAATATTTCTTGTTTTAAATGATTTTTTTCACAACTTTTGGACTGCAGTGGACGAATTGCATTGGTGTTTGCACCGACGGTGCTGCCACAATGACTGGCCGCAATAGTATTGTTGTAACTCTCATAAAGCAAGTGTCACCCGAGATTGTAGGCACCCATTGCATGATCCATCGTGAGGCATTGGCTTCAAAGAAGTTGAATGAAACTCTGGGATCTGTACTCGAAGACTGTGTACAGATTGTAAACTTCATTAGAACTAGAACAGTGAACAGATGATTATTTGCTCAACTTTGTATTGAGTCAGATGCAGAACACAAGCATCTCTTATTGCACTCGGCTGTGCGTTGGCTTTCCTGAGGAAAGGTTTTTGCAAGGGTGTTTGAGCTTCATTTAGAAATGTTGCAGTTTTTGACCGAACACAATCTCGACCTGGCAACTAAGGTCGCTGATACTGAGTGGCTTATTTATTTACATTCTCTTATATACCGTGCTATTCTGCATCAGTGCGGTTTACATTGAACAAACTGAAATTACATTGAACAGGGCATTATAACTTGGAGATAACTATTTTACAGGGAACATGGGCTATGGAGGGTTAAGTGGCTTGCCCAAGGCCACAAGGAGCACCTGTGGGACTAGAAACCCCAGTCCTTCTGGCCCAAGGTTGCTGTCCTCTAGTGGGATATGAACCCCCGACCTTCCGGCCTGAAGTACCTTGCCCCAACCACTAGGCTTGCCATGCTGGCCTACCTTGCTGACATTTTTAGCCTTTTGAACAGTTTGAACATATCACTGCAGGGTAAAGATGCCAGTATACTCAAGACATACGACAAAGTTGCAGCCTTTAAGAAGAAGTTGCGACTTTGGCGCACGCGACTCGAGAACAATTCACAAGACATGTTTGACTTGTTTTGTCAATTTATAGAGAGCAATGAAGTTAATGGCGAGATGTTGAAAGGGGTCACTGGTGTAATCAAAGAGCACCTGACATCTCTTGCTGAATATTTTGACAAATACGTCACGCATGAAGACATTGAAGCTTACAACTGGATTCGTAATCCTTTTCAGTGTGCATTCTCTGAATTAACCGGTCGTGCACAAGAAGAATTAGCGGAGCTGTCTAGCGATCGCACATTACAAATCAAATTTAATGACCCCGCTGTGGATATCTCTTGTTTATGTTTATTTATGTTTATGTTTATTTAAAATTTGATATACCGCCCAACACCAGAGGCACCTGGGCGGTTTACAATAAAACAATATAAAACAAGTTAAAAACAGGCTGCGTGAAAAAGAAAAGAACGCCATAAAATTGATAGGACAGGGTAGAAAAGAAAGACACTAAAAGAACAATAAGCACAGTACAACATTAGAGGGGTGCAACATCATGAAACGGGGGGAGGGTGGATAGTGGAGGGGGAGGGGGAAACCATGGTTGGAAGGTTAAACGCTAGACTGAAGAGGTGGGTCTTAAGTTGTGACTTGAAGGGTAGGTATGACTCTTCTGCGCGAAGCGGGGGGGGGGGGAGGGAATTCCAGAGGCTTGGGGCTAAGAAGTAAAAAGCAGAAGAACGAGTGGAGACAAGGTGGGCCTGAGAGGGGGAGGGAAGGGACAGACGATTTGTGTGAATAGCACGGAGCAAACGGTGGGGAGGGCGAAAGTAGATCAGATCAGCAAGATAGGAGGGGGAACCAGTGCGAACAGCTTTGTGAGTAAGAATAAGAATTTTATACTGGATACGAAAGGGGATAGGCAACCAGTGGTGATGAAGAAGGAGTGGGGTAACGTGATCAAAATGAGAGGCGTGAGCTAGAAGACGAATAGCAGAATTCTGAACACGTTGAAGACGAGACAATTGGGAGAGGGGCAGACCAGCAAGGGAAACATTACAGTAGTCGAGACGGGACATCACAAGAGAACAAAGAAGAGTGGCCAGGGCAGAAGGGGAGAGGAAAGGACGGACCGAACGAAGTTGCCGAAGGGAGAAAAAAGAGCGCTGAACAAGAGAAGAAATGTGATCCTTAAAGGAAAGAGAGGAGTCAAGAGTAACACCCAAGTAACGAAGAGAAGAAACAAGAGGAATAGGCTGTGAAGAGAAGGAGGGGGCACAGGTGGGGGAAGGAGCTCCAAACGTAAACCAGATAGCGTGGGATTTAGAAGGGTTCACGTGAAGGAAATTAGAGGAGAACCAGGAAGCAATAGCAGCAAGACAGTGATTAAGGGGGTAATATCCGGAGAGAGGGAATCAGTATGAAGGAGAAGAAAGATGTCATCCGCGTAGTAGTACGCGGAGATGCTAAACTGTTGGATCTGGAGGGCAAGAGGGGCTAAGAAGACATTGAAGAGAAGTGGTGCAAGGACAGACCCTTGGGGAACCCCGCAGGTAAGAGGAGTAGGGGCAGAGGAAGAGGAACCAGAAACGACAGAGAAGGAACGACCGGAGAGAAAAGAATGAAACCACCGAAGAACTACACCAGAGAGACCCGCTTCCCTAAGGCGAGTGAGAAGGGTGCGATGATCCACCAGATCGAAAGCGGCCGAAAGGTCAAGAGAAACAGCCAAGGTGAAAAGACCACGATCGTGAGCAGCGTGAAGTTCATTTAGAAGGGAAAGGAGGACAGTTTCCGTGCTGTGAGTAGGACGAAAGCCAGATTGACGAGGGTGGAGAGTGAGAGAAGCCTCAAGGTGAGAAGAGAGTTGAGTAAAGACCAGTTTTTCAAGGAATTTAGAGAGAACAGAAAGATTAGATACAGGACGCCAACTAGAGAGAGCAGATGGATCAGAAGACCGGGACTTTAGAATGGGACGGACAGTAGCATGCTTCCAGCTAGAGGGGAAAGTGCCAGAGGACAAACTAGAATTAAACAGGAGGAGGATATATGGAGAGAGTGCCAGAGAGGGTTCTAGGAGCCAAGAGGATGGGATGGGATCAGCTGAACAGGTAGTTTTACGGATAGAAAGAAAAGTCTGTTGAAGAGCAGTGGGAGTAATCAATTCAAAAGAAGACCAGGAATGGGATAGCACAGGAACAGGGTGGGAGGGGGATGCAAAGGAAGGAGGAGGGAGCGCAGCAGGGGGAGAGAGGGCTTCCTTTTGGTGTACTGTTTCGCTGGAATATTCATTGTTGTCAGCCCTGGCAATGAAAGTTCTTCTACCTTTTTCAACAACTTATTTATGCGAGATTTCATTTTCTGCATTGACTGCCATGAAAACCAAATATCGGTCAAGAATGAACTTGGAGGATGATCTTCGAGTGTGTTTGTCACAAATTCCAGCCAGAATACACATGCTATCCAACCGGAAACAGTGCCATCTTTAACAATAAAGGTAAATGAAAAGAACTTTTGTGTACCAATCAATACGCAGTTAAACATTTAGAGAAAAATATAACATAATACTTTATAAAGTTATATTTATAGTATAAATATAAAGCACTTTATTCGTTTATTAATTTTATTTAACATGTGGGCCGCAAAAATGTTTGAATTGAAAATGTGGGCCTTGCAGCAAAAGGGTCTGAGAACCACTGCGCTATATGTTTATCCCTGTATAATCACTAAGGAGGTCATTCCAGAAACTGAATAAGGGTTTGTATGTGTGCCAGGAATATTTATCTGCTGAAAACATCCACGAGTATATTCTGGTACACCGCTCCCATGGACGTTTATCTTGCTAACATGGGGATCTCAGAATGTGTCCAGGAGGGGCAGGATGGGGCCGTGGTTTGCCACGAAGATTTACAAAGCGAATTCAGGAAAGGCCCGTGAACATTTTGAGAGGTCCCCACAGACATGCCCATTATACCTGCTGGAGACATGGAATAAGGCCAGTACTTAGAAAATATTCTGCTGTGTTTGTATAAAGGTGGTGACTAGTCTGTTCTAAGCTGGTGGACTGAAGTACACCACAAGATGCATTTATAAAGATCAGAAATCAGAGGTATAGGAATCTGTAAGCTAAAGAGGCAGTAATAACTACCTTAAAAGAAATATTGCGAAGAGCAATAGTGATTATTCTGGCATGCTGACATTTTCTGTTTGTGCTAATGAGCTAATCTAGGGGACCCTAACAATTCCTGTGTCCTGAAAGATGGGACAGATTTAGGATTAGTATGTGAGTGAATGTCGAAAGGATTATTGTTTAGGTAAAAAATGGAGACCATATTTTTACTCCTGGGACTCCATGCTATTATGTTGTACCAGCTGTTATTTATAGGTTCAGGGCATATTTTTGGCAGAATGATGTTTTTTTGTGACTGAAAGTGTGTGTGTGTGTGTGTGTGTGGTTTGAGGGTTGCATGGGAGGATCTGGTGTGCTCATTTGCAATTCAGGGGGGACATGAATGGCCGGCTAATACTTGGACCGTGCGGTTGACCGCAGCGTCACCAGGAGCCAGTGTGATAGAGAAGAAAAAAATCACAAAAGGTTCTCCATAGCTAAATGTCAAAACATATCCCTTTCAATAATAAGAGACCCTCAGAATGAGAGCATTCTACAGTGCAAATAGCACTAAAACATGCCCAAAAGCACCACTTATTGTGAGGTTGGTAAGGGTCCATACTTAGCATTGTAAAGCCTGTTTTTATAGATGACCAATGAAAGAATAACTAAGGATTTCTTCTACAGCCATGTATGTTTTGATGCAAGGTATGTCATGACATATGTATCACTTTCTACTTGCTGTTATAATATCTTTGAGTGCACTGCGATTACCTTGCACTATTATGGACATGCAACAAACTAGATTTGCTAGTCTAGTTTACATCAACATTTATATATCAGCATTTATGTGTATTTTGCATCAGCACAACACTGTCAGTGAGAGGAGCAGCTTAGGAGATTTTAACAGGAGGCGTGGCCACAAGGGTTTATGGCGAGGACTGGCAGGATCGGAAATGTCCATTTTTTCAGAATACAGCGAACGTGGGGACATCCAAACCATTTGCTGTGTATACCTATGTCTCATTATAACAGTGGGACTTCTGTATCTCCATAGTGGTTTGCTTGTGCCACACCGGAAACGCCTATGTTCCCAATTCTGGAACTGTAGGCATGTCTATACTTTATGGAATTGACCTCTAAGGGGGCAACATTAAAACAAATGAGTGGCAAAGTGCACATATAGAAATATCGCATACATGTGCATGTAGAGGGTTATGTGCTACATGCAATTATCCAAAGGGGATTAATGCACTTGTACATTAGGCAGCATGCCTAATTGGGTGTGACTACCAAAGAGGCATGTACTGTCACACATAGGACAATGTTGGGGTCAAAGGGAAGTGCAGCATAAAATTCACTGACTGTGGTTGGTGAATTGCTGGGCTTTCCTTAGAGGATGAGACTATAGTTCCCTCCCCAAGTCTTGCTGGGTACCTTCACATGGTGACCTCATTGTAGAAAATCTACACTAAATCCCAACCGTGCAACGTTACAATTTAAAGTATGCAGGAAAGAAAAAGAAAAATTCATACTGGCAGCACGGTGCCCAGGATAAAAAGGTGCCCACCCATAGCCTCCGCACTAGGGCTAATGATGGTGGTAGCGATAGTGCAGACACTGCAGATGCAGGAACATCCCTGCCATGGATCAAGGCCATGGTGATCATGTTAATGGACCCATTGTAGCAGGAGATTAAACCACAGAAATTAATGAGAAAATTAAGAAGATTAACTATGGTTAAGAGGACTTCTGCAGATAAAGAGGAGATAATGAACTGCTACAAAACCTATATTTAAATCAAGTGGATATACAAAGAGAATCCACCAAAAATTGGAAGAAAGAGGAAAATTACCACAAGAAAAACTGCAAAAAGCAACAGATGCAAATTTAAGATCTTTAATTTCACAGATCGAAGTATATGAATGATAACATCTTGCATCAACTAAGGGCTTCCATCGAAAAAGAAATATAGGAAGGAGGAGCAGACCTAGGTGAGAGTACTGAAAAGAAAGGCATCCACAGAAAAAGAGAGCAGTTGAGGAGGAGATGGAGCTTAGAGATCTGGAACTGCAGGAGAGTGAAATGAATAAAGGACAGGTGAACAAATCAACTGAAGAGGAGGAGGAAAGGGAGGAGAAAGACCCAGAGGTGGAGGAATTCAAGATTGAACTCCTGTTGTTGTTGTTAAGTGCCGTCGGGTTGAAGTCGACTCATGGCGACCCTCTGGATAGCTATTCTAAATGGTGTTCGGTCTTCAGTCAAGCGGCTCATTGTTGACAGACTGGTACCCGTAGCTGCTGTTATTGTGTTGATCCATCTCATTGCTGGCCTTCCTCTTTTGCATTGACTTTCTAGCTTGCCAAACATGATGTCTTTCTCTAATGATCTCTCTCTTCGCATGATGTGTCCAAAGTATGAAAGTTGAAGTCTTGTCATCTGAGCTTCTAAAGAAAGCTTAGGTTTGATCTCCTCTAGTACTGACTGGTTTGTTCTTCGGGCAGTCCATGGTATACACAGTATTCGCCGCCAGCACCATAATTCAAAGGCATCAATTTTCTTCCTGTCTATCTTTTTCACTGCCCAGCTTTCACATCCATATGATGATATTGAAAATACCATGGCTTGAACAAGTCAAATATTTGTATGGAAAGAGACATCTCTGCTCTTGAGAATCTTACCTAGGTCTTTCATAGCCATTCTGCCAAAGAGCAATGCGTCTTCTGATTTCTTGGCTGCTTGTTGCTTCTTCATTGATAGTTGATCCAAGTAGGTTAAAGTTGTTCACAATTTCAATTTATTCTCCTTCAATGATGAACCTGTTAATTATGCCAGTTGTCATAATCTTTGTCTTCTTTACATTAAGGTGCAGGCCCATTTTGAGACTATGTTCTTTGATTGTGAGAAGCAAATGTTTCAGATCATCTTCACTTTCAGCCAGTAATGTGGTATCATCAGCATAGTTAAGGTTGTTGATGAGTCTTCCACCAATCTTCACACCTCTGTTGTATTCATACAATCCTGCTTCTCTGATGAGTTGTTGTGCATATAAATTAAACAGGTAGGGGGAAAATATGCAGCCTTGTCTTACACCTTTGCTTATTTTAAACCATTCTGTTTCTCCTTGTTCCGTTCGAACTGTTGCTTCTTGATCAATGTACAGATTGTGCAAGAGAACAATCAGGTGTTCTGGTATACCCATGCTTCTTAATGTGGCGCAGAGTTTCTCATGGTTTACACAGTCAAAAGCCTTGCTGTAGTCGATAAAGCACAAATCGATATCCTTTTGGTATTCTTTAGTCTTTTCAAGGATCCATCTCGCATCCGCAATGATGTCTCTCATTCCTCGCCCTTTCCTGAACCCTGCTTGCACTTCAGGTAGTTCTTCTTCCAGGTATGGTTGTAGTCTCTTTTGAATAATCTTCAGTAGAATCTTGCTGGCATGTGGGATCAGAGCGATTGTGCGAAAACTTCCACAGTCAATTGGATCACCTTTCTTTAGTATTGGTGTAAACACAGATCTTTTCCAGTCAGTTGGCCATGATGTTGTCTTCCATATTTCTTGGTAGAGCCTTGTAAGTACGGTAACAGCTGCATCAGATTGCTGTAATACTTCTATGGGAATGCTATCAATGCCTGGTGCTTTGTTCTTTGATAAGGCTTTCAATGCTGCTTCAACTTCTTCTTTCATCACCAATGGTTCCAGATCATAAGGCACAGGTTGAAACGGCTGTTGGTCCACTTGATCTTTGTCATATAAAAACTCTGTAAATTCCTTCCACCTTTTCTTGATCTTCACAGCATCATTCAACATAGAACCTTGAGCATCTTGTAACATTCCAATTTGAGGCTGGAACTTTTTCTTTAACTCTCATAGCTTTAGGAAAGCCGATCTTGTTCTTCCTCTAATAGTTTCTGCTTCTATTTCCTTGCATGCATCGTTGTAGTACTTTTCCTTGTCCTGTCTTGCTGCACATTGGAAATCTCCGAGTTCTGTGATTGTCTTTCTTTCTCCTCTGGCTTTAACTTCTCTGCGTTTCTGGGGAATTTTTAGAGTTTCTTTCGTCATCCATTTTGGCCGTTTTTGCTTTTTCACCTTTTGTAGAGACTTCTCGCTTTCTTCCAACACAACCTTCTTGATGTCATTCCATGACTCTTCTGGAAATCTGTCATTTGTATCTAAAGCAGCAAATCAATTTTGCAGGCAGTCTTTAAATTCCAGTGGTATATTCTCAAGGTCATGTTTTGCTGCATTGATGAGTGGTTTGCTCTTTTCAACTTTAGCTTGAGTTTGCATACTAGTAGTTGATAATCTGTACCACAGTCAGCTCCAGGTTTTGTCTTTGTTGATGTTAGAGCTTTTCCATTGTTGATTTCCACAGATTTACATATAAAATCCATTGGGTGAAGTCCAGCTGTACATTTGCCGCTTGTGTTGCTGGATGAAGGTCTTGAAGGACTGGAAAAGGGGACTGTTAATTCTGGAGAGAGATCTGCAATTGTGAGTATATACTTCTGGGAATTTTCTGAAAGGAATTCTTTTATTAAAGCTAATCAATCTGTGAACACAGTATTTTTTGTTAAATCAGTCAGGGCCTAGTAGCAGCAGTTTAAGTTTAAATTTAAAAGACAGAAGAGAACTTTCTGGTTACATTTCATACCCAGCAGAGAGCTTGTAGTTTTAAATTTCATTATAAGTTAGAGCCTAGCAGCAGCAAAGAGCTATAATTTAAATCAAATCAGAATATAGCTTACCTCAGCAGCATAAGACAGGGTACTGTGTATCAGCCCTCTTTTACTAAGTGTTATTTCCCTCCCTCCCTCCCCAACCCCCACCCACCCCTGTGATAATTGTAGCTTTATAGGTACTTACATATCTTAAAATACGGGAGGTGCTCTCAGGTAAAGCTTGTTACCCAAATCAGTCATACACTAAGGACCTGAGATTAATTAAGCTTCGGGTGAACAAGGCATATTAAACTATTAGGTACAGTTTTATTAGTATAAATATCCATAGCAACCCATAGTAAGTAAAGAACTTAAAGATCTAAACACAAACTTAAAACTAAGGTGCAGACAGCAGTCCAGCAGTGAAATGGGGGCTTTCCAGTCTTTTGCATTGAGTGTCACATGTATGATTTTCTCCCAGTTGGTGAGAGGTCTTACGTGTGCACTAGGTGCAAGGAGCTCTTTAATCTCAGGGAACGGGTCCGTTCTCTAGAGGCTAGAGTTGCAGACTTGGAAAACATAAGAAAGACAGAGAGATACATAGACGAGACCTACAGTCCTGAAGTCGCACCTCCAGTCTGGCAGCATCCCTGTTGCCATGGAGGAGAGAGGTCATGTGACAGGAGAGCATCACCCTGGTGTGGAAGGAAGTGATCCTGTAACTAGGACCCGTCCTCCAGGTGATGTAAAACCATCTCGCACTGAAGAAGTTTCTCCAGGGCCATATGCCCATGAGGGAAAGGTTAGGACAACCGTTATAGTTGGTGATTCGATCATTAGGCATGTAGATAGCTGGGTGGCTGGTGGATGTGAGGATCACCTGGTAGCATGCCTGCCTGGTGCGAAGGTAGCAGACCTCACGCGCCACCTAGATAAGGTCTTAGATAGTGCTGGGGAGGAGTTTGCTGTCTTGGTACATGTCGGTACCAATGACATAGAAAAATGTGGTAGGGTAGTTCTGGAGGCAAAATTTAGGCTTTTAGGTAGGAAGTTGAAATCCAGAACTTCCAGGGTAGCGTTCTCCGAAATGCTTCCCATTCCACGCGCAGGACCCATAAGGCAGGCAGAGCTCCGGAGTCTCAATGCATGGATAAGACAGTGGTGCAGAGATGAGGGTTTTGGATTTGTTACGAACTGGGGAACATTCTGGGGAAAGGAGGGGCTCTTCTGAAGGGATGGGCTTCACCTTAACCGGGATGGAACCAGGCTGCTGGCATTAACCTTTAAAAAGAAGATAGAGTAGCTTTTAAACTAGATAATAGGGGAAAGACGACAGTCGCCCAAGAGCGCATGGTTAGGAAGAATGTATCCTTGAAGGATACTACCAAATGCAGGGAGGTTCAAAAAAAAGTAAAGTAGCACCAAATGCCCTCGAGTATGGAGCAGACACAGCTTAAAGATCCCAAATTACCCATGTCTACCAATAGCCAAATTAATATGAATAAAATACAATCTCTAAAATGCTTGTATGCAAATGCTAGAAGTCTATAAAATAAGATGGGAGATTTAGAATATATAGCACTAAATGAGAGGTTAGATATGATTGGAATATCAGAGACATGGTGGAAGGAGGACAACCAGTGTGACACTGTGATACCTGGGTACAAACTATATCATAATGATAGAGCTGATCAAATTGGTGGAGGGGTTGCGCTCTATGTTAGAGAGAGCATTGAGTCAGAAAGGATTAAGGTTTTGCAGGAAACAAAATTTGCTGTAGAATCTCTATGGATTGAAATTCCATTTAAAAAGGGGAAGGCGATAGCAGTGGGGGTGTACTATTGACCGCCTGGCCAGAATGAACAAATGGATGATGAAATGCTCAAAGAAATCAGGGAAGCTAACAAAAGTTACAGCGCAGTAATGGGTGATTTTAATTACCCCAGTATCGACTGGGTCAGTGTCACGGCAGGACATGCTAGGGAGATAAAGTTCCTAGATGAAATAAAAGACTGCTTCTTGGAGCAGCTTGTTCATGAACCGACCAGAGGGGAAGCCATATTAGACCTAGTACTTAGTGAAACACCAGATCTAGTGCAAGAGATAAGGGTGTTGGGGCCACTTGGCAGCAGTGATCATAGCATGATCGCCTTTGATTTAATTAGTGGAGGAGGGATAGTAAGGAAATCCACAGTACTACCTTTTAACTTTCGAAAGGGAGACTATGATAAAATGAGGAAAATAGTTAAGAAAAAACTAAAAGGAGCAGTTGCAAAGGTTAAAGACTTACATCAAGCTTGGATGTTGTTGAAAAATACTATCTTGGAAGCCCAGACCAGCTGTATTCCACGCTTTAAGAAAAGTAGAAGGAAGTCCAAAAAACTGCCAGCATGGTTTAAAGGTCAGGTCAGAGAGGCCGTTGTTGCCAAAAAAGCATCTTTCAGGAAATGGAAAAAAGAGCCAAATGATGAAATCTGGAAACAGCACAAGCACTGGCAAGTCAAATGCAAGGCATTGATAAGGCAGGCAAATGGAGAATTTGAGAAGAAGCTTGCTGCGGAAGCAAAAATGCGAAATAAAGACTTTTTCAAGTACATTCGTAGCAAAAAAATCTGCGAGAGAGTCAGTTGGTCCATTAGATGATAGAGAGGTTAAAGGGGCACTAAGAGGCAACAAGGCGATAGCGGAGAGACGGAATGAATTCTTTGCTTTGGTCTTTACTGAGGAAGATGTAGGGATGTTACCTATGACTGAAGTGGTATTTAAAGGTGCAGAAGAATTGAAGGAAATATCGATATATCTGGAAGATGTATTAGAACTATTAGATAAACTGAAGAGTAGCAAATCACCTGGGCCGGATGGTATACATCCAAGGGTGTTGAAAGGACTGAAATATAAGATTGCAGACCGGCTATTAGTAATCTGTGAACTATCATTAAAATCATCTCTAATACCTGAAGATTGGAGGATCGCCAATGTAACACCAATTTTTAAAAAGGGTTCCAGAGGTGATCCGGGAATGGCAAGGCCGCGGCACCTCGTGCGGATTGGCCGGCACTAACCGGGGGGCGGCATCGTGCGCGGCCCGTGCTGCGGCATTGCAGCTTTTGAAAGGGAGGGGCGGGACATGAGTGTCTTGCAAGGTCATTGGCTCCCGCGAGCGGTTTGGCAGCTCGGGAGCCAATGAGATAAGAGGAAGTGTGGGGGGTGCGCTTTTCAGCGGGGACGCAGCATGGCTCCTGCCTCTCTCGTTGAACCATTGGAAGTGCCGGACAGGTCCGAGGAGCGCGGTCGTCGCTGCGGTGGGGCCTAGCACATGAGGCTGGGAGCAGAGAGCGAGCATTTGTGGAGCGGAGGACGAGGTTGTCAGTTGCGGTGGCACAAGTTAAGGTAGGGTCTGCGGGTGACTTTTGGGGAGCGGAGGACGAGCTTTTGGGAGCAGAGGACGAGGTTTTCCTTGCTGGGTAGGGGACGGAGGCTCAGGAGTGCGGGGCAAAGCGGGGGTTTGCCAAATCATTAAATTTTAGTTAATTTTGTGGCGGCGGCAAGTTACAAAAAAAAAAAAAAGAGGATAGAAGGGGGGGGTACACACTTAAATTATAGCTGGGATGCAGCCAAGCGGCGGGAGAAAGGGGGGCCCGGTAAGGGGAAAAGGTTCAAGCTGGGGGAGAAGGGTTGATGTGTTTGCAGTGGGGGAAGATCTGTCTGGGCCTGATGCTAGAGGTGGGCATGAGGGCAGAGGGAACACAGGGCGGGGTGGTAGGACATCAAGAGGAAGTAAGGAGCGTGGTGGGGGTAGGGGCAAGGCAACTAGCAAGGGTAAAGGTGGGCAGGGGGGCATTAGGCCGGTCAGTGGGCCAGCCCAGGCACAGACGGGTGTAGCTGGCGCTGTACAGGGTTGCGAGTCAGTCGGAGATAGTCAGGTGCATTGTGGTGGGCGGGGCAGCAGGGGTGGTGGATTAGCAAGGGAAGCTACTGTGCAAGGGGCAGGGCGGGGGTCTATCGGATGCCCGGGTGGGGGGCCGTTTCCCCCAGAAGTGGGTGTAGCGGTGACGGGTGCTGGAGAGATAGGTGGGGGAGATTGGAGGGGGTCAGCGGGTATGGTAGGATGGCAAGGGAACATGGGAGGTGTTGCCTCTCCAGCCTGGGAGCATTGGCTAGGTGGAGGTCAAGGATCCTCACAGGCAGAGTGGCTGGGGGCTTGGCAGCCACCTTGGGCTATGGCAGGTGTCTCTTCGCCGTTTTCTGTTTTTCCTCCGCAGGTACCACCGGCTTGGCAGTATCCAGTGAGTCCTTGGTGGAGCACTTCGCGACGAGACGGCGCGAGTTCGAACATGGCCGGACATTACATGGAGGGAGGACCGGTGGGTGAGACGGTGTCAGCAGCCCAGTCGGTGCCAGCGCGGCAAGAAACCTGTACAGCTTCAGAATCGGCTGTGGATGCTGCAGGTGAGTTGGCAGTTGACCAGGCGGTGGCGGGAAGGGATGGGGCAACGACGGCTGGCAAGGGCCGTATGAAAAAGAGTTGGAAGCGGAAACATTCTAGTCATAGGCGGAGGAGATCGGAGTCCTCTTCCACTTCGACCTCTGATTCGTCATCCGGTTCGACTTCTGAGGAGGGAAGCCGTGGTAAAGAAAATGGGGGGACAGCGGGGAGGCGGGAAGTGGAGGGGGCAACTCCTACAGTAGTGGCTTTCTCTGAGTTATGGGAGAGTGTGCCTAGGAAGTTGCGTTGGAAAGTCCAAAAGCGGCGCTATATTGATATTTTCCGGTTACTTGAAGGCCGTAAACGGTCATGGGACAGTCGAAGGAAGAGGAAAGAGGACGAGAAGGCCGGTAGGGTGCAGAGGGTGGCCCGGAACGTAGTGAATTGGACGCAAGCTTTTCTTCGGCTGGCTAGTGTATGGGGGCACGTGCACCCGGAGCAGTACGGTATGCTTTTGGCATATGCGGACTCTATTTTGGATGCTTCTCAAACGCATGACAGTTGGGCTTGGCTCAACTATGATGAGAAGTTCCGTGATAAGATGGAAGAAAACCAGATGCTTTCTTGGGGGACGCAAGATATAAATTTATGGCTGACACAGATGGCGGGCAGACCTGGCGGGGGGGAGCGAGCGGGCAAAAAGGGGGATTGGTCGGTACAACGGGTGCCGGGAGGCCCTTTTGGTCGGGCATGCCCCCAGTGGTGCAGAGGCCTATAGGGGGGGGGGGGGCGCTTGCTCTGTCTGTAGTGGAGGTCATTCAGCCCTCAAATGTGTTAAAAAAGTGCTGGAGTTCTTCCGCCCCCTTCCAAGCAATAAGAACTTGTGGAGCTTAGCTCCGACTCCTATTCGGATCCAGGTTCTACGTCCGTGGTTGCGGATGTATCCCAGGAGGAAGGATAGTTTGATATTGGAGGAGCGTTTTCAGTGGGGGTTCCAGATCCCGGTTAGGGGACGGGTAGCCACAAGTAAGGTTAGGAATTTCTTCGGCTGTTAAGCAGTTTGCCCATATTGTAAGGGATAAGTTGGCTGGGGAGATCGAGTTGGGGCGGATGGCGGTCCCATTCGTGGAGCAGCCATTTGAGGATTTCGTGGTGTCCCCTTTGGGAATAATACCAAAGAAGGAGCCTGGGAAGTATCGTTTAATTCATAATTTGTCCATCCCTGTGGGTGATTCGGTTAATGACCACATCCCCAGAGAATTGTGCACGGTGCGCTATGCATCTTTCGATGAGGCTGTGGATCTGGTGAGGGAATGCGGTGCAAGGTGCTTGATGGCAAAAGCGGATATCGAATCGGCATTCCGTTTGTTGCCAGTGCATCCGTCGGCTTTTCATTTGTTGGGATTCCACTTTGAAGGGCATTGTTATTTTGACAAGTGCATGCCAATGGGCTATGCGATATCTTGTGCTTATTTTGAATGGTTTAGTACTTTCCTGCATTGGGCTCTTGTGGAGAAAAGGGGCGGTGGAAAGGTAGTGCACTACTTGGACGATTTCCTGTTTGTAGGTGAGGCGCAGTCTGGGCAGTGCCAGGATTTGTTAGGGGACTTTATGCAGTTGGCGCAGGAATGGGGGGTGCCATTGGCGGTCGGGAAGCAGAAGGTCCGGCGACTTGTCTTACTTTTTTGGGGGTGGAGCTAGATTCGGAATTAATGATAGCTCGGTTGCCAGCCGACAAGGTGACGAGGCTGCGAGTCTTAGTGGCGAACACGTTGGTCTCTGCGAAGTTGACGTTGCGGGAGCTGCAGGCTCTTATAGGTTCCCTTAATTTTGCATGTTGGGTAATTCCTATGGGCAGAGTGTTTTTGCGGCGGCTGGCGTCGGCTACTGCTGGGGTTGCAAAACCCCACCATCGGATCAGGGTTTCACGGAGCATGCGTGCTGACTTGGGGGTATGGGATGAGTTTCTGCGTGATTTCAGTGGTATTACGGTTTTGAGGGATAAAGAGATTTCCAGTGAAGAGTTGCAATTATATACCGATGCGGCCGGGGGGGGGGGCCTGGGTGTATACTTCGGTGGCTCATGGTGTGCGGCGGTATGGCCGCAGCCTGGCGGGACGTTGGCCTTACCAGTAATATCACCTTCTTGGAGCTGTTCCCGATTCTAGTGGTGCTGGCGGTGTGGCCGGACAGACTGCAGAATCGCAAGGTGGTTTGGTGCTGCGACAACGAGGTGGTTGTCAGTGTGGTGAATAATTATGCCCCAAGGTGCAAACAGGTGGCTGATTTAATGTGGCAGGTGGTCTTAGCCTGTTTGCGTTTGAATGTGGTGATTAAGGCTCGTCATATTCCTGGGGTTACTAGCTCGATTGCGGATGCTTTTTCCCGTTTTAAGTGGGAGCGGTTTCGGACCTTGGCTCCGGAAGCAGAAGAAGAAGGGGCTTCGGTCCCGCAGCACTTATGGCGGATTGGCCTCGAGACATGATGGACTTGTTGAAGAATTCAGTTTCGGCTGTGACGTGGGAAGCATACCAGAGGGGCTGCAGCAGTGTGGTGACTTTCCTGGTGGAGCATGGATGGAGGCAGGGCCCAGCATCGGAATTGCTTCTTGGTCAGTATGTTTCGGTAGCAAAAGTTGCGGGAGTGTCGCAGTCAACGGTGCGGAGGAATTTGGTGGGATTTGACTTTTTCATGAAGGCAGTGGGGTGGGGGGTTGCTGGGGGGGGTTCTTGACGTGTCGGCTGCTGCAGGGATGGGAGCGGTCTGCTCCATCGCCAGGTGATGTGCGGTTACCTATAACGCATGGTCTACTGGGGTGATTGTGTCTCGCTTTGCCGCAGGTGGTATCGTCCCCTTATGAGGGCACGCTTTTTCGGGCGGTATTTTCGGTGGCCTTTTTTGGTGCATTTTGGGTGGGGGAATTGGTAGCGGAGTCGGGTCGCCTTTTCAGGGGCGGAGGTTTGCAGGTGCACCAAGTACGATTCGTAGAGGGCGGGGTTCGCATCCACCTGGCTCGGTCTAAGACCGATCAGATGGGGAAAGGAGCGTGGGTAGTATTGCGAGAGGTGGGTTCCAATCCTACATGCCCGGTTACGTTGCTAAACGCGTACATGCGTTTGCGGCCAGCAGGGGCGGGTAACCTTTTTCTGCATGAGGACGCGCGAGTGCATATGCGCTTTCAGTTTACGGCGGTGTTGCGGATGTCGCTGCGGCACTAGGGAGAGAATCCTAGCCGGTTTGCTCCGCATTCATTCAGGATTGGAGCAGCTACCAGTGCTGCATTGGAAGGTCTATCGGAGCGGGATATTCGGCGGATAGGGAGAGGGAGGTCGCAGGTGTTCCAAAGCTATGTACGCTTGTAGGGGTGGTGGGGGTGACTAACTGTATCAATTTTATTTTGCAGCAGCGGTACAAGGACTATGTCGCTGTTGGGTGATTGGCCACTCGTTTGTTTACTGGGCCGGTCGGCAAGCAGCAACATGGCCCGTTGGCTGGAATATTGGACTGGATGCGGCAGAGGTGACCGTCTCATGGCTGGGCAAGCGCGGTCTGCGGTGGATTCATCTCTTGCCTTTGCTTCGGCACCACGAGCACCTCAGAGGGACACCGGAGATCTTGTTGATTCACCTGGGAGGCAACGACTTGATGTCTTGGACTTCCAGGCAGTTAATTCGAGCGGCTCACAAGGACTTGGGGGTGGTATTGACGATGTTTCCTGGTATACTCCTGGTATGGTCCGATATCTTTCCAAGGCCTGCTTGTAAGGGTCAGCGGCGGTGGTCCAGGGGGTTGACAAAAATTAATCGACAAATTGGCAGATGGGTGGTGGAGCAGGGGGGGGGGGCAAATTTTGCATACATGGGTGGATGTTGAATGCGAGGGATTGTTTAGGTCGGATGGAGTGCATCTCTCCCCGGTTGGGATGGATTTGCTCCTTAATGACTGGCAGGAGGCCTTGGAAGGTATTATGATGAGGAGGAGGGCTGGTCGCAGCTTACTTGTTGGGGGGCGGCTCAGGTCGTGGGAGGCCTGAGCCGGTGGCGGGATCCCTGAGGGTTCCGGGGTCCGGAGCCAGATGCAAGCATTAGGGTGGGGGTGGGGTACCCCCGAGCCAGACAATCCCTCAGGTTTTTGCTAATAATATGGTGAAGCCGGATGAGGGAGGGCGAGGTGATTTAGTCGGGGTCTGGACCCGGCGAAAGCGGAAGCGGCGTTACCTTGCTAATAACATGGCTGGTGAGGGCTTGCACTGCTGGGGGGTGGGGGGGGCGGCAAGTTAATGTGTTGGATTGTAGTTGCTCATTGTTGGAAGTTTAATAAAGCTGCGACCAGTTTGAGTCCCAATGAGGTGTTCGTGTCTTTTATGGAAGGATCAGGTGAGGGGTTTTATGGGTGCGTGGGGGGGGGAGTAAGGGTAGGTTGCGATGGGTCTTCCGTACCTGGTTATGGCAAGGCAGCGGCGCCTCGTGCGGGCAGCCGGCACTAACCGGGGGGCAGCATCGTGCGCGGCTCGTGCTGCTGCATTGCAGCTTTTGAAAGGGAGGGGGCGGAACGCAAATGTCTCGCAAGGTCATTGGCTCCCGCGAGCGGTTTGGCAGCTCGGGAGCCAATGAGATACGAGGAGGCGTGGGGGGTGCGCTTTTCAGCGGGGACGCGGCATGGCTCCTGCCTCTCTCGTTGAGCCGTTGGAGGCGCCGGACACCCACCCACCCACCCTTGCTGGTAGTGGGTTGAAGTTTTTGGGGGGGGTGGTTGCAGCTGGAGGGGGTGGCGGATCCCGGAGGGTTCCGGGGTCCGGAGCCGGATGCAAGCATTAGGGCGGGGGTGGGGTACCCCAACCCTGACAATCCCTCAGGTTTTTGCTAATAATATGGCGAAGCTGGATGAGGGAGGGCGAGGTGATTTAGTCGGGGTCTGGACCCGGCAAAAGCTGAAGCGGCGTCACCTTGCTAATAACATGGCTGGTGAGGGCTTGCACTGCTGGGGGGTGGGGGGGGGCAAGTTAATGTGTTGGATTGTAGTTGCTCATTGCTGGAAGTTTAATAAAGCTGCGACCAGTTTGAGTCCCAAAGAGGTGTTTGTGTCTTTTATGGAAGGATCAGGTGAGGGGTTTTATGGGTGGGTGGGGGGGGGAGTAAGGGCAGGTTGTGACGGGTCCGCCGTACCCGGTTAACTACAGACCGGTGAGCCAGACGTCAGTACCGGGAAAAATGGTAGAAACCATTATAAAGAATAAAATTACTTAGCATGTAGACAGTCATGGCCTAATGGGAGACAGCCAACATGACTTTAGACTTTTTTTTGAAGGTGTGAATAAACAGGTGGACAAAGGTGAGTCAGTTGATAAAGTATATCTGGACTTTCAGAAAGCCTTTCATGGGATAGGAGGCAGTGTACTACTGTGGATCAAGAACTGGTTAAAAGATAGAAAGCAGAGGGTAGGGCTAAATGGCCAATTTTCCCAATGGAGAAAGGTGAATAGTGGTGTACCCCAGGGATCTGTGCTGTGTCCGCTGCTTTTTGACATATTCATAAATGACCTGGAAAGTGGAATAACGAGTGAGGTTTTCAAATCTGCAGATGATACAAAACTATTAGAACATAAGATATGCCATACTGGGTCAGACCAAGGTCCATCAAGCCCAGTATTCTGTTTCAAACAGTGGCCAATCTAGGTCATACGTACCTAGCAGTTTCCCCAAGAGACACGTTGTGGATTGTGGAAAATTGCAAGAGGATCTTGATAAATTGGAAGACTGGGCATCAAAATGGCAGATAAAATTTAATGTGGACAAGTGCAAAGTTATACACCTAGGAAAGAACAACCCAAACTATGGTTACACGATGCAAGGTTCCACATTAGGAACCACCACCCAGGAAAAAGATTTAGGCGTCATTGTGGATACCATGTTAAAACCCTCAGCCCAGTGTGCAGCGGCGGCCAAGAGAGCAAATAGAATGCTAGGTATCATAAGGAAAGGAATGGAAAATAAAACAAAAGATATTATAATGCCTCTATATCGTTCTATGGTGAGACCACACCTTGAATACTGTGTGTAATTCTGGTCGCCATATCTTAAAAAGGATATAGCGATATTAGAAAAGGTTCAGAGTAGAGCCACCAAAATGGTAAATGGGATGGAAGGATACTCCTATGAAGAAAGGCTAAAAAGGTTAGGGCTCTTTAACCTGGAAAAGAGACGGCTGAGGGGAGATATGATAGAAGTCTATAAATTAATGAACGGAGTGGAACGGGTAAATGTAGATCGATTGTTTACGTTATCAGAATATAGAAAGACTAGGGGACATGCAATGAAGCTACAGGGTAAACTATTTAAGACTAATAAAAGAAAATAGTTTTTCACTCAACGTGTAATCAAACTCTGGAATTTGTTACCGGAGGATGTAGTAAAGGCTGTTAGTGTAGCTGGGTTTAAAAAAGGTTTGGACAAGTTCCTGGAGGAAAGGTCCATAAACCATTACTAAGAAGGGACCCAGGATATCAATGCTTGACCCAGTTCAAGCATTGTACTGGGTCAAGCATTGATACAGTATAA
The DNA here is from genome assembly GCA_033557465.1 of Ichthyophis bannanicus. Taxonomy (NCBI): domain Eukaryota; kingdom Metazoa; phylum Chordata; class Amphibia; order Gymnophiona; family Ichthyophiidae; genus Ichthyophis; species Ichthyophis bannanicus. The sequence continues at coordinate 415,000,143 of CM066032.1, read as the reverse complement.
TGCTTGTGCTGGGTCAATGCCAGTACAAACCAAATCTAATCACATCCCCGCCAACACATACACACCACTCTATACACTGCATGAAAACATTTGCCCCCTTGATTGTTTGCCATGGAAACCGCTTTGGTTGAATGATAAGGATGTATTTAAATACCATTAAATAAATAAATAAATAAATAAATTGTGGAACCTGTGTCTTTTGGGAAAACTGCTAGGTACGTATGATCTAGATTGGCTACTGTTGGAAACAGGATACTGGGCTTAATGGACCTTGGTCTGACCCAGTATGGCATATCTTATGTTCTTATGTTCTTATATAAGGTGTTTGAGATGAATAGATCGTTGGTCTTGCAAAATTCTTTGTCTTTCTCCAGATTCATTTCTGTTGCCAAGTCCATATTTTCCAACTACTTTGCCTTCTTCTTTGTTGCCAACTTTTGCGTTCCAGTCACTCATGACTATTAGGATATCCTGTTTGCATGTTCTGTCAATTTCAGCTTGTACTTGTTCATAGAACTCTTCAATTTTATTCTCTTCTGCAGCTGTTGTTGGGGCATATACTTGAATTATAGTTGTGTTGATAGGCATTCCTCATAGACGAATAGGGATTAAGCGTTCGCTGACTGCATTGTATTTCATTACAATTCTTGCAAGTTTCTTCTTTATTATAAATGCAACACCATTTCTTCTTTGTCTTTCATTTCCAGCATAGTAGACCATGTGATCATCTGATGCAAAGTGCTCGATGCCAGTCCATTTCAGTTTGCTGACACCCAACAGATCAAGTTGTACACGTTTCATTTCTTTCTTGACCACTTCCAACTTCCCTTGGTTCCTGCTTTGTATGTTCCATGTTCCAATGTGTAAGACATTTTCACAGCTTCGGACTCTCATCTCATGCGCAGCTACATCAGCAGTCAGACGTCCCGAGGGCTTTGATCCAATGTGTGCCTCCGAGTCAGTCCTGACTCCTGGCGACCCAGAAGCTCCTGGGTTTTCTTGGCAGTGTCACCGGAAGTAGATTGCCAGGCCTTTCTTCCGAGGCAGTGGAGGGTTAAGTGACTTGCCCAAGGCCACAAGGAGTTCCATAAATGCTGGCTTTACTCTGAAAAGTCTTCAGCTCTTCCCCAGTAGCTAGTTGAGTGCCTTCTGACCTGGGGGTCTCATCTTCCAACACTATAGCACAATTTGTTTTGTTGTAGCTATCGAACTCCTAGTCCACATGAAAAAAGATGAATATGCTGGGTTCCAGGCAAGAGAAAGATTACCCAAGTTAAATTTAACAGCTGTGGTTAAAAGTATGATAATTAAGATGAATAATGCCATATTTTGTATAAAGGGATCATTTATTGACATAACCAAATAAATCAAATACAATATTGTGCAGCTAAAATTATTACTGTAGGAATACTAACAACTAAAGTGCCAACTAAGAACAATACCATTTCCTCCTTGGAAAAAGCGCATTGAAGGAAAAGTACTGTACAATCATTGCATGTGGAGATACAGTGCATTGCAAAAGTTTTCATCTCCTCTATGGTTGTCCTGTTTTAATTCCAGGCTGTAATGCGACAAAATGGAGTTTTGGGGGTTAGCAACATGCCTATGACTTTGAAGGTGCAAAATATCCTTTGTGACACAAACAATAATTAAGACAAAAAAATGACTTGCCCAAGGCAGAAGGAGCGCCAGTGGGAATAAAACCCTGGTCTCTTGGTCACCCCTAAGCTATTCTTCCACTCCTTTATTTGAATTTATCTCCTATCTTTCCATTGGGAGCTCAAGGTTAGTTATTTTCAGGTATACTAGGCATTTCTCTGTCCGCTGAGGACTTACAATCTAAAGGCCCTATTTATTAAGCATTTTTCCCATAGACACTTGAAGGTACATTTTGGAAAAAGCAGGGAGGTCAGAATTGAGATAGCCAAATGGCGATGTTTACAATTACAGTGGTATTTTATAAAAGGCTCTGCAAAACTTGGAACCCTTTCTAAAATATCAAACAGGGAAGCACAGGTGTGCACATGTATGTGCCGGTATGTGGAGCTGGGGGAGTCATTTTACAAAGCTACACATTGGAAAACTCCGCGGTGGCAACGGCACCTCCCACATGTGCATTCCAGCACTTACGCATGTAAGTCTACACATTTAAATGGCACTGATTACCTGCAGAGGTCGCTTTTCTACATAACTTAAAATTTGGAGAGAGAAACAAACTAGGAGGAAGGGATGAAGAAGGAAAACCTCCTTAATGTCCCCTGTAAAGAACTGACCCAATTGAGTAATTTTTAGAACCTTACACATGCAAGGGAAAAGGTGTAAATCCCGACATCCACAATTTTGGACATATATATATGTATTAAATGGGGAATATACATGTATTAAATGGGGAATATACATGTAGATTTTTTAACCAACCTTGGCCATTCCCAAATCACACCCCTGATACACCCCTTTGAAATTTCCACATACTAAGTTATCCACATGAAAACTGGCCCCTTTCGGAAATGTCCATTTACACATGGATGTGATATCTATATGTGCATGCCTAATAATAGACATGTAAATTGCAATTAAGGCTTCCAAAATAACCCCAAATGTGTCAAAATGTTTAGTAAATAGGTCTCTACTTTTGTACCAGAGACAACTTGCTCAAGGTCCATCAGTGGGAGAGTGGACTTCTAATTGTGGCTTCCCTGCTTTCTATCCCACTTCTCTAACCCCTTGGCTACTCCTCCTCTAGTTCACAGTCTTATCAAAGCATGGACTGAACCTTTTTTCTAGGCTGGCCCCCTATGATGATCCTAGCATGTTGCCTAAAGAAGAAGAGTGGAGGGAGTAGATCTTCAATAAGTAAGAATCATCTCACATAGCGATATGATTTCAGAGTCTAAAGTCTCAGTAGTGTGAGAGAGAGAGCAAGAGAAGGTTCAGTAATTATGGCTGTGCACGGAACATGCATTTTAATGCAACACTTCGTTATTTAATGACAAGAGCGAACCTTTCTAGGGGAAAGCTCATAAATTAATGAGTGGTAAGTTAATAGTCACAAGTACCTAGACGTGCCTTTTTATTTGAATTCATTGCATATATATTATGTGTGAAATGATAAATTATGCTTAGTTTGGGGGGAAGTAAATTCCCTGGGGGACCCCTGCCTGTGACTATATTGTATATAATATTCCAACTTGATTTTGCCTCTCCCACAGTTAGCGATTTAGCAATCTGTAGACTGCAGCCAAAGAAGAAAGTTCTAATTATTTTGCTGGAGGTATCCCAGCAACATTTATTTTCTTTAACGAGGAGTCTACAGTAAGTGAAAAAGTGCTTCTTTGACTTATGTGAGAATGTGACTGGATTTTGTTTTCATGATCTGAAGTGTGCTGTCAAGCATGGAAATGATCATTGGGAAGCACAGGTATCAAATCTGTTTCATAGGAATATAAGATATGCCATAGTGAGTCGGACCAAGATCCATCAAGCCCAGCATCCCTTTTCAAACAGTGGCTAATCTAGGTCACAAGTACCTAGCAGTTTCCCCAAAGGAAGCAGGGGATTTCCTGGGTCCCCTTTAATAAGTTTATGGACCTTTCCTCCAGGACTTCTCCAAACCTTTTATAAACCCAGCTACACTAACAATTTTTACTACATCCTCCGGTAACAAATTCCAGAGTTTTATTATGCATTGAGTGAAAAAAATATTTTTTCTTATTAGTCTTAAACGGGTTAAATTGTATCTTCATTGCATGTCCCCTAGTCTTTCTACATTTTGATGGCATAAACAATCAATCTACTTTTACCCGTTCCACTCCATTCATTAATTTATAGACCTCTTTCATAGCTCCCCTCATCCATCTCTTTTCCAGGTTTAAGAGCCCTAACCTTTTTAGCCTCTCCTCATAGGGGTATCCTTTCTTCCCCTTTACCCTTTTGGTGACTCTTCTCTGTACCTTTTCTAATTCTGCTATATCCTTTTTAAGATACGGCTACCAGAATTGCAACCAATATTCGAGGTGCGGTCGCAACATGGAACGAGACAGAGGCATTATAATATTCACCCACAGAATTCAATATATTAAAAAAAATTCTGATTCTGATCATTTCACTAACAACAAAATTAACATTCTCCAGTACCAGGCATATCGTGAACTAGTACAAAACCCTACAAACGTTTGTGATGATCTACAATGCCAAATCAACCATACAGTACCAGCATAAACTTCTAAAACTCATGCAACAGGGGGCCTACCCAGAAAAAAGCAGCACTATAAATATTGCAGTGGGCCCTAGAACAACCATGTACCTACTGGAAAGCTAAACAAGTCAAAGTACTACAGTACAGATCCCTTTGTACAAACTCCGTATTTACAGAACGCCTGGCCTCAATCACACACTCAGAACAGAGACCCTCAGAACAGTGACGATAACCTAAAGTAAAAATAAATATATGTAGACAAAAATTAAACTGAAGGCCCAAGAAGCTAGACTCTGCATGCAGTGCAGCACCAGAGAAATAAAAGATACATTTCCCTATGCTGTGTAAAATATAAAAATAGCGCAAAATCCAATCGCTCATTTGAAAATAAAAAATGTTTTTCTACCTTTTGTTGTCTGACCATTTTATTCTCTGATCATGCTGGTCTCAATCTGATGTTCCTGCTTTTACACTGTCTTCTCTTAGTTTTCTTTCTATGGTCTATAGTTCATTTGCTATTTCTTGTCTCTCCTTTTGTTTTCTTCACTTCCCTCCATCTTGGATATTGATTTTTTTTTCCTTCCACCTTTCTTTCATTTATTTCTCTCTCTCTCTCTCTCTCTCTCTCTCTCTCTCTCTCTCTCTGTCTACCCAGATTTCACAATTCCTTACTATCCAGTTCTCAATCTCCCCCTTTTTTTTTAATGACATCTACCTACTGCTTTTCAACCTTCACCCCAGTCCTTCTGTTCCCCAGCTCTTCTTTGCTGGTCCATTATTCCCCAGTCCTTTACTCACTTTCCATGTCTAACATCTCTCATCACCCATCCAGTCTCTCTCTCTCTCTCTCTCTCTCTCTCTCTTTCCATGTCTGCCATCTCCTTTCCTATCCCCCCCTGCAATCAGCATCTATCCCATATCCATACCATACCATCCCTTCCCTATTACTCTCATGTCCAGCATCTCTCCATCTCTTTCTCAATCTATTTACCGGGTAGTGCTGACCCTGGTCCAGCATTTTCTTCCTGCCCCCCTCTGCTGTTGTCCAGCATTTGTCCTCCTGTCCCGCCCCCCTCTGCTGTTGTCCAGCATTTGTCCTCCTATCCCTCCTCCTTCCACCTGCAGCTCTCTTCCTTCCACCAATATTAAAAGAGGCATCAGCAGTGGCGGCAGGAAAACAAAAGCATGGGCTTTTGCGACTTGGCAAGCTCATAAGTCCTCTGCTGGTTCCGTCCCCCTCTGACATGAAAAGCATCATCAGAGGAAGCAGGATCCATCAGGGTCTTGCAGCATACTGGACTCCCACGAGCCAACGCCTTTGCTTTCAAAGTTGATGATTATCACTGCTACTCTGAGCTGGACAAACAGCAGCGACTAACCATCAACTTTGAAAGCAAAGGTGCTTGCTCTTGCGATCCCAGCATTCTTGCTAAACATTATGTAGATTACAATAGTGTGCATTAAAATTCATAATTAGGATACAGTAAAGATTAACTATGAAATAATGTTTTCTCCAGCTCCTGAAACTCCTGCTGAGAATTTTGATATTTGCAGCAATAATGAAAGAAAAAACTATATGATAGTTTTCATTTTGATTCCATATTCTCATTTCATTTATTCATTTTTAAACAACCAGTCTTTTTTTATTTTAATATTTCTGCATTTTACAATGAAAAACAAGTGTAAACACAGCACTTGCAGGAAAACAAGTTGTACTGGGTGAATAAAGAATATCAGGTAAACTAAAAAAAATGGAAAAGAGACCCCCTTCCAGTCTCCAAAACAACCAATCTTATCCAGTCCTAAGTAATGCATAAGAAAGCATACATAGGGCTGATATTCAAAGCTCTATCTCGATAGAATGTGCTGTGAGGTTGATCCCACCCACGCGACCCCCCAACTCACAAGGTGATGCCTGCACTAGCTGTTAAACTGTCTATTGTAATATAGTATACGTGGGTATTCCCCAATACCAGATGACGCGGCTACAGACTTTGCAAAATACGTGCCCGTTGATTTGACGTCACTTCGTCCTTGCTCATGAGGCATCATTGGTTGCCTGTCCCTCTTTGTGTTCAATTTAAGGTTCTATCTTATCCATGATGTAGCTCCAGATATCTTGCTCCTTTGGTTTCTCTGCACATTCCAGCTAGAGCTCTTCGCTTTATACACTGCTTTAAATTGTATATACCTTCTCCCTCGATTATTAAATACGCGTCTATGCGCAAGTCAGCATTTTCTCTAGCCACCCCTTCACTCTGGAATAGTTTACTCACTTTGGTGCATAACAAATTATAAAAGTTGTAAGAAACTTCTTAAGACTTTTTTGTTTTGAGTCTGCCTTTAACTTGCAATCTTCCTTTTAGCAGTTCCTTTATTCCCACAGGGTATTGATGGCTGGCAGCTCCCCCCTCCCTCCCACTTTTTTTTCCTTTTTCCTTTCTTTTTACCTTTTTGCTTCTCCCCTTTCCATTTTTCTTTTGTTCCCTTTGCATAATGCAGTTTTTAATTTTTTAGTTATTTGTATATTCTATAGTATTCGTTTTTCACTTAATAGCACTCACTTTATTTGTTTTTATTGTTTTACAAAATTTTTGTTTACAAACAAGCCGAAGGAAAAATACAGGTACCAAGAAGTAAACATCAAATCAAACAAGTGACTTAACAACAATACAAAGAAAACAGCCTGGGTTATTGACGAAATCTTGGCATTCACTTTATTTTATTTATTGCTATTTTTAACTTTGTAAACCATATAGATTGTTTTGTGACTTTGGTGGTATATCAAATAAACAAAACCATAACCATAGCCCAAGGGTGGCTATCCGGATAAGGGCACTGAATATCATCACAGACTGTCCTTGCAAAATCCATTGGGCAGTGCAGCTCCTATGGGGGATATTCTGTCCTGCAAATAGCAGGACTGGACATACAGGATGGATGCTCAATGCGTGCTTAGCCCCAGAACCCGATTCTGTGGCCAGCACTTCCCGCATGTACAGAGATTTTGTGCAGGGAGCGCTGGATGTGGGCAGGAGGGGGTGGTGCTAGGGCAGAGTGGGGGGTGTGGCCAGGCGCCAGGAAGTACAGAGGCTATTCAGGTCAAGCCTCTGTATGCCCCCTGGCACAGAGATGGATATTCAGCTTATTCCACCCCGATGGTGGAATATGTACCCAGCACTTTGCTATTTGTGGGCTACAGCCCCCACTACCCCATCATGCACCTGCCGCCCAATCCAGACTTTGGAGGCCCCCGCTGAGGTTGGATGGCAGTGTGCCGGGGGGGCTCTCACTCGGGGCATTCCGTGGCTCTGGTTGGACATGCCGGTGCCATGTGATGGGAAGCCACTGCACTGGCACACCAGCTAGAGCATTTATTTATTTATTTAGCTGCATTTATATCCCGCTTTTCGCCGGGTCAAAGCGGCTGTGTGGTCTGGACAGGCAGACTCCTGGACATCTCCCGCCAAGACATCAGGTGCATGTCGGGCCATCTAACTGCCCAATTCTGCAATCGCGGGTACGTATAGATCCTGCGGTTGCGGAATTTGGTCCTACTGGGCCCTGTCCATGTTGCAGGTGTTCAGACGGCCGAGACATGCACACTATGGAATCGGCCTTACCCACCTTATCTGGATAACGGCAATTTTTAGTCAGCACTTATTCATATACTGCTGCTGACTGTCCCGCCAGTATTTAAGTGCTGAGTGTTGTGACATTTAAATATCAGCTCTGTTGAAAATCTGGCCAACAAATATTTCCTATATCATTTTATGTCATTTTTGATCTGAAATGGCAGTAAAAGAAACCCAAAATGTTATCACTTTGCATCTTTCATAATTAGTACGCTCTATTTGGAATTAGTGTGTGTGCTTTACTGAGTGATAGCATGCACTACAGCGTGTGCATATGAGACTACTAGAGCGTGCATGCACACACACACATGATGCTATCACTCAAAAGTGTGTACTATACACCTGATGTGCATTATTAATGGCATTTCCCCCCAAAATGAAATGAAAAATCAGACAACTGACAAAATAAAAATGTTTGGTCTGCACACCCTTAAAACAACGGCAACAAAATTTGTTCTTTACTGATGACACTGCATTGTCCATTTCCTTCTAAAAACACCTAAGCCTGTTTCCGATAGAGTATCCAGCAAGCACATTCCAGCTATTGATACAGTGACTGAAAACATATTAACAAAATCTGTATCACGTCACTTTTCAGAGCTTCATACAACTTCTCAGTTATATCATGAAATCGGCTCCACTTCTAAGCTTAGAGACTATATCAGTTATCTAACAAGTTAAATCTCAACGAAACAAGCTCTTGTAATAGCAACTGGGTCTCAGACTATAACCAGGCTGATATCTGAACCGGCTTATACATATCGGTTCAGCGCCTCAATTTGCATCAATGACCCAATGTGTTGCTGTTGTCAACGAGCTCAAAATCAGACTTTATACTTAAATCATCAAAAAATAGAAAAATCAACAGGCAATGCTTATCAGAAAATGTGTAGACCACTTTCCCAACGCCGAATGTCAGCGCCGTGGCGTTTCACGATTATTACATTTCATCAGGGGAGTGTGCCCCAAGGGTCTTAATGCACAGATTGAATGGAGGGTGTGTTAATGAATGCGGACGGCACTATCCCGTCACATGACTAGTTAAGGTTTTTTAATTCTCCAGGGAAATCTAGTTCGCATGCACGGCGTTCTAGAGATGAAAGAAAGCCAACATGACGCAACGGGGTGAGTGAATGCACGCTTTGCGTTGAAGGAAATGAGAAAAAAGAAAGAGATTATAACTGAATGTTGTATTTTTTCAACTCTGCAGATCAAATACCAATGAGGAATGCTATATAATTGAACAGAATTGAATTGAAACGTAATAATCGTGAAACGCCATGGCGCTGACATTCGGCGTTGGGAAAGTGGGATTTAACTTGTTAGATAACTGATATAATCTCTAAGCTTAGAAGTGGAGCCGATTTCATGATATAACTGAAAACATATTAAGGCATATTTTAGAAATGCTGTGTAGGTCACTCCAGAGACACGCAACTATGAATGTCTCTCAAAAGGCAGCGAATTTGCAGATGTACCCATGAAGGTGCGCGGTGCATGCAAAATAGTGACACGGACATTCAGAAATATAGACGGCAATGTTGTTGGAAGGAAGTGAATGTGTGCACATCGTTGCAAGATGTGGCTGAACATGCACACAACTGAGAAGGGTATGTGCAGCAAGGAACAGGATGTGGCCAGTTTCCTCTTTCCCTCCCCTTGTGAAACCTCACCATAAGCAGCACTGCAGAGACAGTAGAGGAGCCATGATGGCCACTAGGTAGACCAACTTCAGTCTGGCAGAAAACCTGCTCCTCTACAGGTTGGTGTTAGAGGAGGAAGAAGAGGAAGTATTGTTCCCCCTGCGTCAGCACCGGCCCCCACATGCTGCAACAAGAAGGATCTGGAAGTGCTTTTGCACCACCCTGAGCAGAGCTGTTATAGCAGTCACTGTGCTATGATTATTACAGAAACCAGGGTGGAGCAAGGTAGTTCTAATTAGAAAATTAGAAAATGGAAGAAAAATGACCTTCTCAATGATTTTGGAAGAAAATGGCAGATTCAAAACTGGTTGGTAATAAGGGATGGATTATAGATTGTTTTTAAAGAGGATGGCAAGTGTGAAGAAGTAGGACTCTGAATGATAAAGGAAAGGAGCACCGGCAACAATTCCAGGCTTCGTTGTTGCATCCAACATGAAGGAAAGGGATCAAGACAATAGGAAGCGAGTTTAAGATTGTAAAGTAATTTTTCAATCACCAAGCATGACACTTTATTAAAGGAAGACGAGGTACTGGATACTGAGGAAATTCAAAAAGGAAATGGGCAAATTATTTCCTCGTGAGGGGGGGACTATTAAAAATGGCTGAAATCTTAGATTGAAAATAACATGTAGATGATGCACTGAAGGAAGATTATGGGAAGCCACCAATGGGTTAGCAGTGGTCAATGTGGAGAAGCGTGCAGACGGTACAGCCTGGCACCTCGTTGAAATACCCATGAGGTCCCCTGGCCCACAGCACAGAGCAAAGTCCTGCTGCACCTAGTCATCATTGAATGGATGGTGCATAAGAGCTTTGCTGCACTTGCAAACCAGAAGCTGCATTGGAGGGGGGAGGAAATGGCAGATAGTAAGAGAAGGAAACTGCAACACAGCGCCAGTGTGTGTTGGTAGGCACTTGCCACCACTGCAGGCCTCCGAGAGGGATGGAAACAGTAGCAATGGGGACTGTGGAGCCATGGGAGTGGGGCGAGCAGGATGGAGGGCCCGCCTAGGGTGCCTCCAGTCTTACACCAGCCCTTGCCTGAGTGCAATATATATATGCAATCTGTCAATCCCAGTGCTGATAGGAATCCAGCCATATATGTTCTAGTTTTAATATTTGGGCAAGTTAACAGTAGATTTAAACATTCCACCAAAGTAGAATCCCCACAAAGCTATCAAAATATCCTGATCCTTTCCCCAGAAAAGGACAATCCTTATGTCTAATGTTTGTCAAAAATCTGGGAGTCAACAGGTCTGTATACTGATTTCCTCTCTGATCATTCTTGAGTAGATCTGGTTCAAACATGATCGAAAGATGATCAATTCAGATTACAGGTTGCACTTAAAAAGTAATCTGAGATTGACCTGCAGACTTCATGGAAAGGAACACCAAATCCAAAATGTGTCCCTTCTCATGGACTTAAAGTACCAATTTGGTTTTGAAAGCTTAATGACATCGTGGTCAACAAAAAAACCTCCTCTATTGTGTCTTATCTACCCAAAAGATTGAAATCACACATAATAAAGTTCAAAACATCTTATCTCCAGTAATGTTATCCACTTTGTAAATGGCAGATTATTCGCATTAACCAGCCCAGGTGCAATGCAAGCCTCACAAAGTGACCAAGGCCTTGCTTTTAGCAACATATCTGATTCTTCTGAGGATCCAAACTCAGCATACTGAAGATTAAATGTCACCCTTGAGATAACTAGCACTCCATCTCCTCAAACCTTTGCCAGAGGTAGATGCTGATTAACGTGACCCACTGGGCAGAGCTGATTAAGAATCGCAACATATGATTCCAATAACCAGGTCTCGGTAGTCTTTAAAATAGCCATCTCCCATTCCTAAAGCATTTCAATCAACGCAGGCACCTTATTCCATATTCAGTGCAAGTTTACAAAGCCAATCTTTGCTGTACTAATAGAAAGCTTGCCTTCAGATAGTGACTCTATTGTGATCCATGCAATTGTGTGCAGGGCTGGGGGGCCTAATGCAAAACAATATTTATAGGCTGGATTCCGTTCCTCTCTCCCTATTGGCCTTGACCCATAATTATTGGTAAGTTCCCTCCCTCCAACCCATCCATCCCTACCGCTAATCAACAAGCAATCACAACACAATACCACTTCTCTATCTCTTCCACACCAATCATCATGAATTCCCTTCAAAAACTAAATACAAATCTAAAAAACTGCACACATCACGCAAGTCTCACAAGATGATCACACAAAGGGCTACACGAATAATGCTTCTTGATAACATCCTCAGTGGATCAGAGCTCACTGTCCTTTAGTAATGAAATGCACTGAAGAAAAACTCATAGGCCACTATCTCGAGGCAGCTGCAGGCAACATAGCTGTGGTTTCGCTACTGCCAAATAAAAAATTACCTGCCAAGCTTTGCACCTGCATTCTCAGTGGGTAATTTGTCTAGACATAAGTGCATGTGGTGTTCTGCTCTCTGTTCCTTCTTTGTCCTTGGAAGTGCCTCTTTAGTGTACAGGTAAAAGGACTCATATTATTGAGCAACTTGAGTAGCTTTATATGCAAACAGACTGAGCAATAATGAAGCTTTTTCCACTGAAAACACAATTTCCCTCACAGAAATGAAGGCATTCCTGATTTCCCTCCCTGCATATATAGAGCAATGATTCTGGATGAAAATTGTATTTACTCAGTTACAAGTCCATTTGAAAATTGCGCAGCCTGTGTGCCAGTTAGACTGTATGGATATGTTTATCCATATTCAGCAGAGACATTTTCAGGGGTGGGGTTCGGGCACTGATGCTACAATGCATTTAGTTTTTAATTTTTGAAAGCACATGAGCTTTGTTAGAAAACATGCCAGCAGAATAAAAAGGTGTGAGGGATCTGAGGGACTTTTCCCTGGGGCAGTTTTTAAAGTAAAAATATGTGCGCCCTTTCACTTGGAAAACAGGTTCAATTACTATGGGGAAAAAGGTAGGTCATCTGAAAACTGCTTTCTTCGGGGATAACTTGAAAAGCCATCAACATGTATAAGACAGATGTCATGTGCAGAAATTCTTTCCAAAATTGCCCAAAATGTATTTACAACCTGTATGTAGATACATTTGCTGGAACTGAGAAGAGGCCATTTCTGTGAGTGACACTGGGGAGAAGTTATTGTTTGTGTGTATACTTTAAAAACTACACACATATGTACCTAAAAGGAGTTATTCTAGAAGCCTTATTCATGATTTACACATGTAAATACAGCCATTTATGCATTTAACACTAGAAGCCCCAAAAGGCATTTTACCTAGAAACCCCAAAGTGCGTCAATGGACGCATTATCACGGCGACTGCGTTTAGCATGAAATGCAGATGTGAATTAATGTGAAGTTACTTATTTGTTAAATACGTGCAGTATGTGACGTCATTATATGTCATTGTGTGTGTGTTTGTAATGTTGGAGTAAAACTGTAAACAGTGATTGAGATGCGCCACCTAGCGGGAACATGAATTTATACCTAGAAGCCCCAAAATACGCAATTGACGCATCCAAGACAATTGAGTGTGTCAATTGACGTACTTTGGGGCTTCTAGGTATAAATTCATTTTCCCGCTAGGTGGTGCATCTGTCATTAATTTTCGATGCATATACTATATTTGAACATCTTGACCTTGCTAACAAAGTCATGGAACATGACTGACATGGTTCTATCAGTGGCGCTGGTATACAACTTCGAAGATGCATTTGCGTCAATTGACGCACTTTGGGGCGTCTAGTGTTAAATTTCAGCCATATGCAAATGGTCATTGGATGAACATATTTCCTGGATGAAACCATAAGGCTTGGTGAAACCATTGACTGTGGTTGGAGAAGGTTGTGTGAGATTAATGAAGCAATGGTGGCAAGCACAGTGGATACTTGTTCTTGTTCTTGAAGAAGATGCTTACTAAACTATTTAGCGCTTGTTAATGAAAGTTAATGCGCATTAAATGTTCAGAACCCTTATATTTCTATGCTCATAGTGGCATTTAGCGCACATTAATTTTCATTAATGGGTGTTAACATAGAATCCTGATGGCAGATAAAGATCATATGGCCTATTCAGTCTGCCCTTCCATACCCTTTAGTAAATATGTCCCTATGAGTCAAGTTGACATATAAAGTATTGAACATTGCATTGCGGCGCTCCTGCCCGGCCTTGGGGCTAAAGACAGGAGCGGCGGTCTGATGCTTCGTGAGGAAGGAGAGTAACCTGTATCCAGGGAATGCTGGGTATTGTAGTTCCTGCTCCTCTCGCTCCGAAATAAAGAGTTGTAGTTATGGGGTTTCCAGTATATTTATTATAGTAAAGGATATTGTTCCATCACATGGCAAATAAATGCAAACAAAATAGGTGCTTCAAATGCTAACAGGAAAACTTAGGATAAAGGCAACTTAAAGTATAACTGCTTCTTTTCACTTCTAAGCAAATTACTCACTTTGCCCCAAGAGGTCAGTTAGTTTCACTGCAGCCTCTTTCAGCCACTGTTACCTTCACAGTGCTGGGGAAAATCAGGTGCACATAATTAGAGCTTTCTCAGCAAGGCAATACAACAGCTCCGTAGCATTCAATTCACATACGGTAAAAAGCAGTTTCCTTCAGCTTGGCATCTCTACACAGCAGACCGTGCAATCCATGCTCTCACAATCTGGTAAGTCTGTATTATCTTGTGTTAACTCTTCAAGCTGTATGGAATTACTGGCTTCTGGTAACACTGGCTGTCTTCTAGCTTGCAACTCTAAAAACTGCTTAAAACTCTGTAGGAGCAATTCAGCCTGCTGTTTGGGAGGTAGGGAATTGCTATCAGCTATACAACTTCCCTCTGGCTTAAGGCTGTTTATTTTCTCCTCTCTTAGATTAATTGTGTCAGAGTAACTGCTAGTCTCTTTTGCTAATGTTTCACACACAGGAGAGTTAGCTTTACGTTCAGCCTGGAAACTTTGTGGCAATTCACTTACTTGTTGCCATGCCGTTCTGACTTCAGATGGCTCCAACGTTCTCCAGCTGTTAAAATGTTTGTTGCTCTCTGGCTCAAACGGTACTTCACAGAATGATTGTTTTCTTTCTTGTGCCTGCCTTGAAGGCTTCCTTTCCCAGGGCTGTGCCTTCCAACGGTTGTCTAATTCAGGGCTAGGTCCTCTCTCCTTGGGACTTCTACTCACTGCCTCTGAATAGAACTTTGCAGGTCTCCTTCCAATGCCAGGTTCCCAAGTATCAGCATACTGTTTTCTGGACTTCCAATCATTCTTCCTCTTCTCCTTCTTTCTCCTCTCCTTCTCCTCATTCTTAATCCCATTCTCATTCTGACTAGCAAAGCCATGCTCTGGTTTAAAACCACGTTCTCTCCTGGACACGCCCCTTCCAAGGGCAGGGTGTGCCCAATCAAGACTGCAGGACTCCTCCCCTGGGCTGGTCTCCATGCTCAGCTCTGTGGAATAGAGTCTCTCTTTCTTCCTTGGTTTCTCAAATAGGCATAAATCCTGCTGAACCTCAGGATTTTCATCCGTTTTCATAGGCTCAGGAGGGCGCTGTTCGCCACAGCATATATAGCAACAAATACTAAGAAGTAATAAATATTAAGAATGAAGTAGGAATTATCAAAGAAACAAAGGGATATTTGAAGAGGGATGATGAGTATTTGCTCAGTGGGCAGAATATTACATTGTTGTCATTTAAAAGCCGAGGATGAGATGAGTTCATTTTATCTATAAATCCAATCAGAGTGGCACATTTTAACCACTGCTATCTAGGTGCATAGCCATAATTTGAAAGCTAAGTGCAGATTAAAGCAATTTTATTCTTGAGGATACATGAAATTTTGAAGATACAATAACTGGTGTGTTAGAAACAAGATTTATGAGTGGAACAAGAACATTGCTCATCACTTTTGTAGTTACCGCAGTAGTACGTTCATTAGCATTTCAGAGAAGGCTCATTTCACATGTGGATGTCTGTATTATGTTGAAATTGCAAAGGAGCATATTAGGGGTAGTGGGGACATAGCCTGGGTGGGACAAAAATTTAAACGTGTATTTCCCATTTCATGTAGAGGCCAATTCTGCTTGGAAGGACATTCTTCACCTGCGGGAGCTAGACGTTCCCATGGGAGCAGAATTGGGGCACTTGGGCGGGTCATACGTGTCCCGATTCTGCAGGCCTGGATATGCAGTGGTCTCCCCGGCTAACCCTCCCCATGCTCCTGCATGGACACCATGCAGGAGCCCCGATGCTCCACAAAACATATAAATGCTTTTCCACACCACCCGACCCCTGGAGGGGCCTGCCAAGACTGGGGTCAGGCAGCGGGGAACCTCCCGTATTGGCTTACCACTTCGGCAGTGTCCTCCAGCGCTATCCCCAATCATAGGGGGGTGGGATTTATTCCACCTCTGAGGTGGAATAAGTCCCCCATCTATCTCCTCCAAGTCAGATGTACAGGGCCATGACTGGATTCGGCCCTGTAAGTCCAAGGTCATGTAGTGTAGCTGGGTTTAAAAAACCTGGATGAAAGATCCACAAACAATTATTAAAGAGGACCCGGGAAATCTACTGCTTACCCCGGGATGAGCATTGTGGAACCTGTGGAAGTTTTTGGGAACCTGCCAGGTACTTGTGACCTAGATTGGCCACTGTCGGAAACAAGATATTGGGTTTGATCACCTTGGTCTGATCCAGAATGGCATTTCTTATGTTCCTATGCTTTCATCATATATTGAGTTTTGCCTGGAGCTCCCTTTGTACCTCTATGAAATACTACAGAAGTGACCAGGAGGCTTCTGAGATGCTGTATTTGGTAGAGCATCTGCCAACCTAGCTTAATAAAGTATTGTAAAACTCCCTAAAGACAAGAACCTCCTTGCTTACAGTGGCAAACAGTCCATTAGTGAAATAATATTAAATGATTCTTAGTTACCTTTAGGAGTCTGCATAAAGGGCGGCAAACCTTCCTACAAGCTCTTCTCATGACTGTATGCCATTTATGCATGTCAACAGAGATTTACACGTATTGACGTGCACTCACTAGAGATTTATACTCTATTGCGTGCATAGGGAGAGGAATGGCCAGCAGAAAAAAAGAGATGGTAATACCTCTGTATAAGTCTCTGTTGCGACCTCATTTGGAGTATTGTGTGCAATTCTGGAAACCGCACCTTCAAAAGGATATAAGCAGGTTGGAATCGGTGCAGAAGGCGGCTACTAAAATGGCTAATGGTCTTCATTATGAAGCATATGAGGATAGACCAAAATCTTAATATGTATACTTTAGAGGAAAGGTGAGATAGAAGCAAATGATAGAGACATTTTAAAAACCTCCGTGGCATAAATGCACGGAGGGTCTCTTTCAATTGAAGGCAAGCTCTGCTACGTGGGGACCTAGCATGAGAGTAAAAGGGGATAGACTCAGGAGTAATAGGCGGCAATATTTCTTTATGGAAAGAGTGGTAGATGCATGGAATAGTCTCACAGTGGAGGTGATGGACACGAGGACAGTATCTGAATTCCAAAAAGCATGGGACAAACACAGAGGATCTCTAAAGGTAAAAGAGGACTATTGTAGTTGATATGGAAGGGCAGACTAGATAGGCCATATGGTCTTTTTCTGTTGTCATGTTTCTATGTTTCTACACATATAAACTGGCTTTCTGAAAATTGTTCTCCCTCAATATGACTGAAGACATGATCTTTTTAGTCACATTTAGTGAAGTTGTTCTTGGAGACATCATGCATTAGGCAGGATCAGAAAATAGCAAATGTAGGGGCCTATTTACTAACCCATACTAAAATAGAGCATTTGCATGCTATTTTACTGCAGATGCATTTTCAGTGGTATTTGCCAACCCAGTACCTCAGAACTACAGGTTAGTTGAATCCATGGTAAATTGTCTTGCATTGCTTCAGTTAAGAATGGCTGCAATGTAAAAATGACTATTGGAAAAAATACCATACATCCCTCCAATTCCACTGACTTTAACCAAATGTCAAACCCCCACTCCCTCACCCACCCATAATCCCTGAAAAAGGTCAACCCCACCCCCTCACCTATCTTCTGGTTCTTGACCAAAGTTCAAATTATTTGGCTGCCTGACTAGGGATTACTCCTGTCCCCCACCCCAGCTATCCATCAGGGAGACCCCTAGTAAGTGCCAGGGGATCAGGGGAGGGGAAGTGCAATTTACTCTTTGGTTAAAGATTGGGGTAGTTGGGGTAGAACTGGAAATCTTGCCAAAAATCAGGGCTTGGGGGAATTGAGGAATGGGACTTTGAACTTTGGATAAGGATTGAAGGACTGCGAGGAGGGTGCATCGGTGGAGATTGGGAGAAAGCAGAGGGATACATTTTTAATAAAGATCAAAGTGGGGGGGGGGGGCGGAGCCCGATGTCCAGCGGGATGGTCGCATAACGCTGAGGCTCCCGAGAGGCCTACTCAGAATCCTGAATTAACACCGGACATACTTGAATTTCTGCTCTGATCTTGCCGGGGCACATTGGTGAGATGGCGGGGACCAAACCTACGCGCCTGGAATTTGGATCTCCAGCGGCTTCTCACGGCAAGCGCTCCAAAACTGAACCACCGTCTCCGCAGAAGGGGCTGGCTTTGCGCGAGGGCCCCGAAATGCAACAGGAAATCCTCGCGGAGATCAGAGGGGTTAAGGACCTCGTGCAGTCAAACGGTGAAGCACTCCGAGCGCTGCGGGAAGACCTTGGGGTGTTACAAGGCAGGCTAGAGGGACTCTCTTCGCGTCAGGACAAAATGGAGAGCATATTAGACTCCCACGCGGTCCGGTTGTCCAAACTCGACAAAGTTGAACGTCAGGTGCGGGCCTTGCAGAAAGAAGTGGAGGACGGCAATAACAGAGCGCGCCGCAACAACCTACGACTCGTGGGCATACCGGAGGGAGCGGAATCGGGAGACATGAAGGAGTTTTTATATAAAATCCTCCCTTCCTTGCTTCAAATCACCTTTACCAAAGAATTGGAGATCGATCGCGCTCATCGTGTACCCACAAACATAACGATCAACAGGAAGACCCCGCGGCCTATCATCTTTCGACTTTTGAGATATCAACATGTGGAGCAAATTCTTAGTGCCTCCCGAGCAAAGGGCCATATGGAGTTTGAGAGCCACAAGGTCTCCTTCTATCCTGACTTGGCTAAACCCACGGTCGACCGCCGAAAGCGCTTTCTGGAATTCCGGCCGAGGCTTCAACAACTACAAGCACGCTATGGCCTGATGTACCCGGCCAAACTCCGAGTCACGCTTCACAATCAGACAAGAACATTTGAAGACCCTGATCTACTAGCGGAGTTTTTGGATGCTAAAGAAGCCGACTTGATGCGTTGACTTCCAGAATATTCCTGCCAGTATTCTCATGTCCGCTGTGCCTGCCATATTGGATTTGACGCGGCTCAGCAAAAGTCTGCCGAAGGCGGTTTATTGCCTTATCTTTTTTTTTTTTGAAAGCTTTATTTATCATTTTTCAGAACAAACAAAACCAAAACATTACATTGACAACATCAAACTACAATGAACATTAGGCTAATACAGACAGGTACAACAACAGTCCTCGGCGTTCTCGAAATACGGAGACCACAGGAAAAAAAGGGGGGGAGGGGGAGAGGGGAAGAACCGTGAATGCCATATCTCCTGTGTATAGATCACCTGATAACAGACAGTACGTCATGTAAGGGTGTCCCATTTTTTCAGTAAGCTCCTAAATGCGGGGTTCTGCTGGACGTAGGCAATCTCACAGGACCGGTGATAGCATACTAGATTCCACCAGTATACTACACTCACTGTACTGAAGGATTTCCAGTGACTCATGATGACTTTCAATGCCAAACTCAGCATTAAATCAAACAGTGCAAATTGCTCCTTGGGGAGGTTTGGTACCTCAGCTAGTGATTTATAGACGATTATATGGAAGGTCAAGGGTGCGGCGACTCCACATACCTCCTGCACTTGCTTCCAGACCCCTTGCCAGTAGCCCGACAGTTGAGGACAATAATAAAGCATGTGCGCAAAAGTACCCGCTTCAGAAGAGCAGGACCAACAACGATCATTTTCCTGCGCCTGCCATTTGGAGACTTTGACAGGGGTTAAATAGGCACGATGCGCTAGGAAATATAACATCTGTGTAAGCGAGGCTGATCTCGAAATCCTTACTTGGGATCCCCAGAAGAGATTCCACTTATCTGGAGTTGATAGGGGGCCAGCTTCAGTTTCCCACACCATCTGAGCACCTCTGGGACTACGGCCGTCCGCCGCTCTGAAGAGCTCCACATACTTTGAGATCTGCCTTGTCCCTACTCGAATTTCTAACACCCTCTGGTAGGATGGTCGTCCTGCGATCATATGTAGAGGGGACACACCAGCTTTGCTTAAACAGTGTCGCAGCTGACTCCATTGAAAGAAGCAGTTGTATGGGAGCTGATATTCCAGTTGTAGTTCTGCAAAGGTTTTGTACCTCCGCCCACTAATCAGGTGTCCCAGAGAAAGAACCCCCTTCTTTATCCATGTGGCCCATGCAAAGCTGGTCCCTCCTATTTTAAATCGTTGATTGAACCATAGTGGGGTGGCATCTGTATACTTCTGCTCATCTTCCAAGAGCGGGATCAGTAAACTGAAAGCTTGCTGTGTGGCTTGCAGGATCCCAGCTTCTTTATGGGTGTAGTGCACTGTTGCCCCAATACGATGTCGAAGCGGGAGGGGGTCACTCATCGCAGCCTCCACTTGAAGCCAAATGGGTGCGTTAGGAACGTCTGATTCTTCCGCCCACCAGGAGCCCAGTCTTAAGATTGCTGCGACATGATACCAATAGAAGTCTGGGAACTGGACTCCACCCTGCTTCTTGGGAAGCTTCAGCTTCCAGGCTGCTATACGTGGTGTTTTTTTCTCCCATAAGAAAACTAGCAGCTTCTTCTCTATCTCCCGGTAAAAATTCTTATCAAAAAGCACTGGGATCATACTAAGTATATAGGTGAGCTTTGGGACAACAACCATTTTAATTGTTTCCAGGCGGCCCCACCAGGACAGATTCAGAGGTGACCACTTCTGGAGACATTCTTGTAGGATTTCGATACAACGGGCCATAACACGTGAGGTTGTATCCCCTAGGGTAGTTCCATAGGGGACCCCCAAATATTTGAAGGTGGACTTTTCGACCTGAAAGGAATATCGCTGTAGCATATCTCCCGTAACTGTAGACGTAAGTGGTATACTTATTGTCTTATCCATATTGAACTTGTATCCAGAGATACTGGCGTAATCCTCAATAATGCGCAGGGCATCGTCAACCGAGTTAACATCAAGGAACATCAATAAATCATCTGCATAGGCTGAGACTTTACATTGATATCCTTCCAGCGGCATGCCCTTTATATTAGGCATCTGCCGAATTTTAAGAAGCAGGGGTTCCATGGCTAGATTAAACAACATGGGGGACAGAGGACAACCCTGCCGGGTTCCTCGCGTGAGGTGGAATTCTTGAGAAGTAGTACCGTTCGCTGCAACCCGAGCTACCGGTCTGGTGTATAGTAGTTGCACATTCTGCAGGAAGCTACTGGGGATACCCATCCAGCGCATGGTTTGAAAGAGATAAGAAAGTTCAACCCTGTCAAATGCCTTCTCAGCATCTAACGCAAGGCCAACTGTGGGCTGGTCTATCTCTTGTGCTTTCCTGAGAATATGAGCTAGAAGCCGCCCATTATCTACCGTGGATCGCCCCGGCATGAACCCACATTGATCAGGGTGAATGAGTGTCTCCAGAACTTTGGTGAGCCGATTAGCAAGAATCTTGGCGTAAATTTTGTAATCTGCATTCAAGAGGGAGATAGGTCTATAGTTTCCCACACTTTCCGGATCTCTCCCCGGCTTGGGGTGTATCACTATCGTCGCAGCCGCGAGGCCACCGACCTCAGGGCACTCCTCTCGTACGCCGTCATAGTAGAGCAATAACTCCGGGAGCAGTAATTCGGAGAAGGCCCCATAGAATTCCACGGGCAAGCCGTCCGGGCCACTTGCTTTGCCTTTGGCTAGCTGCTTGAGTGCAGCTCGCGCCTCTTTACTAGTTATCGGTGCAGCAAGTAGCTGCTGCTGTTGGCGCGTAAGCTGCGGTCCCGTGATTGTGGAAACAAAGGTAAGAAATGCTGATTCATCACATGTGACTTCGGACTGGTAAAGCTTGGAGTAGAAGGCCTCACAAATCGCAAGGATCTCTCTGTCCGACACTTGTAGCACTCCTGCAGCATCTTTCAGACCAGCGATCCGAGTCACCGCACGCTTTGCTTTTAGTGTGTTCGCAAGCAAGGTACTAGCCCGGTTGCTATCATGGTAACATCTCCCCTGCTGCATTTTAAGAGAGTCAATGACCCCCGCTTGTAGAAGAGCGTTATATTGGATCCGAAGTCGCTGTAGTCGCAAGAGGACCGTTGGATCTGACCATCGGGCCAGAAGTCGCTCACCGGCTTGGATCTCTACCTCCAATTCCATTCGTCTCTTTACTTCTTCTTTATGTTTGCGAATCCTGTAGGCTGTCATGTGTCCCCGGGCAAAGGCTTTAAAGGCCTCCCACCAGGCCCACGTTGAGGTATCCCCAAGCTGGTTTATTGAAAAGTATTCCATGATCGCTTTCTTCATGGTAGTACGGAATTCTTCATCTGCTAACCAGGCCTTGTCAAAGTAAAACCGCCCCTGCGACTTCTTTTCGGGGCCCACATTGAGATCGAGCAGGACCGCAGAGTGATCTGAGACTGTACATGGTAGCAAACTTGCGCTTATCACTTTAGGTAACAGTGTCTTGGAAGTAAGGAAGTAGTCAATGCGGGTTTGTGTATTGTGAGGCAACGAATAAAAAGAATATTCTTTGCCATTGGGAAAGAAGAGTCTCCAGGGGTCGAGGAGTCCAAGCAGATCTTGTATATTCCGTAGCTCCTGCGATGCCTTAGGCTTATGTTGCGGTTTATATGGAGTTCTATCCAGTAGAGGGTCAGGGATAAGATTAAAATCGCCCCCCAATATAATTTGCGAGGAACCGGTGTTTAGGAGCTCCTGTGTAACCTGGATAAAGAACTGCGGATCATCCGTATTGGGACCATATATCGTCATGAAAGTGTACGAGTCTCCATCCATTTGTGCAGACACCTTGGCCCAGCGCCCAGCTTGGTCCGTCTTAGTATCTTTGATTTCTAGCGGGAGGGATTTCTTAGCAAGTATGATGACTCCCCCCTTCTTCCTGAGGGCTGGAGCTGAGAGTACATTTCGGTATATCCGATCTGCCACTTTGCCGGACTCAAAGAGAGATAAGTGAGTCTCTTGCAGGTAAACTATATCTGCATTCTGTTGCTTGCAATAAGTCAGGATTTTCTTTCTCTTGAGAGGGTTTGAGATGCCTTTAACATTTAGGGATAACACCCGTACCAGACGACTAGCCATGTTGTAACTTACTGGGATGTACTCTTATGGCATTCACGGCCTCCCGTCCCCAGGATAGATTACAAGGATTACAGAGTTCTGCGGTCCTGTTACCTGGCTGTACTGTGCCACAAACTAGCATAACTTGCGTAGCGAGGCCCCGGCCGCCCAACCAGGCCCAACCTCCCCCTCCCAACATTAAAGAGTTATAAGTTAAGAATTGAAGACAGCAATATAAACATGATGCAACATTCCTAGGTACTAACCTAGGCCACCAGAATGTCTATGACCGGTATTGCATGCTCCTGATAATTACATTATTACATATTTACATTATTCCATAATGGGGTACATATTGACTATACAGTAAGTATGTATCTAGCATACAACCATGTTGTACAAACCGATTTAATAGATACCGGGAAGCAGGACATCTTCTCCGCAATAGTCCCAGCCTACTTCCGATACATTGTGGCACCGGTGTTCCGGCTACGCTGGTTCTTCTCATGACCCCACATCCATCCGGATTCGCTCTTGTAGGAAAGCGCGCAGCGCAGGAGCTTCCGTAAAGGTGTGGGTGCTGTTATCCAGGGTGACCCTCATGATTGCTGGGTAGAATAGGCCGAAGCGTGCTTCCACTTGTTGTAGCATTGGTCTGCAGGCCAAGAGCTCCTTCCGTCGCAAGGCCGTCTGCTTATTGAGATCCGGGAAAAAGGCGATCTTCTGCCCGTCTACTTGCACATTTTGTCGTCTTTTTGCCGCTTGCATAATTTGCAGCACGTGTTGGTACCGAAGTGCTTTCACTACGAAAGGCCGAGGTCTCGGAGTGTGCGCGGACGGATGTGATGGGACTCGGTGCGCCCGCTCGAATTCTAGAGGCCGCTCAAATGTTATTCCCAATATCTCCGGGATAATTTTCTCAAGGTAAGCAATCGGATCCGTCCCCTCCCGGCCCTCTGGGATCCCGAGGATTCGGATGTTACTTCTCCGTGCTCTATTTGCTTGATCTTCCACGTGCATTTCTAGAGCCGCAACCCTTTTGATCAATGGGCCCATCTGAGCAAGTACTGAGGACTGCCGGTCTACCTCGGCCTCAACCCCATCTATGCGCCTGGTCAGGTCTCCCAATTGTTCTTTCACTGCATGCATGTCCTCCTTTACCTGCGTTAGCGTCCCAGAGTTGGTAGTAACGATTTCCTTTACTGAACGCAACTCTTGTAGTATCTCCCGCAGCCCCTCTGAGGTAGTTTTGTCGGGCGCCATTTTCTGCGGGGAGAGGAGCTCCTGCTTGGCTCTCTTATTAGACTGCCCCGCTGGTTGCAGAAAATCCAGTTTGGCTGGTTTTAACGTGGCCATCTCTCTGTCGTCCCTACTGCACTCTGACTCGCATGTGCAAGGGGACTCGCTGACGACAAGTGCTCCGGATTCTTTAATGTTGAGAGGGAGCTCCGATCTATGCGGCCATCTTCAACCGCGGCTGACTCCGCCTCCTTATTGCCTTATCTTGATGATATCTGTGACCCGACTCCATCTACCCATCGTAGCCTCGATGAGTATCAGAGACAGTGTTAATTATGGACTCTGGTGGGTTTTTTTTTTTCACTTTTATGTTTTATCTTCCTCTCTAGGGCCTCCTCCCGCAGATATATGGTCGCCATTTTCATTAGGGGTTTTGCTTCTTCTCTAAGTTACTTTGGTACATACTTTTCAATATGGGATGTATTAGTCCGCAGACTCGGTGATTATATCATTGTTGTACAGTGTCTGATTATGCTGTATGTTTTCCAGCGCTCATATCTAGAATGTCTATTACTGTTCGATGGCACCATGTAAGATTTTATCATTGAACGTAAAAGGAATCAATAATCCGATAAAATGGAAGAAAATCCTAAGCTATCTAAGTCATGAAGCTGCGGATCTGATTTTCCTCCAAGAAACGCATTTAAATTCGAAGGAAACTCTTAAACTCAATATTAAACCTTACATGGTGGCCGCCTATTCTCCAGCCGTTTCTAAGAAATGTGGGGTTGCCATACTGGTTAGGAAATCTCTGCATGCTACTATTATTGCGACTAGTTCAGATACAGCAGGTAGATGGTCCAGAGCTCACCTTAAGATAGATAACCTTGAAGTTACATGTATATGCCTTTATGCTCCTAATGTAGATGACCCTGCCTTTTTTGCTACCATTGCTCAGGTTGCGCAGGCCTCTGCTAATACCTCATTGATAATAGGGGGGGATTTCAATTTAGTTCTTGATCCCCTGATCGACAAACAACCGCCTAGGACAAGTGGTCCCCCCAAGAGTCATACCACGCTTACCTCGGTGATCAAAGATCTAGCTTTAGTCGATCTCTGGAGGTTACTACACCCCAATGAGCTTGACTTTACTTTCTTTTCTTCCCCTCATAAATCCCAGTCTCGTATAGATTTCTTTCTCATATCAAAACTGTTGGTCCCTCCGGTGGACACTGCAAAGATTCACTCCCAACATATCTCAGATCATGCTGCTATTTCTTTTCGGTTACACACTACTGCACCCCAAGGGAATTCGGGGGCCTGGTTCTTTGATAGAGCCCTATTAACTCAGCCAGAGTTTCAGTTAGAACTTCGTGCAGCCATACAGGATTACTTCTCTTTTAATTTACCCCAGGATACTGCAAATTGGGCTTGGTGGGAGGGTTTCAAAGCGGCCATTCGTGCAACGATCACCAGTTATCAAATCCGCCTGCGGAAACAACACAAACAGCAGCTCCTTATATTAGACCAACAAATCAAAGCAGGCGAACGAGTTCTAACTTCCCGTACTGATCCATGCGTCTTAGTTCGCTTACAGCGTCTCCGTTTTCAATATAATGCAATCCTCTCAACTGCAGCTTCTAAGAGCATCGAGCTTCAAAGAGGGACATACTACCGTGAAAGCAACCGAGCCGGTCGACTTTTAGCCAACGCCTTGAAAGGTCAAAAAGAAGCCAAACGCGTAGCGGCCCTCAGAGCCCCACAGGGAGGGGGCATACTGACCACAGACTCCGATATTGCAGAACTCTTTCGGGATTTCTATACCCGTCTTTATCAATCTGAATGTGATTTCTCCTCTGAGACCTTCGAGCGCTTGTTTTCTGATATTCAGCGGCCGACCCTTTCTGAAACTGATAGGGATGCGCTAGATGAACCTTTCTCTACTTCAGAGATCCAATCTGCCCTAAAACGCACAGCCTCGGGTCGAGCCGCCGGGCCTGATGGTCTCCCAACCGAATTCTACAATACGTTCAGTGCAGATTTAGTACCCTATTTAAAACTCTATTTTACTGCCCTTGCGGTAGATACATCCTCTTTGGGATCCTTTTCTGCAGCTAATGTGGTAGTATTTGAGAAAGAAGGCAGGGACCCGCTGCTAACCGCCAACTATCGTCCAATCTCCCTACTTAATGCCGATTATAAGATCTTCGCAACGATCTTGGCCTCCCGGCTGTCTGACAGGATGGCCACCTTAATCCACCCCGACCAATGCGGTTTTATACCCGGGCCGCTCCACCGCTGACAATGCTCGAACTTTGTGCCATGTGCTCTCTAGTGCTGCCAACTTGGACCACCCCTGGGTGGGTCTTTCCCTCGATGCTGAAAAAGCCTTTGATCGCCTAGAATGGCCCTTCTTATTTGCTGTTCTCCGATGGTATGGCTTTGGAGAGGGCTTCCTCCGATATCTCCAAGTCATGTACACTCAACCCATTGCCAGTATTTGTGTAAATGCTCTTAAATCTCAGCCTTTTCATCTCCAAAGAGGCACGCGTCAAGGTTGCCCCCTCTCACCAATACTATTTGATCTTGCTCTTGAACCCCTTGCCCTCCTTATCAGACAGTCTGCACGTATTCGTGGTGTCCCCTTCAGTCACAGAGAGATTAAACTCTCTGCATATGCAGATGACCTTATGCTCTTCGTATCCCTTGATTCGGTCTCAGCTGTTTTGGATCTGATTGATGGATACTCGCAATTATCGGGCTATAAAATAAACTGGACCAAATCCGTAGCATTCCCACTGAACCGCTGGGTACATGAAGCTGACATGCGGGCCTTTCCTTTCCTTTGGCAATCCCGCATGGTGAAATATCTTGGGGTCCATTACTGCTCTCCTCTAGAAGACACTATTAGTTTTAATGCCAAAGAGGTAGTCTCTAAAGTCCGTGAGCTCACAAATCGATGGTCTCCCTTATCTATTACATGGTGGGGCCGCCTAGAAACTGTGAAAATGATGATAGTCCCCAAGGTGAACTATATTTTAGAAATGCTGCCATGCTTACTACCGCTACGCACCTACAAAGATATTGAAGGCCTTCTCGTCCGTTATCTCTGGCAGGGCAAACCACCAAGGATAGCTAAGCAAAAACTACAGTCTGCAAAGGAACTAGGGGGTAGCCGCTTTCCCGATTTTCTCAAATATCATCAAGCCTTCTTACTTAAGCAAGGTGCCCGATGGCTAGACGCCTCGACAGACAGCAGACCAGTTTGGCTTGATATAGAAGAGGAGCTTAGTAACCCAATTCCGCTGATCCATCTCCCCGGTATGTCCCATCAGGTAGACACCCGCCATCCCCCAATGATTGTTGATACTCTTGCGGCCTTCAATACTCTCATCCTATCACTGGGCCCAAATGTATGTCCTCTGGACGGACTCCCGTTGTGGAATAACCCTAGAATTCAAGTCCTAAATAGAACGATAGCATGGAAACCCTGGTACTCTAGGGGGATCTGGACACCCCAACAGCTCTTCTCTGCAGCTCGGTGGAAAACCTTTTCTGATTTACAAAAGGAATTCGCGTTACCAGCGAAACATTACTTTCAATTGATGCAGCTCCAACACTGCCTCAAAAGCGCTCGAATCCTGCCACCCTCTGTCTCTACTGAGGACGGGCTGTTAGACCTAATTCACTCTATTAGTAGTACACCTGGGGTAGCCTCTAACTTTTATAAACTATTATGTCAGGGTACAGATACTGCTACTTGTAGAGCTCAACAGGCCTGGGAGCGCGAACTGCAAACCACTTTAACCCCTGTGCAATGGAGCTTTTTCTGGAGCAAAGTAGTGCGGGTTTCCCGATCCGCCTCAGTTACCCAAACTCTCTTCTTTTTTGCACATAGATGCTTTTATACTCCAGAAAAAATAGCCAAATGGCACACAACCGCTAGGGACCAGTGTTGGTCTTGTCACGCTGCTGTGGGAACCCTCGCTCATGTTATTTATGAATGTCCTCAACTACAGGTTTACTGGGGACGGGTCTGGGGTCGTATTCAATCTATCTTACACCTCCACGAGCCTCTCTCTTGGAAGATTGTGGGACTCCGCTCAGTGGCGGGGGTCCCCTCTCTTCCTAAGAAGGGTCGCTTTCTCCTTGATTTCATGCTGGGTATAGCTATTTGTTTGATCACGAGGAATTGGAAGGATAGCTCTCGACTTACTGTTAATGAATGGTGGAACCTTGTCTGCCTCTATAGTAAATATGAGCAGATATCTCGGAGAGCTATTCCCCATACCCAAACTCACTCTCGCTTGTCTAAATGGCAGATGCTCAATGATTATGTACAATCTGCTCATTGCTTCGACATGTCTGTTTAATGTACACTCATCATGTTTCAGATCACCGTTTGGCTTTGTAACACAATAATGTCAGTACATGCCCGTTTCGGGAATGATTAGTATGCTAGAGAAGAAGCAGGGGGGAGGGGGGTGGTTGGGGTTTACTTTGGTGTATGTATCTCATTCTATGTATGTATCTGTCTTTTAGCTGTATGTCTTCCTTTCCTTTGTTGTTATAAAACGAAAATAAAGAATTAAAAAAAAAATAAAGATCAAAGTGGGGTCTGGCCAGAAAGATCTCACTTTTTTAAGGGATGGGAGTTTGGGAGGAAATTATTTTATCTGGCAAGCCCCCTTTCATAGCATCCCTGGGGGCACTGGCTCACATATTAGCAGGTCAAGCTCCTGGATAAATGTTAAGAACACTTCTTGAGACGATATTATCTTTCAATGCTTAAGGCAGCTTGTGAAGTTTACCGCAGGCTAAGTTATTTGTTTTACATAGTAATGAGTTACTTTTCAGGCCTTTATTTGGAAGTCTTAACCCTAATGGCATCGCAAGACTACCTCTAGGGACTGAGCAGTGTCATTTTGAAACCCGCTGCTGTATCCATGGATAGCTCTACCCTCCCACATCCACCAGGGATACCCTCAGTGTGTGCCAGGGAGGACTGAAGGGTAGAAGGCTCTTTGACTGCCTGAAGGGATGGGGGCACAGTTAATGGCTTATTGGGGGGAGGGGGGGGAGATCAGCGGGTTTTTTGGTTGACAGCAGGGGATATCCAAGGACTTGGCTGCTTAGGGGAGATTGGAATGGTGGAGGGTTGTTTTCCAGACAGTAGCCCCTTTAAGAGGATCTTCTGGACCATCAAGCTGCATGTTAATGGCATGATTGCTCTCCAGAAGGAAAGATAATGTCAGCCTTGTAGCACTTTATAAATGATTAAAAGTAGTAGTAGTAACTCAAAGCCAGCATTATTTTTCCATGAATAATTTACTTTGTGAAATCAAATGTAATTCATTTTGCATAATAATGAGCTGTTCTGCATATATTTGCATGTTTTGCATCTCCTTATTGCTTAAGCTATGTGGCACTAGAAAAATATGTTTTAAGGACAATTCACAATTTTTCAATTTAGTATGCATTATTTGGCACAAATCTTGCATTATTCTCTAAAGCACATTAGTAACTACAGCCCTAGACCATGACGTGCATTAACTTTTAGTGATACACATTTCTTAACACATGCTTGCTGTATTAGTTTATCTTTAAAAACGTAGTGCATGCTGAATCACTTTAATTTACATTAACCTATGAAGTAGCGCATGTTAAATGGACTGGTATGGATTAAAAATTTAACGCACATTGAAAACGTTCTAATAAAACATATCGGTGAAGCACGCAGAAAAAATGGCTTAGGTTAGAAAAGTAGGTTTAAAGAAAGGAGGGATTCATACTTTCAGAGCTCTGTTAAACTCTATGGGCTTTCTTCCCACTGTCTTTGCTGCCGCAGTTTCAGGAAAAGGGTGCAGTGGGAAGTCTGACTGCAGCGAATAGCTCTGAATATTAGGCAGACTCACAGCTTCTCAGCCTATCAATGTACTCACTAGGTCGCTATTTCCCTGTGTCTGCATAAATGTGAGCCAGCTGTAGATCTCGGAGCAGTCACACTTTGACAGTGTTACTAATTTCATGTGAAGGCTCGTTTTAGAAAGACCAGGCAGGTGCATTCTGGGATGCCCAAGTCAAAAGTTCCAAAATTCCATGGGCGGGACAGCAGTGAAGGTGAAGTATTTTCTAAAATCAGCCCAGCCAGCCATTTTGCAAGTAGAGATGTGCAGCAGTGTGACAGCCAGGAGAAAAGTCTATTTATTTATTTACCTGTATGCTTTTTTGGAGCAGCAAAAATTGCTGGGGGAATGAGAGGGCTTTCTCCTTTTCTCTGTACGATTGCCGAAAGAAGCACTTATCAGAAGGCTATTCGTTCCTAGGAGCAGGTATTGGCATGGATGTGTCCATCAGCAGGTTTAGACATGCAGCACCATTTTCAAGTTGGACACACATGGGTATCTTTTTCAGAATGCCTCAGATATGCTTTTGCCATGCCTCCGTGCAACATAGACTTGATCGCACTGGATTTGTGTAAATTCGGGACTTTCTAAAATGGCTCTTGAAACATGGCTGTGATTGACACAACTGAATGGACATTTCCAGACATGCAAATCATGTATAGAGCATCCAAAATGACCACTAAACCTCCTGTCACTGGAAAGTGGATCCGATTTTTCACCTTCTGTTTACAGCAGACACAACTATGTCCGTGTGATAATGTATCATCATTAAATGGTCTCTTAACTTTAGGGGTCATTTTTTATTATGCTTCATTATAGAAAGGCAATATTCTTTTCCCTACCTTCATTTTTCATGAGAATACAGAAGGAAAAGATCCTTTGGTTTCTGAGATTGTAGTTTCTCTACCCACTGACTGAATGCCAGATGAACATTAACATGATAAAATTTTAGTGTTTTTTCAATTGTTTTATTCATTAAATGGTTTTAATGTATTGCAAACTAAAAATGACATGTTTTTGTCTGCACATCCATATTTTAAACAAGTAAAGTGCAGTAACGTTTTTCAGTTATTATGCATTAGTTGCAAACATTAACTCACGGTAACTGCAAAGTCTATATGTTACCTGTTTGAGATGTGCCCAGCATCTTCCCATGCAGTTACTACACAAGACCAATAGCTCTGCACTAAGGGACTGCACTAAAAAAAGAACTCCCAGAGAGTTGGATTTCTTGCCTTGGTGGAACCAAGATGGCGACAGGCAGCATCTAGGCTCCTGAGCTCTGTTCTTGATGGGTCGCAAGATGAAGGCAAAGCACGGTGTACTACCCCAGGCCGCTGTGCTGACCTCAACTCCAGTTTCCGGTACTTTGGCTTCCTTTTTCAAAGCCAGGAGCCACAGCCAGTATATGGGGATGAAAGCTCGGCTGGAGGAAGCTTTGGGCTGGGTAGCTCGGTGTCTCCCTTGAGCAGTGACCCTCATGCCCCTGGAAGCAGACTGGTCTTGGAAACAGCTATGCCCGAATTTGTCTCATGGAAGTGCAGAGGCATTGGACTCTCCGGTGTTGGGGGTTCCTTTGTCCTTGCTGGGGTCGCCCTCACAGAGCATGGCAGACAATGGTGTTTGTCTGCAGGAGTAACAGTCTGGGCTGGCTTTTGAGAATGGAGGCTCTGCTGCAGCGTCTGGAGATGGCATCGGGAACCCCCCTTCAAGCCCGCAGACCAGTGCAGAGTTGCCAATTGTGCAGCATGGGGCTGGAGAACCTTTTCCTTTACAGTGTCCTGAACAAGTCACCCTGGATGCTATCTGGTCAGCCATTAACCATCTTGGAGAGGCTCTTGTGACTCAGATAGTGGGGATTTGAGGACAGGTTACTTCTTACACTGAAGGTTTGGCACAATTGGTGCAGTATTTGAGTTTGATGAAAAATAGGGTGGAAGATGTTCCTGTAAGGACTCAGTGTTTGGAGACTTTATCTGACATGTTTATTAAAGATTCTAACCATTTGAAAATTAGGTTGGAACAGCTGGACAATTATACTAAGCTTGCCAATCTTTGTTTAGTTAACTTTCCTTGCTCCTCTGTTATTTCAGCTAGGGAAATGTTTAAACAAGATCTGGTGGAATTCTGGGAGTCCTAGCGGACTCATGCCCTCCTGTTAAAATTTATTATCTTCCAAGTGGCCAGATGTCCTCGGCTAATGCTGAGGTCACTGGGCTTGGACAATTTGATGAGCTAAATGTTTCAGAGCTTTTAGAAACATCAGATACCTCTAATGTCAGGCCTGCAACCTGTTTAGTTACTTTTGCTTTCGTTTCTGACCGAGAATGACTTTAAGGTTGTTTTTTAGGAAAAGAAACTTGATGTTTAAGGGGTGTCTTATTCAGATCTTTCAGGACCTCGCTAGGGAAACCCGCTGTCGCAGGAAGGAGTTTCTGGTACTGTGCCCGCGGGTTCTTCAGCTTGGGGGTTTGTATTTCCTAAAGTATCCATGTAAGTGCTTGGTGAAACTGCAATGTAATTCCTTTGTGTTTCTTTATCCCTCTCGATTGATTTCCTCTTTGAATTCTAAGGGTCCTGTGGGGCGGCGAATGAGCGGGTCTCCATGGTTGTGTATTGTAATATCTGGCTGTCGATGTCTGCAAGTTTTCCTTGGTTAGTTTGGTTTAGTTTTCTTTCTTGGATCCCTATATTGTACCTATCTTAACTTATTTTCTTGCCCTTATCTTTTCTGTCTCTCTCTGTCCTGTCCAAAATGATGGCGTTCCTTTCCTTTCTTCCTGTTTGTATTTGATTGATTGTGTTGTACACCGCTCTGACGCACATGCTTGGGCAGTATATCAAGTGACAAATAAAGATAAAGATAAAGAATGTAGGCTAGTGGAGGGGTTGCTTTTTTGAATTATATCTGTTTATCACTCTTTTGTGTTATATTTCTAGAAGTGTCCCCCTTTTCTGCTGCAAGTGCTTTAACTTCTAATGTTGTTCTGAAAATTATTTTTTTAAAAAAAGAACTCCCAGACCCTTCTTCATCATGAACAATAGAATTCCATCACCACCGGACATCCCCCAACATGCTCAACAAAATCTTTTGATCTCCCAATGGTCCCTCCTCCTGGCCCTTACCAAAGATTTTCTGGTGTCTAGAAAGGGGTGACAATGGTCCCCAGATGCTCCAGCAGCATCAGGATCCTGGCATCAAAAAAGCACCTCTGAACCCTAGTGGCAGTCTTTGTTACTACTGTTAGGGGTCAACCTGCATGTAAGGAGAATTGCTCATTATAAGGCAGATTGAACCCTAGTGATATTACTACAAGACTACTGCTATGGGCCATCGCTGCCTTTTTGAAGCTTGGTGGCTAGTAGGGTGCGAGCAAAGGTGACAGCTCCCAATCCACTCCACGTGACTACCAGAGAAACCACCAGGTGAGTCCCAGAGGGATTGGTTTGGGGGAAGGTCATGGTATGCTGCTTGGGGGTAGCTTTTGCTCAGGGAGTTCCTCTGGGAACTCTGATCTTTGTAGGCTTTCTGTTTGGGAGTGAACCTGGGGAGGCTCTTATTTTGGGGATTCTGATTTTGGGAGAGCTTGATTGGAGGGCAGTTGCTGTCCAGTCAAGGGGGGCTGATCAGGCAGAACTGTCTGAGGGGAGATCAGATTGGTGGGGATTGGATTGTGGAGGGGGGACCTTGCTATGATTTTATTTATGTACTTGGGGCAGTGGACTTGTTACCTGACAGCTGGTAGTATGGCTGCACTTAACTTCACTTCTTAAAGTGGTGATAAGTGCAGCCACGCTATTGGCAGTCTAGACAGATGTCATATGGTAACTGTCATGGCTGAACACACATGATCTCAACCCAGAACCCACCTCAACCTGCAGGAGGTATTTAGGGGCATGTTTACTAAATTGTGCTAAAAGTGTGGGGTTTACCATGAACTATGTGCCGCAATGATAGCACACATTAGAAATCCCACACTAAATAGTCGCATAGGAAGGGGCCTGAGTGGGTTAGGGACTGATTGTGGGCATTGGTGGCACATCATAGTTAGAACAGCCATCTTTGGTACCTGCTAACTGTAATTGTTATTGTTAGTATGGATGCACTTAATTGTTGGCTATAAGTGCACCACGTTAGATGTGCTGGCCAGCTAGCGTGGTGAGGTGTCTCCTCATGGTAACTGCAGGAGAACACAAGAGCCATCCCCCAACAATTAGCATGGATCTACAACACATCCTAAGCTAATTTGGGGGACATATTGTGCGCTAATGGAGTGCATTTTATTAAACATACCCCTTACTTTGTGATTTTGTAAATATAAATTGATAAATAAAAATCTCCAGGAACAAGCAGGAATGAGTCTTCACATATGGGTATCGTCGGTACCGACGGAGCCTGCGCGGGGACGCTCCCCAGCGTCCAGTAAGAAAGCTTTTGGGAGCATCCCACAGCACCTGCGCACTACCTTCCCGCCTTTCCCAACTGCCTCTCTCCAGTCCTTCTTTTCCATGGAGCCAGTGGGTCGTGTTCCTGTCACCGCAGAAGAATTCTTTATTTTTTTCTTTATTTTTCTGTGTCGCGTCTGCCTTCTTCAACGTCAGACCGGTACCGCCGGTCTTTTCTTTCTTTCTTATTTAAAAAAAAAAACAAAAACCTTTTCTTTCTTCAACTGTGCATTGCGTTTTCGGCCTTAGGCCTGAACATTTTCTCCTCATGGAGAAGCCTGCTTCCGGTTTTAAAAAGTGCACGAAGTGTGGCGGTACTATTTCCGTCACCGACACCCATAACTGGTGTCTAAAATGTTTGGGTCCTGACCATTCCATCACGGATTGTGTGTCCTGTACCATGATGTCTAAAAGGGGTTGGCAGAACCGAGCAGCCAAGCTCAGTACCCTGTTTCCATCTGATGCAGCCTCGGTGGCATCGATGTCTTCCAGGGCTTCTTCTTCCTCCCATGGATCTCAGGTAATCAAACATAAATCTAGCCGGTCCTCGAAGGGCAAATCTCCCTCTAAGCATCGAGATGCCTCCAGGCTTGTCCTCGAGGATTCCGCAGCGGCAAAATTACCTCGGCGGGAAGTTCCGGCTTCCAAAGCATCATCTATGGGGTCATAGGTTGACATTGATGGCTTGGCCTCAACCGATCACCTGTTGCCATGTTCTGGGGTACCGGTGGCCTCCACCGGTACCGACATCCAGACTCTGGTGGCGTCGATGGATCAGAAAGTTCTGTCCATGCAGCGCATCCTAACAGCATTTATGCAGGCTTCGACGCCTTCGGTACCGCAACAATCTCCGTTGCCGATACCAACTCCGGCACCGGCATCGTTCCCGGTGCCGGTACCGATTGCATCGACATCAGCTTCGGTGTCGACTGCAACGGTACCCTGTCCTATGATGCCCATCGGTACCGAACCGGTACCACTTACTCCCGATGTTGATCCCACTCGGTACGCGTATCGGGCTTTACAGGAGCATCCAGACAGGCGATACTTCGATTCCTCCGAAGACTCTGATGAGTCAGAGGCTTCTATCGATGCACCGGTACTTCTTCTTCAGGAGTCTGCTTCTCCAAAACGAAGAATGTCTCCTCCAGAAGACTTGTCTTTTCAAGACTTCATCAGGGAAGTGGCTAGGGGTCTCTCCATTACAGTGGCCTCTGAGTCAGAGCCTAGAGCCAAGCAATTAGATATTCTGCAATATCCTAAGGCTCCTAATTAAGCAGCTACCTTACCTATTCATGAGATTCTTTATGATCTCATGTTGGGCATGTGGGAGACTCCTCTCACCACCTCTCCTCATTCTCATAGGTTAGACACTATGTACCATGTCCCTCCCTGTCCTGGTTTTCTTAAGACTCAGCTTCCTCACCACTCTATTGTGGTTGAGTCTGCTATGAAGAAAATAAAGAGTGCAAAGAGACACTCATCTAACCCTCCAGGATGTGAATGTAGGACTCTAGATGCTTTTGGCCGAAGGATTTTCCAGGCAAAAATGCTTCCTGCCAGAATCAACTCCTATAGTCTCTATATGGGGATGTTTCTAAAAGAAGTCAGAGATCATCTGCAGACTTTAGCTCCTTTTATTTCAGAAGATAAAAGGCAGGAATTTCTCACTTGGCTCAAACATGCCCAAGATGTTTCCAAATTCTCCAACCGTGCAGCCTTTGACTCTTTTGAGTGTGTAAGCAGAGCCACTGCTATTGCCATAGGTGCACGCAGAATTGCTTGGTTACAAGCCTCTGATTTGGAACTCTGGGTCCAAGATGAGTTGGGAAACCTTCCCTGTACAGGTGAAAACCCGTTTGGCAGGGATTGGCAAGCAAAGGCCACTCAGATGGATGCTGAGAACTCTGCTTTGGATCGACTTTCAAAGTCTACCTCTGCTCCTGTTAAGAAAAGATTGTTCAAAATTACATCTTTTTCTAAAAAGGGAAGATATTATCCTGCTCATGGGCAGACATCTTCTGCAGGTTGTTTTGCTGCAAAGCATCAGCAATCACCTAAACAGGCCAAGTCAAAGGCTGCCAGGCCTACCACAGCCCAGCAGCCTCAACCTCCTCAGGGCCTTTGACTTGCAACTAGAGAACTTAGCCTTTCTAGCGCTGGAAAAACCAGAGCCCCTCACCATTCCAGGAAGGTTGACTTACTTTGCTCCCAGATGGGAGCAAATCACAGCAGAGCAATGGACCCTGTCCATCATAAAGGAAGGGTACAAGCTTCACTTCTTAAACCTTCCTCCTCACACCATGGTGAAACAGTTCAATTCTCCAACATCTCTCCTCACCCTTCTAGGTCAGGAGATTGCTATCCTTCTTGCCCAAGGGGCAATAGAAGAAGTACCTCTTCTTCAACAGGGCTCAGGGTTCTACTCCCCTTATTTTCTTATTCCAAAGAAAACAGGGGGCTACAGACCCATATTAGATCTCAGAGAATTGAACAAATTTCTATTCAAGGAGAACTTCAAAATGATTTCTCTAGGAGCCCTGCTTCCATAGCTTCAGAGTCAGGACTGGCTTTGTTCTCTAGATCTCAAGGATGCGTACACCTATGTCCTCATCCATCCAACACACAGAAGGTTCCTTCGGTTCCTTTTTCAAGGAAAGCACTACCAATACAGGGTGCTTCCTTTCGGTCTGGCCTCTGCACCAAGGGTGTTCATGAAATGCATGGCAGTAGTAGCTGCATTTCTCCGCACTCTAGGAATATTCGTATTCCCATATTTGGACGACTGGCTCATTCGAGCCCCATCCCAGTCAGAGGCCCAGACTTGTCTAACCTGCACAATGCATATCCTTCAGTATTTGGGACTAGTGATAAACATCCCAAAATCCAATCTCACCCCTACTCAGTCTCTGGAGTTCATAGGGGCCTTGCTGGATACCACAACTGCAAGGGCCTATCTTCCTCAGGCCCATCGCCTACGTCTGGTGCAGTTAGCCTCCCAGATTCAGTTAAAGTCCCAATTAACTGCTCAAGAGATGTTACAACTATTAGGCCACCTGGCTTCCACCGTGCATGTGGTTCCATATGCTCGCCTTCACATGAGGGCAGCTCAATGGACTTTGTCCACCCAATGGACTCAGGCATCAGGTTGCCTGTCAGACAAAATAACAAACTCCAGTCGCCTTTTTTGGTCTCTCCAGTGGTGGAAGTCCTCTCAAAACCTGTTGCTGGGATCCCCTTTTCAGCAACCGCTACCCCAAGCAACTCTCACAACAGATACTTCTCCAAGGGGTTCGGGAGCTCATCTACAAGATCTCTCCACCCAGGGCATCTGGTCTCCACAGGAGACTTCTCTGCATATCAATCTATTGGAACTCAGAGCAATATTCTTAGCTCTCAGAGAGTTCCATACCCTGCTCAGCTACAGGACAGTCCTCATCCATACGGACAACCAAGTAGCCATGTTCTATGTAAACAAGCAGGGCGGGACTGGCTCTCTGTCGCTTTGCAACGAAGCTTTGCGACTGTGGGCCTTCGCCAGAGAGCATCACATCCATCTTCTGGCAGTGTATCTTCCAGGCATTCAAAACTCTTGGGCGAACAGACTCAGTTGAGTTCTATTCCCACACGAGTGGTCCCTCCACATGGACCAGGTAGCCAGGATTTATCGAATTTGGGGAACCCCAGATATAGACCTCTTTGCAAGTCCGTGGAATGCCAAACTTCCCCGGTTCTGTTCCAGAATTCCGTGTCAGGGAGTTCAGGCCAAGGATGCCTTCCTCCTTCACTGGAGTCAAGACTTCCTTTATGCCTTTCCACCAATTCCCCTAATTCCCAAAACACTATTCAAGCTTCAGAGAGATCGAGGGACCATGATCCTCATAGCTCCACATTGGCCACGCCAAGTGTGGTACCCTCTACTTCTGCATCTCTCTCAAGCTCCTTCCCTGGACTTGGGCTCTGCACCAGACCTTCTGTCCCAGGAAGGGGGAACATTATGACACCCAAACCCCCAGTCGCTCCATCTCAGGGCTTGGTTGCTGAGGGCCTAGACCTTAAAGATTTTCATCTCTCTCAGCAGGTCAGAGATGTTATTCATGCCTCTAGAAAGCCTTCTACTAGGCGTTCCTATGCTTTCAAATGGAAAAGATTTACCATTTGGTGTTCAGAGAAGGGTCTAAACCCTATTGCAATACCTCTGAATTCTCTATTAGAGTATCTCCTGCATCTATCCCATGCAGGCCTGAAAACGAATTCAGTAAGAGTCCATTTGAGTGCTATTGCAGCGTCCCTCAAGCCTCTCAATGGACAACCTATTTCCTCTCACCCTCTTATAGCAAGATTCATGAGAGGCCTTCTTTTAACTAAACCTCCCATTAGACCACCTCCAGTGGCATGGGACTTAAACCTGGTTCTTGGCCAGCTTATGAAGCCACCCTTTGAACCTTTAGCCACCACCTCCTTGAAATGTCTTTCTTGGAAAGTTGTTTTTCTCATTGAAGTCACCTCAGCACGCCGCATCAGTGAATTGCAAGCTTTGGTGGCTAATCCACCTTATACAAGGTTTCATCATGATAAGGTAGTCCTCAGGACCAATCCACACTTTATGCCTAGAGTGGTCTCGCCTTTTCATCTGAACCAGGAGGTATATTTACCTGTCTTTTTTCCAGGACCTCATGCATCAAATGCAGAGAGGAATCTTCATACCTTGGATTGTAAGAGAGCTCTCGCTTTCTACTTACAAAGAACACAGCAACATAGAAAATCTTCTCAACTCTTTGTTGTTTTTGATCCTTCTCATTTAGGACTTCCAGTCTCTAAGAGAACACTGTCCAACTGGATTGCTCAGTGTATTTCTTTCGCCTACCAGAGTAGGAACATTTCTCTGGAGGGCCATGTCACAGCTCACAATGTGAGAGCCATGGCAGCCTCTATGGCTCATCTAAACTCTGTGTCCATCGACCAAATCTGTCGAGCGGCCACCTGGGCCTCGGTTCATACCTTCGCAGCCCATTACTGTTTGGACAAGGACTCCCGCTGGGATGCCTCGTTTGGTCAGGCTGTCCTCAAACACCTGTTCCATTCCTAATCAACTCCTACCCACCTACCCTGGTCGGATGCCAGAGATCCATGGGAGGAAGTGTAGCCCTCTGCAAGGGCACACAACCATGGGGTCTCTCCCTGGCATCTGCAGCTAGGGAGTCCCCATATGTGAAGACTCATTCCTGCTTGTTTCTGGAGATAGCACAGTTACTTACCTGTAACAGGTGATCTCTGGGAACAGCAGGAATAAGTCTTCACAACCCACCCACCTCCCCTAGGAGTTGTATCTCTCTATCTATCTTTCCTTTCCTCTCTCTCTCTTTGTCTCAGCTTTAAAACTCGAACTGGAGAGAGGCGGTTGGGAAAGGCGGGAAGGTAGCGCGCAGGCGCTGTGGGATGCTCCTAAAAGCTTTCTTACTGGACGCTGGGGAGCGTTCCCGCGCAGGCTCCGTCGGTACCGACGATAACCATATGTGAAGACTTATTCCTGCTGTTCCCAGAGATCACCTGTTACAGGTAAGTAACTGTGCTATTTAAGATGTGCAAGTTTTTACCATGCTAACTGTTACCATTTATTAAGACTTGCAGTAAGTGCTTACCAAACTTTAGTAAACATGTCCCTAAATTTTTTAAGGCACACTAACGAACCCAATGCACAATAATGAATGCACGCCCCTACTAAATATGGATCTACTTTGAAACAGTACACTGGCTCTTGGACTTTCCTTAATCTATGAAATTATAATGCAAAAACTGAATTGCACCTTTCCCTGTAGTCTCAGAATCAAAATGTGAAGTCTTTCATAACAACCTTCTTCTGAGCATTGCTGAGATAGTAGGAAGGATTAAAGGGTTTTTTTAAATAATTATCATCAAGTCAACTTGTTCTATGTAAAACGTTTTGCCTTGAAGGAAAGCGGTATATAAAACCAGTTAAATAAATAATAAAACTTGAAAATAAGGCTCTTCTGTAGCAGAAGATGAAATTTGCATGCCCGGCATCTTTGTCTTTAATTCCTGATGTATAAAGGTGGTAGTTATTATTGAAGAAAAAATAGTTCCCTTGTTAATAAAACAAATAATATTACACTTCAGCAGGAAAACTAAAATAATCGTTTGCGACCTAAATCAGTAAATGATGCATTGCAAGCAGGTACCAATAATCTACATCTATTCATCTTCCCTGATATTATACTGACATTTATATTCCAGAAATATATCTATTCACGAGACACCTTTCTGTTTAGAGAGGTATGTTACAGTATGTAACTAGAGCATGCACAGAATAAGGAAAAAATACATTAATTAAACTATTGAGGATGTATCTCCTGCCTCTGTAATGTATGCTTTGTGATCTGCTAGAAGCAAGTTTTTAAGTGTATTGATATATAATTGATCAATGATTAAAGAGAGAACTAAATTTGATAGAACTGGAGAGGTGACCTTGTGGTTAATCACATGACAGGGGAGTCAGGTTCTTTTGGCTTCAAATCTCATCTCTAGCCATCCATTTCTTTCCTTGAGTTGTGCAAATTACTTCATACTCTCAATAATTAGGTAGCAGTACATCATCTTCTGAAGTCATCAGCTACAGTGCACAAACCATTCCATTAATTAATAAGTATGTTTTTGTTCCTTTTTAGAAGCTATGCTGGTTTGTACTGGAATGTAAATTATTAGCATTTTAAAAACATTTGTTTAGACTCCCATTGAATGAAAGCTCAAATAGTGCTAGATTCCATTTTAAGTGGAATCAGGACAACTTGCAAAAGTCCCTTTTAGGGCTCCTTACACTTCAGTTTCTGCTGACATCTGTAATGTCTTCGACTGTTTTACAGTGAGTTAAGGAGCAAGAGATCCTTAGAGCTGCAGGATCAGTAAGGTAAACGGTAGATGCATAATTCAAGTGACATGCTCAGGGCTTGAAGAGGAAAGGGAAGGGAATAGAAGCGAGACCTGAGCCATATTAGAGAGATGAAGACAAATGAAAAGAAAGATAGGGATAAACCAGCCTAACACCACAGCCCCAGTCCATAGATATTCTATTTGTAGATGCTGAGGATGGATGCACTGGTTCCAATCTCTTCATTTAGAAATTCTATGTGTAGAACAATGTTTTTCACCCTTTGACTTTCTGTCTAGCTATTACTTGTGGAACAGTTGGAAGTAGAATGGGTCTTCATAAAAAGCAAGAGGATTTATTTATTTACAACATTTTAATTCACACTTGAGCCAAAAAGTTCAAAGCATGGAACAATAAAATAAACCTCACATAAGAATACTATCTCACATCCTCACTTCCCATCCAATAAAATCACACCAACGTAACAAATTGTCTTACTCATCCACCATAAACCATCAAATACTCTCCCTTCTCTATTCATCCCATCTCAACACAAAGGGAGAGCCCAAAGGCCTGAGCAAACAGCCATTCTTTCACCCACTTCTGATAAATAAGATACTTAATCTCCTGTCAAAGTTCCAGAGGGAGACCTCTACCAATTAAGCACCACATAGGAAAGGGCATCCTTAAAACGTCAACTTCAGCCGTGGCATCCTCGGAGCTCCCAAATAACATTGTTGGGAGGAACAAAGTGACCTTGCTGGAACATACAAATTCAATAGCTGCTTTACCTAATCCAGTTCTTCCATATAGAACCCTTTGAATACAAGACATAGGATCTGTGATAAGGAAGCTTATCATAGCTCAGGTAGGAGCTATAGAAAAGATGATGTGACTCTGAACAAGCAACCTGTCAGTTCTGGTAGAATTGAGAAAACAGAGTTTTCACATAAAAGACTACCAGTCCCAGAATACACCAGCTTTCCAGCAGCCATGAGAGGGGCTGAAGTGAGAGAATGTGTGTGCAATCAAGAGAGCTATGAGGTAATCCCTAAGCACTCATCTCAAAGGGCAGGGCTTGATTCAACACAGCTGCGCTGTGTTAGGGAGCAGCACACATTAGGAAAGAATAAGAATAGAGATTATTCTTCAGGAAACAGCTTCAAGGAGAGTTTGAAGAACAGCTTCAGCAAAAGCCAAGCAGATAGAGAGAGAAGGAAACTCTCTGGAAGGAAGAGAAGAAAGGCCATTGGAAGGTCTGGGAGATTCCAAGGCAGTACTCATACTGGGAGGTATTCCAAAAGCCAGCAGAGTCCATTGGACTGGATTCAGCCAGAGGAATGGATTGGCAGAGATAGGAATCACCAGTGGCTACCTGGAAGAGAGAAGACTGCATGTGGAAGGGACTTTCAGACCAAGGCCAGAAGGTATGTGAGAGGAGATCCAGTGTCCAGGGATCAAGATTGGAAGGCTGGACATCAGAATTGGATTACATATTGGCCAGGCTATACAGAGAGGAATAATGATAGCAGGAGAGGCTCAGGTATGAACACTGATCCAGACCCTATCTATAATAGAGAATGGCAGCAAGGGAATAAGCATTCTCATGATAGTGCCTTAATGAAAGACTCATCTGTGCCAATGTATGATAT
This sequence comes from Ichthyophis bannanicus, assembly GCA_033557465.1. Classification (NCBI taxonomy): domain Eukaryota; kingdom Metazoa; phylum Chordata; class Amphibia; order Gymnophiona; family Ichthyophiidae; genus Ichthyophis; species Ichthyophis bannanicus. The sequence continues at coordinate 414,957,051 of CM066032.1, read as the reverse complement.
TGACCCTATGATTGTTGATGCAGGGGGAAATACAGCAGATGAAACTATTTACATGGACTGTTCTTTATCTAAATACTACTGCTAGTTTTCTATGAGCAAACACATCAGCCATCACAAAGAAACCTAACTTTGTTCTTTATTTCCACTGCAAACAGCTCTTAAAGCAGGATTTGGGCTCACACAGTAGCAGCCAGCCAGCTAAAGGCTTTCAGCTGGTCCATTGATAGTAATTAGGGCTGCACCTGATTGTGTGTGTGAGCAAGGGAGAATCACTGCTGAGATCGGCGTGGAAAATAAGCAGAAGTTAACCTAACCAGCAAAGTTTATTCTTTACTTTGTGCCTTTGTATTTGGTAATTACTTGCTAAGAAAACATTAGCTAATTGCCTGACAAGCTGAAGGTTGTTTTCTGGTTTACTTTGTGACTTTTTGTTATCCCTTTAAACACTGCAAGCAAGTAACCTCATTTATAGTGCTATCAAGCATACATGTGCTGGGTGAATTAAACCCCATCAATAAAAGAAGTATTTTATTGATCTTACCACTTGGTTTCACAACTCAAATTATTGTCATCAGCTGTGTTTGGGAGTGAATGAACTACAATACCCACAATACCTTGCAAGAATCATATTAATATATGCATCGTCAAGATTGTGTAAGTTCTCACCCTAGGCAGCCGTCTGACAAATGGCGTAGTTGGCAGGATTGCTTTTGCACCAAGAGGATTTACTTGTTGTGGATTACAAATAAAAGTCAAGTTTAAAGATGTAAGAAGATTTTTTTTCCCTCGTCTGCACTTTGGAGGAAAAGTGGTTGTTCCAGGAAGCTGTCCCAGAGGAAAAGACCCTGTGCAAAGCTGGATTCATCACTGAGACAAGGTAATATGTACCTGGGCATGTCTAGTGGTGGATGTGTGTAAGCACAGGGGGTAATTGAAAAAAAAAAAAAAGTTGAAAAAAAAAAAAACCACACCTGGTTGGAAGGTGCTGCTCTTTGGTTTTTTTTTTTCTCTCTTTTCTTGCAGGGGTCAAGATGGATCCGAGGGAGATGGCTCAGTGGATGGCAGCCCAATTTTGCAAGCAGCAGGAGCTATCACAGCAGGCCCAGGACACTGCTATGAAGGCCTTAATCGAACAGCAGAAACCAGTGCTTGATCTGGTGCAAGCTCTAGTTCAGCTGCAGAGCCAAAGTGAAACAGATGCAAGACCAGCAGTTAGTACTGGTGCACCACATGTGGACACTGTGGGACTCAATCAAGGGATTGGGGCATTTAATTTTGGGAAATTAACTCCAGAAGATAATGTTGATGATTTTCTAGAGTCTTTTGAAAGAGTGGCACAGGCTTTAGCATGGCCAGAGACCCAGTGGGCAGTAAGGCTGGCAGCCTCATTAACTGGTGAGGCACTAGCAGCTTACAGAGCAATGCCAGCAGCCCAGGCTTTGATTTATAAGGAGGTAAAGGCAGCTATTAGAGATCGCCTAGGGTTGTCAATTTCAGAGTATAGGCGAATGTTTAGAGCTGTTACATTGAAAGTGGGTGAGACACCCAGGGCTCTGAGTCAGAGAATTAGAAGTCTAGCTGTAAAATGGTTGGAGCCTGAGCAAAAGACAGTAGAAATGTTATTAGATATTATAATGCTGGAACAATTTATGCTTGGGGTACCTAAAGATTTGAATGTTTTTCTTATACAGCAAAATTGCCAAAATCTTGGAGAGGCAACCATGCTAGCAGAGAGATTCTTGGAAGCCACGCAGGCTGGCCATAGAATGGGTGGCCCTCTAAAGATGGATGCTGAGGCTAAATGTGCTGTATTAGAAAAGAGAATAATTAAGAATGTTTCTGAAAATGAATGTACTGTATCAAACCAGATGACACAGTGGAATAGAAAGAAATGTTTCAAGTGTGGAAAAGTGGGACACTTAGAGAAGAGATGCCAGACACACACTAGTTTAATGGGTCTGGATTTAAAGCAGCCCAAGGAAGGATTTCTTTTGATGGTTGATGTGCAAGGAATTACCACAAATGCATTATTAGACTCTGGGGCAGACCAGAGTATGATGTCAAAAAGGCTTTGGAAGAGGATAGAGGCCCAAGAAAGATTTGTGCCTAGAACCCCTGAAAGCCAAGTTCACATCAGATGCATTCATGGTGCTGCATCATCATATCCCACCTATAGGCTAAAGGTTAAGTGCCTAGGGAAACAAGAGGAAATCCTATTAGCAGTGGTGCCTAGGCTACCCTTTGATTTGGTTCTAGGAAGAGACTGACCAAGATTTAAGCAGGGTCTAGTGGAAGGACTAGGAAAGAAGGAGGGAGAAGGTTTAATGGTAATAGCTCCCGGGCCTTTATTTGGAAGTCCTCAGACCCCAGCTAAAAAGATGGTTAAGCGTCCAGAAGACCAAGCTACCCCAAAGCAGATATTCGTCCTAAAGTACCATAAGGTCTCTGAGAAGGCCCAAGCTCCTAAGCGGGCAACCCCTCAGTCTGCTGGGTTTGACCTATGCAGCATAGAAAATGTGACTGTACCTAGCCAAGGGAGAGCCCTGGTTGACACCGGTCTCCAAGTGGAAATACCAATTGGATGTTATGGGAGAGTAGCCCCAAGGTCCGGATTAGCCCTTAAATATTTCATCGATGTGGGTGCGGGAGTAATTGATCCCGATTACAGGGGCAATATTAAAGTTCTGTTGTTTAACTTTGGACAGAATGAGTATCATGTGAAGACAGGAGACAAAATTGCCCAATTGATCTGTGAGAGGCTGGGATTTCCACCTGTGGAGGAGGTCACATCCCTAGAGAATTCTGAACGTGGAGCCAAAGGTTTTGGTTCTACTGATGTCAAAGGGGTTAAAAGCTTAGCTGCCACCTGTGCCCAAGAGAGGGAGGTGAGTGAAGAGGAAGATTTGGGACCCCAGGTATCTGATTGTAAAGAAAGATCAGAACCCCAAATAGGTGAGGACCTGACAATGGTACAACAGGAAGAAATTAGGAAGTTGCTTAAGGAATTCCCAGATGTGTTGACACCCATACCTGGGGAGACCCATTTGGTGGCCCATGAAATAATAACTCCACCTGGGAAATTGGTTCGTCAAAGGCCATACCGCTTGCCTGAAGCCAAAAGACAGGAGGTAGTGGCACAAGTCCAGGAGATGTTGGACATGGGGGTAATAGAAGAGTCAAAGAGTCCTTGGAATAGCCCCATAGTCCTGGTGCCGAAGCCTGATGGATCCTTAAGATTTTGTATTGACTTCCGGCAGGTAAACGCCATATCAGTTTTTGATGCATATCCAATGCCAAGAATTGAGGAGCTGTTAGACCAGCTGGGACAGGCTCAATACTTAACCACCCTTGATATGACAAAAGGATATTGGCAAATCCCTCTCACCAGGGAGTCGAAGCCGAAGACTGCGTTCAGCACCCCCGTTGGCCTTTTCCAGTTCAAGAGGATGCCTTTCGGACTGCATGGAGCAGCGGCTACCTGCCAAAGGTTAGTGGATCAGGTACTTCGACCCCACCAAAGTTATGCTTTTGCATACATGGATGATGTCATAATCCATAGTAACACCTGGGCGGAGCATTTGAAGAGGATCAGGGCAGTCTTGTGCTCTATGAAGCAAGCGGGAATCACTTTAAACCCAAAGAAGTGTGCCTTTGCAAATAGGGAGGTAAAATACCTAGGCCACCTAGTGGGAAGAGGAAAAATTAAACCTCTATTAAGCAAAATAGATAGCATCAGGAATTTTCCTCCTCCAACAACCAAGAAACAACTAAGAAGTTTCTTAGGACTTATTGGATACTACCGCCGGTTTATACCGCAATTCGCAGAGAAAAGTGCCATTTTCACGGATATGCTGCGAAAGAATTGTCCAAACCAGATAAAGTGGACACCAGAAGCTGAAAAAGCGTTTTCAGTATTAAAAGAAAAATTGTGTACAGGACCGGTACTGAAAGGAGTAGACTTCAAGAAACCCTTTCTGGTTCAAACCGATGCATCGGATGTAGGGCTAGGAGCAGTCCTATCCCAGTGCCATGATGGGGAGGAGCATCCTGTGATGTACCTGAGCAGGAAGTTGTCACTGGCTGAACAAAAGTATTCCACGATAGAAAAAGAGTGTTTGGCTATCAAGTGGTCAGTGGAGGCGTTAAGGTTTTACCTTACAGGGAGAAAGTTCCAGTTGGTCACGGACCATGCCCCACTTAAGTGGTTGCAGCAAATGAAGAACCACAATGCCAGGTTGACACGCTGGTACATGGCCTTACAGGCGTTTGATTTTCAGGTTGAACATCGTGCCGGGAAGTTACACAAGAATGCGGATGCACTTTCCCGTATTACGGACTGTAGAGAAGAAGTTTCACCAGTAAAACCAGTCCATAATAACTTAAGCAGGGGGGTATGTGATAAGGAAGCTTATCATAGCTCAGGTAGGAGCTATAGAAAAGATGATGTGACTCTGAACAAGCAACCTGTCAGTTCTGGTAGAATTGAGAAAACAGAGTTTTCACATAAAAGACTACCAGTCCCAGAATACACCAGCTTTCCAGCAGCCATGAGAGGGGCTGAAGTGAGAGAATGTGTGTGCAATCAAGAGAGCTATGAGGTAATCCCTAAGCACTCATCTCAAAGGGCAGGGCTTGATTCAACACAGCTGCGCTGTGTTAGGGAGCAGCACACATTAGGAAAGAATAAGAATAGAGATTATTCCTCAGGAAACAGCTTCAAGGAGAGTTTGAAGAACAGCTTCAGCAAAAGCCAAGCAGATAGAGAGAGAAGGAAACTCTCTGGAAGGAAGAGAAGAAAGGCCATTGGAAGGTCTGGGAGATTCCAAGGCAGTACTCATACTGGGAGGTATTCCAAAAGCCAGCAGAGTCCATTGGACTGGATTCAGCCAGAGGAATGGATTGGCAGAGATAGGAATCACCAGTGGCTACCTGGAAGAGAGAAGACTGCATGTGGAAGGGACTTTCAGACCAAGGCCAGAAGGTATGTGAGAGGAGATCCAGTGTCCAGGGATCAAGATTGGAAGGCTGGACATCAGAATTGGATTACATATTGGCCAGGCTATACAGAGAGGAATAATGATAGCAGGAGAGGCTCAGGTATGAACACTGATCCAGACCCTATCTATAATAGAGAATGGCAGCAAGGGAATAAGCATTCTCATGATAGTGCCTTAATGAAAGACTCATCTGTGCCAATGTATGATATTGACCCTATGATTGTTGATGCAGGGGGAAATACAGCAGATGAAACTATTTACATGGACTGTTCTTTATCTAAATGCTATTGCTAGTTTTCTATGAGCAAACACATCAGCCATCACAAAGAAACCTAACTTTGTTCTTTATTTCCACTGCAAACAGCTCTTAAAGCAGGATTTGGGCTCACACAGTAGCAGCCAGCCAGCTAAAGGCTTTCAGCTGGTCCATTGATAGTAATTAGGGCTGCACCTGATTGTGTGTGTGAGCAAGGGAGAATCACTGCTGAGATCGGCGTGGAAAATAAGCAGAAGTTAACCTAACCAGCAAAGTTTATTCTTTACTTTGTGCCTTTGTATTTGGTAATTACTTGCTAAGAAAACATTAGCTAATTGCCTGACAAGCTGAAGGTTGTTTTCTGGTTTACTTTGTGACTTTTTGTTATCCCTTTAAACACTGCAAGCAAGTAACCTCATTTATAGTGCTATCAAGCATACATGTGCTGGGTGAATTAAACCCCATCAATAAAAGAAGTATTTTATTGATCTTACCACTTGGTTTCACAACTCAAATTATTGTCATCAGCTGTGTTTGGGAGTGAATGAACTACAATACCCACAATACCTTGCAAGAATCATATTAATATATGCATCGTCAAGATTGTGTAAGTTCTCACCCTAGGCAGCCGTCTGACAGATCTTAAATTGTATCCTGAAAACAACTGGTGGCCAATGCATAATAACCATGAGGGGTGGCTAGTTTGAGCTTGTTTCTGTGCAAGATCAGTTCCTGACATTAAGTACTGCCATGATGGCCCAAGAGGAAATATCATCCGAATCTGACTCTATAAAGGCTGAAACATCTAAACTAGAGGAAGCTTGTAAAGGAACCACAACTACCTCTTCACCAGATGGCTGAGTTAAACTACTAGGAAGAACATAATATATTTTAGATACCAAAACTGAACTAAAATCTGCAATTAACAAATTCTCCTATAAGTATTTCTGAAATAATATCATCGGGGATAAATAATGAGTACGTGGAAAATTCAACAACCGGAGATTTCTAGATCGCAGAGAATTCTCCAACATCTCATCCTGACGGTGCAAAACATTAAAATCCTGCACAAAAGTAGACATCAAACTTTGGCGAGTTGCACCGTCAGATTCCAATGCTGTTAATCGTTGAGCCACCACATTCAATCGCTTATCCTGATCAGACATTTTCTGTACAGCTGTTGGTTACCTTATTTTCTGAGATAGATAAAGATAGAATTATGAGAGCATATTTTAAGAAGAAATCGGAGACGTTTTGTGGGCAGATAGTTCAGATATTCCCAGATGTGTCCAGGGCCACACAGGTGCGACGTAAATCCTTTTTAGAATTGCGTCCGCGGGTGTTGGCCCTGGGAGCGGTTTTCCATCTTAAATTTCCCCGTAAATGTGTGATATTATATCAGGGTACAAGATATGTCTTCTTTGAATCTGTTCAGTTGTCAAATTTCCTAGATAGTAAGGGAGTATAAGTATTGTTCCAGGGATCGATGGTAGTTTGATTGTATTATATTTTCTATTTCTTTTATGCTTTTTGATTTTAGATTTCCTGTTTTAATGTGAACGCACCCCCCCTTGATGTGGTTGCTCACTGTATTTCCTTTGGTGTTTGAAGGGTGGATGGGAATTGAGTTATTTTGTTTCCTGTAAAAAAAAAAAAAAAAAAAGTACTGCCATGATTTTCTGATACCTTAGAAACATAGAAACATAGAAATATGACGACAGAAAAAGACCACATGGCCTATCTAGTCTGTCCTTCCATAACAACTACAACAGTCCCCTTTTTACCTTTAGAGATCCTCTGTGTTTGTCCCATGCTTTTTTGAATTCAGTTACTGTCCTCATCTCTACCACCTCCACTGGGAGACTATTCCATGGATCCAATACTCTTTCCGTAAAGAAATATTATCCGCATATCACTCCTGAATCTATCTCCCTTCACCCTCATCCCATGTCCCCTCGTAGCAGAACTTGCTTTCAATTGAAAGAGGCTCTCTCCCTGAACATTTATGCCACGGAGGTATTTAAACATCTCAATCATATCACCTCTGTCCCGCCTTTCCTCTAAGGTGTACATATTAAGACCCTTCAGTCTGTCCTCATATGCTTTATAATGAAGACCACTAATCATTTTAGTAGCAACCCTCTGCACCGACTCCAACCTATTCACATTCTTTTGAAGGTGCGGTCTCCAGAATTGCACACTATACTCCAAATGAGGTCGCACCAAAGACTTATACAGAGGCATTATCACCTCCTTTTTTCTGCTAGCCATTCCTCTCCGTATGCACCCAAGCATCCTTCTAGCTTTTGCCGTCACTTTTTCTACCTGTTTAGCTACTTTAAGATCATCACACACAACCACGCCTAGGTCCCGCTCTTTTTTAGTGGACAAAAGTACTTCACCCCCTATACTATATTGCTCCCTTGGATTGCTGCAGCCCAAATGCATGACCTTACATTTTTTAACATTAAATCCCAGCTGCCAAATTCTAGACCATTCTTCAAGCTTAGCTAGATCCCTCCTCATGTTATCTACACCTTCCTGGGTGTCTACTCTATTGCAGATTTTGTATCATCTGCAAAGAGGCAAACCTTACCTGAAAGCCCTTCCGCTATATCACTAACAAAGATGTTAAAAAGAATCGGACCAAGGACAGATCCCTGGGGCACACCACTGATAACATCCTTCTCCTCAGAGTGAGCTCCATTTACTTGTACTCTTTGTCGCCTCCCACCCAACCAATTTCTAACCCAATCAGTAACTTTAGGGTCCATCCCTAGAGTGCTCCATTTGTTTATAAGTCACCTGTGAGGAACAGTGTCAAACGCTTTACTGAAATCTAGGGCTCTCCCTCGGTCCAACTCCCTGGTCACCCAGTCAAAGAAATCAATCAGATTTGTCTGACAAGACCTGCCTCTGGTGAATCCATGCTGCCTCGGATCCTATAATCCGCTGGACTCCAGAAACCTCACTATTTTCTCTTTCAGCAGCGTTTCCAATAATTTACTCACCACCGAAGTTAAACTAACCGGCCTGTAGTTTTCAACCACATCCTTACTTCTGCTTTTGTGTAAAGGCACCACATGAGCCTCTTTCCAGTCCTTTGGCACCACTCCCAACTCCAACAAGGCATTGAAAAGGTCAGTCAGTGGAGCTGCTAGAACGTCCCCAAGTTCCCTCAGTATTCTCGGGTGTATCCCATCCGGTCCCATCGCTTTGTCTACTTTAAGCTGAGATAGTTTCTCACAAACACAGTCTTTCGAAAATTGTTCAAGATGTCCTTTGCTTCTGTTCCTATTTGTGGGTGTTTTCTGAGGTCCTGCTCCTGGTGCTTCATCTGTGAACGCAGAACAAAAATATTTGTTAAGCAATTCCGCTTTATCCTTATCAGCTTCTACATATTCCTCCCCTGCACCCTTGAGTCTGACAATACCACTCTTGCCCTTCCTCTTCTCACTAATATATCTGAAAAATGTCTTATCCCCCCATTTTATTGCATTGGCTATTTCCTCCTCCTTTTGAATCTTTGCCTTCTTGACTGCTTTGCTAGCTTCTCAAAGTTTTTCCAAATACAGATCCTCTCTCTGTGATCTCTTGTATTTCATGAAGGCCTCCCTCTTTTTCTTCACTTTTTCAGCTACTTCTTTCGAAAACCATAGCGGTCTCCTTTTCCTTTTACCTTTATTTACCATTTTAACAAAAAGGTTGGTTGCCCTTAAAATATCCCCTTTGTTTTTCCCACTGTTTTTCTACATCCCTCAGCTGTTCCCATCCAACTAACGACTCCCTGAGGTATTGGCCCATCTTTGCAAAGTTTGTCTTCCTAAAGTCTAAGATCCTCACCTTTGAATGGATTCTAACAGCCCTAGTCCTAATACTGAACCACACCATCTGGTGATCACTGGATGCAAAATGATCTCCCACTACAACATCAGAAACACTTTCACCATTGGTAAGCACCAAGTCCAGTATGGCCCCTTCACGTGTGGGGTCTGTTACCAATCGCCTGAATAGTTCTCCCTGTAGAGAATCCAGGATCTCCTTACTTCTAGATGATACTGCAGCAGGAATGTGCCAATCAACATCTGGCATATTGAAATCTCCTATCAGTAGCACTTCCCCTTTCCTAGCATTGCTGCAACATGTCTTCAATTAACTCTCTGTCCACCTCTTCCTCTTGTGATGGAGGTCTGTATATCACACCAATGTAAATAGATTTCTCTTTTCTTCTTTCTAGTTTAACCCACAATGCCTCCCCTCTCCCTTTTAAGCTCTGTAATTCAAAAGTTTTAATAGTAGTTTTTACATATAGTGTGTCACGGTGTGGATCTAGCAGAGCCTATGGAAATAGGTAGAAATGCAGAAAGTGGATCTGACACTGACAGCTCAGAGAAACACATGGCCCAGAGTTGCTATAGGCAACACACACAAACTAGGTCACAAGGTGTGAGAACACGCCCAAGCAGCAGGAAGGCTCAGGGTTCATTAAGTAATGAAGAGCAGCTGAGAGGGGGCGGAGTTGAGGCACACACACATAAACCTAACTCACCTGAAGTTAGGGTATGTTCAGGTGGAAGTTCGGGAAGTTCAGGTGGAAGTTCGGGTTGGAGTGGAGGTTGGAGTTCAGCCAGCGTGAGAGCCGGAGAGGGAACTACCGAGAGAGCTGGAAAAGCTGAGAGGTTTAGTTCCAGAGCTGAAAGAGACAACCCAGGAGACTGCTTCAGAGAGCAGTGCACAGACACGTCTAAGCTCAGTGACGTTTATCCCGAAGGTAACAGAGGATACAGTTTGGAAGCCAGGCTTAGAAAGGCTGAGAAAGCTAATTACCCAAGCAACAGGCACAGAAGGGAAAAGGAGTTCTGGCCTGAGGATATTTTTATATCTGGAGAAAAGCTAAAGGGAAAAGGCCGTAGGAAGCTTCCGTCCTGTTCCACTTCTGTGATCTCAGCTGTACCGAGAAACCCCAGTTTGAGGGAGCAAGAAGGTAAGCTGATTGGCTCTAATAGAGGGAAAGCTGAATGCAGTAACTTTCCATGTAATTGTCAAAGTTGGTGGCGCTCTCAAGAAAGAAACTCCAGTGAATGTGGTAATTGTCCCTCACACAGTTTCACGGAGGAAGCAAGGAAGTCTCTGTGCAATGGGGAGAGACTGCTAAACAATAATACTTCTGGCTATCTGAAGGAAAGACATTTTGAAGGAGAAAGTGAAGAAATGCAGTGTGATATTCAAGGGGAACAGCCCTCAGATGAATGTATGGACTATACACTGATTATTGCTGATGATATCTCCTCTTTATGTTAAAGAGGCTGTTTAGGTGTTAGCAGTTCCCAAAGTTGAGGAGGTTACTGGAGTTCAACCACCTACTGTGCTCAAGGAAAGTCCCACTAAAGCACCAAAAAGAAAGTAACCTTGCTTTAAAAATGTACAAAAAACCCTTTTAAGAGCTCCCAGTCAGAGAGCTAACAATGTAATATAATAAAACAAACCCTTAAATCCTTACTGTTGGTTGATCTGGAGAGCTCCTGTAGGAAAGCCTGAACAGGGCAGGGCACTGGAGCCTTTTATGCAGGCCCTCAGCTGCTCTCAGGTAATCAGGCCCACTAACTCTTGATTAGGTGTTAGCAGTTCCCAAAGCTGAGGAGGTTACTGGAGTTCAACCACCATGTTTGAGATGGTATTATGTCATAACTATTTTTGTTATGATAAATCATTTTACTAAGGTTAATGTGCGTTAAGTAAAGTTAATGCACGTTATGTGCTGCAGTGGCACATAGAAATGAATGGGCAGTGGCATCACTTAACATGCATTAACCTTTAGTAAACATGCCCCTATATGTGGCAGATTTTGAGAAACAGTTCATATATAAATCTCATTGGATGACTCCTATAAAAATTTGGAGGCGTTATCTGGACATTGTGTTCTGTATATAGAGTGGTGGGGAAAGGTCATTGAAATAATTTCTACAATGGATTAATACTGTGGTGTAGAAGGTCCCTCAGATCCCTTAGAGAGAGCAAAAATGCAGGATTTAGCTTCAGTTGAAGAAAGAAAACAAATGCACATGGCTCCTGGTTTCCAGGGAAACCACAAACAGAGCAGATCAGAGGAGAGGAAAACACGCCCCTGCTGCAGTTCAGCTCATCGGTCACGAGCTGAGGCAGAACACCTGCTGGAGGGAGGGGTCAGTTTAAACCCAGGAAGCCAGAGATATAAGGGAAGCTCATTAGGAAGGAAGTTAGCACAGCCGGGAGCACAGCCGGGAGAGCAGCTGAGAACACAGCCATTAGAACAGCCACGAGTGCAAGCAAGAAAGCAGTCACGAGAAGCAGAGGATTGGCTTGGGAGTGAAGATTCAGAGGAACTAATGGTAACTGAAGATTCTCTGACCTTTGACTCAGAAAGGGAAATCAGCAGAAGAAACGAGCAGAGAACCAGTGCAAAGGAGCCAGGTAAAAGCAGCCCAGGTTTGGTGCCGTATATAAAAGGCAGCCAGAAGGGAAATGTACCAAAAGGCAGACTTGTGTGCACGTAGAAACTCCAAGGCTTGTATCTGTAGCTGATCCTGGAGGGCAGAAGGAATCTCCCATAAGAAGGCCAAAAGGTAGGCTGAGTGACTGGTATAAAAGCAAAGCTGTTTTTAAGAAGTGCTCTGATATTAGCCCAGAAGGGTGGGGCTTTACGTGTGCTGAATACTGTGGCAATTCCCAACCTTGTATAGCAGAAGGCTGCAGGGAAAAGTCTCATGCTGAAGGAATAGGTGTGTGCTTGGAAACACCCTGTAGTCAATTGCAGACATTTCCAGCTGAGAACCAATATGAACCGATGGAAACAGAACCATCTTTAGAATACCTGCCTGTTGAGTCAATGGACTGTACAATATCTGTGTCTGAGAAGATAAAACCTGGGTGCTAGGATTAAGCTGTGCAGAGAGAGAGCTGCGGGTAGCAGCTAGAAGAAAAAGCACCAAAGGTTTTGGAACAGAGAATTGCTCTTTAAGTTGGATTATGGTGATGCTGATATAGGAAGCTGTTTATGTTTCATTCTTATATTATTTCCTGCCAGAAGATACATGGCCAACTGTTCTTTATTTTCTGTTATGTAAAAGCCATTTGGAAGGGGAATTAAAATCCTGCTATTTGCCTGAACCACTCGAGCTCCACTACTCTCTTTATTTTGGTTGGTGAAAACTACAATTCCCAGGAGGCAGTGCTTTCCCCAAGCACTATTTTACTGTCCGAATAAGAGATCAGGCCGCTTAACTCTATAAGCTCAAGCTGTGGGGTAATAGCGACATTACAGGTTGGCGTAGTTTTGCGGATTTTTACGTGGATTACAAAGGACATTTGTAAAAAGGAAAAGACATCACTACCAGGCAAGGAAAACTGCTGAGCAGAGGGATCCAGAATCGCCTGACAACCGGTCAGTGGGATTGGAGGCTACTTTCTCAGTGCTGGACTCTGCACTGTGCCAAGGTAACGGTAGCTGGGCACAGGTGTGGGAGGATAATTAAGGAGAAAGGGAGCAATTGATCTACCACAGCAGAAAGCCATTGAAAAAAAAAAAAAAAAGGAAAACATTTTTTTCTTTGTTGGACCGCACTTGGTGTGTTTGTGTCTCTTGTTTTCTTGCAGGAACAGCTGATTCCATGATGGACCCACAAGAGTTGCTCCGGTGGATGTCATGCCAGTGGGACAAACAACTTGAGCTGACACGCCACACCCAGGAACAAACTGCAGCTGCCATCTGTTCACAGCAGAAACCTCTTATGGAGTTAATGGAGGCACTTCTCAAGAAGCAAAGAGAGCCAGAACCACCTGTACCCTCATTTAATCAGGGGGTAGGACTGCTAAATGGTAACGCTATGGTGCTGGGACAGTTTACTCATACTGATAACTTAGATGACTTCATAGAAGCGTTTGAACGCATTGCAGAGGCTATTAAATTGCCTGAGGAGCAAGGGGCGGTGAGATTCGCCATGTCGCTCTCAGGTGAAGCCTTAGCGGCTTATAAGTCTATGCCTGCTACGCTAGCATCTAATTATAATGAAGTTAAAGAAGCTGTCAAAGACAGACTAGGATTAACCCCTTTATTCTATAAACGCATGTTCAGGGAGGCTAAGTTAAAGCCCAATGAAACCCCTAAAATGCTGTTCCATAGAATAAAAGGCTTAGCATGGAAGTGGCTTAATCCAGGACAGAAGTCTCTAGAAGCTGTAGTAGATACAATTATACTAGAGCAGTATATGAATGTGGTACCAGCTGATGTAAAAACCTTTCTGATGCTCCAAAGTTGTAAAACTACGGAGGAAGCAGCTAGCCTCACAGAGCGGTATTTTGAAGCCGAATTGGCTAGGGCCTCAAAACCAGAAGCTCTGAAGGAGATAAAAACCTCCTACTTTAAGAGATCAGAAAAGTTTACAAGGAATAAGTTACCTAATGACAATAATGTTGTATCTGTTAAAAAAGGGAAATGTTTCAATTGTGGCGAATTGGGACATTATCGAAGGGATTGTGCGCTGCGCACAGCGCTAGTGTCTGGGGGTGTAAAACAAACACGTGAGGGATTTGTGCTTCAAGTACAAGTAGAAGGCGTTGAGGCCCAGGCACTGCTTGACTCCGGTGCTGACCAGAGCATGGTTTCCCAAAAGCTCTGGCAGGCCATCGAAGCCCACCTGCCCTCAGCACCGAGTCAAGCAGTGGGACGTGTCAAGATACAATGTGTGCATGGGGCAGTCTCATACTACCCAGTGTATAACCTAGCAGTAAAAGGGCTGGGGGCAGAAAGAGAGGTAAGGTGGCCATAGTCCCAAAGCTTTTATACGATATAATCTTAGGGAGAGATTGGCCTCCATTCAGCCAAGGGATAAAGAAGGGCCTTGGAGAGAGAAAAGGCTTGGTATCTACCCGGTCTCAGGCTGGAACCTCTACTGCTAATGTGGACCCAGCGGAAGGGATAGAAAGTTCATCCCAGGAGGGGGAGGACTCATCTGAGAGAGAGGAGGAAAGGGAAGAGGAAGCCGCAGACACCCTACCCATGCATGATGATCTGGTACAAACCTCATCAAAAAGAATTAGGAAAGGGAAAGCCGAGAGGAGGCGAGAAAGGTGGCATAGAACCCAAGGGAGGGCTGGATTAGAGGTCGGAGAGGGATTACCCTGGGTTCCATCAGAACTTGTTAAAAAGTTTCCTTCCTTTCCCCAGGAACAGAAAGATGACCCCACGTTGAAACGTGCCTTTGAATATGCACGAGAGGACAGGAACATCCTTCCTCGCTTTCTTTTGGATAAAGACGTGCTTTATCGGGAGAGTAACAACCCACATACAGGAGCTGTGAGAAAACAGTTAGTGGTGCCAACCACGTTTAAGGCCATAGTCATGCGGTTGGCCCACGATCATCCTATAGGTAGCCACAAGGGGATCCAAGGGACATTGGACCAAATCCTGGCCCGTTTCTACTGGCCAGGGGTCTTTAAAGAGACCACTCGCTACTGCGAGTCACGTCCCATGTGCCAACGGGTTACTGCCTCTAAACCGAAGGCTGTACCCCTAATATCCACACCCACGATTTCTACACCGATCTGCCGGATGATGATGGATATTATAGGACCCCTAGTAAAGACTCCACTGGCTTTCAATATGTTCTGGTAATTATAGACCAGGCGACTCGTTTTCCCTGGGCTATACCCCTTAGAAGTACCTCAGCTAGGACAATAGCGTTGGAATTAGTTAAATTGTTCTGTGAGGTCGGTTTCCCACAAGAAATGCTCACTGACCAAGGGAACAACTTTATGTCGAAGTATCTGGCCACAGTATGGGATGCCTTTGGCATACATCATGTGTGCACGGCGGCCTATCATCCCCAGTCCAATGGGCTGGTTGAAAGGATGAACCAGACTATTAAACAAATGCTAAGGAGGGGCCTGAACGGTAAGATGACCGAATGGGATACTTTATTGCCATTTGTTTTGTATGCGTGCCGTGAACACATACAGACATCCTTAGGGACATCGCCCTATGAGTTGTTGTTTGGCAGGGCTCCCAGAGGGATTTTGGATATATTGCATGAGCAGTGGTTGGAACCGGACAGAGAGGAAATGGGCGTACCCCAGTTTCTCAGGGATTTGAGAAATCATTTAAAAATGACGTCCCAAATCTCCTTGGAGAATCTGCAGGCTAGTCAGATTCGTCAAAAACAGTATTATGATCGAGGAAAGAAACCTCGCCAACTGGAGGTGGGAGATAAGGTGATAATATTGGTAGCTGACGTAGGACCCAAGTGTGAGTCTCATTGGAAGGGCCCATGTACAGTTGTAAAGAAGGTAGGTCCTGTCCCTTACACTGTAGAAAATGATAAGGGGCGCCGCCAAACATACCATGTGAATGTTTTAAAACCATGATTAGAAAGGTCAGCAACAGTGAGATTGGCTACTATAGAAAAACACGTGAACCCAGTATCCAGGATTATGTGCTGTCCGTTAAAGTATACGGCAGCCCGTAATATCTTAAGGGGGGGATATGTGGTGTAGAAGGTCCCTCAGATCCCTTAGAGAGAGCTAAAACGCAGGATTTAGCTTCAGTTGAAGAAAGAAAACAAATGCACATGGCTCCTGGTTTCCAGGGAAACCACAAACAGAGCAGATCAGAGGAGAGGAAAACACGCCCCTGCTGCAGTTCAGCTCATCGGTCACGAGCTGAGGCAGAACACCTGCTGGAGGGAGGGGTCAGATTAAACCCAGGAAGCCAGAGATATAAGGGAAGCTCATTAGGAAGGAAGTTAGCACAGCCGGGAGCACAGCCGGGAGAGCAGCTGAGAACACAGCCGTTAGAACAGCCACGAGTGCAAGCAAGAAAGCAGTCATGAGAAGCAGAGGATTGGCTTGGGAGTGAGGATTCAGAGGAACTAATGGTAACAGAAGATTCTCTGACCTTTGACTCAGAAAGGGAAATCAGCAAAAGAAACGAGCAGACAACCAGTGCAAAGGAGCCAGGTACAAGCAGCCCAGGTTTGGTGCCATATATAAAAGGCAGCCAGAAGGGAAAGGTACCAAGAAGGCAGACGTGTGCACGTAGGAACTCCAAGGCTTGCATCTGTAACTGATCCTGGAGGGCAGAAGGAATCTCCCATAAGAAAGCCAAAAGGTAGGCTGAGTGACTGGTATAGAAGCAAAGCTGTTTTTAAGAAGTGCTCTGATATTAGCCCAGAAGGGTGGGGCTTTACGTGTGCTGAATACTGTGACAATTCCCAACCTTGTATAGCAGAAGGCTGCAGGGAAAAATCTCATGCTGAAGGAATAGGTGTGTACTTGGAAACACCCTGTAGTCAATTGCAGACATTTCCAGCTGAGAACCAATATGAACCAATGGAAACGGAACCATCTTTAGAATACCTGCCTGTTGAGTCAATGGACTGTATAATATCTGTGTCTGAGAAGATAAGACCTGTGTGCTAGGATTAAGCTGTGCAGAGAGAGAGAGCTGCGGGTAGCAGCTAGAAGAAAAAGCACCAAAGGTTTTGGAACAGAGAATTGCTCTTTAAGTTGGATTATGGTGATGCTGATATAGGAAGCTGTTTATGTTTCATTCTTATATTATTTCCTGCCAGAAGATACATGGCCAACTGTTCTTTATTTTCTGTTATGTAAAAGCCGTTTGGAAGGGGAATTAAAATCCTGTTATTTGCCTGAACCACTCGAGCTCCACTGCTCTCTTTATTTCGGTTGGTAAAAACTACAACTCCCAGGAGGCAGTGCTTTCCCCAAGCACTATTTTACTGTCCGAATAAGAGATCAGGCCGCTTAACTCTATAAGCTCAAGCTGTGGGGTAATAGCGACATTACAATACGCATAAAGAACATTTGATGTTTCAATATTGTGTGATTATGATAGAACAACAGTTTCTTTTTGGATGTGAAGATTATTTGGCATGGTTCATTAATATTAATCACTTTACACCATAAATCAGTGAAAAGGAATAATTTGCTTAAATTTGGAAGTTTTCATCCTTATAAATTGAAGACAAGATTACCAATCAGCCAATTTTTATGCATAAGGAAACAAGAAAAATGGTTAATGGAGAAGTACTATATGCAAATAGGAAATACTCTTCCAAGGTCATAAAAAAAAGACTTACTTGAGAACATTATATGCAAATAGGGATTTATTGCTATCATCTCAATCCACACACAAGAAGCTTGAATGACATTCATGTTGCGTTTTATCACATGAGTTACTCACATTGCACCAATAGTGCATAAGTATTGGCACATTTTGAATTGACATGAATGAATGAGCAGCTCATAATAGCATATAAGAGGGACCAGAATATAGATGAATTGGTCAGTAACCCAATTCCGTGGATTATGTCACAAGCTGTAGTAGAGGGCCAGAAAGGGCATTATGCATGAGGACATTGTGATCATTGCATATCAACATTAGAAGGATCTGAATGGTGGTGTCCACAAACTGGGCAACTGGTGAGAAGTTGGTGTTATTCAACATGCATATCAACATATTACATGCTGTACATTATGATTTGTCCCTCGGATAAACTATATGTGGAATGTACAAAAAGATTGATCAAGGCAAGGATTTATGAATATAGATTGCGGTTGCACATACAGACAACATTGGCATCAGCGATAGATCATTGTCTGTCTTATGATCACAATTTTGAACAGTTGTAATGACGAATAATTGGCCATGTTCCCCAGCAATGGAGAGGAGGGGATCAGCAAGCTAAATTAAATTACAAAGATCAGAAGTGGATATTTGAATTAAATGAGGAAATAGAGTGGCATAGTTTGATTTGATATGGAATCTCGAGAGATCACTCTTGTAGGATCTGGTCCCTTTAAGAGAAAAAAACAACAAAGCTGCCAATCGGTGGGTTTAAAAATATGCTGTGACCATTTGTGCTTAAGTCTGAATAGTTGGAGAGGATTCAACAATGAGAATTGTGCAAAATAATTAATAATGCTGAAGACAACATATGGTTTACAAAGGGGATCGAAGATTTCATAAGTAAACCCTGATGCATAACTCAGAGAGTGCTTTATTAATTTATTTAACGCTTTTTCTATACTATTTTTCTACAAGTCAAAATAATTTACAATAAACTAAGGGGTATGTTTACTAAACCCTCTTAACGTGCGCGCCGCGTTAGTCTGCAGGATGCCATAAAAGGAGTGGGCGGTCCGGTCAAAAGTAGCAAAATGGGATTAGTGTGCGCTGCGCTGCTCGCTCTTGTGCGCCACGCACAATAGCGTCTGAGAAACGCACGCGGGAAGCATAAGCAGGTGCACTGATGAACAAACAGAGGAACAGGGCTGCAGTACACTGGTGAAGACACTGACAGATGGTGCAGGGATCATGGGTTCAATCCCCCACTGTGCCCAATGAATAAGGCTGGCTGAGGCACTGCCATTTATGTGTAATATTGCATTATGAGGCTTTTTAATTTTATTTTAATTACTGCTGCTAGCAAACTCACTCTGAAAGCGCTGTAACATAAGGTGCTGCATAAGGCACCCCATAAGGTACCCCAGAGGGCACATTTTAAAGTGCACTGTCTGCCACGGCACCCTACGATGTTGCTTAAAGAGTGGCCTATAGGGCGCCATATAGGGTGCCCTATGAGGCACAGCAAGGTCATAGCACTGTTTTTGATGGCAGCACTGTGCATTTAAACGCATGAAAATCTTAAGTAGGTGCGTTGACATGCAAGGAGGAACAGCAGTGTAGCACAATGGTTAAGGCAGTGACTGATGATGCAGGGATCATGAGTTTGATCCCCAGTGTGCCTAATACTTAAGGCTGGCTGAGGCCTCAGCTTTGACATGTAAGTATTGTTTCCTGCCACGCTTTATTTGTATTTTATTAATTCCTGCCAACAAACACACCCTCACGTGCTGTAACCTAAGGTGCCGCATAAGGCACCCTATAAGGCACTACATAGGGCACATTATAAAGTGCACTGTCCGCCACGGCACCCTATAATGTCCCCTGTAGGGCACCTTATAAGTCGCTCCATAGGATACTGTATAGTGCACCTTATATGGAGGGTAACCATAAGGTGTCCTATAGGGCGCCCTATAAAGCGCCCTCTGAGGCACCTTATGGGTACAGTATGCTGAGGGTACTTTTGCTGGCAGCACTAATGTACATTAAAAATAGATAATGCTTTGGACAGCCCTATCAAATAACCCCACTGTGGGTTTGAAACCATGACCTCTGACTCCACAGGCAGTGAAGTAACCAGTGGGCTACAGCTCTATAGCTGCTAGCAAGCCCCTGGCTGGCTGCAGAAGGACTGCACGTCACCACACAGTCTGCTGTGGTCACCAGGATAGGGTTAGCCCACCCGTACCCATGATGCACTGCACATGCAAATCAGTCGTCTACAGATGAACACAAGATGGGGTATGCACCCCCACAGCACCTCAGCCTGGTAGGGGGAACTGACCATGTGTGTTACTGGCACAGAGTAGCTACACACTGTCACATTGTGCGGGTACTGTGCTCACCCTGAGGGTGCGGTGAGGCGCCCAGCACCAGGTCCACAGCACCTTCCATAGCAGAAACAAGCCATGCTGTAGGTCCCCAGCAGTGCTAGTGTGTGAGATAGGTAGTTCCTGCAGACACACTTTGAATACATCTGTATTTCTCAGTCAGGTTTGACCCTTATGGACCCATAAGCAGATTATGTACCATCACCCAGCCCACCCTCTGGAGCTGTGGGTGGGAAACAGGGTCTCCCACTGACCGATCCACGTTTTACATCTCTGCAATGGCAGCAGTAGAGGGGACCACCAACCACAGTCTTGCTGGGGAACAGACACCCTACAGGGCAGTCAATGCAGCTCTGTACACATCTATAAAGCAATGGCAGACAGTCATTAGGCCTGGAAATACTCAGCTGCACCCCACCACAATCTGATATTCCCCTGCAACAAGCCTGCAACCACTGCACCCTGAAAGGTGTTCCAGCAAGACACATACTAGCTGCAGATGGTCTGATAGCTAGTCCATAGGGCATGTTCCTGGAGGAGATGCATGCACCCAGAACTGGGATGTCAGCATACACACCAAACAGATAAGTCAGTGATTGGGCCCCAAAAAGGAACCCATAAATATCACATGAAAGAAACACTATATAGCACTATGGGGGAGCGTAGCCATGCCATCATGGTCACTGCTCAGTCAGGGTGAGAGTGATCTCCCAGCAGAACATGCTGTGGCCACCCTATCTGTGCAGGTGGTGGCCGGGCACTACAATATCCCAGCCAGTGTCCTATGCACTGTCAGATGCATCCTGGCCAGGCCACCCAGTCCGGGCTATACCCATGGTACCTTGATCCTCATTATGCACATTGGCAGGCCAATACTGTCAACAGTGTTGGCAGTGTGGGCTGTCGAGGGTGTTTGCAGCCACCACACACTGGATAGACAGACACACACTCCCACACCTATGCCAGCATTGTGCTACTATAGAGGTGTTTAGCAGTCCTGGCCACCACACCAGTCCTGGGCACAGTGCAGGCATGGATATGGTACGCAATACTGGTGGGGGGGTCACTCCCCAGGGTGGTAAACACTGTCAGAGACCAGACCTGAAGCACACTCCACAGACATCAGAAAGGTTGCTATGATGGAGCTCAATCAGCAAACTGTGCTTAACGTAGGAATTGCTATCTGCCAGTAATCATAGCAAACTTTTGATAGCTGTGTACCGTATTCCCAGGTGTAGGGTGGCATTGCTAAGGTATGCAAGTGCTAGTATTGGGAGATGCACTCAGGGCCCAATGTCCTGCCTCTCCAGGAGGCATTGGCTAATGGAGCCTGTGGGTGTGGGTGTGTCTGCCCCTGCTGGCTGCTGCTTTACGGCAGAAGTTCCCAACTCCAGTCCTGGTGTGCCAAACACTGTTCGGGTTTTCATGCTGTCCCTCATGAATATGCATGAGATACATCTGCATACCATGGGGGTGGTGCATAGATATGCAGCACAGGCATCTTTATTAGAAGCAGCATGGAACCTGAATGGTGTTTGGCCCTCCAGGACTGCATTTGGGAGACTCTGCTCTAGGTAATGCGCCTGTTTATGGTGTCTTTGCTCTGTAGGGTAAAATATAGGTGTTTTGGACATGTTTACGTCATCTGCAATAAAGGCTCTGTCTGTATTAGCACGTTGTAGTAGTGGGTAAAATATGGGGACTGGGTTGGCAGGCACCATAGCTGGGACTTGAACCTGTGACCTTCTGCCTCCAAACACACTGGTTGTGTGCACTGCACCACCGTGTTGCCACAGAGACAGTGTATTCCCTGGTGATACCATGACTGTTTGTCCAGCAGGGCCTGTCTGTTGCAGTGCATGGCACCCACCTACACAGGGCTAGGCCATGGTCTGCTCTGGGCAGCTACCACTGCCCCCCTCCACCACCAGTACCCCTCTGCCACCATGCTGACATGCCCTTCTGCTGGTGGTGCTGGTGGTGTGCAGTCTCAAGCCATCCAGTGTGCAGGTAGGTGGCTGCCTATGGTGCGTGTTCTGGGGTAGGGGTGCCTGCATAGACGTCCACGCTTCTCCCCAACACCGCCTACCAATGTTCTGTGCCCTTGGAGGTACCTGCTGGGTACTATCCCCTGTGACACTGTGATAAACACTCTCATGCCCATGTTGGGCCCTCATCAGTTGCTGTCTGGCTGCTGTACAGTTTCAGCATTCCTAAGTGCCACCTAGGCATCTGCCTAGTCCACACTGTGCCCCAGCTGCACCACAGCATGTGCCGCCTGCAGCCCTCTGTATCCCCTTTCCCAGCATCTGTCCAGTTGCCCATTCCGGCATGCCCGCCCTGCTGTTGTGGGACATGTGCATGCCATAGGAAACCTGTCCAATGGAGAGGGAAACCCTGATCAGTGCTATTTCACTGTGGAATCATTCACCTTGTATGGGGACGGAGCGTAGACCCTTCCAAAATTCATATCTTTTTTGGGGGGCTTTCTTGGGAGTGTTTTTTGATGTTTCCCATTACTATCACTATTGCCCAGCTTGATTATAATTTTTTTTTATTTTGTTGGGGTCATTTTCAATGTTTATTTGCACTTTGTTCCGTGCACATGTATCACACTTATCACTTTTTTTGTAGGTTTCCCTGGTTTTGCTGTACATTGCTGACATAAATGGTTTCTTTTCCCTTTAAATCAGCTCTAACGCGAGGTATTCACTTGCGTTAGTTTTGGCCTCGGATTTCACATCGTTAGTGTGCGGGGAGCCTCTCCCCTCCCACTCTCCACCCATTGACCCCTTCTTTCCGCCCCTGGGGAGCCTTCCTCCGCCCTCCGGGAGCCTTTCCCCGCCTTCAGCGCTTGTTTGCGCCGCTGCGCGCGTGAGTGTGCACTACGGCACATTTGTGCCCCATAAAGCGTCATTATCGCGCTCTAAGGTACCTTAGCGCGCAATAATTTCACAGCGTGCACGTTAAGAAGGTTTAGTAAACATACCCCTAAGTACAATTGAACATCGTAAAGTATCCGTGAACTGTCTTACAGATAACGATAACATGAACAATGGGTAACAGTTTAGAAACAATAAACTAGGTACATTTGAACATCACAAGATATCCATGAACTGTTTTGCAGGTAATGATAACGTGACCAATAGATAACAGTTTAGAACTAGCCTGGATTGGCTATGATAACTTCTGTACAGAGCCATGAGTAATGGCTTTCTTTGATGTCTTATTGGTATCCTGTGTAGATGCTGTCTTGTGCGGGTTTTTGATGCTCTTCTGTGGACAATGGGGATGTGGCAGGTGATATTGTTGCAGTCGATCTTGGGATAGGATGCTTTGGTGTCTGGTGAGCATGAGGTCAGTGTGATTTTGGATTGATGTGATCAAGCTGATATGTGTTTATTCTTATTGGAGGTCTGGGCTATAGGATTCTAAGTGGTGAGTTTTTAGCTTCTTGTTTAAATCTGCTAGTACCTCTATGACTCTTAGATCGGGTGGCAGGGAGTTCCAGTTGGCTCAAGTGTAGAGCATGAATGCCTGGTTGCATGAGACCTGTTTGCTCTTAGATCTCTGGGGTAGTAAGGCAAGGAGATTCTGTGTGCTGTATCTTTTCAATCTGTCACTCTTCGGTTTTCTTATTAGTGTCTGTAGGCATTTCGCTGACTGGTTGTGTATTATCTTGAATGTGATGAGTATCATTTTGTATTTGATTCAGGTGATGGGGAGTCAGTGCAACTGCTTTAATATGTGAATGATATGGGTGTGCCGTGATGTTTTATAGATGATCCTTGTTGCTGTATTTTGCACCAACTGGAGTGGGAATAGTATGTTCTTGGGAAATCCTTGATAAATTATGTTACTGTAGTCTACTAGGGAAGTTATTATTGCTTTGCATACTGTATGTAAGTCTTTGGGTTTTGGGGGGGCATAGATTCCTCAGTATTTTCAGTTTATAGTAGACTGATCTGATGGTGCTTTTGATTTGAGCTTCTAAGTCTAGGCCTTGGTCAAGGATTATTCCCAGGTATTTCACTTACGTTTTGACTTGGAGTTATGTGTCAGCTATTTTAAGTATTTGGTGGCTTAAAGGTTCTGTATTTAGTCACATGAAGGACCTCTGTCTTTTTGTAGTTGATGGAGAGTTTATGTAGGTGCAGCCATTGTACTACTGCTCTGTTTGTGGAAAATGGTTGCATATAGAAACATAGAAATATGACGACAGAAAAAGACCACATGGCCTATCTAGTCTGTCCTGCCATAACTACAACAGTCCCCTTTTTACCTTTAGAGATCCTCTGTGATTGTCCCATGCTTTTTTGAATTCAGTTACTGTCCTCATCTCTACCACCTCCACTGGGAGACTATTCCACGGATCCACTACTCTTTCCGTAAAGAAATATTTTCGCATATCACTCCTGAATCTCTCTCCCTTCACCCTCATCCCATGTCCCCTCGTAGCAGAACTTGCTTTCAATTGAAAGAGGCTCTCTCCCTGAACATTTATGCCACAGAGGTATTTAAACATCTCAATCATATCACCTCTATCCCGCCTTTCCTCTAAGGTGTACATATTAAGATCCTTCAGTCTGTCCTCATATGCTTTATAATGAAGACCACTAATCATTTTAGTAGCCACCCTCTGCACCGACTCCATCCTGTTCACATCCTTTTGAAGGTGCGGTCTCCAGAATTGCACACTATACTCCAAATGAGGTCGCACCAAAGACTTATACAGAGGCATTATCACCTCCTTTTTTCTGCTAGCCATTCCTCTCCATATGCACCCAAGCATCCTTCTAGCTTTTGCCATCGCCTTTTCTACCTGTTTAGCTACTTTAAGATCATCAGACACTACCACGCCTAGGTCCCGCTCTTCTTTAGTGGACAAAAGTACTTCACCCCCTATACTATATTGCTCCCTTGGATTGCTGCAGCCCA
Organism: Ichthyophis bannanicus; assembly: GCA_033557465.1. Classification (NCBI taxonomy): domain Eukaryota; kingdom Metazoa; phylum Chordata; class Amphibia; order Gymnophiona; family Ichthyophiidae; genus Ichthyophis; species Ichthyophis bannanicus. The sequence goes on along the minus strand of CM066032.1, from coordinate 414,932,352 downwards.
AATGCATGACCTTACATTTTTTAACATTAAATCCCAGCTGCCAAATTCTAGACCATTCTTCAAGCTTAGCTAGATCCCTCCTCATGTTATCTATCTATCTATCTATCGTGATTTCATCAGCGTAAATTTGATAGTGAATCTTGTGACTTTGGACTGGTGAGCACAGAGGCTTGAGGTAGATGTTGAAGAGTAATGAGGAGAGAGAGGAGCCTTGGGGTACTCCTTGCCATTAGGAGAATGGGGGTAATCTTTAGTGCTGATTTTTATCTGCTGTCTATGGTCCGCTAAGTAGGAGTGAAACCATTTGATAGCCATGTTTGGGCTGATATCCTGGAATGTGTTATGTAACCTGTGGTGGGATATAGAGTTAAATGCTGTGAAGATATCCAGGAATAGGAGAATGAAGCCTTGTCTAATGTTTTCTTTGCCAGTAATAAGCCTGTCTAGTAATGAAGTGAGTAGGGTCTCTACACCATGGCCTGTTCTAAATCTGTGTTGGTGCTGATTAAGTGGGGAGCTGTTTTTTTGTAATTTTGTAGTTGGCTTTGTACAACCTTTTCAATAATCTTTATGATGAATGGGATACTGGAGATGGGTCTGAAGGAGGTTGGGTGTTGGGTCTAATTTGGCGCTCTTGAGTAGTGGTCTGACTGAGGTTTGTTTTAATGAGGGAGGCATATAACCCTGGGTTAGTGAGGCTTGCACAATTTTTAGGATGCAACAAACAATTTTTAGGATGAGCAATATGAAGTGTGGTCTTCTGATGTTTATCCAAGAGACTGGGCATGGATCTAAGGGGGAGGTTGTTGTGCTGAGATTGGATCTACAGTCGCGTTGTATGGCGGTAACTGTGTTGAAAGTGGCCAGGCATTATGAGGACTGTCCTGGTAGTTACATGGGAGAAGAGTGCATTTTTTGGCACTGTCTGATTTGATACAAAGATGATGTGCCATCTCGTGTTGGCTTGGGGTGCTATTGGCTTTTTGATGAACAGGATCTCGTATAAGTGCTTTGGCTATGTCAAATTGTTCCCTGAGTTTGTTAATGGAGTTCATGATCAGCTTGGTGTGGTACTCCATTTTACATTTATTAGTTAGTTATACTTAACTATTCTCTTTGTTTTTGTTAAGTATTTGGTCTGCAGGTGGAGGTCCTTGGAGCTTCTCCCTTTGCACTCAAGATATTGGAGGTTGCGTTTTAGGTCCTTTAGTGATGTGGAATACCAAGGGGTGAGGTGGCATCGCATGGTGTTGGTGATGCTTTCCGGCGTGAAGGTTGCTGAGGCTATAGTGTTGTTCCATTTATCTACTAGGGTGTCTATGTGGGCTTCAGATGAATTGGTTGTGAATTGTGGTGACACATCATGAAGGAAGGATTAATTGTTGAATGGACAAAATCTGCAGTTCATAGAGGTTGCTTCGGGTATTAGTTCCAGGATGGTGGCATGTGGTAAGGTGAAGCTTATTAGTCTGTGGTCAGACCAGGGGATTGGCGATATGGTGGAAGGGTGATTGAGCGAGTGTATTTGCTAAGCAATTTGGGATGAAGATGAGGTCAATGGTTCCTCCTCAGTGATGAGTTGGTTATAATGCAATGCTTCCATGCGTTCCATGAAGGAGGAAGTTTGTTTTTTGGATGTGGAGGACAAGTTCATGTCCAACAGGTTCCAAACTAAGAGATTTAAAAGTTTCCTACCTGCGTAATCTGTAAGTAATATAGTATTATGATATATATTATTATTTCTTGATGCTCTTCCAAAATAAATGTGTTTCTGAAGAAACCGCCGTTGTCTTACACTATTAAAAAATGCATTTAAATTTTACCAAAAGGATAGAACAGCACACGCCATAATGAGCGCTTATACAGCTTGCTTAAACCCTTTACTACTGTTTTTCATTTTTCTTCCTAACTCGCCCTTATTGTGTCTACGCAGGTAGGAAACTTTTAAATCTCTTAATTTGGAACCTGTTGGTTCTGCGTTTTGTATGGATAGTTCAGTAAACCATATAGCAACTCTAGTAATGCTATATGGTATATCTGAATAAACCGAGTTTTAGCACTGTGTTTATAATTAAGATAGATATTATATAGTTCTCCTAATGGGGTATGTTCAGTAATACAAATTTTGGAGATTGCAAGAAGCATAATTTACTTGAATCTGAGCAATGATGTTTGTCGTTCCACTGATTCCTTTCTTTGTGGTAGTTTCTTCTTTTTATTATTATTTTTAATCCCCTTTATATAATTTTTTTTAAAATTTTGTTTTGTTTCTTAATAAGGGTTTACATAGTGATTGTATACATATTCATGTCATCCTCTCAATGGTATAGAATGAATTGATACAGAGGTGGGTCTTCGTTGTTATTATTGCATACTATACTTTTGATGTTTTCAGTTATATGATGTTATTTGATATGTATTAATTTGTTTTATTGTATTTTACTTATATATGTATAGGTTTTGCCTAATTTTCCGACTTATACAGTTACTGTGCTGTATTACATTTTGTATCACATTTTCATTTATACTCATGTTTTCATTAGTTATATCAATGGTTATGGTATAATAGTTCTTTTTATGATTTCCTATGGTTAATTCACTTTTAATTTTTTAACTTTTTAATTTTGTATTGATACATTTTATTATTTTTATACTTGTTTTTATTTGTTTAGTTAAGCCAGCTTAGCCCCTGATGAAGGCAGAACGAAAAACGGCCTGTGTCGGGCCAGTGGCTTAAGTGATTCAATAAAAGATAATTTTCCTCTGCTTTCCACGTTTTTGGACTGGGTTTGTTAGTTGCATGTGGAATTGTGCTTTGTTGTAGGTGGTAGAGATGAGGACAGTATCTGAATTCAAAAAAGCATGGGACAAACACAGAGGATCTCTAAAGGAAAAAGGGGACTGTTGTAGTTGTTGTTATAGAAAGACAGACTAGATAGACCATGTGGTCTTTTTCTGTCATCATTTTTCTATGTTTCTGTGTTTCTATACGTTAGTTTATTAGGATGTTATCTGATTTTGTGAACCATGTTTCTGTTACGCACTTTAAATCAATGTTGTAGTCTTTAGTGTTGGTATTTTGTTGCGGGCCAAATGAGTGTTGATTTGAACACATTTTAGTATTGTGTTGCCATATGGCTGTTGTGTATGGTCTTGCATGGAGGCTGTGAGGTTGTTGGTTTTGATTTTGATGAAGGATCCTGGCTTCTTGCCTCAGGGTATGTTTGTGAGACTCCTGGATGTTTTGTTTCATTTGTCTCTGGGTATGGATTATGAGGATGGTACCATAGTGATGAGTGTGTGAGGAGCTCCCTGTATTACTGCAGTTATATATAGGAGGGTAATGAGATGCTCGTGGGGGAGCATGTTTTAGAATTTGTGGAGATAGTGTCAGTGGAGCTGAACACACATATTTAGAATGTGTAGAAGTCTGTTATAGGGAAGATCCTATAGAGGTGGCCAATTGTTTTACTGCTGTGTGTCCCTTGAAGTGTAAGGGAACTTCTTACCATCCTTCTGTTCTTGTTTTGGGAGTTTCACTCTTCAGTCCACTTTAAGGGCCATGTCTAAGGGTCCTTAGGTGCAAGCCCACCAGCATGGGTGCACCTGGAGTTCCCTTCCTTTTGTGAGGCTGCATCAGTGACTCCTCATAATGCTTTGGGTTGCGGGGGAGTTAGATACTGCATGTGCTCTGGGCCCCTGTCCTTTGTACAGCTTCCCTGGGCTGCATGAGTTATGTGACCCGGGGGGCAGGCTGTTTGGACCCATAGGCAAATTATGTAGTACCACCCAAACTGCCCTCCAGAGCTCAGGATCTCCCACCAACAGATCCACATCACTATCAACCTAGGTTGAGCTGGGGGGACAGACAACATACAGGGCAGTCCATACATTTCTGTACACATCCATATGGTGATAGCAGACAGACAGGAGGCCTGGAAATGCTCAGCTGCCCACCACCACTATCTGACATTCTCCAGCAGCAAGCACACTGAATCTGCAGCCGCTGCACCCTGCAAGGTGTTCCAGCCTTACACATACTAACTGCAACCAGTGTGCTAGCTAGTCCATAGTGCATATTACTGGAGAAAATGTGTGCACCCAAAACTGGGATGTCAGCATACCCACCAAACGGATAGATTAGTGATTGGGCCCCAAAAGGCAACCCATAAATATCACTTGAGAGAGATGCTGTTAGCACTATGGGAGACCTAGCCATGCCATGGTGACTGCTCAGTCAGGGTGAGAGTGACCTCCCAGGAGGACATGCAAGGGCCACCCTGTCCATGCAGCTGATGGTCGGCCACTACAATGTCCCAGCCATTGCCCTATGCCCTGTGCTCATGCATCCTGCCCAGGCCACCCTATCCGAGCTATACCCACAGTACCTTGCTCCTCATTATGCACATTGGCAAGCTAACACTTGACACATTGCAAACAGTGTGGGCTGAGTAAGGTGTTGCAACCAGCACACACTGGATGGACAGACAAACACTCCCACACCTATGCCAGCATAGTGCTACTGTAGATAGTTTTTGCAGTCCAGGCCAACTCAACAGTCCTGGACACAGCGCAGGCATGGCTATGGTATGCAATACTGTTGGGGTCACTCCCCAGGGTGGTGAACACTGTCAGACACCAGACCTGAAACACACTCCACAGACATCAGAGATATTGGTATGATACAGCTCAATGAGCAGATTGTGCTTAAGTTAGGAATTGCTATCTGCCAGTAATCATAGCAACATTGTGATATATGTGTACTGTATTCCCAGGTTTAGGGTGGCATTGCTAAGGTCTGCACGTACTAGTATTGTGAGATGTACGCAAGGCCTGATATCCTGCCTGTCCATGAGGCTTTGGATAATGGAGCCTGTGGGTATGGTTCTTTCTGCTCCTGTTGGCTGCTGCTCTAGGGCAGAAGTCCACAACTCCAGTCCTGGTGGGCCATACACTGTTCATGTTTTCCTGCTGTCCCTAATGAATATGCATGAGATATATCTGCATACCATGGGGCGGCGCATGGAAATGAACCACACGCATCTTTATTAGAAACAGCATATAACATGAATGATTTGTGGCCCTCCAGGACTGCATTTGGGGGACTGTGCTCTAGGTAATGTGCATGTTTCTGGTGTCTGTGCTCTGTAGGGTAAAATATAGATGTATTGGGCATGTTTACGTTATCTGCACTAAAGGTTCTGTCTGTATTACCACATTTGTGTGGTGGGTAAAATGTGGGGACTGGGTTGGCAGGGCCAACAGCTGGGATTTGAACCTGTGACCTTCTGCTCCTGAAGGCACGGGCAGTGTGCACTGCACCACCCTCTTGGCACAGAAGCAGTGCATTCCCAGAGGAGTCCATGGCTGTTCGTCTGACAGGCCCTGTCTTTTGCAGTGCACGGCACCCACGTGAAGAGGGCTAGGCCATGGTGTGCTGTGGGCAGCAGCCACTGCCCCCTCCAACACCAGTAACCCTCCGCCACCATGCTGACATGTCCTTATATTGGAGACAGCTTGACACGTGAATGATTTGTGGCCCTCCAGGACTGCATTTGGGGGACTCTGCTCTAGGTAATGCGCATGTTTCTGGTGTCTGTGCTCTGTAGGGTAACATATAGGCGTTTGAACCATGTTTATGTTCTCTGCAAAAAAGGTTCGTCTGTGCTTTCACAGTTTAGTGGTGGTTAAAATATGGGGACTGGATTGGCAGTAGCCCCAGCTGGGATGTGAACTTGTGACTTTCTCCTCCTGAACACACTGGCTGTGTTCACCACACTACACTGTGGTCACAGAAATGATGCAGTCCCTGGAGATGCCATGGTTGTGTGTCAGACAGAGCCTGTCTGTTGCAGTGCATGGCACTCACCTACACAGTGCTAAGCCATGGTCTGCTCTGGGCAGCTGCCACTGCCCCCTCCGCCACCGGTACCCCTCTGCCACCATGCTGACATGGCCTTATATTGGAGACAGCATAAAACCTGAATGATTTGTCGCCCTCCAGGACTGCATTTGGGGGACTCTGCTGTAGGTAATGCACATGTTTATGTGGTGTGTGCTGTTTAAGGTAAAATATGAGCATTTCACCCACACTTTGGTTCTGGGCAGCAAAGGTTCAGTCTTTACTACACGTGTTTTTAGTGGGAAAAATATGGGGAATATATTGGCAGGAGCCACAGCTAGGATTTGAACCTGTGACCTTCTGCTCTTGGACACACTGTCTGTGTGCACTGCACTACTGTGTTGCCACAGATAAGCTGTGTTCCCTGGGGAGTCCATGACTGTACATCCGACAGGGCCTGTTTGTTGCAGTGCACGGCACCCACCTGGACAGGGCTAGGCCATGGTCTGCTATGGGCACCAGCCACTGCCACCTCCGCCGCCAGTACCGCTCCATCCTTAGATTGGAGACAGCATAGACCCTGACGGATTTGTGGCCCTCCTGGACTGCATTTGGGGGATTCTGCCGTAGGTCATGTGGATTTTTATGGTGTTTGTGCTGTGTGGGGTAAAATATAGGTGTTTGACCCATGCTTATGTTCTCAGCAATAAAGGTTCAGTCTTTCCTACCATGTTTTCTTCATGGGTAAAACATGGGGACTGGGTTGGCAGGAGCCACAGCTGGGACTTGAACCTGTGACCTTCTGCTCTTGGACACACTGTCTGGGTGCACCGCACCACCGTGTTGCTGCAGATATGCTGCATTCCCTGGGGAGTCCATGACTGTACATCCAACAGAGCCTGTCTGTTGCAGTGGACGGCACCCACCTACACAGGACTGGGCCTGGACTGCTGTGGACAGCTGCCACTGCCCCCTCCAACACCAGTGCCCCTCTGCCACTTTGCTGACATGCCCTTCTGCTGGTGGTGCTGGTGGTACGCAGTCTCAGGCCATCCTGTGTGCGGGTAGGCGGCTGCCTATGGTGCGGGTTCTGGGGTAGGGGTGCCTGCATAGACGTCCACGCTTCCCCCCAACCACCGCCTGCCGCTGTTCTGTGCCCTTGGGGGTACCTGCTGGGTACTATCCCCTGTGACACTGTGGGGCGCACAATCGTGCCCATGTTGGGCCCTCATCAGTTGCTGGCTGGCTGCTGTACAGTTTCAGCATTCCTATGCGCCACCTAGGCATCTGCCTGGTCCGCACTGTGCCCCGGCTGCACCACAGCATGTGCCGCCTGCAGCCCTCTGTGGCCCCTTTTCAGGCATCTGACCAGTTGCCCGTTCCGACATGCCCGCCCTGCTGTTGCGGGACATGTACACACCATAGGACACCTGTCCGATGCAGAGGGAACCCTGATCAGTGCTATTTCTGTGGGATCATTCACCTTGTATGGGGACAGAGAGTAGACCTTTCCATAATTCATATCTTTTTTTGGGTGCTTTATCGGGAGTGTTTTTTGATGTTTCCCATTAAAACCACTGTTGCCCAGCTTGGTTATGTTTTTTCTATATTTTGTTGGGGTCATTTTCAGTGTTTATTTGCCCTTTTGTTCTGTGCACATGTATCACACTTATCACTTTTTGTAGGTTTCCCTGGGTTTGCTGTACATTGCTGACAGAAATGGTTTCTCTTCCCTTTAAATCGGCTCTAACGCGAGGTTTTCACGCGCGGTATTTTTTGCCTCTGATTTCAGCCTTGCTAATGTGTGGGGAGCCTCTCCCCTCCCACTCTTCACCCATTGACCCCTTCTCTCCGCCCCTGGGGAGCATTCCTCCGCCCTCCGGGAGCCTTTCCCCGCCTTCATCGCACATTAGTACGCTGCGCACATGAGCGCCGCGCACATGAGCGTGCATATTTGTGCCCTGTATGTGACCTTAGCGCACGCTAACATCTCGCAGCGCACATTAGCACACATTAGCGCAGTTTAGTAAACATACCCCTCTGTGTTCAGAGAGACTTTTGTAAAATACCCAGGAAATCATGAACATCTCATTTCCCACCTAGACTCCCTATGCAAAATCAGGCTGTAAGACTGCAGTATTGGGTGATCCCAATGGACATAAAACATAATAAGCAGACTGACAGAACAACTTTATCTTATGAATTATACAAAGCACTAGAAAAGCTATTTACAAACAGGTTTAGTTGTTAGATATCCAACTCAAGAAGATTTACAGTAGCTGAAAGTAGGACAGTTCCCCAGGTGAAGTTCATTCAAAAATGCTGGGGTGGCATAGGAAATGAGATTTTAAAATCTATTAGAGTTACTTGTTCACTCCACAGAAGCTTGAACAGACTTGGAAATGGATGAGAAGGCAGTCAGGTAAATCCAGAAACATTTTTTGGGCCACAGAGAACGTACGCTTATATTGAAAAATGTTCTTTCTCACTTGTGAGTGCAAATGCTGTGTGTTAGTGCTAAATATCCTGAGAAAGTGGATTATCTTCACCAATTAGTTTTAGACAGAATCATTCAAATGTCTTATTACAGACATTGCATACAATGTTAAGATATATTAAAACTACATAAAATAAGGAGACTCGGACCAGGAAAGTGAGAAAGTCAAGAAACAGAAAAGGAAATGTTTTGAACGGAGAAAGCAACATTGTATTGCTGGTCTAAAGTTAAATATAATCTTAGCACTGCAAACAAAGAAATACTTGTATCTTGGAAAGTGATCTCTGTAATACAGTTTCAGGAAAGAACAGAAAAATAATAATATTACAAGCAATTATCATTAAGTTAATCAGCAAGTGGGAGGTAAAGTGGCATCCATGGTGACATAGTCTGAGAGAAACAAAACGTGGATCTAAAAGTGCCGGTTTTTCCCATTCCTACCCTTAACACAGCACATCTCCATGCGCAGTAGGGCTAGAACGTCCATCTGAATGACCGCTTTGCTACTGTGTATTGCAAATGTCTGCAGACAAGGAGTATATCTAAGGCGTAGGGAATGTGTAAGAAAGGGGACAAGATATCTTCCCAGAGCGTTCCATAAAAACTTGCAATTCTCTTCTAGACATCACAGCTTCAATAAAGGAATCCAGTGCCTCACTTATTACCTTGGCAACAAAAAAAATAATAGTCACAAGCCAGCAAGAGCATTGACAATTTTCAGTCCTCACTGTCTTCTGGCAATGCTCAAACCAAAATGTGTTACATTTTTAAAGCAGTATGTGGGTGGAAGCAACCTAAATTCCTACACAAAACATTGGAATATACTATTTTGAAGTTCCTTCTAAATGTGAAAAAAATATTACCATACTTTGAAATGTGCAAAGCAAATGCATATAACATTGCAGCATATTAAGAGGGATTTTGTGCTAAATTCTTGAATGCCAGAGATAGAGGAGTTTGCCAACAGAAAATGATACCACAAAAATTCCATTGTGTCATTAAAGCAATAGTACTGATTACGTTCAGTTAAATATCAACCTTGCTATTTCTTGGCTCTAATACTTTCTCTTTGCATCTTATTCCTAAGTTTCCTTGCTTTATATAACATACATAGTATATGACAGCAGGTCCAGTATGGTCCATCTAGTTTGCCCAGTAAGGTGGGTAGAGTGGTTGTAACCACCTCCCCTTCTATTCCTTTGAGGATGAAATTGAAGAGTTCTATGAACAAGTGCAAGCTGAAACTGACAGAACATGCAAACAGGATATCCTGATAGTCATCGGTGACTGGAACGCAAAGGTTGGCAACAAAGAAGGCGGCAAAGTGGTTGCAAAATATGGACTTGGCAACATAAATGAAGCTGGAGAAAGACTGATAGAATTCTGCAAGACCAGTGATCTATTCATCTCAAACACATTCTTCCAGTAACACAAGCGGCAACTGTACACATGGACTTCACCCAATGGATTGTACAAAAAGCAAATTGCCTACATCTGTGGAAGTCAACGATGGAAAAGCTCTGTAACATCAACAAAGACAAAACCTGGAGCTGACTGTGGTACAGATCACCAACTACTAGTATACAAACTCAAGCTAAAGTTGAAAAAGAGAAAGCCATCAGTTAGTATGTGTATGGCTGGAACACCTTGCAGGGTGCAGCAGCTGGAGACTCACTGGGCTCGCTGCTGGAGAATGTCAGATAGTGGAGGGGCGCAGCTGAGCATTTCCAGGCCTACTGTCTGTCTGCCATTGCCTTATGGATGCATACAGATCTGCATTGACTGCCCTGTAGGGTGCTTGTTCCCCAGTAGGACTGGGGAAGATGGTCCCCTCTACTGCCACAATTGCAGGGATGTAGAATGTGGATCTGTTGGTGGGAGATCCTGTCCCCCACCCTGAGCCCCAGTGGGCAGGTTGGGTGGTGCTACGTAATCCGCCTATGGATCCAAACACCCCCCTTCACTTAAATCATGTGACCATGGCACCCCCACAGTATATGCACTATTCTGGGTGCATCATAGTCCACAAGGGCTAGACGTGACTGGGAAATACGGATGGACACAGGTGTATCCTAGGTGTGCCTGCAAGGACTATCTATCACACACTGGCACTGATGGTGACCTACAGCATAGCCTATCTCAGCTAAGCCAGGTGCTGCGGACCTGGTGCTGGGCCCCCCACCTCGCCCTCAGGGTGAGCACAGTACCCTCACAATGTGTCGGTCTGTAGCTACTCTGTGCCAGTACCACACATGGTCAGTTCCCCCTACCAGGCCGAGGTGCTGTGGGGGTGCATACCCCATCTTGTGATCATCTGTAGACTGCTGATCTGCATGTGCAGTACATCATGGGTATGGGTGGGTTAATCCTATCCTGGTAACCACAGCAGACAGTTTGTGTGGTGACCTGCAGTCCTTCTGTAGCCAGCCAGGGGTTTGTTAGTTCGATTTTGGAACCCTTGTCTCAATTTAGTGATCTATTTTTGAAGGAGAAGGCTCAACGTGTCAAGTCATATCTTCGTGACACTTCGCACTTTTTGACCATCCTTTCCTCAGTCACACCTGCACCGGGGGTCTTATTAGTGACTTTGGATGTGGTGGCCCTTTACACTAATATTCATCAGGAGGCGGCTTTATCTTTACTGGAGACTGCATTTACTACAGCACCATCAAGGATTCCGAAAACATTCCTATTGGAGTTAATTCGTTTGGTGCTCACCAGGAACTATTTTGTTTTCCAAGATCAGTTTTATCAGCAATGCCATGGGGTGGCCATGGGGGCCACGGTGGCACCGTCGATTGCCACACTTTTTTTGGCTGACTTGGAGGAACGTTTCATTTATCCGGCTCCAGCATTCCAGTATGTCCAGTTATGGCTCCGTTTTCTGGATGATGTTTTTCTTTTGTGGGCCTCCACTATGGACCAGCTGATTCTTTTTGTGGAATGGCTAAACAACATTAACCCGGATATACAGTTCACTATGCATGCTGATGCTAATCAGATTGAGTTTTTGGATGTTTTGGTTCAGTGTCAAGGGGAGATTTTAACTACCACGCTTTTTCGGAAGCCTATCCAAAGAAATAACCTCCTCCGTTACCATAGTCATCATCCATCTTCTCTACGACGGGGTCTTCCGGTGGGTCAATTTTTGCGTCTGAGACGCATTTGTTCCTCGCTATCTGCATTTAAAGTTCAAGCCCGGGACCTTCGGGAGCGTCTTTTGGCACGGGGTTATCCCTCTTCCGTGATTCGCCGAGCCTATGTTCGAGCTCGGTTTTTCCATCGGGAATGTTTTTTTTACTCCCCGGAATCCACCTCTGCACGGTCGGAGGAGGATTTTATTACCGGAGTGCTTCCATATACGCAACATACGGCTCCGATAACAGCTTTATTGAAGAAGCATTGGGGGGTTTTACGGGTTCACCCCTGTTTTCAGAAACCCCTTCGTTTGGCGTACTCACGGGGTAGAAACCTCCGCGATCGCTTGGTACATACGACCCTGCCCGGGCTGTCGTTGGGGATTTCGGTGGATCATTATGGTCATCGACCATGCGGACGTTGTAAGTTTTGTGCTACAACAGAGGAAGGATCACAATGGACACATGCATATTCGGGGAAGTCCTTTATTTTTAAGGGTTCTTCTACTTGCTTATCCTCGTATGTAGTGTACATGATCACCTGCCCCTGTAAGTTATCCTACATAGGTAGGACCATACGCCCGGTCCGGGTCAGATTAGGGGAACATGCTTCACGTCTGGCTTGCCAACTTTTATCAGCACCCTTGGTGGAGCATTGCATTCATCACCAGCACAATTTTGAGGACCTCCGCTGGAGAATTATTGATTTCGTCCCCTTGGATCCCCGAGGTGGCGACCGGGAACAGCGACTTCAATGCTGTGAGCAACGCTGGATTTTCCGGCTTCAGACTGTCTTCCCTACAGGATTAAATCTTGAATGTGATTGGTGGAGTTTGCTTTGAGTGTCGTGAAGTGTTTCTTCCACTTTCCAATTTTGATGGCTTTTGGACAGAGTTTACTTTTACTTTTATTCTGACAAGGTTCAAGACACTTTTATTCTGATAATGTTCAAGATTCTTTGCTGTTTTTACCGGATTACCTGTGAGACTGAGTTCGCTGACGTCGTCATGACGTCTTCAGGGGATGCCCTTTTGCAGCCAAACAGAGAGCGTTTCGTGGCCTTTTAAATATACCTGGATGGGGCTGGCCATTTTATGGGCGCGTTTTTCATCTGAACAGCTTGAGACAGGGCCTCTCGTAGGCTCGAAACATGCATGTCGCTGTGTTCGTTTGTGCTGCCCAGCTGGCCCATTTTTCAGATAAGGGGTTTTCACTATGATTAGTTTTGCAAGCACTTTATGTCAATTAAAAAATTTGAAAAAACGGTTACTGCCGACACAGAGTGGAGAGTTCTTCCCCTCTCTATCTCAGGTCGGCGGTTTCCGACAGAAATGATTTTGTGATATTGTGGTGCTATTTTGAGTAGTTTTTCATCCAGGCAATACTCTGTTTTGACTTTTTTGAATGGGATTGGTCTGTGTCATCACAGCATTCATTTGTTTGGGGTTTTTTTTTACTTTTTTAGGGGTTTGTTAGTAGCTATAGAGATGTAGCCCACTGGTTACTTCACTGAGTGTGGAGGCAGAGGTCATGGGCTTGATCCCACACTGGTGCTATTTGATAGGGCTGTCTGAGGCTTTTCCTTTTTTAATTTAAATTAGTGCTGCCAGCAAAAACAGCCTTACAGTGCTGTAACCTTAAGGCGCCCTATAAAGCGCTCTATAAGGCGCCTTATAAGGCGCCCTATAGGGAACATTATAAGGTACCTTGGCGGACAGTACACTTTATAATGTGCCCTCTGGAGTGCCTTATAGGGCGCCTTATGCGGCACCTTAGTTTACGGCACTGTGAGGGTGTGTTTGCTGGCAACATTAATTTAAATTAAAAAAGAAAATGCCTCAGACAGCCTTACTCATTAAGCCCACTGGGGGATGAAACTCATGACCCCTGTTTCAGCAGTCATTGTATTAGCCAGTGTGCTACACCTCTGTTGCTGTGTTTGTAGGTCAGGGCGCCTAATTAAGGTTAACGCACGTTAACGTGCCACGGCTACCTCTATCGCATGATAACGGACTTTATCGCACGATAACCCGAAATGCTACCTTAAGACCGGAACGCCCACTACCTTATATGGCATTCATCACAGTAAGACTGCAACTAACGCCGATAACATTAAGGGGTATGTTTACTAAACCGTCTTAATGTGCGCTCTGACACGTTAGCGCATGATAAGGTGCTTTACTATGCGATAAGGCACCTTATCGCGCGCTAACACGCTCAGCGGCGCAAACGAGCACTGAAGGTGGAGTAAAGGCTCCCTGAGGGTGGAGGAAGGCTCCCCAGGGGTGGAGAGAAGAGGTAAATGGGTGGAAAGTGGTAGGGGAGAGGCTCCCTGCACACTAATGCTGTGGATTTCGGGGCTGAAAACTAACGCCAGTGAAACCCTAGCGTTAGAGTAGATTTAAAGGAAAAAAAAACCATAACCTAGCTGGGCAATAGTGATATCAATGGGAAGCATCAAAAAACACTACCAAGAAAGCTCCAAAAAAAAGATATCAGTTTTGGAAGGGGCTATGCTCTGTCCCCATATAAGGTGAATGATCCCACAGTGAAATAACGCTGATCAGGGTTCTCCCTTTCTATTGGACAGGTTTCCAATGGCATGCACATGTCCCGCAACAGCAGGGTGGGCATGTCGGAATGGGCAACTGGAAAGATGCTGGAAAAGGGGACACAGAGGGCTGCAGGCGGCACATGCTGTGGTGCAGCTGGACCACAGTGCGGACTAGGGTGATGCCTAACTGGCCCATACGAATGCTGAAACAGTAGAGCAGCCAGACAGCAACTGATAAGGGCACAACACGGGCACGAGTGTGTTTCCCACAGTGTCACAGGGGATAGTACCCCGCAGGTACCCCCAACGGTACAGAACATTGGCAGACGGTGCTGGGGTGAAGCGTGGATATCTATGCAGGCACCTCTACCCCAGAACCCGCACCATAGGCAGCCGCCTACCTGCACACTGGGTGGCCAGAGACTGCGCACCACCAGCAGCACCAGCAGAAGGGCATGTCAGCATGGTGGCAGAGGGGTACTGGTGGTGGAGGGGGCAGTAGCTGCTGCCCACAGCAGACCAACCCTGTTTAGTGGGTGCTGTTCACTGCAACAGACAGGCTCTGTCTGACAAACAGTCATGGTATCTAGAAGGAATGCACTGTCTCTCTGGCAGCACAGTGGTGCAGGGCACACAGCCAGTCTGTTCAGGAGCAGAAGGTCACAGGTTCAAGTCCCGGCTGTGGTTTCCACTAACCCAGTCCCCATATTTTATCCACTACTAAAATGTGGTAATACAGACAGAACCTTTAGTGCAGATAACGTAAACATGCCCAAAACGCCTACATTTTACCCTACAGAGCACAGACACCATAAACATGCGCATTACCTAGAGCAGAGTCTCCCAAAAGCAGTCCTGGAGGGCCAAGCAGCATTCAGGTCCCATGCTGTCTCTAGGGTTGCCAACTGGCTCCAGATGCACCCGACAGGGTCAATCCAGTCCTGGGTTTACCCCACTGTATGCAGGGATATGTAGTTCTGATTTCTCCATTGCACTCCATAAGAAATGGAAAACTACAAGTCACTGCATGCAATGGGGTAAACCCAGGACTGGATCAAGTCTGTCGGGCGCATCTGGAGCCAGTTGGCAACCCTAGCTGTCTCCAATAAATATGGCTATGCTGCATTTCTATGCACCGCCCCCATGGTATGCAGATGTATCTCATGCATATTCATTAGGGACAGCATGAAAACCCGAACAGTGTTTGGCCGGAGTTGGGAACCTCTGCCCTAGAGCAGCAGCCAACTGGGGCAGACATACCCGCACCCACAGGCTCCATTATCCAAAGCCACCTGGAGAGGCAGGATTCTGGGCCCTGTGTGCATCTCCCAATTCTAGCACTTGCATACCTTAGCAATGCCACCCTAAACCTGGGAATACAATACACATCTATCAAAAGTTTGCTATGATTACTGGCAGATAGCAATTCCTAAGTTAAGCACAATTTGCTGATTGAGCTGCATCATAGCAACCTTTCTGATGTCTGTGGAGTGTGCTACAGATCTTGTGTCTGACAGTGTTTACTACCCTGGGGAGTGACTCCTACAGTATTGCGTACCATAGCCATGCCTGCACTGTGCCCAGGACTGGTGCCAAACACCTCTATAGTTGCACAATGCTGGCATAGGTGTGGGGAGTGTGTGTCTATCTATCCAGTGTGTGGTGGCTGCCAACACCCTCCTCAGCCCACACTGCTAGCACTGTTGCCAGTATTGGCCTGCCAATGTGCATAATGAGGAGCAAGGTACTGTGGGTATAGCCTGGACAAGACGGCCTGGGCAGGATGCATCTGCACAGGGCATAGGGCACTGGCTGGGACATTGTAGTGCCCGGCCACCACCTGTACAGACAGGTTGGCCACAGCATGTCCTGCTGGGAGGTCACTCTCACCCTGACTGAGCCGTGACCACGGCATGGCTAGGAGTCCCCCATAGTACTAGATAATGTTTTTGTCCAGTGATATGTATGGGTTCTTTTTCTGCGGCCCAATCACTGACATATTTGCTTGGTGGGTGTGCACACATCTTCTCCGGTAACATGCACTATTGCCTAGCTAGCAGACTGTCTGCAGTTAGTATGTTTGTGGTTGGAGACTCACTGTGCTTGCTGCTAGAAAATGGCAGATAGTGGTGGGGGCAGCTGAGCATTTCAAGCCCTACTGTTTGTCTGCTATTGCCTTATGGATGCGTACTGGACTGCCCTGTAGGTTGTCTGTACCCTAGCTGTACTGAGGTTGATGGTCCTCTCTACTGCCACCATTGCAGGGATGTAGAATGTGGATCCGTTGTTGGGAGATCCTGAGCACCAGAGGGCGGGTTGGGTGGTACTACATAGTCCACCTATGGGTCCAAACACCCCTTCCCCCCCCGGATACATATATCGTGTGGCCATGGCACCCACACAGGATATGCACTATTCCAGGGGCGTCATAGCCCACAAGGCCTAGACATGACTGGGATATACAGGTTTATCATAGGTGTGTCTGAAGGGACTACCTAATCACACACTGGCACTAATGGGAACCTGCAGCACAGCCTATCTCAGCTAAGACAGGTGCTGTGGACATATTGCTGGGCGCCACACCTCACCCTTAGGGTGAGCACAGGACCCGCACACTGTGACGGCCTGTAGCTACTCTGTGCCAGTAACACACACGGTCAGTACCCCCTACCAGGCCTAGGTGCTGTAGGGGTGCATACCCCATCTTGTGATCATCTGTAGATGGTTGCTTTGCATGTGCAGTGCATCATGGGTACGAGTAGATTAACTCTATCCTGGTAGCCACAGCAGACAGTCTGTGTGGTGACCTGCAGTCCTTCTATAGCCAGCCAGGGGTTTGTTTGAAGCTATAGAGCTGTGGCCCACTGGTTACTTCACTGCCTGTAAAGCCAGAGGTTGTAGGTTTGAGTCCACAGTGTGGGTATTTATTAGGGCTGTCTGGGGCAGTTTCCCTTTTAATTTAAATCAGGACTGCCAGCAAAAACACCTTCACAGTGCTGTAATCCTCAGGTGCCTTATAAGGCGCCTTATGGGGCACCTGACGATTACAGCACTGTGAGGGTTTGTTTGATGTCAGTACTGATTTAAATTAAAAAATGAAACTGCCCCAGACAGCCCTAACAAATATCCCCACTGTGGACTCAAACCCACAACCTCTGGTTCCACAGGCAGTGAAGCAACCAGTGGGCTACAGCTGCAAACAAACCCCTGGCTGGCTGGCTACAGAGAGACTGCAGGTCACCACATAGACTGCTGTGGTTACCAGGATAGGGTTAATCTACTCGTACCCATGCTGCACTGCACATGAGGATTACAGCACTGTGAGTGTGTTTTTGCTGGCAGCACTGATTTAAAGTACAAAGGAACATTCCTCCTACAGCACTGGTTTAATGTAAAAAGGAAGATTCCTCCTGCAGCACTGCTTTAGAGTAAAGAGTTATGTCTCAGACAGTTTTACTCATTAACCCCACTGGGGAATTGTACTCATGACCCCTGGTTCAGCAGTCATTGCATTAACCATTGTGCTACACCTCTCTTGCAATTAACAATTGAATGCTCCTAGTAAAAGCAGCATGAAGTTACAAGTCTGTTTAAGTTGTTAAAATATGATGTTACCATTTACAATTGAAAGTTCTTTGTATAAGTTAATGTTAATTTAAACCGCATGGGTTATATGTTAATTTAAAATGCATCGAACTCCCTCCCGGACAATTGACGAACAACTATGGACCTCAAGGACTTCAGGAAGCAGTCCAAAACTATGCTTGAACACTATAGTCCTATGTCCTATAGCCCCATGACTACCTACCAATCTGCCTGGCCCCCTATGTACCCGCCCTACCCTCCCTTTATATAAACCCTTGTACATAGCTCATCCCGTAAATAGCACACCAAGAAATCATCGCCTTCACTCACACAAATACTCACCCATGTAAACACTGCATGCCTACCCCTACTGACACTGATTTTTGATTGTTTGAAGTGTAAACCGCTTTGATTTCAGGACAAAGCGGTATATAAATCCTTTTTAAATAAATAAATAAAATAAATAAGTGGCCATGCCTAGATTATGCACCCCCATGTTATAGGGTCAAGCACACATGTGCTTCAAATTATATAATGGAGTCTACATGCATGTGTTGTGGCATGGGTAATTATAAAATTACCCTCTACAAGGCCTACATGGCCCTATATGGGTAGGTGCCTACTTGTCTTTACAAAATACTGGTATAAGTGGCAGGAACGTGGTGATGTTACTATGGCATTATCTTTGGACTTCTTGGTGGTTTTCGATCTTAGAAACATAGAAAAATGACGACAGAAAAAGACCACATGGCCTATCTAGTCTGTCCTTCCATATCGACAACTACAACCGTCCCCTTTTTTCCTTTAGAGATCCTCTGTGTTGGTCCCATGCTTTTTTGAATTCAGATACTGTCCTCGCCTCTACCACCGCCACTGGGAGACTATTCCATAGATCCACCACTCTTTCCATAAAGAAATATTTCCGCATATCACTCCTGAATCTATCTCCCTTCACCCTCATCCCATGTCCCCTCGTAGCAGAACTTGCTTTCAATCAAAAGAAGCTCTCTCCCTGTGCATTTATGCCACGGAGGTATTTAAACATCTCAATCATATCACCTCTATCCCGCCTTTCCTCTACATATTAAGATTCTTAAGTCTGTCCTCATGTGCTTTATAATGAAGACCACTAACAAGTTAGTAGCCACCCTCTGTACTGACTCCATCCTGTTTATATCCTTTTGAAGGTGCGGTCTGCAGAATTGTACACAATACTCCAAATGAGGTCGCACCAAAGACTTATACAGACTCCATTTTTCTGCTAGCCATTCCTCTCCGTATGCACCCAAGCATCCTTTTAGCTTTTGCTATCGCTTTTTCTACCTGTTTAGCTACTTTAAGATCATCAGACACAACCACGCCTAGGTCCTGCTCTTCTTTAGTGGACAAAAGTACTTCACCCCCTATACTATATTGCTCACTTGGATTGCTGCAGCCCAAATGCATGACCTTACATTTTTTTACATTAAATTCCATCTGCCAAATTCTAGACCATTCTTGAAGCTTAGCTAGATTCCTCCTCATGTTATCTACCCCTTCCTGGGTGCCTACTCTATTGCAGATTTTGGTATCATCCGCAAAGAGGCAAATCTTACCCGACAGCCCTTCCGCTATATCACTAACAAAGATGTTAAAAAGAATCACCAAGGACAGATCCCTGGGGCACGCCACTGATAACATCCTTCTCCTCAGAGTGAGCTCCATTTACCTGTACTCTTTGTCGCCTCCCAGTAAACCAATTTCTAACCCAAGCAGTAACTTTAGGGTCCATCCCTAGGGTGCTCAGTTTGTTTATTAGTCGCTTGGACCACTTAATTCTCCTCTCTTCGCTACATGACGCTGGCCTTCAGGGTCTAGTTTATCACTGGTTTCATTCTTTTCTTTTCTCTCATTCTTTCGTGGTCACTTCCTCAGATCCACTTCCTCTCCACTGTGGCATTCCTCAGGGTTCAGCTTTGGCACCCCTCTTATTCAATATTTTCCTTGCACTACTCGCTCTTCTTATTCAGCAGTCAGGGTTGTCAGCCTATTATGAGGACTGGCTAACTACTAACTGTTTCCATCTCAACCTGGCTAAAACATCAGCCATCTGGTTCAGACACGGAGGCCCATGTCTCCCAATAGCTCCACTTCTCTCTGGTCACCTCATTCTGATAGTCCCTTCTCTCCGCTATCTCGGAGTAATTCTTGACTGTGATCTCTCTTTTAATGATCACATCTCTCAGCTTACCAAGAGATCTTTCTATTATCTCCGTCACATTCGCGCTATTCGTCCATTCCTCACTCCCCAAGCCCTAACTACTCTCCTGCTATCCCTAGTTATATTCCGCCTGGATTTCTGTAGTCTTGCACTCACTGTTATACCCCAAGTGCAACTCCACAGACTCCAACTGATCCAAAACACGGCAGCCCGGATTATTATTACATACACTACACACCAAGATCATGTCATCCCACTTCTCTTCCAGCTTCAGTGGTTACCCCTGGAACATTGTATCCGATATAAAATCCTTGTTCTGGTTCACCAAGTTATCTATACTCCTACCCCATGGTACTTGGCAAATCTCCTTCAATTTCACACCCCCACATGCAGCCTTCGGTCAGCCCACATCAACAGCCTCCATCTTCCATCACCTTCCCGTGCCCATTTACAATCCACCCGCCACTAAACTTTCTTCTTCCTGGGTCCCTCCCTATGGACCTCCCTCCCCACCCTCCTCTGTCTGGAACAGACCTACTCCTGTTTTCTTCCGCCTTTGACCTCCCAACATCTATTGGCTGCCTCTTTATATCTATGGTGTCCGCCTCTCTGTCTTGCCCGAATGAATGATTTCTCTCTCTTTCCTGTCTTAAACTGTAGTTCCTTTTCTTCTTCTGGCCTCTGGCTCTATTTGTATATCTTTGATTTGTACAATGTCCTGATGTCACAAAGGAGCGGTATATCAAGTGTCAGAATAAACATAAACGTAACACATCCCTTGATTGCATGTATGCACGTTTATACTAGCCCTAGAGCTGATGTTAAGGTTCGCGTTTATAATTTTGTAATATGCATGTATCACTTAACAACAATAGTATTTAATAATCTACTATTATGTTCGTGAGCACCACCTATGCTCTGATCAAACCCTGTCCCTGTGCATGTCTACTGACAAAGTCCACACATGTTTTTGTATGCCGGTCAGTATTTTAGAAGAGTCCATCTACGCACATATAGGACTAAAATACCAGCAAAGGTGGAGCATACTTTACCACTCAAGTACAAGGCCTGTTATGAAATTGCCCCCTTTAAAGAAAGCATAATTTGGCTCTACAATCATTTCTGGAGGTTATGGTAAAAACAGTTAGGGTAGCTGGGTTTAAAAAAGGTTTGCAGAAGTTCATGGAGGGAAAATCCATAAACCATTATCAAGGTAGACTTATGGGAAGTCAATGCTTATCTGTGGGATAAGCAGCATGGAATCTAGCTAATTTTTGGGATCCTGCCAGGTACTTGTGTCCTGCATTGACCACTGTTGGAAAAAGGATACTAGACTTGATGGACTTTTGGTTTAACCTAGTATGACAATTCTTATTTCCTTACATTCTTAATATACTTTTTGTTCTTGACCAAGGAATACCAACAATAGACCTCTTTCCAAACTATATGCCCCATGGTTTTGCACATGTAAATAGAAGCTTTATAAAACTGCTGTTTACACCCGCTGGACCCTGGAATTTGTAAATGTCACAATTTTATATTTATAAAAGTTGCACAACCATTCTAAAATGACATCCTTTATCTGTCTTTTCTGATTTATCATTTTAAATGCATTCAGCATTCAAATAGATTTGGATCGCTCCTAGATATGGGAAACGTTTTCTATTGATGCACATTAGATATTGGAGCCAACGTTCAAAAGTGTACTAATGCTTTTGTAAGGATTAACTTGTTAAAAACACTGATAACACATGCAATTTAGTTTACACATATTAAAAACACTTTTAATGCATGTAAAATTAGTTTGCAAAAGTCTTAAGGCAAAATCAATGCTAATGAGGTAAGGAAATATGAATCTATGCAAAACAGCTTATTATCTATTAGTACGGTGCATTAAAAGCCACATGTTTCCTTGCAAAAAATTGCCTACACCTTGGGGAGAGATTTCTTTTGTTTTTGTTTTTTTGTGTATAAATGCTCCCACTAATGTTCAAATTAAAGCTGTAATAATAGGCTGCTTTTAATGTTGCTTAGGACATTGGACTCCTGGGGGGTTTTCTAGTTCCATAATATTCTTGCTACTTTTCGTACTGTTATTGTCAGAGATACATTGTTCAATAAAGGATTCCTATATCACTTCCGTACCATTTTCAGTTGATTCAACAGTGACTTCAGAATGTAAAAATTGTGACAACAAACATAGACCTTAACTATGATTAGGGCATATGCTTTTTGTAGGTTATTTTTTGGCATAACTCAGAATCAAAGCAGGGTATCCCTTGGCTATACTGCAACAGCTGCTGGTAACTCAGAGCCCTCTTTGGGTTGCCAACTTTGCTGATTGGGCATCATTATAATGCTGTACCCACAGGGTTATAGTATTAGTGCAAAAGGAGGTGAGGTACTGATTGCAATGGAAATCAGCAACAGTGAAACAAGACATTTTCAATACCTATAGCAAGAAAAAGCATACTATAAACAACTAATTTAAATGATTTTTCTTAAATCTTACTCTACTGCAAGATTTCTTCTTCCAAAAGAAACATTTAATTCTACTGAGTGTACTCACAGAGAGATGGAATATTTTTGTCATAAAATACAGTATATTAATACTCAGTCTTAGTATTTATTTTTGAATAGTATAATCTTAATTGATAAAGGTTTTTATGAATGTCTTATTTTTTATGATTGTTGTATAAGTTTATGTGTTCGTGTTTGCCGAGTACATTTCCAGGGGCATACAGTCCATAAGAGTTCCTGGGGATGTAGTTTGCCTTAACCTGGGGAGGAGTTGAAAAGGAAGTGTAAAAGTGCATGTGGGAGACTGAGAGCACCAGTGTAATGGGAAGCGGCGTGTGGAATGGAGTTCTGCCAGCGAGAGTGTGGTGAGAGGGCCACAGGCCTACCCCAATGCCAGAACATTAGCCAGTGGGGTCCAGGAGGTCTATATCATTGGGTCCTGAGGTCCTCTGGGCTGTGGCCTGAAGAGGCATGACCAAAGGGACTAGCCACACCCCTTTGGTATCCCTTCAGCGTACCAAGTGCTTTTCAGTGCTGCTGAATTAGAATTTCCATTTTAAGGTACTGTTTCATTTTGTTATTTCTGTGTTTGGGTAGCAGTTGTTTGTCAAATAATGGGGAAGCGGAAAGTCAAGAAGAATGCATCTGGGACAGTTTCACTGAATTCGCTCTTAGTTCATTATAAGTTAGAGGCCCTGGAAAAATATACAAGTGTCATTAACCTTTGCTTTCTTAATTTCCCAATGACATCACTATTATCCACTGAAATTTATTTATTAAACAGGTCTTTTATACTGCTTTATCATTTCAATCAAAGTGGTTTATGTTGTAACTTAAACTTGATAATGTACATTAAACAGGGACATTGATTACTTGGAACTTTCTAAGGCAATGGAGGGTTAAGTGACTTGCCCAAGGCTACAAGGAGTGCTAGTAGGAATCAAACCCTGTTTTCTTGGCTCCCAAGCCAGAGCTCTAACCATTAGGCTACTCTTCAACTCTGCTTCTTGTGGTTAAGTATTTAAAGGACGTTTTATTATTTCCTGAGACGACTGCAATTCAGAAATATTTTTATTTGCCATTTGGTAAATGGTTGATAGATAGGGGAGGGGTAGATGTATTATCACCTGATGTTAATCAGGATTTAACTAATTTCCTGGAGGATTTTACTGATACTATAGCAAAGAGGGCCACTTTGTTAGTTTCCTTTATATCTGTAGCAGACAAAGTCAGATTTTTGAAATCTTTTTTTTAAAAAAAGAAGAAACCCTTTTCCAGATGTTTCTAGGAATACCCAAGTGTGTAGAAGAGATTTCTTAGCATTGAAGTCACTGATTTCAAGCATACAAGGTTTGTTTCACTTCATGGGGCCATGATGCATAGCTTGTTTTACTGTCTCTTCAGGAATCCAGTGACTTGTACACCAGGCTTGCATCTCCTGAGGAAGGTGTTGGCCGAAACGTGTCAGGATTTGTCTACAAAAAAGCTGTATAAACCTTCTACTGTCATCACACCTCGCTCCTTTTGTTCCTGCTTCTCCCTTGTGGGTGTTTGTGCTCTCTTTGGAAACTTACCCATGCCAGAAATGATATTTGAAGGTGATGTATCAGAGGAATTGAAACAATTCTCGATAAATCGGAAAGATATAATACAGCTAATTTATAAACTAAAGAGCAGCAAAACATCTGGACCAGATGGCATGCATTCCAGGGTGCTGAAAGAACTGAAATATGAGATTGTAGAACTACTATTAGTAATCTATGATCTATCATTAAAATCATCTGCAGTAACCAAGATTAGAGAATGGCCATTGTAATGACAATTTTTAAAAAGGGCTCCAGGGGTGATCCAGGAAACTACAGATCAGTGAGCCTGACATCAATACCAGGCAAAATGTAGAAACCATTATCAAAAACAAAATTACTGAACATGTACACAAGTCATGGTTTAATGGCAGAAAGCCAACATGGATTTAGCCAAGGAAAATCTTGTCTCACCAATCTCTCATATTTTTTTGAAGGTGTGTGTAAACAGATAGGCAAAGGAACAGGTTGATAGAGTGTATTTCAATTTTCAGAAAGGCTTTGACAACATCCTTCATAAGATACTCTTGGGGAACTTAAATAGCCACGGGATAGGAGGCAATGTACTATTATGGCTTAGGAACTGGTTGATAGAAAGCAGAAGGTAGGGCTAAATGCCCAATTTTCTCAATGGAGAAAGGTGAATAGTGCAGTACCACAGGGATCTGTGATGGCCTCACTGCTTTTTAACATAAATATAAATTACCTGAAAATTGGAATAATGAGTGAGATGCTCAAATTTGCAGACACTACCAAATTATTCTAAGTTGTTAAAACACAAGAGGATTGTAAAAATTTGCAAGAGAACCTTCATAAATTGGGAGACTGTGCATTCAAATGACAGATGGCATTTAATGAGGACATGTGCAAAGTATGCACTTAGGAAGTCATAAGGGTTTGTACGTGCGGCAGGAACATTTATGTGCTGAAAACATTCCTGACTGTATTTTGAAACACTGCTGTCATGCATGTCCACAGCGCTAGCACGGGGATCTCAGAATGTGTCCAGAAGGGGTGGAACAGGTGCGTGATCAGCTGCAGAGACATGCATAGCGAATTCCAGATAGGCCTGTATAAGTTTGGCGATATTCCCATGGATGTCCCCGTTATTCCTGCAGAAACGTGGAATAAGGCCAGGACTAAATATTCTGCTGTGCTCTTCAATTAGTCCCATATTGAAGAATGGTTGTGACAAGTATGTGCTGAACTTGTATAACTTCAGTCTGGAAAAACATAAGATGCAGTTATAAAGAACAGAAAGCAGAAGTGAGAGATTGTTGTAAGGTAAAGAAACATTAATAAACACCCTTACAGACATATTAAGAAGAGCAATAGTGATTATTCTGGCTATTTATTTATTTAGGAAGTTTTGTATACTATGCTGAAATGTTCTGTTTGTGCTAAAAGAGCTAATCCAGGGATACTAACAAATTCTGTGTTCTCAAAACTGGGACTGTTGATGTAAGAATAGTTTGAGTGAGTCTGGAAATAAATCATGTTGGAGTGAGAAAGGGAGATCATATGTATAGTCTGGGATGTCATGCCATAATGGCATAGCAGCTGTTGGTTATAGTTTCGGTTTGGCAGAATGATGTCTTTTGTGACTACAAGTGAGAGTGTGTGGTTTGGCGGTAGCACGGGAGGATCTGGTTTGCTGCTCTGCAATTCAGGGAGGTCATGAATGGTACTTGGACCATATGGATGACCGCAGTGGAACCAGGTACCAGTATGAAAAGGCAACCATACATCAGCTGTGCCAGGCACTGGGAGACATGATTGATGTGTCAACATCCCCCAGATTGTGCCATGAGGCCTACATCCTTTCCCAGTCCAGGATCTCTGCAAACTGCAAGAGTGGTGACATATCTGGAGGCTGGTGATCTGGGTATGATGGCACACTCCCATACCCACACAGCGCTGACTAGGGGAGCAGTGCCACAAAGCAGACTGTGGGAAGGCAGACAGGGTTGCCACACAGCCAGCGGATGTCTACAGACTGACATACACCACGATGGGACAGGTGTAGCTGCTGTGAGAAATGCCAGTACCCAGATATGTGGGAATCAGATGCCATAGCCAGAAAGCCATACGGCTACCACTACTACTACGACTACTGATCATTTGTATAGTGCTACAAGCTGTAGGCAGTGCTGCACAGACACACGTAAAGGATGGTCCCTGCTCAGCAGAGCTTACAGTTTAGTCAAGATGGACAACACAGCAACTGTAGGCAGGATACATCTAAGGAGAATGTGAAGAAAACACAAGGGAGATTAGTCGGATCAGATCCACATGCGGCAAAGAAGAGATGAGCGTTCAGCGTGGATTTGAGAAGGGCCAGAGAAGAAGCTGACATACAGACTCAGGTAGTTTGTTCCAGGCATAAGGAGAAGCAAGGTGAAAGGAGCAAAGTCTGGAGTTCGTTATTTATTTCTTTATTTAACAGGCTTCACTATACCGTTTTTCTACCAGTCAAAATGATTTACGTAGAACTGGGTGAAAACAATGAACTTTTACATGCACTTGGGTTACATCAAACATTATTAAGAACAGGAGATTACAAAGTTTAATTCAAGGCATAAAACATGTGGAGCCCAATCCAGCAAGGGGCACATCTGGGCTGTCCAGACATCCCAGAACTGGACAGGCTGCGTTGTACCAAGATGTCCCAGCGTGCACCTGCATCAGCCGTGGGAGACGTCCAAGAAGCAGCATGGCCAGGCCTCTTTCTGTTCCCGTTGGTGTCATAAAAAATCTTGGTCTTTAAATTGAGTGTGTAAAATCCAAAAATACTAATACACTCAAAAAAACAAAAAACTAATCATCCATTTGCATTTCAGTTCTGGGTATCGCATTCTCAATTATTACTGCTGTTGCACTAAATACCAATAGTGGACTGGAGGTCTCAGCTTAATACGGGCTGCTGTAAAGTGTATCAGCTTAACACAAACACCACTAATCCAAGCCCAATTCACATCAGCGACCTCCTACACTACAGCCCACATGAAGTAGAAATACAGAAGCCACAAGAAAACTTATCTTGCAAGTGTATACATGTTCCAACCCCGACGCCTCACAATAAGCGCTTATGAATGTTTCACTGTACTTATAGCTTCTTCAGGGGAATAACCCAACACCCAACAGGTCAAACACGCTGACAACTGCATGCAGAGATGAAGCAGGTTGTCTTTGGGACAGTGAATTGGTAGCCACAGAGCTAGTTGTCAGCGTGTTTGACCCGTTGGGTGTTGAGTTATTCCCCTGAAGAAGCTATAAGTACAGCGAAACGCTCATAAGCGCTTATTGTGAGGCGTCGGGGTTGGAACATGTATACACTTGCAAGATAAGTTTTCTTGTGGCTTCTGTATTTCTATTTCATGTGGGCTGTAGTGGAGGAGGTCGCTGATGTGAATTGGGCTTGGATTAGTGGTGTTTGTGTTAAGCTGATACACTTTACACCAGTCCGTATTAAGCTGAGACCTCCGGTCCCCGTTGGTGTCATGGCATCCCATAGCCATGACACCAGGACGCCCAGCAGGAGCGCCAAAGGCCCGACTTCCCACCAGACCAGTTTCCAAGCCGCTCGACCCTCGGTGGGGTCTACCAGGGCTGGGATCGGGCGGCGGGGCCTCACCTTCCTCAGCTCCAGTGCATCAGAGGGCTACCAGGCCAGATCACATGGGCATCATGCACTTATTCCACCTCTGAGGTGGAATAAGCTGGGCATCCTCCTGGTGACTGCCAGACATACAGGGCCATTACCTGAATCAGCCCTGTATGTCCGAGTGCCTGGCCCACCCCCGCTCTGCTCACTCTCCCCCCACATGCTTCCCCCATCCGACTCTTCCCACACTGCGGCTCTGTGCTTGCCAGGAGAGTGTGTGGCAACATACGGTCAGGATGAATAATGGGGCTGCACATCCTCCTGGAACATACAGCCCTGCTATTTGCCTCTCAGAATTGGATCCATAATGGGGATTCACATAGTTGGTATGGGCTAGAGGTAAAATAGGAGTGAGATGGCCATTAGGAGGGGATTGGTTGAAGTCTCTGAGGTGAGAGATTCAGGAAGTCAGGGTAGAAGAAATCCTGTAGACTTGCAGAAGTTCATGCATTGTGTTTTGTTGGGAGTCAGTTATCAGTAGAAGAGAAAGACACAGATAGAAGTGATCTGTCAGAAGAGCGGAGTTTCCAAGAAGGGGTTTAGGGAGATATAAGAGAGGAAAGGTAGTGCAGAGCAGCAGAATGAGTGCACTTATAGGCCATAGACACAAAAAGAGCATACATTTGTTGCTCAGCAATATGATGCATCCTTTGGGGAACTGCAATGTTCGTTTCGGGTTCTGTGCACTTGCTAAGGGTCCATCCTTAGCAATTTACCTCCCTGATTCCAGACCCGTATACATGTCTAGACTCGCAGATGCAGAATTAGGTTCAAATGGGGCCCGTTTTCAATTTAAATGTGTCCGTGGGCCAGATGTGCATGTTATAGAATCTGCCTCTTAGGGAAGAACAACCCAAACTATGATTACATGATGCAAGGTTCCACATTAGGAACTAACAGCCAGGAAAAGGATTTAGACATCCTCATGGATAATATGTTGAAATCCTCTACCCAGTGTGCAGCGGCAGCCAAGAAACCAAATAGAATGCTGGGAATCATAAAGAAAGGAATGGAGAATAAAACCAAGGATATTATGGCTTTGTATCGCTCTATGTTGCAACCACACCTTGAATATTGTCTGGAATTCTTGTCACTATATCTTAAATAGGATATAACAGAATAGAAGGATATCCCTATGATGAAAGGCTTAAAAGGTTAGGGCTCTTCAGCTTGGAAAAGAAACAGCTGAGGGGAGATATGATAGAGGTCTATAAAATAATGAATGGAGTAGAACGAGTAAATGTAGATCAGTTGTATGCTCCTTCAAAAAGTAGAAAAACTAGGGGACACACAATGAAGCTACAATGTAGCACAGAGGTTCCCAACATCGGTCCTCGGGGAACCCCAGGCCAGTCAGGTTTTCAGAGTACCCACAATGAATATTGTAAACGGGGGCGCTGGGTGAGAATGTCCACAGTCTTGGCAAAGGCAAATATTAATATGACTTGCAAAGGATTGTGGGAAATGTAGTCCATTCATACCAGACTCAACCGTTCACAATAAATTAGTTGTGCTTGCTCGAATGTAAAGCAAAGAAGATATTTTATTTATGGGGTTATTTCTCCCAACACAGATATACTTGGTAGCACATAAAAAGGAATACTTGCTTTCAGTATTATACTTAGAAAAACAAATAAGGAAAAACAACAGCTGAACTTGTTAAGCAATCAAATCAAAGCATAAAGACCTTGATGGAAACAAAGGTCTTTTCTGTAGGCTTCTGCTGATATCTTCTTAGCAGTGCTTCAAAGAACAAACAAAACCCACAAAGTAGGAAAAAACCCCTGTTCTTTTTCAGGGATAACCTCTTGTATCTTCACACACACTCAGAAGTGTCCCTTCAGAGCTCATAGGCAATTAGGCAAGGCTCAATTGCTAACAATTACCAGCTGAAAACCTCTTGGCTGGTTTACGTTCTATTACGTGGCTCAAATCCTACTCAGAAGCCTTTCTGAGTAGATTAAAGAACAAGTTTATATTTCTTTGTGATGGTTGTATTTTGTAACAGCATATTACCACAGAAGTTTAGACAGAGAGCAATCCATGTACTCAAAGTCCCCATTTATAACATCTTCCCCTTCTTCAACTATCATGGGTTCAATATCATGGATTGGCACAGAGGAATTTCTCAATGGAACACTCTCAGGACAATACTTGTTTCCCTGCTGTCTTCCCAGTGAAGAGCTAGGGCATAGATCAGTGTTCATACCTGAGCTTCCATTGCTGTTAGAGTTCCTCTCTAAATATCCTGGCCAGTATGTAGTCCAGTTCTTATGTCCAGCCTTCCAATCAAGATCCCTGGACACTGGATCTCTCTTCACATACCTTCTTGCACTGGTCTTAGGGTCCCTTCCAAGTGCTGCCGTCTCCCTCACAGGTGCCGTCCGGGGATTCCTGGCTCTGCAACCCCACTTCTCTGGCTTTCCCCAGTCCAATGGTGTATGCTTGCCTCTGGAATGCCTCCCAGTATACGTACTGCTATGGGCTCCTTTAGACCTTCCAAATGCTTTTCTCTTCTTTCTTCCAAAGTGTTTCTTTCTCTCTCTGTCCGTCAGCTCTGGCTTTTGCTGATGATGATGATCCTCAGGCTGATCAAGATGCTTCTGATCAAGAAGATGATTCTCTGTAGAATAAGCTTTTCTTTTATCCTGCTTAGATGAATGCTCCACCCTAGCACAGCGCAGCTGTGCTGAATCAAGCCCTGCCCTTGGAGATGAGTGCTTGGGGATTACCTCATAGCCCTCCTGATTGAACACACGTTTCCCCACTTCAGCTCTTCTAATGGCTGTTGGAAACCTGGTGCATTCTGGGACTGGTAGTCTTTTATGGAAACATTCTGTTTTATTATTTCTACCAGAATAGACAGGTTGCTTGTTCAGAGTCACTTCACCTCTATTATAGCTCCTTCCTGAACTATGATAAGCTTCCTTATCACAATATGCATGAGATAGATCTACATACAAAAGTGCATGCAGATCTATCTCATGCATATTCATTGTGGGTACTCTGAAAACCTGACTGGCCTGGGATTCCCCGAGGACTGGGTTGGGAACCACTGTAAAGCACATTTAAGACTAATCGGAGAAAATATTTTTTTCACTCAACGCATAATGAAACTCTGGAATTCCGTACCAGAGGATGTAGTAAAAACTGTTAGTGTAGCTGGATTCAAAAGAGGTTTGGACAAGTTCCTGGAGGAAAAGCCTGTAAACTACTATTAAAGAGGACCAGGGAAATCCACTGCTTACCCATTGGAGAAGCAGCATGGAATCTGAATATCTTTTGGGAGCCTGACAGGTACTTGTGACCTGGATTGAACACTGTTGAAAACAGGATACTGGGCTTGATGGATGCTTGGTCTGACCCAGTATAGCATATCTTATGTTCTTATGTTGAGAGTTAATAGGGGGAAGGGGAGATGGAGGTGGTCCTGTAGAGGTCTCAAAACTTATGGGGTCCAATATTCAGAGCCGGCGGCTAGATGCGCATACAGAGTCTAGCCATTGGTGCTGAACGTAACCCAGATATTCAGTGCCAGGGTCATATTGAGCAGAAAGTGCCAAAGGTTGAGCAGAAAGTGAAGGAGGAGTTGATGCTGGAGGCATTTTGAGGAGACAGTTGAGTACTGAAAAGAAATGGCAAGGGTCACAGACCAGAGAGTTTGTCAGACATAGTACTCTTGCTTGTCAAGTGCTATGGCACACTGGAAAGAGGTTAGTATCAATTTGAAATGTAAAGTCTATATCGGTATGGGATTTAAGCCAAAAGCGCACAGCAGAACAGCCACAGAAAGTAGGTAGCAGATTTTAGAGGTCAGCCAATGCTGAGGTGCCATACCCCTCACAGGGTGTGGAAAGGGAAGAGCAAAAGCATCCAAAGCAGAGGAGAGTATAGTATGATAGGAAGAGACTGCCTCATCGACGGATTTGCATAACATATTGAAAGAGAGAGGAGGTGAGGCAGTAGTAGAGAGACGAGAGGGGTCAATAGTCTGAAGATTCCTAAATGTAGTGGTAGAGACAGGATGAGACTGTAGTATGGGTGGTTAAGAGTGAAAGTTAGCAGATAATGGTCAGATAGGTGAAGAAACGAGGTGGAGAAGTTTGAGAATGAAAAGTTGGAGAAGAAGATGAGGTCAAGACAGACTGATGAACTGTAAAACGGGTTATTGGACCTGGAAACCTAAATGGCAGATTCAATTTAATAAATAAATGTGAATACATAACACTGGCTCTGAAAACTCTGCTGTGGCTTCCCAGATACTTCACAAATCCATTATATAACTCTTAACAGCTCATATAGCTCAATAGTTCTTCATATAGGTCAACCCAAGTATCTTTTGGGCCTTCTCATTCCTTACCACTCATTATGTCCTACAAGATCGCAATACACCAATCAGCTCTGTCTTCTCACCCCCCACCCCCACCCCAAAAAAAACCATTGGCAGACACTAGATAAATGCATGTTTTGGCCTAGCTCAACAGAATGCACAACTTCTGGACTTTAGAAGCAAATCAAATACAAACACATTTAAAACCAAACTTATCTCTTCTCCCAAATGTTTGGAGACTAATCACAGGTTGCTTTGTTTTCTTTTTCAATCCCTCTACCTTGCTATTTTATTTAAGTTATAAATTGTTGGTACTCATAGGTTTGATCATATTTCAACAGTATTACATGAACTCCATTGGTTACCTGTTGTTCAGTGATTGTGGTTCACCTTGGTCATAAGGTAGTTAATGGTAATGCGTCGTTTGTTCTTAGTACGTGGATAACATCTCATGTGCATGGACGGGCTCTTTTGAGTATCCCCTCCTGTTCTATTGTTTGGCAGGAGGACCTGCAGTCTCCTATGTTTTCAGTAATAGACCCTTTGTTGTGAAATTCTTTATCTCCTATGAATTTTAGTGTGTCAGATTTATCATTTAGAAGAGTTTAAAAGTGCATTTTTTGTGCAACTTGCTCAGTGCAGTTTGGTGGTTGGTCAGGATAGTATCGAGCAGAAAGAATTTGAAACTTTTAGATTTTAAATTTATTTTTTGATCAATGTTTATTATTTGTGTTTTGTGGTATTCTAAATGACCTATTTTTAATAGATTTTGACTTTTTCCCCAATTTTCATAATTTTTGTACTATGTTTATTGATTTTGTTTTGATTTTATGTATGTTGATTTGTAAACTGCCCAGTAATGGAATGGTGGATGGGTTAGAAATATTATGAAATAAGTAAAATAAAATGAAATAAACAAAGGTTGTATTTCCTTTTCCTTTTAAACTTTTAAGTAAACTCTATCACTGAGCTCTAACAAGCCTTAGGGATATGTTTACTAAACCGTCCTAATGTTACCGGCGCTAGTTGCAGCAATGTGAAGAATGCCATATAAGGAGTGGGCGTTCCAGTCCTAAGGTAGCAAGAATATGTATCGCACGATAGTGGGTGCCGTGGCACGTTAATGCGTGTTAACCCTAAGTACACGCCAGCAGAGTGTTAGAAGCTATAATGATGTAGCCCACTTGTTACTGCACTGACTGTGGAGGCAGAGTTCATGGGTTCGATCCTGCAGTGGTGTACTCTAAAAAGGCTGTCTGAGGCATTTTCTTTTAATTTAAATGGCTTCATTATAAAGCATATGAGGACAGACTTAAGGATCTTAATATGTACACCTTAGAGGAAAGGCGGGATAGAGGTGATATGATTGAGATGTTTAAATACCTCCGTGGCATAAATGTTCAGGGAGAGAGCCTCTTTCAAGTGAAAGCAAGTTCTGCTACGAGGGGACATGGGATGAGAGTGAAGGGAGATAGATTCAGGAGTGATATGCGGAAATATTTCTTTACAGAAAGAGTAGTGGATCCATGGAATAGTCTCCCAGTGGAGGTGGTAGAGATGAGGACAGTAACTGAATTCAAAAAAGCATGGGACCAACACAGAGGATCTCTAAAGGTAAAAAGTGGGCTGTTGTAGTTGTTGTTATGGAAGGACAGACTAGATAGGCCATGTGGTCTTTTTCTGTCATCATGTTTCTATGTTTCTATGTTAAATCAGTGCTGCCAGCAAAAACACCCTCACAGTGCCGTAACCTAAGGCGCCCTATAAGGCACCCCATAGGTCACATTATAAACTGCCCTGTCTGCCAAGGCGCCCTATAGGGCACATTATAGGGTGCCTTGGAAGACAGGGCAGTTTATAATGCGACCTATAGGGTGCCTTACAGGGCGCTTTATAGGGCGCCTATGAGGTACCTTAGGCTTCAGCACTGTGAGGGTGTTTCTGCTAGCAGCACTGATTTAAATTAAAAGAAAATGCCTCAGACAGCCTTTTTAGATTACGCCACTGCAGGATTGAACCCATGACCTCTGTCTCTACAGTCATTAAAGTAACCAGTAGGCTACATCTCTATAGCAATGTATATATGTTCTAATATGTTATACTTGTAATGTTACAATTTTCCTTGTAATTTATAATTATCTGTTCTATGTAAAATGTCCTGGTATATCTCATACCAATTAACCTACTGTTACATGTAAACCGCACTTGAAACATGGGAAAGAGCGGTATATAAATAACTGTTAAATAAATAAATAAAATAAATAAATAAATAAATAGCTACTACCACACTGCTGGCTGGCTACAGAAAGACTGCAGGTCACCACACAAACTGTCTGCTGTGGTTACCAGGATAGGGTAAACCAACCCGTACCCATGATGCACTGCACATGCAGATCAGCAGTCTACAGCTGATCACATAATGGAGTATGCACCCCCACAGTACCTAGGCCTGGTAGGGGGAACTGACCGTGTGTGTTACTGGCACAGAATAGCTACAGACCATGATATTGTGCGGGTCCTGTGCTCACCCTGAGGGTAGGTTGGGCACCCAGCACCAGGTCCGCAGCACCTGGCTTGGATGAGATAGGCTATGCTGCAGGTCCACATCAGTGCCAGTGTGTGATAGGTAGTCCTTACAGAGACACCTAGGATACACCTGTGTCCATCTGTATTTCCCAGTCACGTCTAGCCCATGTGAACTATGATGCACCCAGAATAGTACATATCTTGTGTGGGTGACATGGTCACATGTTATAGGTGAAGGGGGGTGTTCGGACCCAAAAGCAGATTATGTAGCACCACCCAACCCACCCACCCACCCTCTGTGGCTCAGGGTGGGTGGACAGGATCTCCCACCAGCAGATTCACATTGTACATCACTTCTATTGTGGCAGTAGAGAGGACCATCAACCCTAGTCCTTCTGGGGAACAGGCACCCCTACAGGGCAGTCAATGCAGATCTGTACGCATCACATAAGGCAATGGCAGACAGGCAGAATGCTGGTGAAGCTCAGCTACCCCCCACCACTATCTGATATTCACCAGCAGAGGGCACAGTCAGTCTCCACCCACTGCACCCTGCAAGGTGTTCCAGCCATACACATGCCAACTGCAGACAGTCTGCTAGCTAGTACATAGTGCATGTTCCTGGAGGAACTGTGTGCACCCAAAAATGGGATATAAGCACACACACACCAAGCAGGTATGTCAATGACTGGGCCCCAGAAAAAAGAACCCATAAATATTACTTGAGAGAAATGCTGTATAGCACTATGGGGGAACCTAGCCATGACATGGTCACTGCTCAGTCAGGGTGAGAGTGACCTCCCAGCATGACATGCTGTGGCCACCCTGTCTGTGCAGGTGGTGGTCGGGCACTACAATGTCCCAGCCATTGCTCTATACCCTATGCAGATGCATCCTACCCAGGCCACCCTGTCCGGGCCATACCCACAGTACCTTGCTCCTCATTATGCACATTGGCAGGCTAACACTGGAAACAGTGCAAGCAGTGTGGGCTCAGTAGGGTGTAGGCAGCCACCACACACTGGATAGACAGACACACACTCCCACACCTATGCCAGCATTGTGCAAATATGGAGGTTTGTGGCAGCCCTGGATGCCTCACCAGTCCTGGGCACAGTGTGGGCATTGCTATGGTACACAATACTGTTGGGGTCACTCCCTGGGGTGGTAAACACCGTCAGAAGCAATAACTGAAACACACTCCACAGATATCAGAAAGGCTGCTGTGAAGAATGTCTATCAACAAATCGTGTTTAACTTAGGATTTGTTAGCTGACATTAATCATAGCACACCTTTGATATATGTGAAACGTGTTCCCAAGTTTAGAACGGCATTGCTAAGGTATGCAGGTGCCAGTATTGGGAGATGCTGCTCTGTGCAGGGCCCAACAGCCTGACTCTCCATGAGGCTTTGGATAGTGGAGCCTGTGGGTGTGGGTGTGGGTGTTTCTGCTCCTGTTGGCCGCTGCTCTAGGGCAGAGGTTCCCAACTCTGGTCCTGGCGGGCCAAACACTGTTCACGTTTTCATGCTGTCCCTAATGAATATGCATGAGATACATTTGCATACAATGGGGGCGATGCATACAAATGCAGCACAGGCATATTTATTAGGGACAGCATGAAACCTGAATGGTGTTTGGCCCTCCAGGACTGCAGTTGGGAAACTCTGCTCTGCACATGTTTATGGTGTCTGTGCTCTGTAGGGTAAAATATAGGCGTTTCAGGCATGTTTAATTTATCTGTAATAATGGTTCCGTCTTTATTGCCACGGTTTAGTACTGGGTAAAATGTGGGGACAAGGTTGGCAGGAGCCACAGCTGGGACTTGAACTTGTGACCTTCTGCCCCTGAACACACTGGCTGTGTGTACTGCACCAAACTGTTGCTACAAGGGCAGATCATTCCCTGGGGATACCATGACTGTTCGTCAGAAAGACCTTGTATGTTGCAGTGCATGGCACCCACCTCCGCCACTAGCACCCTTCCGCCACCATGCTGACATGCCCTTATGCCGGTGGTGCTGGTGGTGTGCAGTCCCAGGCCATCCAGTGTTCCGGTAGGCAGCTGCCTATGGTGTGGGTTCTCGGGTAGGGGGGCCTACATGGACATGCGCACTTCCCCCCTGCACCGCCTGCCAATGTTATGTGCCCTGGGGGTACCTGCTGGGTAATATCCCCTGAGACACTGTGGGACAAACACTCATGCCCATGTTGGTCCCTCGTCAGTTGCTGTCTTGCTGCTTTACAGTTTTGGCATTCCTATGTGCCACTTAGGCACTTGCCTAGTCCGCACTGTGCCCCAGCTGGACCACAGCATGTGCTGCCTGCAGCCCCCTGTATCCCATTTATAGCATCAGTACAGTTGCCGTTTCCTACGTGCCAACTCTGCTGTTGCTGCACGTGTGCACGCCATAACAGACACGACAAAAATCCTGATCACCGCTATTTTAATTTGGGATCATTCACTTTGTAGGGGGACAGAGCATAGACCCTTCCAAACATGATATCTTCCTTTTTACGCTTTCTCAGTAGTGTTGCTTTATGTTTATCATTAATATCACTATTGGCCAGCTTGGTTATTGGGATTTCAGATGTGGTTCTGGTCATTTTATATGTTTATTTGCCTTTTTGGTTCCTGCACATGTATCACTACTATCACTTTTCTGGGTTTCCCTGCCTTTGCTGTACATTGCTGACTGAAATGCTTTCTCTCACCTGCAAATGTGCCTCTAACGCGAGGGTTTCACTGGCGTTAGTGTTCAGACCCGGATTTCACAGCGTTAGTGTACCTGGAACCTCTCCCCACCCACTCTCCGCCCATTGACCCCAATCTCCACCCTCTGAGAGACCTTACTCTACCCTTCAGAGCCGGATTTTACAGCGTTAGCGTGCCTTAACGCCGCTGTTATTGCGTGATACGTGACGTTATCACGCGAAAATGTTGCCGCTGCTACATTAAGACGGTTTAGTAAACATACCCCTTAGAGACAGTATAACATTAACTCAATGCAAACTAAACCAAACTAAACTTGATTTGAGTATTTGTAACTGAAGCTGCGTGCTTCAAGGATACATTTATGTGCTTATGTCAATTCTGCAATGAGTACGTGTTATGTCACAGTCTGTGATCTAGGCTCACTTATCTTTAGAGGGGGTTATTTTTGGGAGGGGGTTCACCTTTCCTTTAGAAAATCATTAGATGAATCTCAATCGTTTTGAAGAAAGCTGCAACAGTAGACGAGATTAGTAGTTTTCTAGCTATTGCTCCTGAGTTACACTTATTCCTAACAAAACATGTTTTAAAATGTGCCCCCAACCTGCCCAAGCTGCCAACTTTACACTGTTGTTGCACTGAAGTCTGCTGCTAATGAGAGCCTACTGCAGAGTTTTAGAGCTAGCAGCCCACCTTTAGAAACAAGCATCAAAAGAATGCAGAAAAAATAATATAAGGAAAAGAGGTGGGAGAAGATGTGCTGTGAACTGGCATCTCGGTAGGTTGTGACACCTTTCAAAAGGATGTTGCAGTGTTCTGGGAGTTTCAGACTGCAGGATTCCTGCTTCAGCTATGAGATGAGTGATGGAACTTTCCTTTGCCTGTCATCACATTCGGTGAAATATTGAAACTTTACAGATCTGCTGAAGTGAAACTTCGGTTTACTGCTTTACGCATAATGTTGGCATAGGTAGTTTGGGCAAAAGGCAAGAAAGGAGAAAGGTGGCTGAAAAATATTTCACTTTACAGTGAGGATTCTGCACAAATCAGTCTAAAACAAACAGGCAGCTTTTATGAATTCTTGGCCATGGAGGAAATATTGCATCACAAATGCAAATAATGTATTCCATTAAGAAAAGGTGAAAAGGTTGGTATGATGCATTTGAATTTTCAGAAGGCAATTTATAAAATCCCTCATGAGAGACTCATCAGGAAATTAAAGTGTCATGGGACAGGAGGCAAGTGCCCTGTTGCGGATTGGTAACTAATTGAAATATAGGAAACAAAGCCGAGGATAAAATCACCTCTTTTTCCATGGAAAGGGATAAATAGTAGAGTGTCTCTGGGATCTGCACTGCGAGCAGTGTTGTTCAACCTATTCATTAACAATCTGGAAAGGGGGGCAGTGAGTGAAGTCATCAAAAGTTCAGGTGATACTGAAATATTCGAAGTAGCTGAAACAGAAGCAGACTAAACGGACTAGACTCATCAGGCATTTTACTCTGGAGTTCCAATGTTTCTTGCTAGCTCCTTTATCCCTTATCTTCCATCTACATCATTATGTTCTGCTCAGCAAAGCCTATTAGTCACGCCACGTACTTCCAAGGTGAGATCTGAATCCGCAAAACGATTGATTTTGGCTGTGATTGCTCCATACCTTTGAAATGATCTTCCATTAGATCTTTTACTGGAAAATTCCTAGAAGCAAATTAAGGCAACATTAAAAATGCATTACTTCAATCACACTTTTCAAAATTAATTTGATTGGGCAAGTGGACACTGGACTCTTTGAAAATGATTGGCGGATGGATTCCTACAGTATCTCAGCTTTTTCCAAAGCTCTTCTCCTTTGCTATTACCTCATTCTCTCTTTTGTTTTGTTATTACTTATTTTATTCTATATTTGTAGACCTATTGTTTAATTATGATTTTATTGTAATTCATAGTAATTTTTACTTTATTTTTCATTTTCCTTGTAAACCACTTAGGTAATTGCTGATAGGCAGTATATCAAATTACCTGAAACTTGACTTCACCTTGTGTGTTGTGTGCAGTTCTGATCACTCCATGCTAAAAAGATATAGTGAAACAAGAAAAGATATAAAAGGGCAACTAAATTGTTCAATGCGTGGCTGGAACTAGGGTCGTGCATCTGGGGAGTTACCTTAAATATGGTCATTTTTAGAGTGCTGACTCTGATCTCTGGGGATGGCACAGGGTGGAGCTATGGCATTTCATGCGATAGTGTCCTAGGCACAAGAGGGGATATGGTAGTCTGATTGAAGAGAACACCACCTGTGCACCTATCTGCTTCACTCTCTGTCCCAGAGCCATGAAGTCACTTTTGATATGCTCAGAGGGATACCTGGCAGTATCATTTGTTCCGACATGAATTAGCAACATTGGGTAATAGTCAGTGGGCTTGATGAGTCTCGGCAAACTCTCTGTAACATCTCAGATTTTAGCACCTAGCAGACAGCATACCTTTCTGGACACAAGTCCAGTCGGCAGATGGACGCCTCAGTACCCCTCAAAAGAGGGTCACCAACCACCACTACCCTTCGCTTCCTTGTGGTCACTGATTCTGCAACTTAGGGGTACTTGAGCTCTGGTTCTTCCCTTTCCAGGGATGCTTTCACCTCCTCCACTTCCAGGGCTGCATAATGGTTCTTCAGTTCAGAGACTGGAGAAGTTAGATTGGTGATTCTGCAGACCCTGGTGACTTGTGTCCAACCTTCATCATTCTGTAGGCACCCATCTTCTCCTCTGCTGGAGAGCTTGCATGTTGCAAGAAGCATCTCATCAATGTACTTCTCACTGTCTTGAATGCTCCTCAGTTTTGCCACCTCTTCTCTGAGTTCCTCCACTTGTTTCCTGAGAGCTTCAGCATGCAGGCACCATGAACATGGAACCTGTCCTTCAACTGGCATTGGGACCTCTGTCTGGACAGAGGCAGAAACTGTAATGGGGCAACAGCTTTAGCGATACGATTTTCCCCAGCCATTGTTCAGTCTGTAGAGCTTAGGTATCTGTTAAAGCAAAAGAGAGAGATCTACCAAAGTACCAGCCAGTTTGCCAGCTGTCCTTTCAGAGAAAAGCAATTAAATCTCTTTAAGTATGTTCAAAATGGACTGTTCTAAGTCCCTGTGTGTTCTCAGAGAATGAATCCAATTTTTGGAGGCTAAATTAGCAAACTTGGAACAGCTGAGACATTATAACATCCTTGGTTTTATTCTCCATTCCTTTCCTTATGATTCCTAGCATTCTATTTGCTTTCTTAGCTGCCACTGCACACTGGGTGGAGGGTTTCAATCTACAATCCATGATGACATCCAGATCCTTTTCCTGGATAGTGATTCCTAATGTGGAACCTTGCATTGTGTAGTTTGGATTGTTCTTCTCTAAGTGTGTAACTTTGCACTTGTCCACATTATTTATTTATTTATTTTTATTTATTACAGTTTCTTATATACCGCGCTATTTAGAATCAGCGCGGTTTACATCATAACAAAACGACCATAACGACAAACTGTCAGGTTTTACATTGAACAGGAGTACAAACTTGGATAACTGGGTTAACTATATACATAAACTATCTACACTGCAGTGTGAGGGCATTTCTAGATTGGGTCATTTCTTGGAGGGGATATCTAGTTCAGTTGCTGTCTGGGAAGTATTGGCAGAAAAGGTATGTTTTGAGAGCCTTCCTGAACTGATATAGATTGGTAATGGC
Source organism: Ichthyophis bannanicus (assembly GCA_033557465.1). NCBI lineage: Eukaryota > Metazoa > Chordata > Amphibia > Gymnophiona > Ichthyophiidae > Ichthyophis > Ichthyophis bannanicus. The sequence goes on along the minus strand of CM066032.1, from coordinate 414,891,470 downwards.
TCTTGGACGCCCAGTTTCCAAATGTTTCAAGGCCATTTTGCAATTTTTCACAATCCTCTTGTGGTGGGTTTTGTTTTTTGTAATTTAAATTTTATAGAGTTTCAACCATTTTACATAATATGCATCTTACACCATTAGCTGTACTACTTCCTCTTATTACATTTCGAGCTTCAGCACTGAACTGACCCTCCTTCAACAAGCACCAACATAATCCTCCTCGACCCCCTCCCTCTACATACCCCATTCTCCCCCAATTACAGTTCTAACTTCATTACTTATAAACCCACAAACAATAAACGATAAACATAAATCAAGACAATGCCATTCCTAATCCCCACTCCCCCCCATGACAGTGCCCAATCGTCTCCATTGCTACCACAAGTTTTCACCCTTCCATAGTCAGTTTCTCGCCCACACGCCACCATAAATCCATAGGCGCTCTTCGCTACCCCTCTTACTAGTCCCCCCTCCCTCCCCCACCTTCCCTTTCCCCGCTCCACCTACCCCCATCCCTTCCCATCCTATCCCAGCTCCCCTAACTCATCACCCATTTACTCCACCCCTCCTCCCGCCATTCCTCATATGCTTGCCAAATATCCAGGTGTTTCACTCTCTGATTCCTTCTATGTGCTCCCACCAAGCTCATATGCCAAAGACACTCTATTCTTCCCATTATTTCCCCCATTGTAGGGCCCTCCTCCGCTTTCCACCTTTTCAGTATAGCCAGTCGGCACACCACCACACAATAGTGCCAGAAGCTGGTATGCCCTGTATTTCCCCCTTCCTCCCCATCCAACAGGCCTATACTTCCCCTATCTAACTTTATTTGCACCCCAGTCACCTCCTTATATAGCTTTCCCACTTCCTGCCACACCCGCTGTATTTTGGGGCATCCCCAAATCATATGCATCAAGTCCCCCCATTGCCCACACCCCCTCCAGCAATTGCCATCACTATCTTTACAAATGGCCTTAAGCCGGGCTGGCGTCCACACCATTCTCAACCTAATTTTTAGACCGTTCTCTACCAGCGTTGTACCCCACGCCAATCTTCGCTCACTTTCATATATATCCCTCCATCTTCCCTCCTCCCATGGACCTTCAATTTCCGCCTCCCACTTCTCTTGCCACCGTACTTTACCTACCCCTGTACTATTTAGGAGTTTATATAACCTTGAGACCATGCCTTTAAGATTATCCTTTTTTTCCATGTGCTCTTCAAACTCCGTACTCCTCCTCCCTAGGTCTCCTCTCACCTCTCCCCTCTGCAAGAAGTGCCATAGCTGTATATAAGCATAGTACTCCTTGTCTAGTACCCCAAACTTTTCCTTTAGTTCCTGGAAGGTTTTAATCCGCCCCCTCCCATCCACCACCTGTCCCGCTCTAACCAATCCCATGTCTGCACACTCCCTAAATATCCCCCCTCTCTTCCCTGGCTCAAATCCAGGCATATGTTGCAAGTGCATCTCCCGCGACCAGCACTTATCCTGCATCAAGTATCTCTTCCATTTCCCCCAAATTTCCCATGTTAATTCTTTTTGTGGGTTCCTCACTCTTTTCCCCCCTTTATCTCTTAAACTACCCCATACCTCTGCCTCTAAATTCTCCCCTCCCTCTCTTTCCATATAAACCCATTGTGGCGTCTCCCCCCTGTCCCTCCACACAAACACAGCCTTCAACTGCGCCGCCTCATAGTAATGCACTAAGTTCGGCACCCCCAGCCCTCCTTCCTCCCTTGCTCTAAACATCGTCGCCCTACTCACTCTAGGGGCCTTCCCTGCCCATATAAACCTCATAATCACGCCCTGAAATTCTTTAAGGCACCGTCTTGTGATTTTACTTGGCAATGCCATAAATACAAACAAAATCCTCGGCAGTACATTCATCTTAATTGTGGCTATCCTCCCTAACCAGGATAAATGCATCCCCTACCATCTGGCCAAATCTTGCCTTAGGTTCTTTATCAAGGGCCTATAATTCCATTCATTAATGTCTCTCAAAGAATTGCCCAGCTGTATACCCAAATATCGAAAAGTACCCCTCACCCATTTAAAGGGGAATGCCTCTCTTATACTCTGTTCCAGTCCCTTCTCTAAGTTGAACCCCAAAATTTCCGTCTTACTTACATTCAGCTTATACCCAGCTACCTTGCTATATCTCCCAATAGCTTTCATTAGATTTGGCAAACTCCAAAATGGCCTACTCACCGTAAAAATCACATCATCCGCAAACAGTGCCACCTTACTGAGCTGGTCTCCCACCCTCACTCCCTCAATATCAGTCTGTTTCCTTATATACTCCGCCAGAGGCTCAATAACTAGCGCAAACAGCAGGGGCGACAGCGGGCACCCCTGCCGCATCCCCCTGCCTAGGCAAAAACTGTCCGAATACCCTCCATTTATCCTTATCCGGACTCTCGGGCTACGATACAGTGCTTTTACCCAGCCCAGGAACTTCCCCCCTAATCCCATTTTCTCCAGCACCTACCACATGAAACCCCACTCCACCCTGTCAAATGCCTTTTCGGCATCCACCATTAAGAATACCGCCTCCCTCCCTGTGTCCTGCAACACTCAAACCACATTTAAAAGCTTTCGGATATTATCCCCTCCCTGTCTCCCCTTAATGAAGCCTGTCTGATCCTTATACACCAACCTTTGCATTATCCTTTGTAATCTAGCAGCCATAATTTTGGCTAGCAGCTTTGCATCTAAATTTATAAGGGATATCGGCCTATAGGCTCCGCAGGTTGTGTGATCCTTCCCCGGCTTAAAAATGACAGTTATGCCTGCCTCCGCCATGGACTGGGGAAGCTCCTCACTCCGTAGCACCCCATTAAACACCTTTGTTAAGAAATCCGTAATACTATCCTGCGTCAGTTTATAGAATTTCACTGTTAACCCATCTAACCCGGGTGCCTTCCCTTCTTTGAAGGATTTGATTGCCACTCTCACCTCCTCTGTGCCCACCGGCCTTCCCAACTCCTCTGCCTCCTCTTTCGATATACTGGGTAGCTGACACTCTACCAAAAATTCTGCCCCCTTCTCCTCTCCTCCCTTAACCTCACTGCTATAGAGCTTCTCGTAGTATTCCACAAAAACCTTCCTAATCTCCTTGGGTTTATATACCATTTCCCCCTTCTTATTTCGAATTCTCCCGATATTAATCCTCTGCTGCTTTGCCTTTAACCGCCTTGCTAATTTCTTTCCTATTTTGTTCCCTCCTTCGAACCACGCTTGCTTTAACCGTACCAAATTAAATACAATTTCTGCTGCCCCCAGTTGATTCAACTCTCCCAGTAACTTTTGCAAGTGCGCCAATATTTTAGGATCCGCCCTTTCCTGATGTTGGCATTCCAGAACCCCTATTTTTTGCACTAACTCCTCTTCCACTTTCTTCCTCTTTCTCTTCTCCTGCGCTGCTGTACAAATTAGATGCCCTCTCACCACTGCCTTCATACCATCCCATGTCATCCCTAGTGGCACATCCCCGCCTAGATTGTACTTCATATATTCCTGTATAACTCCCTTCAAACTTTCCACATGCTTCTGCTCTCCTAAAAGCCCCTCATTCAGCCTCCAGAATTTGGTGCCAGTATCCTTTTCCCCTAAATCAAACACAATATGCACTGGTGCATGATCTGTCCATGTAATACTTCCGATTTCCACTTCCATTGTCCTAGCTTGCCATTCCCCACTCACCCATAGCATATCCAGTCTACTGTATGTCCCATGGGCCGAAGAGTAGAATGTATAGCCGTTTTCCCCTTGGTGCCTCCCTCTCCGCATATCTACCAACCCTAACCGCTCCTTTAACCGCAAAAGACTCCTTCTATCCTTTCTCCCCCCTTCTCCTCCTCCCCCGTATTATCCAGCTTTGGATTGACTGTGATATTGAAATCCCCCCCTATAATAAGTGGCACATCTCCCCACCCCTCCACTTCAGACAGCAGCTTATCAAAAGCTCCCCCCTTTGTACATTAGGAGCATATATACTCACCATCCAAACTTGTTCATCCTTTATCTTTATCGGGACTGCCACCCACCTTCCTTGCTTGTCCCTTCTTTCTTCCAGTACCGCTTCCTTATAGTCCTGCCCTATCATTATCCTCCCCCCTTTTTCTTGGCTGTGCCCTTTGTCCTGCGAGCAATACCCTGGGAAACTTGTTAGAACTAATCAAACCCTCCTGCCCCACCCTCAAGTGCGTCTCCTGAATACCCAGGAAATCAGCTTTCATCCGCCCACCCTCCCTTTCAAGCATGTGCCTCTTTCGCCATGTTTGCAAGCTCTTAACATTTATCGTACCCACCACTAGCTGCTCTTTGTCCTCCCTCTTCCCCCTCCCTCCTCCCCCTCCTCCCCCTCCTCCCCTCACCTTCCACCCTCCTCCCCACCCCCACCCCATTACTCCCTCCCTCCCCCCCTACCCCCACCCTCAATCCCATTCGAGGTTATCCTGGAGCCGTGCACCACTCGCCACCCCCAGACCCCCACCAGCCCTCTCAAATTCTCCCATCCCGCCCTTCATCTTCCCCCACCTTCCTTCCATCCCCCCTTCCCGCCTCCCATACCTCTTCACCATCACCACCCACCCAGCCTTCCCTCCCCTCCCCCTCCCCCTCTCCCTCCGATCCGTCCTTCTATCATACTCTGCCCTGACCCTTCACCCTCCATCTCTCCCCTCATGCTTATATTCTTTAACCCACAGCATGAAACATGCCCACTCTCCTCCTCCTCCTCCATATTCCCCTTATGCATTATTAACTTTTTGTCCATTTTCAGCATCCCTTAGCAAGGCATTACTTTCCCGCATCCTCTCTTCTGCTGGTCAATGCTTAACCCCTCTACGTTGTTGTCTCCGCTGGTCCTGCTCCATCTCCATCCGACTCTCTCTGGGCTCCTTCTCCCGTTGCTTCCGCTGCCCTGCTTCCTGGTCTTGCCGTGGCCCTTCTGCATTCTCCTCCTCCTCTGGCACCGCCACCACTGCCGCCTTCATTGCCGCATAAGCCTCCTCCAGAGTTTGTACTTTCATGTCTTTTCCCCTTTTGTAAATGCAAGTCCAAAGGGGTATAGCCAGTGATACCTCAGTTCCTGCTTCCTTAGCTGACTGGTAATTGGTGCCATAGCCCTCCTCCTCTGTAGTTTTCCCAAGGACAGGTCCGCATATATGGCTACCGAGTACCCCTGCCATAGAAAGGTGCTTAAGCCCCTCATCTTAGCCTCAATTTTTTCTTTCAGCTTGTAGTCTCTTAAACAAACTACTATGTCTCTGGGCCTGTTGTTGCGTATGGGGCCCAAGGCCCGGTGTGCCCTGTCCAAATGTATTTCTTCAGCCTCCACCTCCTCCCCTCCTTGCTTCAAGGCCTCCAGACTGCCTCTGCTACTTTTGCACAGTCCCGAAATTCATAATTCTTCTGGCACACCTTTTATTCTTTTTTTTTTTTAAACTTTTATTTTCATTTTGCAACAAACAAAAGAAACAACACACCAAAAAAGACAAAACAAGCATACAATAAGGGAAAGTAAACCCATTACCCCCCACCCCGATGCTTCTTCTCTACCCGATTATATCAGCATGTGAGCGCTTCCAATTAACAGTGATTATACATCAAACGATCAAAAGAGTATCTACAATACAGCATGATCATGAGACAAAGATATATACAAAGTCAGACAGTCAAATGAGAGCATTTAGCAAAATGTACATAGTCATTGAGCAGCTTCCATTGAGACCAATGAGAAGGAGTCTGAACGAAGAAAGCGAACAGACGAGGTATTTGTTCATATTTACTGTAAAGACAGGCATGATTCCCCCAGTCATTGGGGCTCAAATGGGAGCTAAGCTTCCAGTATTACTTAATTAGGGAAATACTTACTTAGGGAAATAGCAATGCTAAACATGAAGTTCGAAAGGAGATAAGCCATTTTGGGAGAGAGGGGATCCCCGCAACTGGGCGAAGTCCCACTATCCTCCAAGAAAGGGACTCCTGAGAGTGCGAGATAGACTAAATACGACCCCAGACCCGACGCCAGTAATACTGTAGTGCGGGATATTCATGCATAACATGAGGCAATGAACCAATGGCCGCGGGACGTGTCCAGCAACCATTGCCCTGAGTAGTGTTCCATTTGTCTAATCTGTGAGAAGTGTAAAAACACCGGTGGGCTAGAAAGGAGAGGGTCTGAATGAGTGAGGCGGATCGGGAACCCGTATCCCTCTACTCCTGATAAGGCTCTATTGCTCCGAGATCGAAGTCACATGCAATTCTCTCTCCCATACTTTCTGCGCTATAGGGGTATCTCTAGGTATAGCATTACAGAAGGTTTAGGAAAATTGGATGCTACACCCGGTGAATTACCGAGAGGTCGGAGAATCTCCGATCAACCTTATATAGAGAATGCCGATGGCGGGAGTGCTCTAGTGGATCAAAGGCGATGCTGAAGTTGCACTGACCAGAGTCGGGAGTCTAAAGAGTGCATAAAAGTAGTAAAGGCACCTAAAGTGTCTAAAAGCATTGGTGGATAGTGGGAGTCTGATGGGAGAGTCATAACAGGGAGAAAGGTAAGAGGAATCGGTTCGCGAAGGCCCGCTTCTGTATCTAGCCACACAGGTCTGCTCGGTACTGGCTCTTCCAACCAACGAGCACCTTGTTTGAGAAGAAAAGATTGAGGGAACACTTGAGTAAATCGCCACCAAGTATTAATGGAGCATTGACAGAGGCCGAGGCCAACTGCGCAATACTTGCATAGTAAGCAGGGTTGTCCACATTCGGGGCATAATGCCAATACACGTGAATTAACTATCTCCAACCTCAAGGTGTACACGGGCCCATCTACCCTTCTTGTCAGCGCTAATATCAGATACAGTAGCGTGCTAAGACTTCTTAACCAAAGTGGCTATCCCGTACCATTTGAAACCGGTGGGAGAATAGGCAGCTACCATGTGAGGCTTAGCATTGAGTTTCAGTGTTTCAGCAGAGTTTAAATGCGTTTCCTGAAGAAACACTAAATCAACATGCTCATGGCTAAGATAGCTAAGGATTTTCTTTCCGTTGAGTGGACCATTAATGCCTTTGACGGTGAATGATAAGATTTTACATAAGGCCATACAGAAAAGTTAAAAATTCTGAGCAGGATAGCACACATAATTTCACTGTGTCCCTCAAACTGACTGTATCTGGCTGTACACAGGACATAGGAAAAATAAACTAATATAATACAATGAAGCGCCCCACATTAACAAAGAAAACCGCAGTACGGTAGAGGAGAAGCAAAACCCCAAAATTACTGGCGACCATGTGTCTGCGGGGAGAAGCCCCAGAGAAGGCCTAAATTGAAAAAACACATAACCTGTAGGACTGTGCGTGCTCCGAATCCGACCGAGGCACACATCATGAAGGGATAGGGGACCAAAAAACAAAAGTCATATAGAGAAAGAAAGAAAGTCCAGGCTATTTCTGTGCTTGGCTATGACCGCCGCATCGGGCCCTTCAAAATGGCGGATAGAGCCGGCAAATAAGAGTCCAAACTTTAGGATTAGCGCATCTGCTCTGCTTCTTTGGAGTCTAAAAATGTTGATAGTAGATCAGGATCTTCGAACGTCCTGGTTTGGTTATGGAGAGTCACTCGGAGCTTCGCTGGATACAACAGGCCAAAGCGAGCCTGTAGCTGTTGAAGTCGAGGGCGAAAAGCAAGGAGTTTCTTCCGACGGTCAACGGTAGGCTTTGCCAAATCAGGAAAGAAGGAGACCTTACGACCTTCAAATTCCAAATGATGATTCGCTCGGGCAGCATGTAAAATTTGTTCCACTTGTTGATATCGTAGCAAGCTAAAGATAATAGGCCGGGGGGTCGTGCGGTTGAGCGCCATGTGAGCAGGAACACGGTGTGCACGATCGATTTCCAGTTCTTTATGAAAGGTGATCTTCAGCAAGGAGGGAAGAGTTTTGAGCAAGAATTCTCTTATATCTCCTGCTTCCACCCCCTCCGGCACTCCGAGGAGCCTCACATTGTTGCGACGGGCTCGATTATTGCTATCTTCTAACTCCTTTTGAAGATTCTGTATCTGACGCTCAGCCGCGTCCAGTTTGCCCAAGCGCACCTCGTGCGAGTCGAGGACCCCCGCCATGTTGTCCTGCCGTAATGAAAGACTTTCAAGTCGGTCTTGGAGCACTCCAAAGTCTTCTCGCATGGCTCGAAGCGCTTCTCCATTGGACTGCACCAATTCCTTCACGCCGCGTATTTCTTCCAAAATCTCCAGGTGCATCTCGGGGTTTTCACGAAATGGAACCATCTTCTGTGGGGAAGACACCTCTGTTTTGGAGCGTTTTCCGTGAGAAGAAGAAGGAAACCCGAAGTCCAAGCGCGCTGGTTTATGGGCCGCCATTCCCCCCGAGGTGCCCCGGTCAGCTCGGAGCGAAATAGTAAATTTGTGTAGGTATTAAGTCAGGATTCTAAGTAGGCCTCTCGGGAGCTTCAACGCAAAGCGTCCTACCCGCTGGACATCAGGCTCCGCCCCCCCACACCTTTTATTCTTAAATTGTTCCTCCTAGAACGGTACTCCAGATCTTCTAACTTTAGCTTAATTTGCTCCTTCCATTCCTTCTCACCTTTAATTTGCATCTCCCATTCCTCCTGCTGCAGTTCCAGTGTTTGCAATCGATTTTCATGGTCACCCATCCTGTGGGTAACTTCTTCCACCTCCTCCCGCAGACCACTCATTATATCTCCCAGCGCCGCCTTCGCTGACTGCACCTCTGCCTTCAGTTCCTCAAACCACTCATTATATCTTCCAGCGCCTTCTTCGCTGATTGCACCTCTGCCTTCAGCTCTTCAAACCACTCCTTTAGTTCCTCTCTTGTCGCCGCTTGTCCCGCCACTTCTCCTATGCCTCCTGCACTTCTTACATTGTCTGCTCCGTGCGGCTCAGCCTGCTCGCCCCTCGCACACTCCTCCGCCGCCATTTTGGCTTCTCCTGCAGTCCCACTGACACTCGCCGCTCCAAAGGCATAGTCCCGCAGATCTGCGGTCTTTTCCGTGTCGCCATGCTCTCCTCCACATGCGGTTGCCATTACCACTACCTCCTCAGTTTACCTCTCCCGCTAAGGGCAGGTTTTTCTGCTTTTACGCTGGGTTGGGTCCGGAGCTCGCCTCTCACGCGGCCACTATGACGGGTGACGTCACTTCCTTCCCCCCATCCTCTTGTGTTTTAACAACTTTGCTGCCCCTCAGAAGTTGCTGCCCTAGGTGGCCACTTAATCTTGCTTAATGGTTAGGCTTGTCCTGTTGAAATGACATGTGAAATATCAATAACATGGAACAAACCACCCCCCAGTTTTGTTTCTTTCCCTAAAGTTATCATGGCCTGGCTTCAAACCAATGTTCCTTATTTGGAAGGCATTGATGTTCCGGGTTGAGCTCTTATGCTTCCTGGGGAAGCTGACTTTAGCCATCCTACACTTAGCTGCGTGTTGTATTAGTTCCTGTTTCTTGAGTGGCCCAAAGTTTGTCTATTGACTCTTACTCCAGAGACTTGCTCCAAAGACTTTTCTTATGTTATGTTCTTGTACCAGAAATTCTGTGAAACCGTGTCTAAGGGGCATGTTTACTAAAACCCCGGTAAAGTGCGGGCCCCGGTAGTGTGCGGGTGCCATATAAGGAGTGGGCGTTCCGTCCTGAAGAAGAAAAGCCATGATTGACATATGCGCTAAGGTGCGCGGCGCCCTTGTGCGCTCCGCACCGTAGTGCATAGGATAGCTGCGCGGAAGGCATATGTGGCGCGCTGATGTGCAAACAAAACAGCAGAGCCACAGCACAATGGTTAAGGTAGTTACCAATGGTGCAGGGAGCAGGAGTTCAATCCCCCACAGTGCTCAATGACCCTGGCTGAGGTGTTAATTTATGAGGCAGAGATATACTGGGCAGCATAAAGCAGCATGCTGAAGTTTTGGGCGGCATAAGGCGGCACGCTGATGTTTTTGGCGGCATTCTAATACTGGGAGGTATAAGTGGCGCACTGATGTGGAAGCAGAAGAGCAGAGCCACAGCACAATGGTGAAAGCACTTATCAATGGTGCAGGGATCAGGGGTTCAATCCCCCATTGTGCTCAATGACAATGGCTACCTGAGGTGATGTTTTAGGAGGCATACAAATAATGGGCGGCATAAGGCGGCGCACAGATGGGTCTTGAAGGACTAGAAAGGGGGGACTGTTACTTCTGGAGAGAAATCTGCAACTGTGAGAATATACTTCTGGTAATTTTCTAAAAAGAATTCTTTGTATTAAAGCTACTTAATCTGTGAACCCACTGTTTTTTGTTGGATCAGTTGGGGCCTAGTAGCAGCAATTAAAGTCTGAATTTAAAACACAGAGGAGAGCTTTCTGATTATATTTCATACCCAGCAGAGAGCTTGTAGTTTAAATTTAATAGTCACTCAGGGCCAAGTAACAGCAAAGTACTTTTACTTTAAATTTAACACACAGAAGAGAGCTTTCTGGTTAAATTTAGTACCCAGCAGAGAGCTTGTAGTTTAAATTTCATAAGAAGTTAGAGCCTAGCAGCAGCTAAGAGCTATAATTTAAATCAAATCAGAATTTAGCTTACCTCAGCAGCACAAGACAGGGTACTGTGTAGCAGTCCTCTTTTAATAAGTGTTATTTCCCTCCCTCCCCTGGGATAATCATAGCTTTATAGGTACTTACACATCTTAAAAGACAGGAGGTGCTTTCAGGTGAAGCTCATTACCCAAATCAGTCATACACTAAGGACCTGAGATTAATTAAGCTTCAGGTGAACAAGGTATATTAAACGTATTAGGTACAGTTTTATTGGTATAAATACCCATAGCAACCCCTAGTAAGTAAGAACTTAAAGATCTAGACACAAACTTAAAACTAAGATGCAGACAGCAGTCCAGCAGCGGGATGGGGGCTTTCCAGTCTTTTGCATTGAGTGTCACATGTATGATTTTCTCCCAGTTGCTGAGAGGTCTTACGTGTGCACTAGGTGCAAGGAGCTCTTTTCTCTCAGGGAACAAGTCCGTTCTCTAGAGGCTAAAGTAGCAGACTTGGAAAACATAAGACAGACAGAGAGGTACATAGACGAGACCTACAGGGATATAGTCCTGAAGTCCCACCTCCAGTCTGGCAGCACCCCTGTTGCCATGGAGGAGAGAGGTCACGTGACAGGAGAGCATCACCCTGGTGTGGCAGGAAGTGATCCTGTAACTAGGACCTGTCCTCCAGGTGATTTAAAACCATCTCGCACCGAGGAAGTTTCTCCAGGGCCATGTGCCCATGAGGGAAGGGTTAGGACAGCCGTTATAGTTGGTGATTCGATCATTAGGCATGTAGATAGCTGGGTGGCTGGTGGACGTGAGGATCGCCTGGTAACATGCCTGCCTGGTGTGAAGGTAGCGGACCTCACGCGCCACCTAGATAAGGTCTTAGATAGTGCTGGGGAGGAGTCTGCTATCTTGGTACATGTCGGTACCAATGACATAGGAAAATGTGGTAGGGAGGTTCTGGAGGCTAAATTTAGGCTTTTAGGTAGGAAGTTGAAATCCAGAACTTCCAGGGTAGCATTCTCCGAAATGCTTCCTGTTCCACGCGCAGGACCCAAAAGGCAGGCAGAGCTCCGGAGTCTCAATGCGTGGATGAGACAATGGTGCAGAGATGAGGGTTTTGGATTTGTTAGGCACTGGGGAACATTCTGGGGAAAGGAGGGGCTCTTCCGAAGGGATGGGCTTCACCTTAACCGGGATGGAACCAGGCTGCTGGCATTAACCTTTAAAAAGGAGATAGAGCAGCTTTTAAACTAGATATTAGGGGAAAGCCGACAGTCGCCCAAGAGCGGATGGTTCGGAAGAATATATCCTTGAAGGATACTACCAAAAGCAGAGAGGTTCCACAAAAGAGTAAAGTAGCCCAAATGTCCTCAAGTATGGAGCAGACAGAGCTTAAAGATCCCAATTTACCCATGTCTAACAATAGCCAAATTAACATGAATAAAATACATTCTCTAAAATGCTTGTATGCAAATGCTAGAAGTCTAAAGAATAAGATGGGAGAGTTAGAATATATAGCACTAAATGAAAGGTTAGATATGATTGGAATATCAGAGACATGGTGGAAGGAGGACAACCAGTGGGACACTGTGATACCTGGGTACAAACTATATCGTAATGATAGAGCTGATCAAATTGGTGGAGGGGTTGCGCTCTATGTTAGAGAGGGCATTGACTCAGAAAGGATTAAAGTTTTGCAGGAAACAAAATCTGCTGTAGAATCTATATGGATTGAAATTCCATATAAAAGGGGGAAGGCGATGGCAGTGGGGGTGTACTATCGAGCACCTGGCCAGAGTGACCAAATGGATGATGAAATGCTCAAAGAAATCAAGGAAGCTAACAAAAGTTACAGCGCAGTAATAATAATGGGTGATTTCAATTACCCCGGTATCGACTGGGTCAGTGTCACGTCAGGACATGCTAGAGAGATAAAGTTCTTAGATGAAATAAATGACTGCTTCTTGGAGCAGCTGGTTCATGAACCGACCAGAGGGGAAGCCATATTAGACCTAGTCCTTAGTGGAACACCAGATCTAGTGCAAGAGATAAGGGTGTTGGGGCCACTTGGCAATAGTGATCATAGCATGATCGCCTTTGATTTAATTAGTGGAGGAGGGATAGTAAGGAAATCCACAGTACTACCTTTTAACTTTCGAAAGGGAGACTATGATAAAATGAGGAAAACAGTTAAGAAAAAACTAAAAGGAGCAGTTGCGAAGGTTAAAGACGTACATCAAGCTTGGGTGTTGTTGAAAAATACTATCTTGGAAGCCCAGACCAGCTGTATTCCACGCTTTAAGAAAAGTGGAAGGAAGTCCAAAAAACTGCCAGCATGGTTTAAAGGTGAGGTCAGAGAGGCTGTTGTTGCCAAAAAAGCATCTTTCAGGAAATGGAAAAAAGAGCCAAATGACAAAACCTGGAAACATCACAAGCACTGGCAAGTCAAATGCAAGGCATTGATAAGGCAGGCAAAGAGAGAATTTGAGAAGAAGCTTGCTGCGGAAGCAAAAACGCGAAAAAAGACCTTTTCAAGTACATTCGTAGTAAAAAACCTGTGAGAGAGTCAGTTGGTCCATTAGATGATAAAGGGGATAAAGGAGCACTAAGAGGCAACAAGGCGATAGTGGAGAAACTGAATGAATTCTTTGCTTCGGTCTTTACTGAGGAAGATGTAGGGATGTTACCCATGACTGAAGTGGTATTTAAAGGTGTGGAAGAATTGAAGGAAATATCGATACATCGGGAAGATGTCTTACAACTATTAGATAAACTGAAGGGTAGCAAATCACCTGGGCCGGATGGTATACATCCAAGGGTGTTGAAAGAACTGAAATATGAAATTGCAGAACTGCTATCAGTAATCTGTGAACTATCATTAAAATCATCTCTAATACCTGAAGATTGGAGGATCGCCAATGTAACACCAATTTTTAAAAAGGGTTCCAGGGGTGATCCGGGAAACTACAGACCGGTGAGCCTGACGTCAGTACCGGGAAAAATGGTAGAACCATCATAAAGAATAAAATTACTCAGCATGTAGATAGTCACGGCCTAATGGGAGACAGCCAACATGGCTTTAGACAAGGAAGATCTTGTCTTACTAATCTGTTATGTTTTTTTGAAGGAGTGAATAAACAGTTGGACAAAGGTGAGTCGGTTGATATTGTGTATCTGAACTTTCAAAAAGCCTTTGACAAGGTCCCTCATCAGAGACTTTTGGCAAAACTAAAGAGTCATGGGATAGGAGGCAGTGTACTATTGTGGATCAGGAACTGGTTAAAAGATAGAAAGCAGAGGGTAGGGCTAAATGGCCAATTTTCCCAATGGAAAAAGGTGAATAGTGGTGTACCCCAGGGATCTGTGCTGGGTCCGCTGCTTTTAGAACATATTCATAAATGACCTGGAAAGTGGAATAACGAGTGAGGTTATCAAATTTGCAGATGACACAAAACTATTTAAAGTTGTTAAAACCCAAGAGGATTGTGAAAAATTGCAAGAGGATCTTGATAAATTGGAAGACTGGGCATCAAAATGGCAGATGAAATTTAATGTGGAGAAGTGCAAGGTTATGCACCTAGGGAAGAACAACCCAAACTATGGTTACACGATGCAAGGTTCCACATTAGGAACCACCACCCAGGAAAAAGATTTAGGCGTCATTGTGGATACCATGGTAAAACCCTCGGCCCAGTGTGCAGCGGCGGCCAAGAGAGCAAATAGAATGCTAGGTATGATAAGGAAAGGAATGGAAAATAAAACAAAAGATATTATAATGCCTCTATATCGTTCCATGGTGAGACTGCACCTTGAATATTGTGTGCAATTCTGGTCGCCGTATCTTAAAAAGGATATAGCGATTTTAGAAAAGGTACAGAGAAGAGCCACCAAAATGGTAAAGGGGATGGAAGGATACTCCTATGAAGAAAGGCTAAAAAGGTTAGGGCTCTTTAACCTGGAAAAGAGACGGCTGAGGGGAGATATGATAGAAGTCTATAAATTAATGAACGGAGTGGAACGGGTAAACGTAGATCGATTGTTTACCTTATCAGAATATAGAAAGACTAGGGGACATGCAATGAAGCTACAGGGTAAACTATTTAAGACTAATAAAAGAAAATATTTTTTCACTCAACGTGTAATCAAACTCTGGAATTTGTTACCGGAGGATGTAGTAAAGGCTGTTAGTGTAGCTGGGTTTAAAAAAGGTTTGGACAAGTTCCTGGAGGAAAGGTCCATAAACCATTATTAAGAAGTGACCGAAGATATCAATGCTTGACCCAGTACAGGCATTGTGGAACTTGTGTCTCTTGGGAAAAACTTCTGGGTAAATGTGACCTAGATTGGCCACTGTTGGAGGCAGAATGCTGGGCTTGATGGACCTTGGTCTGACCCAGTATGGCATATCTTATGTTCTTATGTTCTTATTAGGCGGTGCGCTATTGATTTAGGAGGCTGTTCTATTATTGGGAGGCATAAGGTGGCGCGCAGAGGTGTAAGCACAGGGTCAGAGCCACAGCACAATGGTTAGGACACTGATCAATAATGCAGGGATCAGGGGTTTGATCCCCCACAATGCCCAATGAACAAGGCTGGCTGAGGCATTGTGTATTAAGGGGAAGAGTGCTTTATGGGGCATGTTATTTTTAGTTTAATTATCATTACTAGCAAACACACCCTCAAAGCGTGTTAACAGAAGGCGCCCTATAAGGCACATTTTAAAGTGCACTGTCCGCCAAGGCACCCTAGAATGTTGCTTATAGGGTACTTTAGAGGGTGCCGTATGAGGTACCGCAAGGTCAGAGTACTGTTTTTGATGGCAGCACTGTGCAGTTTAAGGAATGAAAAGCATAAGTAGGTGCTCTGACAGGCAAGGAGGAGCAGCAGTGGAGCACAATGGTTAAGGCACTGACTGCTGATACAGGGGTCATGAGGTAGCTCCCCAGGGTGCCTAATACGTAAGGCTGGCTGTGGCATCAGCTTTGCAATGTACATATCTGTTCCTGCAGCACCGTATGTTAATTTTATTAATTGCTGCCAGCAAACACACCCTCACGTGCCGTAATGGAAGGTGCCGTAAAAGGCACCCTATATGGCACATTATAAAGTGCATGGTCCGCCACGGCACCCTAATATATCCCCTATAGGGCACACTATAAGTTGCGTCACAGGATAATGTATAGTGCACCTTATATGGACGGGAACCATAAGGTGCCCTATAGGGTGCCCTATAAAGCGCCCTCAGAGGCACCCTATGGGTACAGTATGCTGAGGGTGTTTTTGCTGGCATCAAAATATGCACATTAAAGAAAAAAAATGCTTTGGACAACCCTATCAAATAACCCCACTGTGGGTTTGAACCCATGACCTCTGGCTTCACAAGCAGTGAAATAACCATTGGGCTACAGCTGTGAGCAAGCCACTGGCTGGTTGCAGAGAGTCTGCATGTCACCACACAAACAGTCTGCTGTGGTCTCCAGGATAGGGTTAGCCCACCCGTACCCATGATGCACTGCACATGCAAATCAGCTGTCCACAGATGAACACAAGATGGGGGAATGCACCCCCACAGCACCTCGGCCTGGTAGGAGGAAGTGACCGGGTGCACCCACACAGCACCTCGGCCTGGTAGGGGGTATGGACCGGGTGTTTTACTGGCACAGAGTAGCTACACACCGTCACATTGTGCGGGTACTGTGCTCACCCAGAGTGTGCGATGAGGCGCCCAGGACCAGGTCCTCAACACCTACCATAGTTGATAGAGGCCATGCTGGAGGTCCAAAGCAGTGTTAATGTATAATATAAGTAGTTTCTGCATGAACACCTTGGATATCTCTGTCTATCTCAATCAGGTGTAGCTCCCATGGACCCCAAGGTGGGCCATGCATTGCCACCACCCTCCTTCTCAGGGCTGAGGGTGGCAAACATGGTCTCCCATCAATAGATCCACCTTCTACCTCTCTGCAAAGGTGGCAGTAGAGGTGACCATCAGCCCCAGTCCTACTGAGGAACAGACACCCCACAGGGCAGTCAATGCAGCTCTATACACATCCATAACACAATAGCAGACAGACATTAGACCAGGTTATGGTAAGCTGCACCCCACCACTATCTGTTAGTCTCCCTACAGCAAGCCATCAGCCACTGCACCCTGCAAACCACTCCAGCAAGACACATACCAGCTACAAACAGTCTGCTAGTTAGTCCATAGTGCATGTTCCCAGTGGAGATGCATGCACCCAGAACTGGGATGTCAGTATACACAGCAAGCAGATATATCAGTGACTGGGCCCCAAAAGGAAACCCATATCTATCACACAAGAAAAATACTATTTAGCACTATGGGGGTGCCTAGCCATGCTGTGGTCACTGCGCAGTCAGGGTGAGAGTGATCTCTCAGCAGGACATACTGAGGTCACCCTGTCTGTGTAGGTGGTGGCCGGGCACTACAAGGTCCCAGTCAATGCCCTATGCCCTGTGCAGATGCACACTGGCCAGGCCACCCTGTCCGGCCTATACCCATGGTACCTTGCTCCTCATTATGCACATTGGTAGCCCAATACTGGCAACATTGCTGGCAGTGTGGGCTGTGGAAGCGTACTTTACCCATAGGGTGCCTCTGAGGGCGCTTTATATGGCACCCTCTAGGGCACCTTATGGTTCCCGTCCATATAAGGTGCACTATACATTATCCTGTGACGCAACTTATAGTGTGCCCTATAGGGGATATATTAGGGTGCTGTGGCGGACAGTGTACTTTATAATGTGCCATATAGGGTGCCTTTTACGGCACCTTCCATTACGGCACGTGAGGGCATGTTTGCTGGCAGCAATTAATAAAATTAACATACGGTGCTGCAGGAACAGATATGTACATTGCAAAGCTGATGCCACAGCCAGCCTTACGTATTAGGCACCCTGGGGAGCTACCTCATGACCTTAACCATTGTGCTCCACTGCTGCTCCTCCATGCATGTCAGTGCACCTACGTATGCTTTTCATTCCTTAAACCGCACAGTGCTGCCATCAAAAACAGTACTCTGACCTTGCAGTACCTCATACGGCACCCTCTAAAGCGCCCTATAAGCAACATTCTAGGGTGCCTTGGCGGACAGTGCACTTTAAAATGTGCCTTATAGGGCGCCTTCTGTTAACACGCTTTGAGGGTGTGTTTGCTAGTAATGATAATTAAACTAAAAATAACAGGCCCCCTAATGCACTCTTCCCCATAATACACAATGCCTCAGCCAGCCTTGTTCATTGGGCACTGTGGGGGATTGAACCCCTAGATCCTTGCATTATTGGTCAGTGTCCTAACCATTCTGCTGTAGCTCTGATCCTGTGCTGGCACATCTGTGCGCCACCTTATGCCTCCCAATAATAGAACAGCCTCCTAAATCAATAGCTCACCGCCTAATGCCCATCTGTGCGCCGCCTTATGCTGCCCATTATTTGTATGCCTCCTAAAATATCACCTCAGCCAGCATCTTTGAGCACAGTGGGGCATTGAACCCCTGATCCCTGCACCATTGATAAGTGCCTTCACCATTGTGCTTTGGCTCTGCTCTTTTGTTTGCACATCAGCGTGCTACTTATACCTTTCAGTATTAGAATGCCGCCAAAAACATTAACGCGCCGCCTTATGCCGCCCAAAACATCAGTGCTCTGCTTTATGCTGCCCAGTATTTCTATGCCTCATAAATTAACACCTCAGCCAGGGTCATTGAGCACTGTGCAGGATTGAACCCCTGCTCCCTGCACCATTGGTAACTACCTTAACCATTGTGCTGTGGTTCTGCTCTTCTTTTTGCACATCAGCGCGCCACATATGCCTCCCGCGCAACTATCCGATGCGCTAAGGTGCGGGGCGCACAAGGGCGCCGCGCACCTTAGCGCATATGTCAATCATGGCTTTTCTTCTTCAGGACGGAATGCCCACTCCTTATATGGCACCCGCACACTACCGGGGCCCGCACTTTACCAGGGTTTTAGTAAACATGCCCCATTGTGTTGAAAACCAGAAGCACGGTCCAGGGGTCCCCCTCCTCCCCAGCAAAAATTCACCCACAAAAATACCCTTACCTTCACATAGGCCCCCATCCCTGAAGACATACTCCAAGCCACCAACTTCCCTAAAGGATGACCCTCCAAGGAAGACCCCACACCTCCATAGGCCCCCCTGGGCCTGCTTAAAGGCTTCCCCAGGAGTCTAAGGATGTAAGGGCAGGAGTGATCCCTTTTGTCCTTATATAGCAGCTTGACTCCTAGCAATTGAATCGTGGTAGGTTTCAGTATGAACACAGTCACCTCAGTTTGTTGTGGCTTTTATAATATACTGTAGGTATAAGATAGGTGCCTTTTGGGAGTTTTCACATAGATGTTTTGTTCTGAAATTAATCCCAACACGCATGCATTTACCTGCATTGCATTTAGAGAATTTTGTTAGAAGTCACAAATTATAACAAGACAGAGGCCCTTATTTATCAGAGTAAAGGCTATCATCCACCGCTGTCCATTTCACTTAATGGTGACGTAATTCCTGGTAAAGATTAAGCTCAGTGTTTAGGAACGCTATTGGATTCACAGCTAGTTTTCAGCTGCAAGGGTTAAAATGGTGCGAGCAGTGTTTTTGTGCAGAAATAAAAATTATTCTTCAAAGTCTGATTTTAAAGCAGTAGTGCACAAGCATTAGTAATGCGCCAGTTTGGTTACTGTAAACTGTCATATAATGGGCTCCAGATTCTATAATAAAATCTTTACAGATGGCACAAAATGTGGGGTGCATAAATTTGATCACATTACTCCGGCTTTGTGCAACTCACAGTGCCTGATGATTACATACAGAGTCTATTAGAAATGTTTCTGCCTTATAGACTCTTCTGTCTGACCTACGTTTTATGCGCCAGCTAGGCCCTTGCGTTCTCTTTCAGAAGGGCTGTTACCGATTCCACCTTTTAAGGTGCTGCACAAACAAGTGACCCGACCTTGCTCGTTTTCTGTTTGTGGCCCAACTATGGAACCAGCTGCTAGTGATTATTCATGAGCAAACAGATCTATTTCTTCTTAAAAGGAGTTTAAAAACTTTGTTTCAGAATGCATTTGGGGGTAAATCGGATGATTTTATTGTCTGCTGCTTAGTTCCGTATGACAGCTTGTTCAAACGTATTATAAATTGTGCATGTATTATTGTAAACTTTTGAGAAGAGTATTCAATTGGTGGATATAAATAAAGGAATAAGAATTTCCATACATAAATTGATGTTCTACGTGCATAAGTGCCTTTGAAAATTATTCTTATAAAGGGTTATTTTTTAAGCTTTTTTTGTGGCAATGCAGTCTTTTACCCATATCTGGGAAAAATGATGCATGTAGTTCCGTTTTGTTTGCAATTGAACCTGCTATAAGGGGAGACATTCATGGGAATGGAGTTGGGCAGGGTTTGGAAGAATGCACATGCTGTATTTTCAAAAGCATTCTTAGAACATAAGAACATAAGAGATGCCATACTGGGTCAGACCAAGGTCCATCAAACCCAGTACGCTATTTCCAACAGTGGCCAATCTAGGTCATAAGTACCTAGCAGTTTCCCCAAAAGACACAGATCTTATTTTGAAGAAATATCCCTTCAAGTTGGGTTCTTTTCATGGGTTAATTTTCAAGGTTAAGTGTATATGTACTTTTGCTTTATCAATCCTACAGAGTCTGTGGGCAGTTTCAAATCATTTCATACTTTCTACAATAGTAACTCTTAGCCATGAGAATAAGCAAGCCAGTTTGTAAGGCAACAGATACAGGTAATGGCATGATAGCTAATAATTCACGATGTACATTCATTTGAAATGCATGGGAAGTACTAACAACATTTGCTATGCCATTTCATATTGTTTTTAATCCGAACACATTAAAAAATCCAAAATTCTGTACCCCCACCCACACCGCCAATTCCTGTTTAGAGAAGGAGTCCATAGATTCAAAAGACAAAAAATCCAGTTAGAGTTTAGCACAGAGCTCCAAATCACATAAACTGTGGGCCAATCAGAAAACAGGAACAACGATCACCAGCAAAACAAGATGTGGAACCCAATTCACAAAGGGGCACATCTGGGCCATCAGAATGTTCACAATATGGATGGGGCCATAGCGTAACTGATTCACTACAGAAGCTAGACGTTCCAGCCCAGCGCGCTCCTAATCCTGCCACAGGAGACGTCAAGCTACCGCCTGTCCAGCCCGCACTACTGTGCTCCTGCTGTTGTGCAGGTGCTGTGGCGTCCCATTGCCATGGCGCCAGGATGATCAGCAGGAGCGCGGAAGGCCTGACCCACCAGCACATTTCCTTTCCCTGCCCAGGGATCTGCTGGGGCCGGGATTGGGTGACTGGGCCTCAACCCTAGCAGCTCCATGTCCTGAGGGGGGCTGCTGGGCCCAATCGCAGGGGCGCCCTCTGCTTATTCCACCTCAGAGATGGAATAAACTGGACACCCTAATAGAGTTGTTAAATGTACAGGGCCATGATCAGAATAGGCCCTATTTGTCCTGGTGCATAGCCCCTCCCTCACTGCTCCTCCGTCCCTCCCCCTCCCCCTCCCGGCCCTGTCCAGCACGCCCCACTCAGAGGCCCTGCACATGTGGGGAACCTGGCTGGCGGAATACACTCCATGCGAATAGCGGGGTTGCACATCTCACCGGGACGTACAGCCTTGCTATTTGCATCCCAAAATGACCTCCATAGTAAAGAGCAGACTGGCAAGAGCACTCATCATTGGGGATTTGATAGCTGCTCTTGCTAGGTGTTTGCCTTCTAACCCAAAGGCTGAATGCGAGCAAACAAGAACAATTTTGGTTTTTTTATTTGCCTGAAACTTCTAGTAAGCTTTCAATTATGTTTTTCATTTGGGTAACAGACACAGGGGCATGTTTACTAAACATTCCTAACGTGCGGGGCCGCGGTAGTGTGCGTGTGCCATATAAGGAGTGGGCGGTTCAGGCAGAAAGAAGAAAAAACCCCTACCGTACGTGTGCGCGTCGCGCTAATTTGTGGGGCCCACAATAGCGCGTGGGAAGGCTAAGTGGGGCGCTGCTGAGCACATATCAGAACAGAGCTGTAGCACAACGGTGAACACACTAACCAATGGTGCAGGGGCCACAGGTTCAATCCCCCATTGTGTGCAACAAAAAGGCCAGCTGAGGCAACACCTTGAATGTGTAAAAGTGGTTCAGGAGGCAAAGTACTTTTAGGCGGCACACTGTTCGTTTTGTACGGCATAAGGCAGCGCACTGAACTATCTGGGCGGCACAAGGCGGCGCACTGTTCTTTTTGGGCGGCACAAGGCGGCGCACTGTTCATTTTGGGCGGCACAAGGCGGCGCACTAATTGTGGGCAGCAGGAGGTGGCGCGCTGATGGGCATAAGGCGGCGCGCTGATGCTAAAGCAAAGGAACAAAGCCACAGCACAATGGTTAAGACACTGACCAATGGTGCAGGGACCAGGGGTTCGATCCCTCACAATGCCCAGTGAAAAAGGCTAGCTGAGGCAGTATGTTATATGTTGTGGAGTGCTGTAGGAGGCTTTCTAATTTTATTTTGTGATAACTACTAGCAAACGCACTCTCACAGCATATTAATATAAGGCGGCCCATAAGGCACATGTTACAGTGCACCGTCCGCCAAGGCACCCTAGAATGTCCCCTATAGGGCAGCATGTATGTTGCGACACAGGATAATGTATAGTGCACCCTATATGGCTGGCAACCGTAACGTGCCCTATAGGGCGCCCCATAAAGCACCCTCAGAGGCACCTTATGGGTACAGTACGCTGAGGGTGGTATTGCTGGCAGCAACATATGTACAGTAAATTAAAATAAATCTGTGGACACCCCTATCACATAACCCCACTGTGAGTTTGAACCCATGACATCTGGCTGCACAGGCAGTGATGTAACCATTGGGCTACAGCTCTATAGCTGTAAGCAGTCCCTGGCTGGCTGCAGATAGCCTGTACGTCACCTCACTGACTGCTGTTGTGAACCACCCATACCCATGATGCACTGTACATGCAAATCAGCTGTCCACGATTGAACACAGGATGGGAAATGCACCCCTAAAGCTCCCCGGCCTTGTAGGGGGAAGTGTCCGTGTGCACCCACACAGCACCTCGGCCTGGTAGGGTGTCCTGAGTGGGTGGACAAATGGCAAAGAGTAGCTAAACACCATCACATTGTGCGGTTACTGTGCTCACCCTGAGTGTGAGATGTTGCGCCCAGGACCAGGTCCACAACACCAGGCATGGCCAAATGCAGACATGTCAGAGCTCCAAAGCAGCAATAACCTGTGGAATAGGTAGGTGCTGCATAAACATTTTGGAGACCCCCCCCCCCGGTGCATAAAACAGGGCTTCCCCTCAACAGATCTCCACCCTGATGGCAGTAGAGTGGACCATCAACCCCAGTCCTGCTAGGGACCAGACACGCTACAGGGCAGTCCAAGCAGCTCCACACCCATCCATAACACAATATCAGACAGACATTAGGCCAGGATATTCAAAGATGCACCCCACCACTATCTGCTATTCACCTGCAGCAAGCCATCAGCCACTGCAAGGCACTCCATCACAACACATATCAGCTGTGAACAGTCTGCTGGCTGGTCCTGATGGACATGCATGCACCCACAACTGGGGTGGCAGCACACACAGACAGATAAGTCCATGAAGAGGCCCCCACAGGACACCCATACATATCACATGGGAGAATCACAATATAGCACTATGGGGGTGCCTACCATGCTGCCGTCACTGCACACTCAGGGTGAGAGTGATCCCCCAGCAGCACATACAGAGGTCACCCTGTCTGTGTAGGTGGTGGCCGGGCACCACCATGCCCCTGCCAGTGCCCTATGCCCTGTGCAGCTGCATCCTGGTCAGTCCACTCTGTCTGAGATATACCCATGGTCCCTTGCTACTCATTATGCACATTGGCAGGCCAATACTGGCAACAGTGTTGGCAGTGTGGGCTGTGGAAGGGGCATGCAGCCAACACCCACTGTATAGACCAGGGGTGGGCAAACTTGTTCCTGGAGGGCCGCAGACCAGTCAGGTTTTCGGGATATCTCTAATGAATATGTATGAGATATATATGCATTAGAGATATCCTGCCAACCTGACTGGTTTGTGGCCCTCCAGGGCTGGATCTGGAGACCCCTGCCTTACATCTCTGTCATTTAAGATTGTGAGTGGACAAGGTGCAGATGTCCAAGACATCAAAAAGGTTAGCTAGAATGTGTCACAGTCCTCCTCACTTCTCACCACCACCAAAAAATTGTCTATTAGACAACTTTTTGGTGGTGGTGAGAATCGAGGAGGAATGTGACACATTCTATATACCCTTTCGATGTCTAGGACATCTGTACCTTGCCCACTCACAATCTTAAATGACAGAGGTGTAAGGCAGGGGTCTCTAAATCCAGCCCTGGAGGGCCACAAACCAGTCAGGTTGGCAGGATATCTCTAATGCATATATATCTCATGCATGTTCATTAGGGATATCCCGAAAACCTGACTGGTCTGCGGCCCTCCAGGACCGGAGGTGCCCACCCCTGGTATAGACAGAAACACAAGTCCACACCTATGCCATCATGGTGCTACTATTGAGGAGGTAATTAGCCTTGCCCACCAAACCGGTGCTGGGCACGGCAAGGCATGGATATGCTATGCAGTACTGCTGGGGGTCACTCCCCAGGGTGGTAAACACCGTCAGAGGTAAGGGCTGGAGCACGCAACGCAAACACCAAACAGATTGTTCGGATGGGGTCAACTAGCAGTATGTGCGTAACGTATGGATATCTATCTGCCAGTACTCCTAGCAAGCGTCTCAGAGCTGTGTACCGTATACCTCAGGTGTAGGGTTCCATTGCTAGGGTATGCAGGTGCTAATATTGGGAGATGCACGCAGGGTCCAATGTTCTGCCTCTCCAGGAGACATTGGCCAATGGGGCCTGTGGGTGTGGGTGTGTCTGCCCCTGTTGGCTGCTGCTTTACGGCAGAGATTCCCAACTCCAGTCCAGGTGTGCATCACACTGTTTGTGTTTTCCTGCTGTTCCTCATGAATATGCATGAGCTACATCTACATGCCATGGGGGTGGTGCATAGATATACAGCACAGGCATTTGTATGAGTGGCAGCATGGACCCTGACTGGTGTGTGGCCCACCAGGACTGCATTTGGGAGATTCTGCTCTAGGTACTGCCCCTGTACATGGTGTCTGTGCTCAGTGGGGTAAAAGATAGACGTAGTACCATTGCATATGTCCTCGCCACGAAAGGTTTGTCCTTACTATCACTGTGTAGCTGTGGGAAAAATATGTGGGAAGGATTGGCAGTAGCCCCAGCTGGGCTTTGAACCTGTGACCTTCTGTTCTTGTATGCACTGTCTGTGTGCACTGCACCACCTTGTAGCCACAGATTGGCTGGATTCCCTGGAACGTCCATGCCTGTGGATCCGGCAGGGCCTGTGTGTTGCAGTGGACTGTGCCAGCCTGCACATGGCTTGGCCTCTGTCCTCTGTGGCTAGCTGCCACTGCCCCCTGCACCACATGTACTCGTGCGCCAACATGCTGGCATGAGCTTCTCTCAGAAAAAGCAGATGACCTGATTGCAATGTGGCAGTACGGGACTGCATTTGGGAGACTTGGCTGTAGGTATGCCCATTGTTGTGGTGTGTGTGCGGTGTTGGGTAACATATGGGTGTTTCCCCCATGCTTATGTTCCCTGCAATACAGGGGTGTCTGCTCTATCTTTGTTTAGTGGTGGGTAAAATATATGGACGGGGCTGGCAAGTGCCCCAGCTGGGATTTTAATCTCTGGCCTTCTAGTCCTAGAGGTCATGGCTATGTCCTCTGCACCACACTATGGCCACAGAGACAGTGCAGCCCCTGGAGGTAGTAAACCTGGCAGGATGGAGTCACAAACCCTGCTGTATGCATTTTTACTGTGGGCTCCTTCACCCTGTGTGGTGACAAACGTGCAAATAAAACCCGGGAATGACCACGGAACAAAGGGGGATAACATATACCCAAGCTGGGCAACAGTGATATTAATGGGCAACCCTAGATAACACTCCCAGGACAGCTCCAGAAAAAGGGAAATGTTTTTTGGACGAGTCTCCGCTCCGTACACCTTTCCATAAATCATTTCCTTTTTTTTGGAGCTGTCCTGGGTGTGTTATCTAGTTTTGCCCATCACTATAACTGTTCCCCAACTGAATTACTAGTTTTCATATTTTTGTTGTGGTCATTTTCTATTTATAATTGCACTTTTGTGCTGTGCACATGTATCACACTGCTCACGTTTTGCAGGTTTCCCCGGTTTTGCTGTACATTGCTGACGTAAATGGTTTCTTTTCCCTTTAAATGCATTCTAACGCGAGTGATTCACTCGCGCTATATTTTTTTGGAAATTCAGCCCCGATAATGTGCGGGGCGCCTCTCCCCTCCCTTTCCCCGCCCATTAACCCCTTCTCTCCGCCCCTCCGGGGCCTTCCTCCGCCCTCCGTTAGCCTTTCCACGCCTCTATCGGACATTTGCGGGCACGTACTTGTGCGGCACCCGTTACTGTGACGCGCAAGTGTGCGAAGCTTCATCGCACGTTTGCGGGGCGTTTAAGCGCTCTTAAGTACCGCTTTTAGTGTGCTATTTTGCGGCCCGCTAATTAGCGGTTTTTAGTAAACATGCCCACAGTTATCTCAATTAACAAAATTGCCCTAAAATACAAATTTATATTGAACCCCCCCCCCCCGCAAACAACACATGGAACTAGAAAAAATAAAATATCTTTGCCTGCACACCCTAATGATTATGGGGGACATATTCCAAATGCTTAATGCGGTTAGCAGACCCGCTACCACATTAATGATGGTGCGTGGGATATTCAGTGGCACATAGCTGGTTTGCGTCACCGAATATCCTGTTCTCGTGCTGCTAAATACTCCTAAGCTGACCTCATAGCATTGGGGTGTGCCGGGGTGTTCCAGGGACTGCACTCGAGAGAAATGGTCAGTGGCAATATTCAGCCATTGGTCGGTTATCTCAAACATGCTAAAAGTAGGCATTTTAAAGGCTAGCTGGGGCACTGGCTGAATTGCTGCTGCCAGGTTAGGGAAATTGTTAACCGGGCACACCAGATATTTAATGCCGATAGCTGGAATCGATCCCAGCACTGAAAGTTGAGGGTTAACTTAAAGTGATGATGGCCAGCTGGTTGCCGTTGCTAAATATGGCCCTCTATGATGATGTGATGAGCAGTAAGAACACTGCTCATGATGAATAGCGGATTTTCCGTAAGTAACAATTGTGCTAGTCAAAGATCATTTCATTTAGAAATCTATACATATGAAGAACACATTTAAAGATCCTTTTAACAATTTTTAAAAAATTGATCCTAAGGGCAAAACAATATTATGGATTTGTGGGTCCCATTATAGGTAAAAAAAAAAAAAAAAAACAACCCTGTGATTTCTTTACAAAAACTGAAAAAAATATATAAAAGGTATATTAAAAAATAAAATAGACTGAATAGTATTAGATTTATATGTTATGAATGTTACTGACAGATGTGCCAAAAAATGCAAATATTGTATATTGCACATGCCTGGGATTCAAAAATGATATTTTATTGAGCCAGTGCAAGGAGACGAGGTGCTCTAGGTGAACTTCATCCCTTGAACCCCCCTCTCTCTCTTGACCCCCTCTCTGAGACTTGCAACAGCGACAATGGCCTCAATAAGCCCTGTGGCACTTACCTTAAAAATTTGGCACTGCAGGGCCCCTACTGATGCCCAGTGCAGACTTCCTTTTGTATGAGGACAGACGCCAAAGTTTTAAAGCAAGCACTGTAGGGCTGTTGAGGCCATAGCCATTGATGCAGGTCCCAGAGAAAGGCATCAGCAGTGGCAATGGACTGCCCTGGACCATTGATGCTCTTAGGTGGCCACCTACTTCATCTAAAGGTCGCGCGAGCTCTGGTTGTCAAATATCTCAGCAATAGGTCATGCCTTAGAGTTGAAACTCTGGACAAATGTGATAGATGCATGAAAAAATTCCTGGTAAAGATGATAGAGACAGATGAAGCAACAATTCAAGAGGACATGAGAGAAGCAGAAAGGATATTTAGGACGTTGCTATTCTGTAAGTGCATGCATAAGTCTTATCACGCATACTTTCAGTTTGGGTGTACACAAGGGCCGAGCTTAGGCATTGTGGGTGGAGCCTAAATCTATGCACATTATAACTTATACATGTTTCTGAATAATCTAGATGGGGCATGCACACCTGCTCTAGAGCAACTGGAACTGCTGCAACTAGATTGAGGCGCGTCTTTACACCCCTATTTTATAAATTAGGCCTCAAATACATGTGTGAGACGTTTATAAAACTACCTTCCACATGTAGTTTTCTCTGTGGGGGGAAAAAGCAGTTCTGGGGGAAGGCCTGTGGATAGACTAGGCGTTGTTGTGTCTGATGATCTTAAAGTAGCTAAACAGGTAGAAAAGGAGACGGCAAAAGCTAGAAGGATGCTTGGGTGCATACGGAGAGGAATGGCTAGCAGAAAAAAGGATGTGATAATGCCTCTGTATAAGTCTTTGGTGCGACCTCATTTGGAGTATAGTGTGCAATTCTGGAGACAGCACCTTCTAAAGGATGTGAGCAGGATGGAGTCGGTGCAGAGGGTGGCTACTAAAATGATTAGTGGTCTTCATTATAAAGCATATGACGACAGACTTAAGGATCTTAATATGTACACCTTAGAGGAAAGGCGGGATAGAGGTGATATGATTGAGATGTTTAAATACCTCCGTGGCATAAATGGTCAGGGAGAGAGCCTCTTTCAATTGAAAGCAAGTTCTGCTATGAGGGGACATGGGATGAGGGTGAAGGGAGATAGATTCAGGAGTGATATGCGGAAATATTTCTTTATGGAAAGAGTAGTGGATCCATGGAATAGTCTCCCAGTGGAGATGGTAGAGATGAGGACAGTAACTGAATTCAAAAAAGCATGGGACAAACACAGAGGATCTCTAAAGGTAAAAAGGGGACTGTTGTAGTTGTTGATATGGAAGGACAGACTAGATAGGCCATGTGGTCTTTTTCTGTCGTTATATTTCTATGTCATACCAGCAAGGTATATAATAACTCTCCACATGCTTTTCATGGTGGAGAGTCTATACTTGCAAATTCTGTGGGCCCTACTAAGGACGAGATTATCAAAGGGAAACTCTATGGGAAACTAACAATTGGCATCCCTTACAGGGACACACTGCAATTATTTTTTGGGGGCAGGGCGCGGGGCAAGGGCAGGGCATGGGTGGGCATGATTAGCCACAGGTAGCAGGTTTTCTCTTTCAAAAGGATGGCAACCCTAGGCCCAATATGTATGCTTAGGAAGAAAGACAGAAGAGGGGAGATATGATAGAGATATTTAATTACCTCCATGGCATAAATGCACAGGAGGAGAGTCTCTTTCAACTGAAAGAAGGCTCTGCAATGAGGGGGCATAGGATGAAGTTGAAAGAGGATAGACTCAGGAGTAATATGCGGAAATATGTTTTATGGAAAGAGTGGTAGATGCGTGGAATAGTCTCCCAGTGGAGTTAGTAAAGACACAAATATATCTGAATTCAAGAAAGCATGGGACAAATGCAGCAAGTTGAAGAGCTGGAGGTAGTCCCTGCATCTCGCTGGCCTGAAGTGCAGGGCTGCCAGTAGAAGAGGTCAGTGGGAATCCTCGGGTCCTGCCAGCCGGAAGAGTGGGGCTACAGTCTGGTTGCCTGAGAGGAGGGAAGGGGTGAGTAAGGGGGCGGAGTATGAACAGAAGGGGTGGGGTTAGAGAAAGAAGGCGGGAAAGCATAAGGGAATATATGGGGCTAGAGAAGAAGGAGGGAAAAGAAGTGGAGCATAGGGGAGGGGGCAGGGTTGGAGAAGGGAATGAAACAAGAGAGAGTGTAAGTGAGGGAATGAGGCAGGGAAGGGAGAGAATGCAAGTTGGGAGGGGAGGGAGATAGTGCAAAGCTGAATGAAGGGAAAGAGGGTGAGCAGGAAGGTTATTGAAGTGTAGGTATGAGAAACCACCATTACACACACACACACACACCAACCAGCCCTATGACACACTCATACAGACATACATGTATATACCCCAACACCCCTAAGACACAGACACCCCTGACATTCCCATGACACTCACATACACACACAGCACCACCCATGACATACATGCAATCCCCAGCACTCCCGTGGCACACAGTACTTCTACTTCTATTACCAGTCATTTATATTGCACTACTAGGCATGTGCAGCATTGTACACATGAAAAAGGCAGTCCTTGCTGCACAGAGCTTGCAGTCTGCTAAGCATGGGCTCCTTGACATCTCCAAGACGCACACATAGATGCACCCCATGATACCTCCATGACACGCACATATCCACACAACCCCTAACATCCCTATGACACACACACACATACCCTGACACCCCTATGACACACACATGCATGCAGTCCATGACACACACACAGACACACATTTATGCACCCCTAACACATCCCATGATACACATACACGTGTGCCCCATGACAGTCCCCTATGACACATGCACATATAGCCCCCTCACGCCTGATTTTGGTGAATAGAGGAAATGTGCCCCCATGTCATCCTGCAAGCGTACACTTTTCGACTTGTTAAAGTTTTGGTTTCGTCTACCCTTGTTTTTTGCTTTTAGTCTCTTTTCTGTTCCTGAAATTTGGGCACACGCTATTTCAGTCCCAATTTCTGTCAGTTTGCCAGCTTTAAAAAACAAAGGGGGATGTTTACTAAAAACCGCAAAGGTGCGCGCCGCACAATAGCGCACGGAAACGCAGCACCTAAACGCTCTTAAATGCTCTTAAACGCCCCGGACATGTGCGATGAAGCCCCGTGCATGTGCGCGACACACTAACGGGCCCCGCACAAGTACGGGCCCGCAAATGTCCGATAGAGGCGTGGAAAGGCTAACTGAGGGAGGAGGAAGGCCCCCGAGGGGCGGAGAGACGGGGTTAATGGGCGGGGAAGGGGAGGGGAGAGGCCCCTCGCACAGTTGCGGGGCCGAATTTACAAGTAAAAAATAGCGCGAGTGAAACACTCGCGGTAGAGGGCATTTAAAGGGAAGAGAAACCATTTCCGTCAGCAATGTAGAGCAAAACCGGGGAAACCTGTAAAACGTGAGCAGTGTGATACATGTGCACAGCACAAAAGTGCTATTAAAACTAGAAAATGACCAGCACAAAAATATTAAAAACAGTAAGTCAGCTGGGGAACAGTGATAGCCATGGGCAAATATAACAAATACACCCAGGAAGGTTCCAGAAACAGGAAATGAATGTCGGAAGGGTCAACGGAGCGGAGACCTTTCCAAAAAACATGTCCGTTGTTTGGAGTTGTCCTGGGAGTGTTTTATATGGTTGGCCATTAATATCACTGTTGCCCAGCATGGTTATATGTCATCCCCCTCTCTTGTGGTCAATTGCGGGGTTTATTTGCACGTGTGTCACCAGACAGGGTGAATGAGCCCACAGTCAAAATGTGCAGAGCAGGGGTTGAGACTCCATCCTGCAAGGTTAACTATCTCCAGGGACTACACAATCTCTGTGGCCACAGTGTGGTGCAGCAGACAGAGCCAGTACCTCTAGGACCAGAGGGCAGAGGTTCAAATCCCAGCTGGGGCACCTGCCAGCCCAGTCCCTATATTTTACCCACCACCAAGCAGAGATAGCACAGACACTCCTGTATTGCAGGGAACATAAGCATAGTGCAAACACCCACATTTTGCCCTACACTGCACACCCCCCATAACAATGAGCCGTACCTACAGCCCAGTCCCACAAATGCAGTCCCGGAGTGCCACAACGCAAGCAGGTCATATGCTGTCCCTGAGAGAAGGACATGCCAGCATGTTGGCGGACGAGGACAGGTGGTGGAGGGGGTAGTGGGTGCTAGCCACAGAAGACAGTGACCTAGCCATGTGCAGGCTGACACTGTCCACTGCAACAAACAGGCCCTGTGGGATGTACAGTCATGGTCTGCCCAGGGAATACAGCCTATCCATGGCAACACGGTGGTGCAGTGCACACAGACAGTGTATGCAAGAACAGAACATCACCGGTTCAATGCCCAGCTGGAGTAACCGACAATCCTCCCCACATATTTATCACACACCCACACCGTGGTAGTGAGGACATATGCTACGCATTGGTAATACCCCTCTATTTTACCCCCCTGAGCACAGACACCATGAACTGGTGCATTACCCAGAGCAGAGTCTCCCAAATGCAGTCCTGGAGGGCCACACACCATTCTGGTTCCATGCTGCCCCTAATACAAATGCCAGTGCTGCATATCTATGAAACACCCCCATGGCATGTAGATGTAGCTCATACATATTCATGAGGGACAGCACTAAAATACGAATAGTGTGTGGCATACCAGGACTGGGGTTGGGAACCCCTGCTGTAAAGCAGCAGCCAAGAGGGGCAGACACACCCACACCCACATGCCCCATTGGCCAATGCCCCCTGGAGAGGCAGGACATTGGGCCCTGCATGCATCTCCCATTACCAGCACCTGCATACCTTAGCAATGCCACCCTATACCTGGGTACACGGTACACAGCCCTCAAATGTTTGCTAGGAGTAATGGTAGATAGACATTCCTACATGAAGCACTGTTTGCTCTCTGAGCAACATCAGAACAAAATACTAATACAGCTGGGGAACACTGATACTATTGATGGGCAAAAACTAAAAACACACCCAGGAAAGCCCCAGTAGAAGGACAGGAGCTGTGGAAGGGGCTATGGAGCGGAGACCTGACCAAAATTCACTTCCGTGTGTCTCAGCTGTCCTGGGAGTGTCTGTTATGGTTGTCCATAAACATCACTGTTGCTCTGCTTGGTTACATTCATTCCCCCTTTGTCGAGGTCAGTTGGGGGAGTTATTTGCACCCTTGTCACCAGACAAGGTGAAAGACCCCACATCACAAATGTGCATAGCAGGCATGTTGACTCTGTTGGTCAGGTCTGCCATCCACAGGGACTGCATTGTCTCTGTGGCCACAGTGTGGTGCAGTGGACAAAGCCAGTACCTCTAGTTTCTGAGGGTCACAGTTTCAAATCCCATCTGGGGCTCCTGCCAACCCAGTCCCCATATTTTACCCACCGCTAAACAGAGAGAGTAAAGACATACATTTATTGCAGAGAATATAAGAATGGTGCACACACACATTTTGTACCCAACACTGCACACACACCATAACAATGGCCATTACCTAGAGCAGAGTCTCCAAAATGCATTCCTGGAGTGCTACAACGCACACATGTCATCAGCTTTTCCAAGATAAGCACATGGCAGCATGTTGCCGGAAGGGTACAGGTGGTGAAGGGGGCAGTGCCTGATAGCCACAGAAGACAGTGGCCTAGCCATGTGCAGGCTGGCACCGTCCACTGCAACAGATAGGCCCTGTCGGATGTACAGTCATGGACATCCCAGAAAATCCAGCCAATCTGTGGCAGCACAGGGGTGCACTGCACACAGACAGTGTGTGCAAGAACAGAAGGTCACAGGTTCAAAGCCCTGCCAATCCTGCCCACATATTGTTTCCACAACGAAAATGTGATAGTAAGGATAATCCTTTATTGCTGGGGACATATGCATTGGTCATACGCCTATCTTTCACCCCACTGATCACGGACACCATGACCAGGGGCACGACCTACAGCAGAGTCTCACAAATGCAGTCCTGGCGGACCACACACCATTCCTGTTCCATGCTGCCACGCATAGAAATGTTTGTGTGTCATATCCCTGCACCACCGCCATGGCATTTAGATGTAGCACATGCATATTCATGAGGGACAGCAGGAAACCCAGAACAGTGTGTTGTAATCCTGGCCTACATCTGGGAACCTCTGCTGTAAAGCAGCAACCAACAGGGGCAGACACACCCACACCCACACCCACAGGCCACATTGGCCAATGCCTCCTGGAGAGGCAGGACATTGGGCCCTGCGTGCATCTCACAATACTAGCATGTGCATTCCTTAGCAATGTCACCCTACACCAGGGTATATGGTACACAGCTGTCAAATGCTTGCTATGAGTACTGGCAGATAGATAACCCTACGTTACGCAAATTATGCTCTGTGAGCTCCATCATGACAATCATTCTGTTGTCTGCAGTGGGTGCATCAGGTCTGGTCTCAGACAGTGTTTACCACCCTGGGGAGTGACACCCAATGGTATTGCGTACCATATCCATGCCTGTACTGTGCCCAGGACTGGTGTGGTGGCCAATGTTGACAAACGCCTCTATAGTAGCACAATGCTGGCATACGTGTGTGAGTGTGTGTCTGTCTATACAGTGTGTGTTGGCTGCAAACACCTTCCACAGCCCACACTGCCAGCACTGTTGCCAGTATTGGCCTGCCAATGTGCATAATGAGCAGCAAGGTACCATGGGTATAGATCAGACAGGGTGGGATGGCCAGGATGCATCTGCACAGGGCAGAGGGCACTGGCTGGGACACTGTAGTGGCTGGCCACCACCCACACAGACAGGGTGGCCTCTGTATGTGCTGCTGGGGTTGTACAACACCCTGACTGTGCAGTGATGACAGCATGGCTAGGCACCCCCATAGTGATAGATAGTATCTCTGTCATGTGATATATATGGGTTGTGTTTTGGGGCCCAGTCACTGACCTATCTGCTGGTGTGCACGGCCATCCTAGTTCTGGGTGCATGCATTTCCAACAGGACCAACTAGCAGACTGTCCTCAGTTGGTTTGTGTCCTGATGGAGTGCTGTGCAGCGGGTGATGGCTTGCTGCGGGAGAATATCAGATAGTGGTGGGGCCCAACGTAGCATATCAAGGCATACTGTCTGTCAGATATTATGTCAGGGATGTGCATGTCTAACAGGAGTAACTAGCAGATTGTCCGCAGCTGGTCTGTGTCCTGATGGAGCGCCTTGCAGGGTGCAGTGGCTGATGGCTTGCTGCAGGACAATATCAGATAGTGGTGGGGTGCAACCGAGCACATACAGGCCTAATGTCTGTCAGATATTGTGTTATGGATGTGTATACAGCTGCCATGACTGGCCTGTAGGGTGTCTCTTTCACAGTAGGACTGGGGTTGATGGTCTACTCTGCTGCCACCATTGCAGGGAGGTAGCATTTAGAGAGGAGACCCTGTGTTGCAAACGGGTGGGGGGGGAGGAAGGAGGGGGACAAATGGTGGTACCTAACCCACCTAGGTATCCATAAGGGGTTCCCCAGACTCAGACCGACAGAGATATCCAAGTTGTTTCTGCAGAAAGAACCTATCTCACAGAGTAATAGTGCATTGGAGCTCTGCCATGGCCTAAATTTGCCATGGAGGGTGTTGTGGACCTGGTCCTGGGTGCCTCATCGCACCCTTAGGGTGAGCACAGTACCCGCACAATGTGACGGTGTGTAGCTACTCTGTGCCAGTACAACACCCACTCAGTACACCCTACCAGGCCGAGTTGATGTGTGGGTGCACACGGGCACATCCCCATACCAGGCCTGGAGCTGTCAGGTTGCAGTCCCCATCCTGTGTGCATCTGTGGACTGGTGATTTGCATGTGCAGTGCATCATGGGCACGGGTGGCCAAACCCTATCCACCTCACAACAGCAGACTGTCTGTGAGGTGACGTGCAGGCTTTCTGCAGCCAGCCATGGCTTTTGCTAACAGCTATAGTGCTGTAGTCCAAAGGTTATGTCACTGCCTGTGTAGCCAGAGGATATGGCTTCAAAACCACAGTGTGGTAATGTGATAGGCTTGTCCACAGCATTATCCATCTCAAATCCACCTATTTTTATGCATGATAAAACACCCGCGGCATACTGTACCCATAAGGTGTGTCTGTGGGTGCTTTATAGGGCGCCCTATAGGCCACCTTATGGTTGCCATCCATATAGTGTGCACTATACATTATCCTGTGTGGCAACATATATGGTGCCCTATAGGGGACATTCTAGGGTGCGTTGGCGGACAGTGCACTGTAACATGTGCCCTATGGGCCGCCTTATGTTAACATGCTGTGAGAGTGCGTTTGCTAGTAGTGATACAAAAAGAAAAAAAGCCACCTACACCACAACACAACATAATACATACTGTTTTAGCCAGCCGTGTTCACTGGGCACTGTGAGGTATTGAACCACTGATCCCTGCACCAGTGGTCACTGTTTCAAACATTGTGCTGTGGCTCTGTTCCTGTGTGTGGATATCAGCGAGACCCCTTATGCCGCACAAAACGCCCATAATTAACAGTACGCCGCCCAATGACACCCATAATAACAGTGCGCCGTCCAAAACGCACAAGATGGACAGCGCGCAAAATTAACAGCGCAACGCCTAATGCCGCACGAACTTAATTACTGCCGCCCACAATTAACAGCGCAACGCCTAATGACGCCCAAAATTATTATGCCTCCTAAAGCAGTTTTAACCATGAAAATTCATGCCTCAGCCAGCCTTTTTCCTGGCGCACGATTGGGGATAGAACCCCTGATCCTTGCACCACTGGTCAGTGTCTTCAGCATTGTGCTACTGCTCTGTTCCTGTGTCTGGACGTTTGCGCACCGCCTTATGCCCTTCACAACTGACAGCGCACCGCCTGATGCCGGCCAAAACGCACAAGATGGACAGCGCGCAAAATTAACAGCGCAACGCCTAATGCCGCACGAACTTAATTACTGCCGCCCACAATTAACAGCGCAACGCCTAATGACGCCCAAAATTATTATGCCTCCTAAAGCAGTTTTAACCATGAAAATTCATGCCTCAGCCAGCCTTTTTCCTGGCGCACGATGGGGGATTGAACCCCTGATCCTTGCACCACTGGTCAGTGTCTTCAGCATTGTGCTACGGCTCTGTTCCTATATGTGCCCAGCAGCGCCCCACTTAGCCTTCCCACGCGCTAATGTCGGGCCCGCAAATGTGCGCGCCGCGCACACCTACGGTCGGCTTTTTTCCTTTTTCTGCCTGACCCGCCCACTCCTTTTATGGCACAGGCACACTACCGCGGACCCGCACGATACGAATGTTTAGTAAACATGCCCCAAAGTGGCTCACTGCTATTTGAGACAAGCGTAGGTAAAGTAAGTAAAATAGTCTGCTTAAAAAAGAATTCCCTGTTTGACCTTTTCTAACTCAGAAACAAAATGGAATTTTAACATCAAATCGCCCGCTTCTTTAAGAATAGAGATCTGTATATGGACAATAAAAAAAATAAAAATATAAAATATGCTGAAAACCAATCTTGGAAGAGCTTGTTCATTACCCAGAATTCTGAAATAAATGTACAGTATCACCAATGCTCCTGCTACTGTTATTATTATTCGTAAGGAACATTTGGATGTGCATTGCACTATAGAGAGAGAAAAAATAGACAGCTCTTACTCCTTGGACCTTACAATCTAGTCAAGACAGGCAGGGCACACAGTAAAAACCAAATGAAGGGCATTCAGTTAAGGCAGCAAGATCATGGCTAGGTGGGATTAAATGGAGGAGGAAAATATAACTGAGCATCAGATATAATGTAGAGAAGTATATATTGAATTTAATATCTGGAGTCAAGAAGTGTAAGAAAACCTTTGGTTACGCGTTCATAGTGATATAATGATGTACTGATATGAATATCAGCATCTAGAGGCAAAACTGGCTAATGCTTGGTGACTGTTAATCAGGGCTGGTGCAAGGGTATTAGGTGCACTAGGCGAAATTTATATATATAATATATAAAATCAGGTAGATTTCAAAAAGCCACTTGCAAGGGTAAATGAACTGCTTGCAAATTGCCCATTCTTCCTGCACTGATGACTCTCTGAGTTTGGGAGCTTCCAGGACCCATTGTTTTGCTTTGACTCTTACTGCTCTTTGCTGCCCACCAGAAGCTGCTGTCCTAGGCCTAGTTTGCCTAGTGGTTGGACGAGCCTTGCCATTAATGCCTAAACTTGCATCAGCTGAGAAACTAAGGCAAAGAACTTGAAATCTTCCAACCAAGGCACCAATGGCTTGCTGTTAATAAACAGGCCGCTTGGTGTCAAGGCAATACAACAAGGGATTATTATTTTTACAGGGTTGATTTTCTTATATTGGCCACAGCTTCTAGCAAGAGAAAAGCTAGTGGTGCAGGAAGTTTGAAGCCATGACTGGTCCTCCAGTGCCAAATAATAACGTTCAAATTGTATAAGCTCCTGTTATATATCATTTTCTCACACCTAATTTCTTGTATATATTTTAGTGAATTGAAATATCACTTCAACAGTGGTAAAAATGTACCTCTTGGAGCTGGCTGGGGACATCTAGGAGTCATGCAGCAATGGTGCAACCCCAAAGCAAGTTTTCCAAACACACACAACATAGCATTGTCATTGTGAAGAGTACTGCGTATAGTGTAGTGCCAACATCTTGACACATTCCAGAGGTTTTATTGCTGAAACAAGCACTTTTACAATGCCTATTCATGCCTGGAGCAGGTCTAAGTTTGGCCGTGGTTGCAGACATCCTTTAGGGTTCTAAGATCGATTGGGGGTGTCTATGTCTATAGCTTACACCGGATAAGCCTCTGTCATACTCCTTGCCTATTTAGATGTCCCTGAAGTGGCAGGACCTGCACATGGAGATGAGGTGCCTAGGCAAACCTCATCCCTTATGCCCTTATTCTGCCTGCAACATCCACTGCCGCCCCTCTCTAGGACCTGCAGCGGTCGCAATGGGTGCAAACAACCTCCCAGCACTTTCCTTACAACTTCAGCACTGTGGGGCTGTTTGCTTCCGCTGCCCAGTGCTGACTTCCTGTCTGTAGACCTGCAAACCGCCTAAATGCTGTTCAATGGGATATTCAGTGGCACTAACACAGTTGCTGTTAAGTGCTGTTGAGTCAGTATTGACTCATAGCAACCCTCTGAATAGTTGCCCTAAATTGTGTTGGGTCTTCAGTCAGGCAGCTCATTGTTAATGGTGTGGCATCCATAGCGGCTGTTATTGTTTCATTCAATCTCATTGTTGGCCTTCCTCTTTTATGTTGACCTTCAATCTTGCCGATCATGATGTCTTTCTCTAATGATGTTTCGCTTCACATCATGTGTCCAAAGTATGAAAGTCAAAGCCTTGTCATCTGAGCTTCTAAGAAAGCTTTGGTTTTATCTCCTCTAATACTGACTGGCTTGTTCTTCGGACAGTCCATGGTATACACAGTATTCGCCGCTTGGACATGTTGACTGTATGGACAAAGACATATCTACTTTTGAGAATCTTGTCTAGTCATTCTGCCAAGAGCAATGATTCATTGGATTTCTTGACTGCTTGTTGATTCTTTATTGATGTATCCAGTATCTACTTGTAGTGTGTGTAAACAGTTCTGATACACTTCAGCGTGGGCGGTATAGCAAGAAATTACATCAATTTTGATTATTCATCCAAGCAGGTTAAAGGTGTCCCCTGTTTCTCTTTCTTGTCCATCAACAATGAACTTATTGATTTTGCCAGTTGTCAGGATCTTTGTCCACGTTAAAGTGCAGGCCTATTTTAAGACTATGTTCCTTGATCTTAAGAAGCAAATGTTTCAGATTATCTTCACTTTCAGCTTGTAATGTGGTGGTATCAGCATAGTGAAGGTTGTTGAGTCTTCCATCAATCTTCACACCTTGGTTGTCTTCATATAGTTCTGCTTCTCTGATTGGTCTGCATATAAATTAAACAGGTAGGGGCAGGGCCGGATTTACCTATACGCCATGTACGCCATGGCGTAGGGCCCACAGCCGGCAGGGGCCCACAAAAAAAGAAGAAGTTCATTTTTTGTTAATACAATTTAAAAAAAAACCTGGTGGCTGCCGCCGCGGGGCCCCCTCTGCTGCCGTGGCAGCACGGACTGACCCGCGGGGGCCCCGTCTACAAGCTGAAGCCGTCGGGTCGGGTCGGGTCGGGTCGGGTCGTCCCTCCCTCCCTCCGTGCAGGCTGCAGGCTGTGAGAGACGCGAAAGGAGAGTGTCTCCTCGCGTCTCTGTTAAGCCCGCAGGTTCCCATCAGCCCCTGCGGGCTTAACAGAGATGCGAGGAGACGCTCTCCCTTCGCGTCTCTCACAGCCCACAGCCTGCAGCCTGCACGGAGGGAGGGAGGGAGGGAGGACCGACCCGACCCGACCCGACCCGACCCGACCGCTTCAGCTTGTAGACGGGGCCCCCGCGGGTCAGTCCGTGCTGCCGCGGCAGCAGAGGGGGCCCCGCGGTGGCAGCCAACAGGTTTTTTTTTTAAATTAAATTTTACTTTAGGCCGGGGGGGGGGGGGGTAGGACTGGTAATGGGCTGGGGGGCTGGGGGGGGTGGTAGGACTGGTAATGGGCTATGGGGGGGGTAAGACTGGTAATGGGCTATTGGGGGGGGGCTGGGGCTGGAAATGGGCTGGGGGGGTAGGGCTGGTAATGGGCTATTGGGGGGGGTAGGACTGGTAATGGGCTATTGGGGGGGCTGGGGCTGGAAATGGGCTGGGGGGGTTAAGGCTAGAGGTGGGCTGATGGGGTTAGGACTGGTAATGGACTGTGGGCTGTTGGGGGGGCTTAGAACTGGCAATGGGCTTTGGTGGGGGTTAAGACTGGTAATGGGCTGTGGGCTGATGGGGGCTGACTGGTAATGGGC
Organism: Ichthyophis bannanicus; assembly: GCA_033557465.1. Taxonomy (NCBI): domain Eukaryota; kingdom Metazoa; phylum Chordata; class Amphibia; order Gymnophiona; family Ichthyophiidae; genus Ichthyophis; species Ichthyophis bannanicus. Next base: position 414,851,171 of record CM066032.1, on the reverse strand, counting down.
TATGTGGGGGCTAGGACTGGAAATGGGCTGGGGGGTTAAGACTGGAGGTGGGCTGATGGGGTTAGGACTGGTAATGGGCTGTTGGGGGGGGTTAGAACTGGTAATGGGCTTTGGGGGGGTTAAGACTGGTAATGGGCTGTGGGCTGATGGGGGTTGTCTGGTAATGGGCTATGGGGGCTAGGACTGGAAATGGGCTGGGGGGTTAAAACTGGAGGTGGGATGATGGGGTTAGGACTGGTAATGGGCTGTGGGCTGATTGGGGGGGGTAGGACTGGCAATGGGCTATGGGGGGCTGACTGGAAATGGGTTGATGGTGTTAGGACTGGAAGTGGGCTGATGGGGGTTAGGACTGGTAATGGGTTATAGGGGGGGCTTAAACTGAAAATGGGGTGATGGGGGGTTAAGGACTGTAAGTGGGTTGATGGGGGGCTAGGACTGGTATTGGGTTGGGGGGTTGCTAGGACTGGAAATGGGCTGATGGATGGCTAGGACTGGAAATGGGCTGATGCAGGGACTAGAAGGGAATGGATGCTGGGTGAGGCTGGAACTAGAAGGGAGCTGATGTTGGGGGAGGATTAGAATGGGATGGGGCTGGAAGAGTAAAATGGAGAAGGGAAAAATATTTTGTGTGGGAGGGATAAATAATCTACAATTGGCCGGGTATTGGGAGAGTAAGTGGGGATTGAGGATGGAGGGGTAAAATTTGAGTGGATGAAATAGGAATGAGGAAAGAGCAAAAGGAGAAAGATTAGTATGTTAAAGCAGATGTAGAGAGAGAATGGAAAAAAATCTAGAAGAGAGAAGAAAGGACAAATGGACAGCAGACGATGGAGAGTTAGCAGAAGACACGAAGAAACCAGAAGAAAGTGGCTGGAGCAATTGCAGCTGAAAAAAATGCACAAAAGGTAGAAAAATATCTCTTTATTTTGAATTTATTAATTGGAATATGTCAGCTCTGGTAAATGTGCATCATTAACGTCTGCGCTTTGTTTAGTACAAGAGCAAATTAATGTATAGTTTTTATTTCTACAGTGTTGTACATTCCAAGTTTGGCTTTTGGGATTCCCAGTTTAATTATTGTCTTCCTGTTTCTAAATTGTGATTCCTTGTTTGGTGATGGTCTATGTTCTGCATGTGTAACTGAGCTGAGGTGTTCTGTTTATATAATTCCTATTTGACATTGCCACTTGTTCTCTTTCCCCAGTAGGTCATGTATTGTTGTTCTCTGAAATGTATTGGTTTAATATTTGCAGTGTTGCCTTTTGATTGGTAGAGTATGGTGCTTTGTGAGTCCTGGTAGTGCTGTTAGGATACGGCGGGTTTGCTATGGGTTCTAAATGGGCAGTGTTTGTAGTAGTTCCTAATGTGTCTGGCAGTTTGCACTGGATTATAGTAATGTAGAAATCTTTTAGTCTTTCTTTATCCATACACTCATTAAGAGGCACATTTACTAAAAGTTAGTATATGGTAACATTATGCAAATATTTATGCAAATGGGGCCCCTTATGCAAATGAGGCCCCACCCCCCCTTGGGCCACCCCTGCTGGGGGGCAGGGCGGGGCGGGGCGGGGCAGTGGGGGGCGGGCAGGGGCGGGGCGGGGGGGCGGGCAGGGTGAGGGGGGGGGCGGGCAGTGGGAGGGGAGGGGGGGTGGGTGTATGGACCCATAGGCAGATTATGTACCACCACACAACCCACCCTCTGGGACTCAGGGTGGGAAACAGGATCACCCACCAATAGATCCACAGTCTACCTCCCTGCAATGGCAGTAGTAGAGGGGACCAGCAACCCCAGTCCTGCTGGGGAACAGACAGAGCGGTACACATCCATAACACAATAGCAGACAGACAGCAGGCCTGGACATTCTCCAGCAGCAAGCCTCCAGCCGCTGCACCCTGCAAGGCGTTCCAGCAAGACACATACTAGATGCAGACATTCCACCAGCTAGTCCATAGTGCATGGCCCTGGAGAAGATGCATATACCCAGAACAGGGATGTCAGCATACACACCAAGCAGATAAGTCAGTGATTGGGCCCAAAAAGGAAAACCACAAATATCACATGAGAGTAGCACTATGGGGGAACCTAGCCATGCCATGGTCACTGCTCAGTCAGGGTGAGAGTGACCTCCCAGCAGGACATGCTATGGCCACCCTGTCCGTGCAGGTGGTGGCCAGGCACTACAATGTCTGAGCCATTGTCCTATGCCGTGTGCAGATGCATCCAGGCCAGGCCACCCTATCCAGGCTATTCCCACAGTACCTTGCTCCTCATTATGCACATTGGCAAGCCAATACTGGCAACAGTGCTAGCAGTGTGGGCTGTGGAGGGTGTTGGCAGCCACCACACACTGGATAGACAGACACACACTCCAACAGACAAGCACAAATCCACGTGCCGCTCAACAGACCCAGTCAAAAACGTGGAAGGCAAGGAAGGAACTATTTATTAATCACTCTTGTTTCATAAAGCCAGGCCCGACACAGGCCGTGTTTCGCTTATGCCTTCATCAGGGGCTTTGGCTACAACAACATATAAAAACACGTTAAAAACATTCATAATCTAACAAATAAATTATAAATTAAAACATAATAAAGTCATAAAAGCACCTATTGACTTCATATTAACTCAATAAATAACTAATACATCAATAAATACATAAATATAAAAGTACAGCAAAAATATTTTTAAAAACGTAAATAAATAACTATACATACCTAAAACATATCGGTAATTCATGATCATAAATAAATACCAAATCATATATATATAAAAACATGCTAAAACGTGACATTTGAAAATCAAGAACATGAAAAAATTAATTCATTAACTGACAAACAATATAATCTATATTCTTCCAAAATCCCAATGTAATAAGAGATTCTCTCACCTGTATGGTTTATTTTTTACCTTGCCACACTGTGAATTGCTACAATAAAAAGAAGAAAAGAGACAAAAGGGACCATTCTAAACGGGTACTAGCAACAGAATCTATTACTATATAAAAAATCTTAATTGGTAAATAAAAACCCCAAAATGGAATCAGGATAAAAACCATTGAATAATAAATAAGGAAAATAATAAAAATTAAAAAATCAGATAAAAAGGCACCAAGGAAATAAATAGTTCCTTCCTTGCCTTCCACGTTTTTGACTGGGTCTCTAGACAGACACACACTCCCCACACCTATGCCAGCATTGTGCAACTATAGAGGTGTTGGGCAGCCCAGGCCACCACACCAGTCCTGGGCACAGTGCAGGCATGGCTATGGTACGCAATACTGTAGGAGTCACTCCCCAGGTTGGTAAACACTGTCAGACACAAGACCTGTAGCATACTCCACAGACATCAGAAAGGTTGCTATGATGCAGCTCACTCAGAAAAGTGTACTTAACCTAGGAATTGCTATCTGCCAGTACTCATAGTAGCCTCTTTAAAGATGTGTACCATATTCCCAGGTTTAGGGTGGCATTACTAAGGTATGCAAGTGCTAGTATTGGGAGATGCACGCAGAGCCCAATGTCCTGCCTCTACAGGAGGCTTTGGATAATGGGGCCTGTGGGTACGGGTGTGTCTGCCCCTGTTGGCTGCTGCTTTACGGCAGAGGTTCCCAACTCCAGTCCTGCGGTGCCAAACACTGTTTGGGTTTTCATGCTGTCCCTCATGAATATGCATGAGATACATCTGCATACCATGGGGGTGGCACATAGAAATGCAGCACAAGCATCTTTATCAGAGGCAGCATGGAACCGGAATGGTGTTTGGCCCTCCAGGACTGCATTTGGGAGGCTCTGCTCTAGGTAATGTGCATGTTTATGGTGTCTGTGCTCTGTAGGGTAAAATGTAGGTGTCTTGGGCATGTTTACGTCATCTTCAATAAAGGTGCTGTCTGTATTAGCACGTTGTAGTAGTGGGTAAAATATGGGGACTGGGTTGGCGGGAACCACAGCTGGGACTTGAACCTGTGATCCTTTGCTTCTGAATACACTGGTTTTGTGTACTGCACCACCTTGTTGTCACAGAGTCAGTACATTCCTTGGTGATACCATGAGTGTTCGTCAGACAAGGCCCATCTGTTGCAGTACACGGCACCCACCTACATAGGGCTAGGCCACGGTCTGCTCTGGGCAGCTGCCACTGCCCCTCCAGCACCAGTATCCCTCAGCCACCATGCTGACATGCCCTTATGCTGGTGGTGCTGGTGGTGCGCAGTCTCAGGCCATCCAGTGTGCAGGTAGGCGGCTGCCTATGGTGCGGGTTCTGGGGTAGGGGTGCCTGCATAGGTGTCCACGCTTCCCCCCAGCACCGCCTGCCAATGTTCCGTGCCCTTGGGGGTAGCTGCTGGGTACTATCCCCTGTGACACTGTGGGAAACACAGTCGTGCCCATGTTGGGCCTTCAGCAGTTGCTGTCTGTCTGCTCTGCTGCTTCAGCATTTGTATGGGCCACCTAGGCATCGCCCTAGTCCGCACTGTGGCCCAGCTGCACCACAGCATTTGCCGCCTGCAGCCCTCTGTATCCCCTTCTCCGGCATCTGTCCAGTTGCCGTTCTGACATGCCCGCCCTGATGTTGCGGGACATGTGCACGCCATATGAACCCTGTCCGATGGTGGGGAAAACCCTGAGCAGTGCTATTTCACTGTGGGCTCATTCACCTTGTATGGGGACGGATTATAGACCCTTCCACGATTTATATCTGTTCTATGGAGCTTACTCGGGGGGGGGGGGGGGTTGATGTTTCTCATTGATACCACTATTGGCCAGCTTGGTTATGTTTTTTTTCCAGTTTGTTGGGGTCATTTTCAGTGTTTATGTGCCCTTTTGTTCTGTGCACATGTATCACACTTATCACATTTTTAGGTTTCCCTGCCTGGGCTGTACATTGCTGACACTGAAATGGTTTCTCTCCCCTGTAATGTGCATTTAACGGCAGGTTTTCATTCGCGTTGGAATTGAGCTCTTCAGATCAGCGCATTAGTGTGAAGGGAGCCTCTCCCCGCCCACTCTCCGCCCATTGACCCCTTCTCTCCGCCCTCTCTCCGCCCTCTCTCCACCTTCTGCGGTGTTTTACCGCGCCGCGGGGCATTACGATCGTTAGCGCATCATAACGCGCGTTATGTAACGTTAACGATCGTAAGCGCAGCATAACGCGTGTTATGCTGCGCTTACGATCGTTAACGTTACATAACGCACGTTATTCACAATTACCGCAGTTTAGTAAACATACCCCTTGGTCTTCAGATATAGGCAACTCGTTATACAATTACCCTCTTAATGGCATACACATCCCAGGCCACCATGCATTAGATAGTGATCAGAAGATCAAAATATATATCTTTATTTTAGGACAATGTGCTAAAAGCCTGCTATGATCCTTATGAAGTAGCAGTGCAAGAAAAGTGATAACCTACCTCGGGCTGAAAATGATACTTCCCTGATGAGCTAGGTGAAAAAGTAATAAAACGAAAAGTCCTGGAGGAAATAATAAGTACAAAAGCTATTTTAGTAGGTGAAAACAATCCACATTTTATTACATAGAAGACTGGATTGATGGTAAATCCATAAATCCATTATTTATATGGAAAGGAAACTTACTTCATTTCACCTTGTTTTGAACCACTACAACTTAAACTGAGCTACATCCCAAAACTTCTAAATGCACTAAAATAATCTACAGCACAGCAGTTAACTCTTGCTAGATGACCACCAGAGATGTGTAAGCCCATCAGAGTATGGTACTCACAACTTTTCTTTCTTCTCAACTCAGACATGCTGGTCCTACTTTGCTTATCAATTTCCATTTGAACCATTTGCACTAGTAGCTGCCTAATTTCTGTCCATCATTACTGTCCTTGGCCTGACTGTGATCTAACAGAACAGCAGACATCAGACTGAAAATTAGATCACTGTAATGGTACTGAAAATGCCATTAAAGTCAAGGATTGCCGATCTTTATTGAAAATAAAACAGCAGTTTACTGAAAAAGCTTTCATTCAAAAAAAAAAAAAAAGATTTTCTGGGTATTTGAATTGAATTATATATGGAGGAGGCCTTGACAAGAAACGTATTAACTGAGAAAGAGACTTGTGCTTGCAAAAGCAATTTAAGTGTCCTTTCATTAGAGTTATTATACTCAGTACTGGACAATAAGGGGTCCTTTGTGTGACTAGTGGCAAATTAACGTGCATTAAATGCAACCATTGTGCGCTACCTGTTGGCGGTGTGCCCAGCAAGTTCCTAGCAGTAAGAGCACGATCAAGCACCAGAATTTGTGCTGTGATTAGCACAAGTGCACATAGCGACTCTCATAGAAGGAATCGTCATTATATGCACGCATGATAACTGCCACTCTGCTGCTGAGTGTACAGTAACTGTCCTCGCTCGAGCAACAATATTCTCTCTATGCACACACGCTGCCCCCAAACCTTCCCACGTTCCTCCTTAGCCTCCTGATGGTCACTTACTGTACGTTTTAGTGGCCAGTAGCCAGTACGCACAGGCTTTAGTGTTGTCGGCTGCCAGATAACGCACCGCATGCTAAAATGTGTGTTAACTGGTTAGCGACCTTTAATAGAAACATAGAAACACAGAAAAAGACCACATGGCCTATCTAGTCTGTCCTTCCATATCAACAACTACAACAGTCAACTTTTTTCCTTTAGAGATCCTCTGTGTTTGTCCCATGCTTTTTGGAATTCAGGCACCATCCTCATCTCTACCACCTCCACTGAGAGACTATTCCACGGATCCACCACTTTTTCCATAAAGAAATATTTCCGCATATCACTCCTGAATCTATCCCCTTTCACCCTCATCCCATGTCCCCTCGTAGCAGAACTTGCTTTCAATCGAAAGAGGCTCTCCCCATGTGCATTTATGCCATGGAGGTATTTAAACGTCTCAATCATATCACCTCTATCCCGCCTTTCCTCTAAGATGTACATATTAAGATCCTTAAGTCTGTCCTCATATGCTTTATAATAAAGACCACTAACCATTTTAGTAGCCACCCTCTGTACCGACTCCATCCTGTTTATATCCTTTTGAAGGTGCGGTCTCCAGAATTGCACATAATTCTCCAAATGAGGTCGCACCAAAGACTTATACAGAGGCACTATCTTTTCTTCTGCTGGCCATTCCTCTCCCTATGCACCCAAGCATCCTTCTAGCTTTTGCCGTTGCCTTTTCTACCTGTTTAGCTACTTTAAGATCATCAGACACAATCATGCCTAGGTCCTGCTCTTCTTTAGTGGACAAAAGTATTTCACCCCCTGTACTATATTACTCCCTTTGATTGCTGCAGCCCAAATGCATGATCTTGCATTTTTTGACATTAAATCTCAGCTGCCAAATTCTAGACCATTCTTTAAGCTTAGCTAGAACCCTTCTCATGTTATCTACACCTTCCTGGGTGTCTACTCTGTTGCAGATTTTGGTATCATCCGCAAAGAGGCAAACCTTACCCGACAGCCCTTCTGCTATATCACTAACCAAGATGTTGAAAAGAATCAGACCAAGGACAGATCCCTGGGGCACACAACTGGTAACTTCCTTCTCCTCAGAGTGAGCTCCATTTACCTGTACTCTTTGTTGCCTCCCACTCAACCAATTTCTAACCCAATCAGTAACTTTAGGGTCCATCCCTAGGGTGCTCAATTTGTTTATAAGTCACCTGTGAGGAACTATGTCAAAGGCTTTACTGAAAAATAAATACACCACATCTAGGGCTCTCCCTCGGTCACCCAGGGCTCTCCCTGGTCACTCAGTCAAAGAAATCAATCATATTTTTCTGACAAGACCTGCCTCTGGTGAATTCATGCTGCCTCGGATCCTGTAATCCGCTGGACTCCAGAAACCTCACTATTTTCTTTTTTAGCAGCGTTTCCAATAATTTACTCACCACCGAAGTTAAACTAACTGGCCTGTAGTTTTTAACCACATCCTTACTTCCGCTTTTGTGCAAAGGCACCACATGAGCCTCTCTCCAGTCCTTTGGCACCACTCCCGACTCCAAGAGGCATTGAAAAGGTCGCCTTAACTAGACAGAGCCTAGGACCCAGTTGAATGATAATGTTTCAGCTTCCAATGCAGGAAAATTTCCTAGTGGTGTACAGGCCAAACCTTTTTGGTTTTTTTTTCATTCCCCATGATTTTTCGTTTTGTTTTATTTTGTTTTTTTAATTTTTGTTTTGGGGAAAAGTCATTCATTAATAGTTAACACTATTGCTCAATAATGTGCATGGATTGTGAACAGTGCATGTTGTCGCTCAATAGGGCACTTTGGAGCATGTTTACTAAAGTGCGCTACCCGGTAGCACGAGGGTTAGCTTGCAGTTTGGGCACTATGCTAAAAAGTAACACAGGCCCCAATGCAAAAAATCCTGCACTACGAAGGTTGCATGCAATGGGAGTGGTGACTGGGTGGGCCGGGATGGCAGAGAATCATTGGCAGTAAGGTACAGTTAGCACGGATGCTATTCACTTGCACTAACTGCACTTGCTGCCCTTAGCGTGGCTGCACTTAACTGCCACCTCAGTGGGTGGCATTGTGTGCCCATGTGCCAGCTTATGCGGTGCTGGTGTCATGAGAAGGGCTGTCTAGTCTCTCTTGGGTCAGTTTCTGCAGCGGAGAATAAAAGAAAATATACAGAAACCAACCATCTGAAATGCAACAGCAAAAGTCTTTATTTTTTTCTCTCTAATACCATAGCACAAAGCTTTATTTTTTCTGTTGCAACAGAGATCACACAGTCTAGTTAAGTGTGATGAACCCCTCCTAGAAACACAAGCCCTTCTTATACCTTGTTTGATCTAGGGATAGGTATACTGTATCTTTATCTTTATTTGAACATTCGATATACTGCCTTAAACAAAATAGTAACAAGGCAGTTTACAATAATTACAGTTGCTTTGGAAACAAGAAAGAGAAAATGAAAAGGATGCCTAAAGTGGACAGAAAAGGAAAGAAAATCAATCACACGAAGAGAAGGAAAGGGGAGTGTTGGGGGGGGGTCACTAGTCTGGGTTAGGAGGAAGGTCCAAGGCTGTCAGGAAAAGGTGGGTTTTGAGCATTGCCGTAAACTTTGAGAAGGAGGCTTCTAGGTGGAGTGCAGAGAGGAGGGAGCTCCACAAAGTAGGGGCAAAGAAAAGAAAACAGAGTAACGAGTAGAATCCAAATGAGCCTGAGAGACAGAAGGAAGATGCAAATGATTGAAGTGAATGGATCGGAGCAGGCGGGGGGGGGGGGGGGGGAAAATGGACCAGATCTAAATGATATTGTGGAGTGGAAGTGTGAAGAGCACTGTGGACTAGTGTGAGTATCTTGAATGGAAACTTAAATTTGACGGGAAGTCAGTGAAGATGGACAAGTAGAGGAGTAACGTGGCCTGAATATGAGGTTTGCGTGAGAATTCGTGCAGCAGTATTCTAGAGGAGCTGAAGGCACTGTATCTGATAGTGAGGGAGACCAGCAAGAACAGTGTTGCAGTAATCTAGGTGCGTGATAACAAGAAATAGAAGCATGACCAGAGATGGGGGCTAGGAAAGGGTGGACCGCCCAAACTTGACGGAGGAAATAAAAAGAGCAACAAATGAGTAATGAGAGATGTTCATGAAATGATAGAGAAGAGTCCAGGGTGACACCAAGGTACTGAAGGGAGGGAATAATGGGAATCAGAAATTATAACAGGAGAGGAGTCAATGACGGGCAAGGGCCACCAAAGGTGAACCATCGACTAGATCCAGAAGACCGACGGCTATAAACACACTAACACTTCCTAAGGCTGTAACAAAATGCACCCAGATAACGGCAAGCAGATCTTTTATATTCTACGCCCCAAGATGCTGGAATGCCTTACCACCAAGCGTTCGTGCCATTACCGACTTAACCCAATTTAGGAAAGCACTTAAATATCACCTTTTCCTCATATACTACCCACCAAACATTACCCCCAGCAAAAGCCCCCCCAAATAAGAGACACACCTTATCTTCAAATAGCCTCTCCCACTTTCTCAGTAAGATTACTAGGACTTTTGTGTTGTCATGATACCTTTTATATAATCATGTTTGTAATAAGTTAACCTTATGTTACCCAAGTTTATATACCTGTTTGCTGTAAACACGGAATAGCCTGTTATTCTGTTGATGTTGTTGTATGTGAACCGCGCTGATACCAAATAGCGCGGTATATAAAAGATTGTAATAAATAAATAAAGAAAATAAATGGCTGATGTCTTAGGTGAAAGAAATTGGCAAGAAGAAACGTGAGAGAGACAGGAGTCTAAAGGGCCCAGATCAGGAGCAGACAGACTCGTGTGGTGCAGAAGGAGGATGTCATCGGCATAGTAATACCAAAACTGTACTGTTAAATCAGGAGGATCAATGGGGCCAGAAAAACATCGAAAATGAGGGGAGCCAAGATAGAGCCCTGACAGATACTACAGAGGAGAGAAGTGGCAGGAGAAGTGGCTGAACCCAACAGAATGGAGAAGGATCTAGATGAAAGTAAAGTATGGAACCAGTGCAAGACAGCACCCTGGATACCAACATCATGAAGTTGAACCAAAAGCATAGGGGGAGAGGGGAAGGGGGAGAGTGATTAGAAACTAGTTTATTTGTTGACGGGCAATTTCTCTAAGAAATAGCAGGGAGACACATGAAGGAGATGAGGTATGAGGGTTGTGAGGGAGGTGGAACTACAGGAGATATTATCAGTAGCAGATAAATACACATGTATAAATACTCGGTCTGTCTAAGGGAAAAAAACTGCTACACTCCTTTCCCAGGATTCCATAGGACCACCTGGCAAACAAATCATGTGATAAAACAAGAACCAGCCCTCTGTTTGTATGAAAATTTGACTTTATTTCTAATAACAAAAATAGAGGAAATATTAGAATAAATTAGCTTTCTAAGGTAGTATGTTATTCAGCTCTGTTACAATTACCAAGAGATCTAATCTCTGTTTTAGAAACCATTGTCACTGATTTGCATGCACTCTGACATACAGTAAATTATCTATCTGTCTAGGCTAGCCCAACCTCCAGGAGAAATTAAAGACCAGTATCAAAGCTAGTGCCAAAACAACTGTGGCTTTGGTCTGGGTCTCAGGAACGAACAAAGTCAAGGTATGGCAGAGGTCCAACGTCAGTTGAAATGAACTACATGGTCACACACTGAGCTGCCAGTCTGTGGAGAAATTCACTCCGTCTCAAGGCTTCGGCCTTGAATACTATCTGACTTTTTCAGCCAGAGAGAAAGGCAAGCGAACAGTCTGTATCAGAAGTTAGAGTTTCCTTTTCTTGTTCTTCCTTTTCAGAGTTCTTTCTTTCTTTCTTTCGGAGTCCTCTCTGCCCTCTAGGTTCTTCGTACTAGGTTCTGGTGTACAGCCGTATAATTACACAGGTACACTAAAAAAATTTTTTTTTAAACTGCCTCTAATGTTTCGATTGATTTTTACGTTTTTTGGTGCGCTGAATCCAAATCTGGTAACCAATTTGCTCCATCACGTACAGATTTTTTGCTACATTGGGTTAGCAGTTTGAGGTGAACGTTTCAGATTGAGTGCGATCGAGATAAAAGTTTCTTGGATGAATTCTTTATACTAATTGTTTAGTAGTTATTCAAATAAGAATAAAGAAAATTGTAACAAGGCAGCACATAAGAATAGAGTAATGTCAACAAAACATACTGTGATGGTAGCAAAATTGTCTGCACTTAAAACAGCCACATACATGTGCACAAACATTAAGCATATAAGAGCGAGGTTAGACACAAAGCAAAGCAAAGAAATGTGCAAAAAATGTTGTACAGGTATGTATGTAAGAATAGAAAACGCAAACCGCACCATTGCAATACATGAAGACAAACACCCGATGGTGTGAAAATAAAATTCGAATAAATGAGATCCGACACTGTGGTAATAACTAGCAAATTTTTATTTCAAAGTTTAGTAAAAACACGATATTTGTCAACACAGTTTAGATTTTAAAGTCATTCTTGGGTCAATCAATCTCCTGGTGGGCCCGTTTCTTCTTCCCCCGAATGCTTCTCTTGGTGCGCTGCTTGGCGTATTTTTCATCTGGGGTTTCCCGCAGCAGCAACCAGCAGAAATCAGGCATCATAGTGGTGTTCCATCTTCCTTGGTACCTTCTCTCTGCGTCCTTGATGTCCTGGTGAAACCTTTCACCTTGTTCTTCATTGTACGCCCCCAAGTTTTCGGGAAAGTAGTTCACATGGGAGTGCAAGAAATGGACTTTCAGGCTCATGTTACAGCCTTGTTCTTTGAAGGCATTGAGCATCCTGGCAACAATATCCTTATAGTTCTCATCCCGCCTGTTCCCCAAGAATTTGAGAACAACATCCTTGAAGGAATCCCAGGCTTCTTTTTCCTTCTCAGACATCGTTTCAGCGAATGCTCCATCTGAAATGAGTTTCCTTATATCAGGGCCAACAAACACTCCTTCCTTTAGCTTTGCTTCAGAAAGTCGGGGGAACTTTGAGCAAAGGTACCGAAAGCACTCACCATCTTTTGGAAGGGACTTGATGAATTGCTTAATGAGACCCAACTTAATGTGGAGAGGTGGTAATAGAATTTTATCACGAGGTACCAAGCTCTCATGAAGAACATTTTTCTCACCGGGTCTCAAATACTCCCGAATTGGCCAGTCTTTTTTCCCCCAGTGTAGGTCGCGGGCCCGGCTATCCCACAAGCAAAGGAAGCAGGGATATTTGGTGAAACCGGATTGCTGCCCTAATAGCATGGATAGAATTTTAAAGTCTCCACAAATCATCCACTTATGCTCATCATAACGAATCTTCTGAAGAATCAGGGCCAAATTCTCGTATTTTTCTTGGAGAATAACAGAGTGAGCAATAGGAACTGAAGCGAATGTGTTGCCATTATGAAGAAGAACACCTTTTATGCTGTCTTTTGACGAATCAATGAACAGCCGCCATTCAGCAGGATCATACTTGAGTTTAAACTTTTCCATCACTCCGTATATATCGTTGCAAAATACCAAATCTTCCTCTTTGCTGAAATACTTCAAAAATTGTGTCTCGCGGTTGCGGTACCAATAAAAAGTTGTTCCTGGTGACAATAGATTTTTCTGTTTAAGCCGAGAACCTAGCAGTTGGGCAGCATCTTTTGGGAGTCCTAAATCCCGGACTAAATCATTCAATTCAGCTTGAGAGAAAAGTTCAGGTTTCGGATCTGGTTCAGTTTCAAACTCGGAAGTACTGGACTCATCGGGAAAAGCCATCTGATGAGTCTCATCATGATCAGAACCGTCCACACAAATATGATCCAAAGATTGTGGTGGTTCAGGCACAGGTACTTCGTTGCTATGAGGCATAGGCCTAATTGCTGAGGGAAGGTTGGAGTAACTTATTACGTTCTTATTTTTTAAGTTGTATCCCTTCACAATGCAAGAGCAAAAATAGCAGTCACTGCTGTGGTCTCTTTGTTCACGCCACATCATAGGTATTCCGAAACGAAATGCTTGTTTTTTACCTTTCATCCATAAGCGTAGATCTTCCTCACATGTCTTGCACACTTTGTGAGGAGCCCACGGTTTGTCTTGATCGCCTAACTTCAAACCGAAATAGGAGAAATATACTTTTTGAAACTTTTATTTTCATTTTACAACAAACAAAGGAACAACACACCAAAAGATACAAAACAAGTATACAATAAGGAAAAGTAAACCCATTACCCCCCACCCCGGTGCTTCTTCTCTACCCGTTTGTATCAGCATGTGAGCGCTTCCCGTTAACAGTGATTATACATCAAACAATCAAAAAAATATCCACAATACAGCATGATCATGAGACAGAGATAGATACAAAGTTAAACAGTCAGATGAGAGCATTTAGCAAAATGTACATATTCATTGAACTTCTTCCATTAAGACCAATAAGAAGGAGTCTGAACGGAGGAAGCACACAGACGAGGTATTTGTTCATATTTACTGTAGAGACAGGCATGATTCCACCATTCAGTGAGGCTCAGATGGGAACTAATTTCCCAGTATTACTCAATGAGGGATACAGCAATGCCAAGCATATAGTTCAAAAGGAGATAAGCCATTTCTTGGGAGAGAGGGGATCCCCGCAACTGGGCGAAGTCCCACTACCCTCCGAGAAAGGGACTCTTGAGAGTGCAATATAGACTAAATACGACCCCAGACCCGACGCCAGTGATACTGTAGTGCGGGATATTCATACATAACATGAAATGAAGTAATAAACCAATGGCCACAGGACGTGTCCAGCAACCATTACCCTGAGTAGTGTTCCATATGTCTAAACTGTGAGGAATGTAAAAACACCGGTGGGCTAGAAAGAAGAGGGTCTGAGTGAGTGAGGCGGGTCAGAAACCCGTGTCCCTCTGCTCCAGATAAGGCTCCATTGCTCCGAGGTTAAAGTCACATGCAATTCTCTCTCCCATACTTTCTGCGCTATAGAGGTAGCTCTAGTGATAGCATTACATAAGGTTTAGTAAAATTGGATACTACACCCGGTAAACTACCGAGAGATCGGAAGCTTCCAATCAACCTTATGCAAAGAGTGCCAATGGCGGGAATACTCTAGTGCTCCGAATGCAATGCTAAAGTTACATTGACCAGAGTCGGGAGTCAAAAGGTTGCATAGGAATATTAAAGGCACCTAAAGTGTCGAAAAACATTGGTGGATAGTGGGAGTCTAATGGGAGAGTCATACCAGGGAGTAAGGTAAAAGGAATCGGTGAGCAAAGGCCCGCTACTATATCTAGCCACACAGGGCTGCTCGGTACAGGAGCTTCCAACCAACAAGCACCTTGTTTGAGAAGAAAAAATTGAGGGAGCACTTGAATAAAATCGCCACCAAGTATTAATGGAGCATTAGCGGAGGCCGAGGCCAATTGAGCAAAACTTGCTTAGTGAGCAGGGTTGTCCACATTCGGGACATAGTGCAGATACACGTGAATTCACTATCTCCAACCTCAAGATGTACACGGGCCCATCTACCCTCCATGTTAGCGCTAATATCAGGTACAGTAGCGTGCAAAAACTTCTTGACCAGAATGACTATCCCGTACCATTTGGAAACGGTGGGAGAGTAGGCAGCTACCATGTGAGGCCTAGCATTGAGTTTCAGTGTTTCAGCAGAGTGTAGTGCGTTTCCGAAAGAAACACCTAATCAACGTGCTCGTGTCTAAGATAGCTAAGGATTTTCTTTCTGCCGAGTGGACCAGCAATGCCTTGTACGATGAATAATAAGATTTTACATGAGGCCATTCAAAAAAGTTAAAATTCTGAGCATGATAGCACACATAGTTTTACTGTGTCCCTCAAACTGACTGTATCTGGCTGTACACATGACATAGGAAAATAAGCTAATATAATACAATGAAGCGCCCCACATTAACAAAGATAACCGCAGTACGGTAGAGGAGAAGCAAAACCCCAAAATTACTGGCGACCATGTGTCTGGGGGAGAAACCCCAGAGAAGGCCGAAATTGAAAAAACATATAACCTGTAGGACTGTGCGTGCTCCGAATCCGACCGAGGCACACATCATGAAGGGATAGGAGACCAAAGACATAAGTCATACAGAGAAAGAAAGAAAGTCCAGGCTATTTCTGTGCTGGGCTATGATCGCCGCATCGGGCCCTTCAAAATGGCGGACAGAGCCGGCAGATAAGAGTCCGAGATTTGGGATTAGCGCATCTGTTCTGCTTCTTTGGAGTCCAAAAATGTTGATAATAGAGCAGGATCCTCGAACGTCCTGGTCTGGTTATGGAGAGTCACTCGGAGTTTCGCTGGATACAACAGGCCAAAGCGAGCCTGTAGCTGTTGAAGTCGAGGGCGAAGAGCAAGGAATTTCTTCCGACGGTCAACGGTAGGCTTTGCCAAATCCGGAAAGAAGGAGACCTTACGACCTTCATATTCCAAATGATGATTCGCTCGAGCAGCATATAATATTTGTTCCACTTGTTGATATCGTAGCAAGCTAAAGATAATAGGCCGGGGGGTCGTGCGGTTGAGCGCCATGCGGGCAGGAACACGGTGTGCTCGATCGATTTCCAGTTCTCTGTGAAAAGTAATCTTCAGCAAGGAGGGAAGAGTTTTGAGCAAGAATTCTCTTATATCTCCTGCTTCCACTCCCTCCGGCATTCCAAGGAGCCTCACATTGTTGCGACGGGCGCGATTATTGCTATCTTCCAATTCCTTTTGAAGATTCTGTATCTGGCGCTCAGCCTCGTCCAGTTTGCCCAAGCGCACCTCGTGTGAGTCGAGGACCCCCGCCATATTGTCCTGCCGTAATGAAAGACCTTCAAGTCGGTCTTGGAGCACTCCAAAGTCTTCTCGCATGGCTCGAAGCGCTTCTCCATTAGACTGCACCAATTCCTTCACGCCGCGTATTTCCTCCAAAATCTCCAGGTGCATTGCGGGGTTTTCACGAAATGGAACCATCTTCTGCGGGGAGGATACCTCCGTTTTGGAGCGTTTTCCGTGAGAAGAAGAAGGAGACCCGAAGTCCAAGCGCGCTGGTTTGTGGGCCGCCATCCCCCCCGAGGTGCCCCGGTCAGCTCGGAGCAAAATAGTAAATTTATATAGGTATTAAGTCAGGATTCTGAGTAGGCCTCTCGGGAGCTTCAACGCAAAGCGTCCTACCCGCTGGACATCAGGCTCCGCCCCCCCCGAAGTAACGAGAAATATACTTTTTTAATAAATGCAGAAATGTTCCTCTGCCGCTTTTTCATGGTATATTCCCCACAAATAAAACAAAAACTGTCCGGAGAGTTGACGCAACCTCTGGCTCTGTGAGCCATCACAAATACACAGCACTGCAAACTACAACTGTAGTGAACCACTTCGGAATAAAGCTGGATTACGACTGAGCAAACAAAAGGTAATAATGAACTTGCAAGAAACTGAAATTTGACAGGAACGTTCATGTCGCAACCACCGTGTTTGAGCGAGCGAACGAGGCGAGGCGAACAGGAAAGAACATGCGCCAGCGCGAGTACTGGATTTAGCCCCCCGCCTCCCAATTATCCTGTTAATGTATAAAATGAATACAAAACACTCTAAAATATCATGAGGGAGTGTTTCTAGTTAGTTAACCATTACAACCTCTATTTTGGGCCAAGAAAATAAACTGCAGTCGGCTAAAAAGAAATTATGTGAACATTCCTTATATGGGTAAGAAATCTAATTTTGCAAGAAAACGTGACGTGATGGAACATTTTGGCTATTTTTCCTGGATTCAGCACCCCAAAATCTATAGGAATCAGTTGCAAAACTGGAGGCAGTTTTTTGGTAGTGTACCTGTGTTATTTGTCCTGAAGACCTGGTGATTGGCTGGACTCAAACCCTGTATGTCATCTTTAGCAAATCCGGTAACAGCTGATAGGTGGTCCTTCTGCAAACAAAGGTCCATCATGCTAAAGTTGCTGAGGTGCCGGTTCATACATTGTTGCAAATGCTATGCACAGTGAAGGTCTCAGCCATGTTCTTCTGCATGTAGTCAGCTGGAAAAATACTTCTAAACTGGCAGAATTGCTTGATCTGCAAGTTTTAATGCTGAGTTATAACAAAACAGGAATCCATCTTGTTTAATTCAGTCTTTAGTTCAGAGCAGGCCCCATGATTCAGGCTTTGGTTTAGAGCAGGTCCCCATCTTGTAGGAGGACGCCATGCTATTGGTTGAGACATTTGTTTCTGAACAGGTACCAGCCCTACAGAACAAGTGGGTGGGGAATGTTGGTTCACATTTATTGCCCTTTTCTGGACAGTGGCCCCTGCATGATATAGTACTACAAAGATCACATTTAGTGATATACATGCATGTGTATAAACTAGATAAAACAGGAATAGGATCCTTCAAGATTCAGTTCTCCATCTGTAAAATAAAGCAAACTATTCTGCTCTAGGTTAGCATTTGTTACTTCAAACAGTAAAAGATGGAATTATTTAGTAAATCCGCATCTTTATGGAATTTCCGCATCTGATCATTTGTCTTTTACTCATAGCCTCATAAAATCAAAAAGTATGATTATCAGGAGAGACTTATTTTTTCAGTTACTTGAGCTGAGTAAATTTGCATGTATTCGGTGTCTAAGACAACAGACTGAACAAGGATAAAATGCTAAATTAAGATTGCCCCGCCAAGGAAAATCTCAACAAAGCACCATAATAGAGCTCTATGGTACTTCTTCTCTCTCCAGAAGCAAAAAAGTGACTTATGCCGACTCAAATGCAAATGGAGAGCCTCAACAAACCACCTTCTCCAAACCACCTATATGGAACAACTCAAATGATACAATGATGAAACACTAAAAAGGAATACTGCAACAATTTCATCACAGGCATAATAAACATATCAAGGGGAACTATTCTCTATAGCGAAAACACTCTTGAAAGAACCCAGTACAGGAACCTCACAAGACAGAATATGCCCTCAAAAGATGGCTATCTATCTACTTGCTAAACAGACACTGGCGCCCTCACTAAGTCACTCTAGGATTCGAAGAAATATCCCACACACTTTGGACACAGTTCAAACTCCCATCACTCCAAAACATTGAAGACACGATCCAATCTCTTAACACAATCACCTCTGCTCTGGACCCTTGCCCTATGTCCTGGGTCAAGCTGATTAGATCTCACCTCAGTCCATATATAATGACCATAGTCCATTCATTCCTTTCCCTAGGCCAAATGCCCACCCTACTCAAACAGACCTCAATTCGCCCTGTCCTGAAAAGCACAAAGGTTGGCCAATCCTCAACCAATATCCAGCATCCCATTCATCACTAAGATAATTGAAAAAAATTGTCTTCTCACAACTTCAGCACCACCTTGATGAGCATCCACCCCTAGACCCTCACCAACACGGGTTTAGACCATACCATGGAGTCAAGCCTCGTTACCTGTATACTAAACACACTCTCAACTTGCCTCCAAAACACCAACAGAGCATTGCTACTAACTTCCCTAGACATTGTCTGTGCCTTTGACTCCCACCCATAGCACCTACTACTCCAAAGGCTTTCTGAGATTGGGCTCCAAAGCACTACCCTTCCATGGTTCCACTCCCACCTAGATTCCAGAAAACAACAGATAAAAGTCAGTCAAAAGATATCACTAAGAGGTTTCTTAGTATTCTTAATTTGTGGTAGACTGTGGAAATCGTTCTTTTTATGTGTGGTTGGAAGATCAATTGTTGATCTATTATTACGCCTAGGTATTTTACTTCTGAATTAACTTTGATGGTGGCATCATCTAGTTGCAGTGTCAGAGGTGGAGAGAAGGTTGGGTTGGTGGTAAAGAATAGTGCTTCTGTTTTCTCTTGGCTGATGTTCAAGTTGTGTAGGCTAAGCCATAGTCTTACTTCAGTGAAACATTTCTGAAGGCTGGTGGTGTCTGGGGCTAGAGGGTTGATGGAGGTTGAAGAAAGCATGGAGAACTGTTGTTTTTACAAATGTATTGCATAGTGTATAATCCTTATTACCCCATCCCTTGCAATTAACTTTTTCTGAACTGTCTATGGTTCCATGTTGTCTTGACTAGATTGTAAGCTCTGACGAGCAGAGACTGTCTTTTTTTTTTTTTTTGCTTATATTTCTGTACAGCGCTGTGTGCACAGCATTATAACCAGAGGTATCAGAGGAGCCTGTAGAATATGATGCTAGCTTATCAGTCCTTAACCAGCTGTCTTCACTCCTCTAAGCAGTCCCCCTTCCCCCCCCCCTCCTTCCTGCCTCCTTTAGTTCAGTAGGTCAAAGAGTACATAGCTCCTAGGCAACTGAGATAAGGGAGGTTACCACTTACAACTATCTTGCTTTATCTCACTTTCTCTTAAAAACTGACAACAGATCTTAACACCCCTTGAAATACACATCTCCACTCATTCTCTGAAAAACAACCTGCCCCCCCTTCCTCTAACGTAAGCTGGCAAAGCCAAATAGTTTATAGGAATTTATACGGTAGAAGAAAATATAGAAGTTAAGCACAAGCATAGGAATAAATGCAGATTTGCATATGGGAGTATTTAATGTTTGTCCAGCTTTCTCTAACTTAAAATGGGGGTTTTCTTTTTTTAATTGGAAGATTTCTTTAATGTGTTCTGTCTGCTGCCAGTAAAAAAAAAACCCAATAGTTCACTTAGTAGCTAAATCATTTTTAGATAATGAAGCTACAGTTTTATTAGTACCTGGTTTTAAATATGCTTTTCTAAGATTTTGTAGTAAATATTCACAGTAAAGCTCTGTTCTAATCTGCTTTAACTTCCGTTTTCAGTCTTGTACTGTAGTGTGTGTCAGAAAAAGAAGTTATCAGCAGCTATTGATTTTGGGTTGAATTGTTTATGTGCATAAACAGCATATAAATGTTTTACAGGAACCATTTTAGTTCTTTTTAGGTTACATATATAGTCAGACTACTTGCAGGGTTTATGCATATATGTATGTATATATATATATATATATAGGTGTAAAATTAAAAAGAAGCTAAAAACTACATTGTAAGAAGTTCTAAAACTTCCTTGGTTCCCCCCCCCCCCCTAGGAGGGGGCAGAGCTAGCGGTTCTAAAGAAAAGCAAGATAACCCATATAAGGAGTATACCAGGAAAGGGGTATGTTCAGAGCAAAAGTATAAAAGTAAGGTAGCCTGAGCAAGGGGTGTACCTCACTTAATTTATTTATTTATTTTATTTATTACAGTTTCTTATATACCGCGCTATTTAGAATCAGCGCGGTTTACATCATAACAAAACGACCATAACGACAAACTGTCAGGTTTTACATTGAACAGGAGTACAAACTTGGATAACTGGGTTAACTATATACATAAACTATTTACACTGCAGTGTGAGGGCATTTCTAGATTGGGTCATTTCTTGGAGGGGATATCTAGTTCAGTTGCTGTCTGGGAAATATTGGCAGAAAAGGTATGTTTTGAGAGCCTTTCTGAACTGATATAGATTGGTAATGGCTCTAATGTCAGGGGGTAGGGTGTTCCAGCATTTTGGTACATAAAAACTGAATGCCCTGTTTGTGGTGTTCGTGTTGGACTTTGTTGAAGCCTTTGGTATTGCTAGCAGGTTTACAGCTGATGTTCTTCTTGCTCTGTTGGGGGGGGACCATGTGGATTAGATTCGTGAGTGAGAGGGATGAGGTGCCTTTGATTGCCTTAAATGCTAATACAAGGGATTTGAAGGTGATTCTCCCGTGAATTGGTAGCCAGTGTAGCTGTTTGAGAATAGGAGTCACGTGGTCGTTTCTGGATGCACCCTAGAGGACCCTAGCTGCGGCATTCATGGCCAACTGTAAGGGGGTTAGTGTGGATTGGGGGAGACCTTGTAGGATGGCATTTGCAAAGTCAAAATGCAGCAGGATCAGCGCTTGATATATGGTACGGAAATCGTCTGGGTCCAGCAGGGAGCGTAGGTGTTTGAGGGAACGGATTTTGAAGTAGATGGCTTTGACTACGCTGCTTATGTGGCGTCTCATGTCTAGATGTTGGTCCAGTGTAACTCCCAAATATTTTATTGCATCTTTAGTTTGCAAATCAGCTTCCTTGACACTGACGTGGGACGGGGGCGTAAAGTTGGAGTCTCTGGAGATGAAAAGGACCTCTGTTTTTTTATGCTGGATACGTAGGTTCTGTGTCTGGAGCCATGTTGAAACTGCATTGAAACAATCTGTGAGTGGGGTCAGGTCCATGTGGGTTGTGGAGAAAGGCATGTATAAAAGAATGTCATCTGCATATATCATGCAGTTTACGTTGAATGATCTTATGATATTGCATATGGGCTGCATGTAGATATTGAAGAGTAAGGAGGATAATGAGGATCCTTGAGGTACCCCTTGTTTTTGATGGAAGTGGCTAGACTCTTCTGATCCAGACTTCACATATTGCCATCTATCGTCCAGATAAGACTTGCACCATTTTAGTGCCTTGTTGCAGACACCCTTTTCTTTCAGTCTTCCCAGGAGGATTTCGTGACTCACGGAGTCAAAAGCCGCGGCGATGTCTAGGAAAATGAGGACAAAACCTTGATGGATTTTGTCAATTCCTGTGATGATATTGTTGATTAGACCAGTGAGTAGGCATGATTCTGTGAAGTTACCCGCTGTCTAGACAATGTAATTGCACAATAAATCTACTTCACAACAATTTCTCTCTGAGTCTCATTGGTCATATTGGCCATAGGAAAATTGGCTACAGGTAAAGGTAAAAGTATTTCTAACAGCTTGGGGGCTCTTCCGGGATCCCACCACAGAAGGGGGACTCCTGCTGGGGAGGGACGGGAAGACGCGTCCTGTTGAGTTCAACAGTCTAATTCCCTCCCTGCTGAGAGATTCCCCTGCTGGCTGGTGATGATCCCGGAGCTAAACAAAGAACAGAGGTGTTGTGAACCAGAGTGTGAGAAGTGATAAATTAAAAGGACTGCAGAAGCAGCCAAGAAGATTCTGTGCACAGAACAAGGTAAGAAAAAGTGGGACTTTTTGGAAATTACCTTGATGGTTGGGCCATTCTATCGGGTACTGAGACTGCTTGTGTGTGAGTGAGACATACAATTGCATATGAAGCGAGTATGGAGTCCTGATCCGTGGTTCTGTACTCCCGTGAGGGGGACAGCCGGAGATGGACGAAGCAAAGAGGCAGAGCAAGTGCAATAAGTCTCAGTGGGATAATAAATAGATAGAATGAGGGGAAGCTTAAGTGTTAAAAAGGGGCAGGGAGAGGGAGCTAGGAAAATGAAGCTAGCTGATATTCCCTCAAATAGTCCCCTGGGTAGGATGTTGAAGCACTGAAAAGAGAATAAGCTAACCTGGGATAAGGATAGGCAAAAGATGATTGTATATTGTTGTTTGATCTGGACCCAAGAGAGTATCCGTCCTCCTGCTGTATTTTGGCCCAAGTATGGGGCAGAGGAAGACTGGATCTGTCAAGCTTTAAATATATATGTAAAAAGTAAACCAGGGGCGGGGAATGAGGAAGTCCAGTATGCAGAATGTTGGTGTGGGGAGGGTTCAGAGCAGATGTTCCCCTTGAGAACTAAGCCTAGGAGAAGTAAGGGAAAAGGAGGATCAGGGTGATTCCTCACTCCCCATCAGAGCAGATGGAAGGGTCCTCGGGTTGAATGTTACCACTGTGGAGAACAAGGACATTTTAAAAGGGAATGTCCTAGACTGAGAAATGAGGAAGAAGTAGCTATGATGGCTTATGGAGAAGAATAGGGAGGTCGGGGTCTTCTAAATCACGATCCTACCGGGAGCCCTTGATAAATTTGAAGGTAGGACCTTGGAGGGAGGAAGTGACATTCCTTATAGATACGGGGGCGGCAAGATCTTCATTAAATTTTAAACCACGGGGAGCAACACTGACTAAAGATCAGTTGGTGGTCTCAGGGGTGAAGAGGGAGGACTTTGCTGTCTCTGTCTTTGAGAAAATGACCATAGAATGTGACCAGGAGCAGGTCCAAGGGGACCTGTTGTTTATACCTGGAATTGGCAGTAACCTTCGGGGAAGGGACCTCATAGTGAAACTAGGATTAAGATTGGAGATAGCCGACCACAAAATAATACCCGTTATAGGAATCCTGACCGAGGAAAGTGAAAAGGAAATTGACCCACAGGTATGGGTGTGGGAGGGATATAGAGGGGGGCTACAGATACCCCCATTGAAAATAACATTGAAAAAGGAAGGAGAAGTAGTGAGGCAAAGGCAGTGCCCAATCCCGTCAGAAGGATGGAAGGGACTGACCCCAGTAATAAAGGGCCTAGTAAGAGATGGGTTAATAGAGCCCTGCATGTCTCTCCTACAACACCCCTATCCTGCCATTAAGGAAGCTGGATGGAACATACCAGCTGGTGCAGGATTTAAGGAGCTTGAATAAGATTGTTCAGACCCAATACCCTGTGGTCCTGAACTCTTATACACTGCTGAGCAAAATTCCAACCAGCGCCCATCTACTGCTGACCCGATCGGGGTTGAAGCGCCGAGCAGGCCAGCAAGCACTCCTCTCGGTCCTCCGGCCCAATCCGGGCTGTGGGAGGCAAAAAGGCGGCATATTTAAAGCACCGCCAGCGGCGGGAATAGCCTTTTCCAACCAGCGCCCATCTACTGCTGACCCGATCGGGGTTGAAGCGCCGAGCAGGCCAGCAAGCACTCCTCTCGGTCCTCCGGCCCAATCCGAGCTGTGGGAGGCAAAAAGGCGGCATATTTAAAGCACCGCCAGCGGCGGGAATAGCCTTTTCCAACCAGCGCCCATCTACTGCTGACCCGATCGGGGTTGAAGCGCCGAGCAGGCCAGCAAGCACTCCTCTCGGTCCTCCGGCCCAATCCGGGCTGTGGGAGGCAAAAAGGCGGCATATTTAAAGCACCGCCAGCGGCGGGAATAGCCTTTTCCAACCAGCGCCCATCTACTGCTGACCCGATCGGGGTTGAAGCGCCGAGCAGGCCAGCAAGCACTCCTCTCGGTCCTCCGGCCCAATCCGGGCTGTGGGAGGCAAAAAGGCGGCATATTTAAAGCACCGCCAGCGGCGGGAATAGCCTTTTCCAACCAGCGCCCATCTACTGCTGACCCGATCGGGGTTGAAGCGCCGAGCAGGCCAGCAAGCACTCCTCTCGGTCCTCCGGCCCAATCCGGGCTGTGGGAGGCAAAAAGGCGGCATATTTAAAGCACCGCCAGCGGCGGGAATAGCCTTTTCCAACCAGCGCCCATCTACTGCTGACCCGATCGGGGTTGAAGCGCCGAGCAGGCCAGCAAGCACTCCTCTCGGTCCTCCGGCCCAATCCGGGCTGTGGGAGGCAAAAAGGCGGCATATTTAAAGCACCGCCAGCGGCGGGAATAGCCTTTTCCAACCAGCGCCCATCTACTGTTGACCCGATCGGGGTTGAAGCGCCGAGCAGGCCAGCAAGCACTCCTCTCGGTCCTCCGGCCCAATCCGAGCTGTGGGAGGCAAAAAGGCGGCATATTTAAAGCACCGCCAGCGGCGGGAATAGCCTTTTCCAACCAGCGCCCATCTACTGCTGACCCGATCGGGGTTGAAGCGCCGAGCAGGCCAGCAAGCACTCCTCTCGGTCCTCCGGCCCAATCCGGGCTGTGGGAGGCAAAAAGGCGGCATATTTAAAGCACCGCCAGCGGCGGGAATAGCCTTTTCCAACCAGCGCCCATCTACTGCTGACCCGATCGGGGTTGAAGCGCCGAGCAGGCCAGCAAGCACTCCTCTCGGTCCTCCGGCCCAATCCGGGCTGTGGGAGGCAAAAAGGCCACATATTTAAAGCATCGCAGACAGGCAGGCCCGCGCCTGTCGGGCCCGCGCCTGAGGACCTCGCCAGAGGGCCCTTTGGCGTGGCCCTTAGGCGTGGACCGTGAAACAAGCCTGTAGCTCTATTTCCTTTCTTCTGCTCCGACATTAACTCGACCACCTTCTGCAGCCCAACCGAGGAGCCAGGACACCTTCCCTAGCAACCTGCCTGGAGACCAGCCACCAAACCTCAACCGCATAACCTCAACCACAGCAAGTATACATGCTACATATCCGACTCAACTGACTTGTTTTCTCACAGACACTGATCGATAGTACTATACAGCATAATGTCTCTTCTGTTTTCTTTTTCCATCTCCTGCTCAACCTTGTAATGTTGACTAGGCTCACCAACACCAACGACTACACTATATAGGAAGATACTAGTACTGTTTTCAGTAACATACCATAATAATTATTATATTGTATTAATACTATTGCTTTCACTTATACTGCTACCAATAGTATACATTTACCATTGTTGCATTCAATTTTACCGTTGCCTGTACCATTCAACTATCACTGTTACTTTCCATTATTACTGTTGCCAGTAAGATCCATCTAGCATTGTTGCATTCAGTTTTACTGTTGCCTGTACCATTCAATTTTCACTGTTGTTTCAATTATTACTGTGGTCAGTAGCCTCACAGAAAGCACCAGAATCACAGAATCACCAGAATCACAGAATCCCTCACAGAAAGTTACCTCATCCACTTCAAAAAAAACCCCAATGGCTCTACCATTTAATACCCTGGCGATCTGCCTTTTCCTTCTCACAAGCTGGCTCAACGAAGCCCTTGCCTTATATCACACGGCTCACCAAATTCCAATACTTCTGAGTCATGGAAAAAGAAGAGCAGAATCTTCCTATCCCAACTCAAGAATAGAGACCCCCACACGCCACTCTCACCTGATACATATAGCCCTTCAACAACCAAAGAAAAATAAGCAAGAGGAACCCCCTCAACCCTTTTACTTAAACTGTGCCCTCATAAATGCACGGTCTATCCGCAAGAAATGGCCAGTCATCACTGACACAATTTCTTCTCATAATCTAGATGTCCTCATGATAACCGAAACCTGGTTATCTGACGCGGATAATGTAATCCTTAACCAACTCATACCCCCCAACTTCTCTGCCCATTCCCAACATAGAGAGAGCAAGAGAGGAGGAGGCATTCTCATACTTACCAAGAATGACCTAAATTTCCACACCGTGGACTCCACAAGCTCAAACAGCATGGACGTATTAACCATCACAAATGAACAATGCCTCATCAATTTAATTTACAGAGCGCCCTCACCCTCCACGGACGACCTACCTTACATTCTAGACCTAGCAGCTAACTCACGCAAGCCCAACATTCCCAACTGGATATTAGGAGACCTCAATCTCCCAACACTACATCCCAGCCACGCCTCAGCCCTCCTTGAAGCAATCAACGAACTGGGATACAAGCAAATTGTTGACACCCCCACGCACGAGAGAGGAAACATCCTTGACATGATCTTTGCCCCTCTTACAGCTCTCGACTCCAACAATAGACTTGACAACTCTGTAACCCCAGTACCTTGGTCAGACCATAATTTAATCACCTTCCCCATCCTCATTAATGGCAAACAGTCACCACACAGAAACAATAACTCCATTGACTCAACAAGAGTAACATCTCGAAAATTCAAAACCCTCAACAAAGAACATATAGTTATGGAAACCCTCCCTCTCCTACATGACACCTCTCTCAATCTGGAAAATCTGATCACATCCTGGAACAGCACTATCAGTACCATTGCACTGCAACCAGTCCAGGGTAACAACCCAAAGAAAAGAAAATCTTCTCCTTGGTTCTCCCCTGACCTACGAGCCTCCCTCACACACCTAAGAAAACTGGAGAAACGATGGCGTCGCTCACACTCCTCAGAAGACCAAGCAGCCTATAAAGCACATCTATCTGTGCACAGGGAGTCAGTCATGGCCAAGATGAAACAATTCCATACCGATACGCTGAAAAGATCACTAAATAAACCACGCGATCTTTTCAACTTAGTCAAAACCTTATCTAAAGAACCTTCACCAAAACATCCTGAACCCATCCATCCCCAAGCATTCGCCGATTTCCTACAATCCAAGTTGCTTCAAACCAACAACATTGCAACAATCTCCTCTCAAGTCACCATATGCATATCAAACCTATCCATGTTCTCCACACCATCCAGAAAACATGTTGAAGACACCATCGCTGCTCTTAACACGACTACTGCACAAACTGACCCTTGCCCAGCCCACTGGATAAAAGAACTACGCCAAGATCTCAGCCCCATCATCACTAAAATGATGAACTTATCCTTTACAACCGGCTCCTTCCCACCAGCCCTCAAGAGAACATCCATAAGACCCCTCTTGAAAAACCACAAACTCGACCCACAAAAGGTTGAATCCTATAGACCCATAGCTAGCATACCCCTTCTAGCGAAAATAATTGAAAAGGAAGCTCAAAGACAGTTACAGGACCACATTGACACCGTCTCCCCTCTTGACCACTGCCAACATGGCTTCAGAGAGTTCCACGGTGTTGAAACCCTCCTTACCACTCTCTGCAACAACATCATCACAGGCATTGATAACATCCGCCAAGGCTTTGCTCTCATCTTCTTAGACATTGCTGCGGCTTTTGACTCTGTACATCACGATCTGTTAATAGGGCGACTAAAAGAAAAAGGCATCAATAACACTGCCCTGGAGTGGTGCAAGTCATACCTTGATCAGAGATGGCAGTACGTTACATCAGGGACCACAACATCCACACCTTACCACCAAAAGCAAGGCGTACCACAAGGATCATCTCTATCCTCACTCTTTTTCAATATATACATACAACCGGTTTGCAATATCATCAGGTCCTTCAAGGTTGAATGCTTGATATACGCAGATGACATCCTCCTATACATGCCTTTCTCCACAGTTCATATGGACCTTTCCCCACTAGCTAAATGTTTTGATGCAGTATCCGAATGGCTTCAATCCCAGAACCTCCGAATTCAACACAAAAAGACCGAGGTTCTCTTCATCACCAGGGACCCACTTTTCACCCCCCCATCCCATATAAAGGTGAAAGAAGCTGAGCTCCAATCAAAACCTTCCATTCGCTACCTTGGAGTCACTTTTGACCAACGCATGGATCTGAAACTACACATAACCAACGTAGTCAGAGCAATCTACCTCAAGATCCGGACTCTTCGACATCTTCGCCCCCTGCTTGATCCTGATGACTTCAGAACTATATTTCAAGCCTTAACCTTACCACACCTTGACTATGCCAATGCCATTCTCCAAGGCCTCCCACACTCCACATTAAACCCTTTGCAACTCGCCATGAATACCGCTGCTAGAGTCCTCTACGGAGCATCAAGAAGGGACCATGTAACACCCATCCTAGAGCAACTCCACTGGCTCCCCATACATGGCAGAATATTGTTCAAAACATTACTACTAACTTTCAAGGCCACTAAAAGTATCACCTCCTCCTCTCTAATAGACCTCATTCAGGCCGTCCCACCCAACAGATCCAGGAGAACGATATCAACAAATACTCTAATCATCCCTAAAGCAGCGACAAAATGCCTATCAGTGACATCTAACAGGGCCTTCAGATTCTATGCCCCTAAGTACTGGAACGCTCTACCCCCAGAGATTCGTGCTATCACTGATCTATCCCTTTTCAGAAAGGCTCTCAAATCCCACCTCTTCCCCCAATATTACTTGACCAACTAACCAATCTCAATCACTACCCAAACTAAGAACATATCCTGTTATGTATACTTGTAAATACTCTTGTAAATACTCTTGTAAATAGTTGCAGAAATGACGTCCCATGTTTTATCCAAGTTCTCTGACCTTGTTCTCTGTAAAACCTAACAGTTTGTTGTTATGGTATGTTGTTATATTGTGAACCGCGCTGATTCTGAATAGAGAGGTATATAAGAGCCTGTAATAAATAAATAAATAAATAAATAAATAAAAACACAGGTGGTTCAGTGTGGTGGGTTTGAAGCCTGCCCCCTAGCGGTAAGGGATTTATTTGCATTTGAGTGGGAGAACCCATACACAGGGAGGAAACAGCAATATAGGTGGATGGTACTTCCCCAGGGATATACCGAGTCCCCAGTTTTGGTTAACCAGGTATTAGAACAAGTTTTAAAGGCCTTTGAAGTGCCAGAAGAGGTGGGTCTCTTACAATGTGTGGATGACCTATTGGTCTCCGGGACCAAGGAGGAGGTGTTATCAGCAGTTACAGCAGAGGGAATGAGTTGATACATGAGTTAGTAAAACAAGTTTTAGAAAAACTTAATGCTGCCAGATGAAATTGCAGTAGTGCATGTACAGAGACATCGGAGAGCAGCAACTCTGGAAGCACGGGGAAATCTGCTAGTAGATGAAGCAGCAAAAGAGGCTGCTTTAAACTCAAAGCCCATTACAATACACACATTAACCCCCTCCGTTCCTCTCAAAGTGCTAATCCTAAGGCTCTCAGGGAAAGAACAAGCCCTAGGGGACTTGGGAGCAATAAAAACCCGAGGAAGGAAGGTGGATATTGTGGGATGGGAGGGGGATAGTGAACAAATAAATTGCCAGAGAAATCATGAGCATTTTGCATCAAAGCAGTCACTGGGGAGTGCAGCTAATGTGTGATTTGATTTTGTGAAAATACCAATGTGTGGGAATTTATACTGTGGCCAAACAAATGTGTGAGGGGTGTGTAGTATGTAAAATATTAATCAGAAAGTGTTGGGAAAACAAGTCCTGGGAGGACAAAAACCTAGCTTAAGACTTTTTCAGAATGTGCAGGTTGATTTTACGGAGCTCCCAAGGGTCGGGGAGGCTCAAATACATTCTGGTAATTGTAGATCATTTAGCAGGATGGGTGGAGGCATACCCCAAGGCCACTGTCGCAGCCACAGCAGGGGAAGTGTCTAAAGTGTTACTAGAACAAGTGATACCCCGATATGGAATTATAGAAAGGGTAGATTCCAACAGGGGGAGTCACTTCACCTCCCAGGTGTTACAGGGGGTAATGAAGCAATTGGGTACAACCTGGGATTTACATACCCCATGGCACCCTCCATCCTCAGGAAGGGTGGAGTGTATGAATCAGACCTTGAAAAAGCAGCTGGCCAAACTAATGTTGGAGACCAAATTACCCTGGACTAAATGTCTGCCCCTTGCATTACTTCGTATTAGAACAGCACCCAGAAAAGATTTGGGGCTGTCTTCATATGAAATGCTGTTCGGGCTCCCTTATTTTGGAGGGGCAGGGGGAGATCCCTGTAATTGAGACCAATAATATATTTATCCGAAAATATGTGCTGGCACTGTCCTGTTACTTGTCCTCAGGAAACGAGGGCTTCTTGCCAAGACTGCACCCCTTGAGTTTGCTGCCCATTCAATTTGTCCCGGGGAGTGGGTCCTGATTAAGTCGTGGAAAGAAACGAAGTTACAGCTTGACTGGGAGGGGCCATACCAAGTCCTGCTCACCACAGAAACAGCAGTACGAACAGCTGAGCAGGGTTGGACCCACCACACCCGAGTCAAGGGACCTGTCGCAACTCCAGCTCCAACCCAGATCCCAGAAGCCTGGAGGGTACAGCCAACTGAGGACCCTCTTATTATAAGACTAAAAAGACAATAACTTTCCGTCCAGCAGAAAGGAAACGGTTCCTTGGACTTAAGGAGTCAGTGAAACGGTGAATTGTGTCCAGATCATTTTGCCGCGTGAGCTATGATTATTGAAGAAGAGTGGACTGTTTTGGAGATATTGCTTTTAGCTTTTGAATGTAATACTATGTTATTGGGGGAGGAGATAACTGTCATTGAAATAGGAATCCTAGTAACAGGCTGTATATTGGGAATTATAATAATTTGTACTTCTAAGAAATCATTATTGTGTGGGAGGAAAAGGAAGAGCCAGAATGGAGCCAGTGAGGGCACAGAGGAAATATTTCCTGGTAATATTAATGGCCCTGATAAATTTTCCAGAAGTCTCTCTGAAATTTAGGGCCCCCCCAGAAGAAGCCCCCTTGGTCACAGATATTTACAGGAGGATGACCAATAGAGAGGAGGGGGGGGGGGTGTACCCGGTAAAAATCTGGGTTAATATTAACAAGGGAAATATACCCCAGGTCATACGACCGGATGCTTGCCAGGTATTCCCCTGTGGGAACTTAAAGAGACAAAGGGAATTAAGTCATGAAATAAAATATCTATGTCCAGAGGGGAAAAGGCGATTAAGTATGGCATCTCCCTGCTCCGGGTGGTAAAATGTATGGTGGACCACAGGAGGAAGGGAGTGGACCCCAACAGGTGGAAAGGGACAGCCCCTTAGGGCACAAATAGTGTTCCGTAAAGATCCCGTAAGTAATCACTGTCAGCACTTGCAATGCAACCCCATAACTCTCACAGTCCTGAGAGCAGACGCTGAAGTGCATAGAACCTATGGCTTGGGGGCGTGGGTCTCAGGAACGGACCCCCAAGGAAGGTTTAGGATAGTAGTAAGGAAACCCCCTCCCCCACTTTCCCCACTCCCTAGCGCTCCCAAGATAGAACAGTGGAAGCCTCCCAATGACCCCAAGGTAATAAATAGAAGTTAAGGATTTACAGCGGACCTTTGAGGTAGAAACAGGATACCAAGAACTAAATGCCTGGATGGAGTGGGTCAAATATACTGTGAAAAGTTTTAACAAAAGCAATTGTTATGCATGTGCCTCAGGGAGACCTCTTGCACAGGTAGTACTATTTCAACTCAACTGGAGATCAGACCCAGACGGGACGTACTGTATGCTAGCCCTCTTCCAGAGTGAGACGGCTTGGGGCCAGGAGAGCTGTAGTTCCTTGGCAAGGATGTTTCCAGCACTGAAAGAAGAGGACATAGGCATTCCTCCAAGATTCTTTGCAGCAGGAGGAAATCACTCTGCCTGTCTCACCAGGAAGGGGGCGAATTTCACCACGGCTGTGGGAGTGCTGTCCTCATGTACACATCTCCACTCATTCTCTGAAAAACAGCCCCCCCCCCTTCCTCTAACGCAAGCTGGCAAAGCCAAATAGTGTATAGGAAATTATATGGTAGAAGAAAATATAGAAGTTAAGCACAAGCATAGGAATAAATGCAGATTTGCATATGGGAGTATCTAATGTTTGTCCAGCTTTCTCTAACTTAAAACGGGTTTTTTATTATTTTAATTGGAAGATTTCTTTAATGTGTTCTGTCTGCTGCCAGTAAAAAAAAACCCAAATAGTTCACTTAGTAGCTAAATCATTTTTAGATAATGAAGCTACAGTTTTATTAGTGCCTGGTTTTAAATATGCTTTTCTAAGATTTTGTAGTAAATATTCACAGTAAAGCTCTGTTCTAGGGGGATGTTTACTAAAGTGCGGTAATCGTGATTAACGCGCGTAAAGTACGTTTAACGATCGTTCGCATGTCCAAACACGCGTTCTGACGTGCTAACGATCGTTAAACGTACTTTACGCGCGTTAACCGCAGTTAACGATCGTAAACCTCCGCGGCACGTTAAAACAGCGCAGAAGGTGGAGAGTGGGCGGAGAGAAGGGGTCAATGGGTGGAGAGTGGGTGGGGAGAGGCTCCCCTCATACTAACGCGCTGAATTTCTGAGCTCAATTCGAACGCGAATGAAAACCTGTCATTAAAGGCATATTAAAGGGAAGAGAAACCATTTCCGTCAGCAATGTACAGCAAAACCGGGGAAACCTACAAAACGTGAGCAGTGTCATACATGTGCAAAGACCAAAAGTTCACATAAAACCTTAAGAATGACCACAAGAAACATTGTAAAAAGCACAATTCAGCTGGGCAACAGTGACAGCAATGGGCAACAATGAACAACACTCCCTGGACAGCACCAAAGAAAGAAATGATGTTTGGAAGGGTCTACGCTCCGTAGACCCTTTCAAAGATCATTTCATTGTGATGGAGCTTTCCTGGGAGTGGTGTGTAATGTTGCCCAATGATATCATTGTTGCCCAGCTTGGTTATGGGTGTTTGCCCCTTTTTTTGAGGTCTGTTTTGAGGTTTATGTGCACCTTTGTCTCCATACAAGATAAATGAGCCCACAGTAAACCTGTGCAGAGCAGGGTTTCTGACTCATCAGGCCGCTTTAACTAACTCCAGGGACAACACCATCTCTGTGGCCACAGTGTGGTGCAACAGACACAGCCAGTGCCTGTAAGACCAAAGGGTCACAGGTTCAAATCCCATCTGGGGCTCCTGCCAACCCAGTCCCCATAGTTTTACCCACCACTAAACAGTGATAGTAAAGACACCCCTTTATTGCAGAGAACATACGCATGGTTAATACGCCTATATTATACCACACCAAACACAGACATCAGAAACAGGCACATTACCCAGAGCAGAGTCTCGCAATTGCAGTCCTGGAGGGTCCCACACCATTCAGGTTCCATGCTGCCTCTAATAAAGATGCCTGTGCTGCATATCTATGCACCACCCCCATGGTATGCAGATGTAGCTCATGCATATTTATGAGGGACAGCATGAAAACCCGAACAGGTTTGGAACACCAGGACTGGAGTTGGGGAACTCTGCCGTAAAGCAGCAGCCAACAGGGCCAGACACACCCACAGGCCCCATTGGCCAATGCCTCCTGGAGAAGCAGGACATTGGGCCCTGCCTGTATCTCCCAATACTAGCAGTTGCATACCTTAGCAATGCCACCCTACACCTGGGTATATGGTACACAGCTATCAAACGTTTCCTGTGATAACTGGCAGATATCAATTCCTACATTAAGCACAGTTTGCTCAGTGAGCTCCACCATAACAATCATTCTGCTGTCTGTGGTGTGTGCTGCAGGTCTGGTCTCTGACAGTGCGTACCACCATGGGGAGTGACCCCCAACAGTCTTGCGTACAATATCCATGCCTGAACTGTGCCCAGGACTGGTGTGGTGGGTATGGCTGCTGAACACCTCTATAGTTGCACAATGCTGGCATAGGTGTGGGGATGTCTGTCTGTCTATCCAGTGTGTGGTGGCTGCAAACACCTTCCACAGCCCACACTGCCAGCAATGTTGCCAGTATTGAGGTGCCAATGTGCATAATGAGGAGCAAGGAACCATGG
This sequence comes from Ichthyophis bannanicus, assembly GCA_033557465.1. Taxonomy (NCBI): domain Eukaryota; kingdom Metazoa; phylum Chordata; class Amphibia; order Gymnophiona; family Ichthyophiidae; genus Ichthyophis; species Ichthyophis bannanicus. The sequence goes on along the minus strand of CM066032.1, from coordinate 414,816,714 downwards.
GTATAGGCCGGACAGGGTGGCCTGGCCAGGGTGCATCTGCACAGGGCATAGGGCAGTGACAGGCACATTTTAGTGCCCGGCCACCACCTACACAGACAGGGTGACCTCAGTATGTCCTGCTGAGAGATCACTCTCACCCTGACTGTGCAGTGACCACAGCATGGCTAGGCACCCCCATAGTGCTATATAGTATTTCTCTCATGTGATAGATATGGGTTTCCTTTTGGGGCCTAGTCACTGATTTATCTGCTTGCTGTGTATGCTGACATCCCAGTTCTGGGTGCATGCATTATGGACTAACTAGCAGACTGCAGCTGGTATGTGTCTTGATGGAGTGGCTTGCAGGGTGCAGTGGCTGATGGCTTGCTGAAGGAGTATATCAGATAGTGGTGGGGTGCAGCTTACCATATCCAGGCCTGATGTCAGTCTGTGTACAGAGCTGTGGTGCCTGCCCTGTTGGGTGTCTGTTGCTCACCAGAACTGGGGTTGATGTTCCTCTCTACTGCCACCTTTGCAGGGAGGTAGAAGGTGGATCTATTGTTGGGAGACCCTGTTTGCTGTGGGGGGGGGGGGTGTTGCATGGGCCAACTGGGGGGTCCATGGGGGGCTGCGCCTGACTGCAGGGTGTTTGTGCAGAAACTACTTATCTCGCACATTAACACTGCTTTGGACCTGCGCCATGGCCTCTTTTAGCCATGGACGGTGCTGTGGACCTGGTGCTGGGTGCCTCACTGCACCCTCAGGGTGAGCACAGTACCCACACAATGTGACGGTGTGTAGCTACTCTGTGCCAGTACAACACACGGTTAGTACCCCCTACCAGGCCGAGGTGCTGTGGGGGTGCACATGGTCACTTCCCCCTACCAGGCCGAGGTGCTGTGGGGGTGCATTCCCCATGGTGTGTATCTGTGGACAGCTGATTTGCATGTGCAGTGCATCATGGATGTGACTGGCACAATTCAACCCTGGGAAGATCCAGCGCCTGCTCTCAGGCTCTGGTAAACCATAGGCCATCACACGTACATCTGTTAGCATAGTGCATAGGTGCAAGACACCCTAAAGTGTCTGTACTATAAGGTGCCCACGCTGGTAAAAACACACGTACCCACGCACGATTGTACGCACATACCTACGCCACTAACAACGCACGCAGCCACGCACGTACCAACGTACATGGCTATGCGCACTGCGAGAGTGTGTTTCACTAACAACTACTGAACGTAAAGAAAAACATGCCTCCTCATTCCCTATGTAATGTACAGGGTGCTGCCTGGGACAGCATTCTGCATTAGGCACACTGGGGACTCGAACCCATGCTGCCTGTAACAGCGGTGAGTACACTAACCATTGTGCTACAGCTCTGTTTCAATGATTTGTGTCTGTACGCCTTCATATGATTAACATGCAGTGACGCGCCACGGCGCCCTGTAACGCTCGTTAGTTTTTGGAACGCGCGTTAGTCGTTACAATGTCCCGCCCATGTACTTTTTTGGCTTTCCTTTCACTAACGCGGCTCCTAACACGATTTGCACTAACGCAGTTTAGTAAACACACCCCCTAATCTGCTTTAACTTCCGTTTTCAGTCTTGTACTGTAGTGTGTGTCAGAAATAGAAGCTATCTATCAGCGGCTATTGATTTTGGGTTGAATTGTTGATGTGTATAAACGCATATAAATGTTTTACAGGAATCATTTTAGTTCTTTTTAGGTTACATATATAGTCAGACTACTTGCAGGGTTTATGCATATATGTATGTATGTATGTATATATATATATATAGGTGTAAATTTAAAAAGAAGCTAAAACTGCATTGTAAGAAGTTCTAAAACTTCCTCGGCTGCCCCCCCCCCCCCCAGGAGGGGGCAGAGCTAGCGGTTCTAAAGAAAAGCAAGATAACCCATATAAGGGGTATACCAGGAAAGGGGTATGTTCAGAGCAAAAGGACAAAAGTAAGGTAGCCCGAGCAAGGGGCGTACCTCACTTAATGATGTTAGGCATGATGCTGTGAAGGTACCCGCTGTCTAGACAACGTAATTGCGCAATAAATCTGCTTCACAACAATTTCTCTCTGAGTCTCATTGATCATATTGGCCATAGGAAAATTGGCTACAGGTAAAGGTAAAATTATTTCTAACAGAGGTGAAGAAAATTATGTCATCAGCATAGTCTTGATATAGGATCTTGTGTGAATTGAATATTTGGCATAGCGGTTGAATGAAGATATTGAAGAATAAGGCTGAGATACTTGAGTCTTGTGGTAGTCCTATTTGTTGAGTAGACATCAAAGCAGTTTACTCAACAAATAGGAGTACCACAAGGCTCAAGTCTCTCAGCCTTATTTTTCATTATCTTCATTCAACTGCTTATTTATTTGCTGACAGGTAGTTTCTAAGAGAACTAGCAGAGAGACACATGAAGGAGATGAGGTATGGGGGTTGTGAGGGAGGTGGAACAAGGGGGGATATTTATGAGAGGGACTTGTTCTTCAAAGAGGCCTGGGCAATTTCTTCTCAGGAACAGTTGAGGCCCCCTTGTAAGATAAGGAGTTTGGCTGTGTGTACAAATTATTACACATTCAATGACATCCTGAACATAATTACCTTTGTGAGAATAAAATGACAGCTATTTCGGTGTGTGTGTTCAAGGGGAGGGGTAAAGGAATGTGTTCAGCTCTGAGCAGAGGGAAAAAGTTTGCCTGGCCTTTAATGTGTCAGAAACTAATGTATCAGAAAATGGTTTTTCTTATATATTACAGCATGTAGCTATTCCCAGTATATGGCTTTGTTAAACAATACATTGTTATAATGGAAAAACAAAGATGTATCAGCTTGCAGCTGCTCCTGGAATATTCCCACAGCTCACAAAATTATTTCTTAATGCCGTATACTGCTACAAAAGCAGCTTTCTTTAAAGAGGATATAATCCTAATATATCATGAAACTGAGATTTCTAGAAACAACTATTAGAACTTATTAAAACTTGCTATTACTCTTAAATGAACCAACAGGTACATTTGCTGCTAATTCCATATGATAACTCTCTGTGTGTCCCAGTATGTATCAGTAAAAGAAAAGAAAAGAAAATGTGGAGGCTCTTTCTAAAAGGTGGAGGACCTATCGAAATACCTTTTATTTCTCCTTTCTCACTGGGTCTTGGGTCTTCGCTAATTGTAGAGGGAAGGGCTAACATGATTCCTGAAGTTAGTGTAGGCCCAACATGCTGGTAACGTGTCCCACACATGTGTTACCAGTATTAGTAAACATGCCCCACTACTATGTGTGAACAGGTCACATTACTGAGAGACAGCATTCCCTATTTGTAAATAGTGTAGACTACAAAACACAACATTTTGGGGGTTTTACTTCCATTTTGGATAAAAAACACATGAAACTATAGGAAATGTCGCTGATGTTTCCTATGTCATTTCAAATAAATGCAAATCGCTAAATATTACTACATAACATCTCTCCCATACTGGGTCATGCATTCCACTAGGGATGCCTGTTCATTTGAAAAGAAATTTAAAAAAAATGAAGAAGGATGTTTTGTTTTGTTTTATTTCATTTTAATAAAAAACAAGTACATATTGTAAGATATGCCATACAGAGTCAGAACAAATGTCTATTGTGGCCAGCATTCTGTCTCAATCAATGTTACAAAGATTTTTTATTTATTTATCTTTCTGTTTCTTTATGTTGTTCCTCAAGGCTGGGTATGTTGTTCCTCACTGGGTATGGATTCTCTGTAGGAAGACCAGGAAGACATATTTCATGGGTCACTGTCTCGGTAAGGGCTACCAAACCATGGAATACAGGAATCTTGGGGTCAGGCCTAGTAAAGTTCGGAGCCTGTTGGCTCATGGGATCATTTGTATTGTTTACTTCCACGTTCACAATTCACTGGTTTTGTTCCAAACCACTCAATGTTTACTTAAAACTTTTAAATGATGGGAACAGTGAAAATTGATAGAAGATGCAGAGTATAAAACTACTGAAAAGCGCAGATCAGATTATCTTAATATTCACCCTACGCAGAGCAAGCTCCTCTTTTTCATGTTTAATATAGAAACGGGTCTTAGGTTCAAGTTCTGTCCTCGACATTCTTGGAACTCTGGCCCTCCTAGACTCCGTTCCTGGGCTTGTCTGCTGAATTATTCTACTCCTCTCTGAAGACCAAAGAAAACCTTATTTCTCTTATGGTCAGATGTTTTCTTCTTTCCCTGGCTTCTTAAGGTCTTAATATAGTGGTGATGCATTGTTTTAGTCAGCCAAATACCTAAAGTGCCAGTCAGCCAGTGAAAAACACTGTTGGCACATTGGCTTTTTCAGCTAAATATAGGAAGCTGCCTTCCAGCTTCAGTATTTATATCATTCAGACTTCCCTCCAGCTTGAAGACTCCTTCCAGTTACCTCACTGGAAAAGAGAATATTTCCAGTCCTGGACATTTCTGAATGTCTGAATGTCATTAAATGTCATTTCATATATCTTGTAAAACCAATAGTATTTCAATTTAGTTATTTATTTATGGAAAATATGGTATACTGCTCATTCAGGCATACTTTCTCTCAGGATCCCAAAGAGTAGGTTCATTCCTTGTTGCTCACATCTAGAGATGAGCAGTGCTTTTCCCAAGTCCATATGGCTAATAATGGTTTATGGACTTTTTTTACACTAACCTTTCTAAAACACTTTAAAACCCAAGCTATGCTAGCTGACTTGTCCAGGCCTTCCAATTATGCTTTTGCTTTTATGAGCAGCAAAAACCCCTGCTAGCGTTGATGGAGGAGTGGGTGCGAGAGAAGAAGCAAGCGCCTGTCCAGGCCTCAACAACAGGTTCCATACTAACAGACAGTGAACACCCTGTTAGCTTGCAGATGGGAACTTTGTTCAATTTTGGACAGCTTACAGATAAGGATGATGTGGATGATTATTTGGAAAGTTTTGAAAGAGTTGCACATCTTAGCTTGTGGCCTAAAGAGCACTGGCCGCTAAGACTGGCTGCATCCCTTACAGGGAAACGCTGGCCGCTTACCGTGCCATGCCACCTGATTTAGCGGGAAGCTATGATGAGATCAAAAGAGCAATCATGGAGAGATTGGGGCTCACTCCGGTGGTTTATCGCGCTCGCCTGAGGAGTGTGAAATTGAAGCCCAGTGAGACTCCAAAATCTCTATGTTATCGCATACGCAGCTTACTTAACAAGTGGTTAACTCCAGAAGGGAGAGCTGTGGAGTCTATCTTGAATGACTTAGTATTAGAGCAGTACATGGACGCTCTTCCAAATAGTATTCGTACTTTTCTGATCTTGCAGAATTGCAAAACCCCTCAGGAGGCAGTAGCACTTTCTGAAAGATACATTGAGGCCGAGATTACTGCTCGGAGAGGTGGCTCTACTTCCCAGGAGTCTGGCTATTGCAGATCAGAAAGGGCACGGAAGGAGGAGGGCGGTCCTGTAAAAATGTGCATGCCTTTATGGGAAGGTGGAAAAGGTAGACGAAAATGTTACAAATGTGGCCAAGAAGGGCATCTGCAAAGACAATGTCATGTGAAAACTGCACTAATAGCGGGTAGTGCTATGAGAGATAGGCAGGGTTTTCTTCTTTCTATAGAGGTACAGGGAATCACCGCCCAGGCTTTGCTGGACTCCGGAGCGGAGTTGAGTATGCTCTCTGAGGAGTTGTGGCAAGAAATAGAGGCCAAGCAAGGCGGAGAAGTGATTCAGCCCGCTACTTCAGTGAAGATAAGGTGCGTACATGGTGGAACTTCCACTTACCCGGTGTACAAACTACACATAAAAGGGTTAGGTACACGTAGGACTATACCACTAGCAGTTATCCCAGGTCTTCCTCACGCTGTCATTCTAGGCAGGGATTGGCCTCAGTTTTATCAAGAGATGAAGCGAGAGTTGCATGAGAAAGGCGTGATGGTCTCCACAAGGGCCCAGTCCGCAGCCTCAGAGGATAAGGAGGGAGCTTTAGAAAGGAAGGAAGACCGCACCGAGGATCTTGGGGAAATTCTTCCCTTTGATGATGCTTTAATAGAAACTCCAGATCCTAAAGATAAAAAGGAAAAGGCTGAAAAGCGTAAAGAGAAGCAATTACGCTCTAGAAACAAGGCGGAGGTTCAGGCTGGGCAAGAGCTGCCGTGGGTGCCCGAGGAACTGATGAACAAGTTTCCCTCATTTCCGCATGAGCAGCAAGCAGACCCTGCCCTTACTCAGGCATTTAAGTGGGCCCAGAGTACTAGGGATACACTGCCTAGGTTTCTCCTCACCGCCGGCCTACTCTATAGGGAGAGTAAAAATCCTTTTACGGGAGATACTAGGAAGCAGTTAGTGGTACCGACCACTTTCAAAAACATAGTGTTGCAGCTGGCACATGACCATCCCGTTGGGGGACATAAGGGCAGTCAGGGGACCCTTGACCAGATCCTCACTAGATTTTACTGGCCAGGTATATTTAAGGAGACAGCTAAGTTCTGCGAGGCTTGCCCCACTTGTCAAAGAGTCTCTGCAGCCCATCCCAGGGAGGTCCCAATGATACCATCTCCTGTGATTAAAGACCCAGTCCGAAGGATAGGGATAGACATAGTTGGATCCCTAATTAAGACTCCGAGAGGATTCCGCTATATCTTAGTGGTAGTAGATCACGCTACAAGATTTCCGTGGGCCATGCCACTACGGAGCACATCAGCCAAAGTAATAGCTACGGAACTTATCAAGCTATTTTGTGAAATTGGTTTCCCGAAGGAAGTTCTCACCGACAGGGGGAGCAATTTCCTCTCAAAGTACTTAGGGCAAGTGTGGGATGCCTTCAGTATTAACCACATCAAAACAGCAGCATACCATCCCCAAACTAATGGTTTAGTCGAAAGACAAAATCAAACGCTTAAGAGGATGTTATGTAGGAGTTTGAAGGGGTGGATTTTGCCAAGACATTTATAGTACAGACAGACGCCTCAGATACAGGCCTGGGCGCGGTCTTATCGCAAAGGCACGATGGCATTGAACACCCTGTCTTATTTCTTAGCAGGAAGCTGGCACCAGCGGAGAGAAATTATTCCACCATCGAACATGAATGTTTGGCCATAAAATGGGCTATTGATGCTCTGCGTTTTTACCTGGTAGGAAGAAAGTTTATTTTAATCACCGATCACGCACCATTAAAGTGGTTACATCAGATGCACAACCACAACTCCCGGCTAACGCGGTGGTTTATGGCCCTCCAGGCATTCGAGTTCCAGGTGGAGCACAGAGCCGGAAAACTCCATAAAAACGCGGATGCGTTGAGTCGTATCACGAGCTGTGCGGACGAGATAAAGCCAGCCCGTGATATCTTAAGGGGGGGGGATCTGTGACGCAGTAGCTCCCCAGGAACCGATGGACACAGATAAGCATCCGGTGGTAGAAGCCGGTACTGCAGGAGAAAGCAGGAATTTCTCTGCAGAAAGAAAAAAACTCAGAACTAATCAAGCAGAACAGCTCACCTCGGGGGAGGGGAGTAGTAAAGCTCTTGATTGGGCACGCCCTAAGAGGAGGCGGGCAGTGCAAGCTAGAAGCACCTGGTTAAATAGTCAGAAGCCAGGAAGTGAACTAGAGCAATGAGGGCAACGGAAGCAAAGAGAGCAACAAGGGCAACGGGAGCCAAGAAAGCAAAGAGAGCAACAAGAGCAAGGGCAAGAACAGAGACGGAGAGAATTCCCAGAAGGAGAAATAAGAGTTTCAGAGGGGAAGTCTGGAAGGAAGCATCTTTGCTGCTGTGATTCCTCAAATAGTCTGCAACTAGCAGGTAGCTTGGTGGAAGGCTCAGAGGCTGAAAGAAACTGCTGGGGGCAGAAGACTTTCAAAACACTGAGAGATCCAAGGCTGCAGGACCAGGCAGAGCTATGGAATAAAAGGCAGAAAGACAAAGAATTCTCCAAAGGAAAACTTCTATCTAAGGTACCCAGTGAGGGAGAAATAGTTGATAAGTTTTATGCTCTAAAGCCAGAGGGAGTGTGCCCTAGTTTTAAAAGCCAAGTCAGACAAAATGGTGGCAGCTGCTTTCAGCAAGAAGAGGGTTTGAATAACAGTAAATATTCTTACCAGCTAGCTGAAGTACCTAGCCAGGAAGGGGCTGACATCCATGCTTTTAAATCTCTCTTTAAAGACTCTCCCCGTACTGCCAAATATCTAAGCACAGCACCCACATGTAGAGAGAGGTGGAGAGATAACGTTAGCAGCACGTTGAATGTTTGTTTTCCTGATACAAACAAGTATGTTAATCAGCCTGAGATAAAGAGCCTCAGCAAACAATGGCTCACGGGAGAAAAGGGACATCAGCTAAGTGAAGGGAAGTCACCAGCTGAATCACTTCTCCAAGAGTTTAGAGTTTTTGTACGTAAGGCAAGTTTTAATTACAGTGCCCCAGAACCAGTTGCTGGCTGTGAGGAAAGAATGCCTTTTCCTAATTCTCTGCCATCTACAGAAGAGGACACATCAATGGACTGTTCAACCTGCTTAATTGAGAAAGACAATTAAGAGAAAAAAAGTTTTACCTGTGGTATGAGGTAATATAGCAGATGTACTTGACTCTTCCTATACAAAGAAGCTGGTAAAAAGTGAACGAGTTAAAGTTCCACTGATTTGTATAGCAGAAGCACTACTGTTGAATGAACCTTTCTGTTCTTCAGTTCATGATTGGATCACATGAGGTGAATGTGAATTCCTGAAGATAGCACAGCATTGCAAGCCTGTTTATCTAGTTTCTTTTACTCTTGTTTTGGATTTATAACTTCTGCACCGTCTGTTGCATTTGAACTGCACAACTGGCAAATAAACCTCATGAAAATAAATTTCTCTTTGCCATGCCTTACTGCTCGAAGCACTAACACAACTACAACTAATTGCCTCAAGGGCATCACAAGGCAACCCACAAGGCAACCCTCAAGGGCATCACAAGGCAACCCCTCCTTAACCCTCAAGGTTAGGGAGCGGGAGGCGTGATAAGAGTGGCGTAGTTGGCAGGATTTCCGCAGGCGCAAGAAGTTACCATAGCAGGAGCTGCAGAGGCCAGACTTCCAGTGGAGCCCAGCAGAGGTGCTGCCGAGCCCAGCAGTGGAAGGGGACTGCAGGAAGCTGCTAAACGTCGTTGCTGATGTGCTGGTATAACTCCTGAGCCAGGTAAAGGGTATCCACCCAGAGTACCGAGGATACTGGGGCCAGGGGTGTCTCCTAGTGGTGACTGGGGGAAAAAAATATATATTTACAAAGAGAATAGAAAACTCAGTATCCAGTGGTATCACACTTTGGTCTGTGTTTCTGTTTGGTTTCAGGTCCCAAGATGGCACTGGAAGCCAAAGAAGTCTTTGGATGGATGGCGTCGCAATTGGAACACCAGAGAGACATGTCTTTAGAGGCACAGGCAAGAGCTAATGCTAGCTTCTATGAGCAGCAAAAACCATTATGCACATTGGCAGCCCAATACTGGCAACAGTGCTGGCAGTGTGGGCTGTGGAAGGTGTTTGCAGCCACCACACACTGGATAGACAGACAGCCACCCCCACACCTATGCCAGCATTGTGCTACTATAGAGGAGATCAGCAGCCATACCCACCACACCAGTCCTGGGCACAGTACAGGCATGGATATGGTATGCAATACTGTTGGGGGTCACTCCCCAGGGTGGTAAACACTGTCAGAGACCAGACCAGAAGCACACACCGCAAACATCAGAGTGATCCCCCCCCCCATATGCTTTTATACTTGTGCTTTTATACTTGTGCTTGATGTTATAGTCGATGTTACAGTCTTAGCCTTCCCCCATATGCCCTGCCCTTGTGTTTGCCTTTCTTCTCATATTTTCCCTCTCCGACCTACCCCTATTGCCATGTCCTCGTTTATCTGTTTGCTGATTCCTCCTTTCCTATCCTGTCTGACTTGATGGCATTCTTTTCCTACTTTCTCGCAGCCTGTAAATTTTAATTGTGAACCGCCCAGATGCCTATTTTGGTGTGGGCGGTATATCAAATTTTAATAAAACATAAACATAAACATAAACATGGAGCTCAATGAGCAAACTGTGCTTAACGTAGGAATTGCTATCTGCCAGTAATCATAGGAAACGTTTGAGAGCTGTGTATCGTATACCCAGGTGTAGGGTGACATTGCTAAGGTATGCAAGTGCTAGTATTGGGAGATGCAGGCAGGGCCCAATGTCCTGCCTCTCCAGGAGGCATTGGCCAATGGGGCCTGTGGGTGTGGGTGTGGGTGTGTCTGCCCCTGTTGGCTGCTGCTTTACGGCAGAGGTTCCCAACCCCAGTCCTGGTGTGCCAAACACTGTTCAGGTTTTCATGCTGTCCCTCATGAATATGCATGAGCTACATCTGCATACCATGGGGGTGGTGCATAGATATGCAGCACAGGCATCTTTATTAGAGGCAGCATGGAACCTGAATGGTGTGTGGCCCTCCAGGACTGTATTTGGGAGACTCTGCTCTAGGTAATGCGCCTGTTTATGGTGTCTGTGCTCGGTGGGGTAAAATATAGGCGTAGTAACCATGCGTATGTTCTCTGCAATAAAAGAGTGTCTTTACTATCTCTGTTTAGTGGTGGCTAAAATATGGGGACTGGGTTGGCAGGAGTCCCAGCTGGGATTTGAACCTGTGACCCTCTGGTCCTACAGGCACTGGCTGTGTCTGCTGCACCACACTGTGGCCACGGAGATGGTGCAGTCCCTGGAGATAGGAAACCTGGTCGAACGAGTCAGAAACCCTGCTCTGCACAATTTTACTGTGGGCTCATTCACCTTGTATGGAGACAAAAGTGCAAATAAACCTCAAAAATGACCTCGAAAAAATGGGAAAAAAACATAACCAAGCTGGCCAATAGTGATATCAATGGGCAACATTAAAAAACACTCCCAGGAAAGCTCCAAAAAAAGAAATGATTTTTGGAAGGGTCTACGCTCCGTAGACCTCTCCAAAAATCATTTCTTTTTTTTGGAGCTTTCCTGGGAGTGTTTTTTAATGTTGCCCATTGATATCACTATTGGCCAGCTTGGTTATGTTTTTTTCCCATTTTTTCGAGGTCATTTTTTAGGTTTATTTGCACTTTTGTACCGTGCACATGTATCACACTGCTCACGTTTTGTGGGTTTCCCCGGTTTTGCTGTACATTGCTGACGGAAATGGTTTCTCTTCCCTTTAATATGCCTTTAACGACAGGTTTTCATTCGCGTTGGAATTGAGCTCTGAAATTCAGCGCGTTAGTGTGAAGGGAGTCTCTCCCCGCCCACTCTCTGCCCATTGACCCCTTCTCTCCGCCCACTCTCCACCTTCTGCGTTGTTTTAACGCGCCGCTGGGGTTTACGATCGTTAACTGCGGTTAACGCGCGTAATGTACGCTTAATGATCGTTCGCACGTCCGAACGCGCGTTCTGACATGCGAACGATTGTTAAGTGTACGTTACGCGCGTTATTTACGATTACTGCAGTTTAGTAAACATACCCCATAGATGTATTAAACAGCTTGGCCGTCCCTGCCCTCGCGATATTCCGCAAAGATGAACATCTACGATGCCTCCGCCTCCCCTGTTAAAACGCGCATCCCTTAAGCGGCTCCTCTCACTGACAGTGTTGTGTTCATGCAAATAACACATGAATACTGATCATACCTAAATATGGATGCTAAATATACTAGTCTGTTGGATGCCCAGAAAAATGCAAAGTAAGCTCAGTGTAGTCGCTGATGTGATAACAGCAAGCGTAATGTGATCTGTCTGTTCCGACATAGCGGCATCAGAGCGTACATGGCAGTAGAAGAACTCCTCAGTTAATCATGCCTTGCACATATCTGAAAACAGTCTGTACAATGCTAATTATGGACCAGTAGAAATAAGCAAAGGGTCTCTATAGCAAAATGTGAAAATATATCCCCGTCAGGAATGAGGGACCAGGAAAACAAAACACCAGAAATGGGGCAAAACATCAACTTGTCCTAGGGTAAGGCGCTCCCTTCTTTTAAGCCAGAGGTTCCCAACTCCAGTCCTAGAGGGCCAAACACCATTCAGGTTTTCAGGCTGTCCCTAATAAATATGCATGAGATGCATTTGCATGAACTGCCCCATTGTATTCAAATGTATCTCATGCATATTCATTAGGGACAGCCTGAAAACCTGAATGGTGTTTGGCCCTCCAGAACTGGAGTTGGGAACCTCTGTTTTAAGCATATGCCACATATCTCATAGCTCAGGGGTGGGCACCTCCGGTCCTGGAGGGCCGCAGACCAGTCAGGTTTTCGGGATATCCCTAATGAACATGCATGAGATATATATGCATTAGAGATATCCTGCCAACCTGACTGGTTTGTGGCCCTCCAGGGCTGGATCTGGAGACCCCTGCCTTACACCTCTGTCATTTAAGATTGTGAGTGGGCAAAGTGCAGACGTCCAAGACATCAAAAAGGTTAGATAGAATTTGTCACATGCCTCTTTGCTTCTCACCACCTCCAAAATATTGTCTATTAGACAACTTTTTGGTGGTGGTGAGAACTGAGGCGGCCTGTGACACATTCTATCTACCCTTTTGATGTCTAGGACATCTGCACCTTGTCCACTCACAATCTTAAATGACAGCGGTGTAAGGCAGGGGTCTCCAAATCCAGACCTAGAGGGCCACAAACCAGTCAGGTTGGCAGGCTATCTCCAATGCATATATATCTCATGCATATTCATTAGGGCTATCCTAAACACCCGACTGGCCTAGGGGTTCAAGGAGGACTGGTTCAGAACCACTGCTCTAGGGCAAGCTGGTGTTTTTACCCCGTATTTGGCGTTTTGTTTTACTGATCCCTTATGCCTGATAGGGACATGTTTTCACGTTTTGCTATAGAGAATATTTGCTGAATTTTCTGACCCCATCACAATGGCACCTGGTGACACAGCAGTCATCCCTATGGTTCAGGTACTGGCCAGGCATTCAGGCCCCCTAGAATTGCAACAGAGCACACAGATCCTCCCGTGCAACCCTCACACCACACACAAATACACTCTCACTTGCACTTTCTACAGCCAAAAGTACATGGCCCTGATCAGAATGTCTGGGTGCTGCAGCCCTCCCACTCTCTGCCTCCATCCCGCCCCCATCCAGCGCTCCCCACACAGTGGCTCTGTGCATGTGGGGAGCCCCAGTGCCAGAATACGGTCCCTGTTAATAGCAGGGGATGCATGTACAATCCCAACATACATCCCCACTATTCGCAGGTCAGAATGACCCCCATAGTGACTGAATATCACTGCTGTCCACTAGCTGCTATCCAGATACTGGTAGTGAATGTCCAGATGCTAGGTAATCCCAGCAGCCAGTGTTTAAAAAGAACACTGACCGCCATAGTTTTATTTCTATCCCCACGCTGGCGAACAGAGATTTGTCTGTTTTCAGTCTGCCCTGTGACTATTTGCTCTCTCACTCTTTCTCTAGGTAAGGCCATCAAAAGAACTCCTGATCACCAAGCCCTACTATCCCCACTCTCATGCCGATACCCCATCCAAGTTCCCACCCCAGCCCGATCCAAGTTCCCACTCTTAACCCCGATGTTGGCTCCACCCATTAGTCTGTCCCAAATCGTTGGCCTTTTTATCTGTCTTTTTTCTGTTTTTAAGACCTTACCTGGTGCTCCGATTGTGTTCTATGTATGTTTTATACCAGCTCCTTGGGCGACTCCTGGAGGCAACACCTTTCTTGCTCTAACCTCCCTTTATAAAATAGACATGTCAGTGGTCAAAAGTGCATGTCAAATCTAGGCACAAGCACTTACACCATCCCTAGGTCATTGAAAATAGGTGACAACCACATTGAATGGTACATAATGTTACACAGCTCCTTATAAAATTACCTTATTTTTGCCCTCAAACAGACCGTCGGTGCCCCCAGCAGTGTTGTTAACTATCTGCATTACTATTCCCTCTCAAGATAAGCTTGTGTAATTTCTTGGTTCTATTCCAGTGATTTGGGGATGCTGCCAACCAGCGGTTGCCCATCTTCTGCCTCACGTAAGACAGTTTCTTCTTTGTGAATCTACTGCAGCGCCCTCCAATAATTATTTGCCTTGTTTATCTATACCACCCTCCAACCTGCAGTTTGCATTACTGAATCCTAGGTCTGTATGATCTACGATCATTTTAATCCATGACTTTGTCCTTGATAATCACATTGACTTACCTTGGCTATGAGAGGTTCTCCTTTTGGCTCCCCCTTCTTCTTTGTTCATAACCCTGACAGATTTGGAGGGAAAGGGTGACCTGGCTTTAATTTTATCATCTTGACTTTCAAAAGATTTGAGTTGGACCTAATTACTCTGAAGTCCTCCTGGTTCATTGTAGACCTCCATGAGTCCATTCACATGCTTTTGTTTTCCTGCCTCCTATCCTTGGCTGCCTTTTCCTGGGAAAGCTTCCATTCCACTATAACTGATGATGTTTTACTAACGTCATAGTACTTAGTGACTTCAATTTACTTTCAAATATCCTAGAGAGACCATGAGCTTCACCCTAAAGCAGAGCTACTCAAATCTGGTCCTGGAGGTCCGCAACCCTGCAGGTTTTTGGGATATCTCTAATGAACATGCATGAGATATATATGCATTAGAGATAGCCTGCCAATCTGACTGGTTTGTGGCCCTCCAGGGCTGGATTTGGAGACCCCTGCCTCACACCTCTGTCATTTAAGATTGTGAGTGGGCAAGGTACAGATGTCCTAGACATCAAAAGGGTAGATAGAATGTCTCACATTCCTCCTTGATTCTCACCACCACCAAAAAGTTGTCTAATAGACAATATTTTGGTGGTGGTGAGAATCGAGGAGGAATGTGTCACATTCTATATACCCTTTTTGATGTCTTGGACATCTGCACCTTGCCCACTCACAATCTTAAATGACAGAGGTGTAAGGCAGGGGTCTCCAGATCCAGCCCTGGAGGGCCACAAATTGGCAGGCTATCTCTAATGCATATATATCTCATGCATATTCATTAAGGATATCCTGAAAACCTGCAGGGTTGCGGACCTCCAGGACCGGATTTGAGTAGCTCTGCCCTAAAGAAAGCATAGCATGATGGCTGAAACATCAGTTCTACTTACTAAAACATGGCACAACCCAGAAAACAGCAAAGATCGTGATACTAGCCACAGAAGCCTAAAAGAACATGACCCAACCTAGATGTCTCTGTTCTGATTTCAGTGATCTATCTAAAAAGGGCCCACCAGACTGCCAGAATTCACACTTAAAATTAAGCCATGGACCAGTGGTTGTCAACCCAGTCCTCTGGGACCCCCAGGCCAGTCAGGTTTTCAGGATATCCACAATGAATATGAATGAGAGAGATCTGCATGCACTGCTTCCATTGTATGCAGATCTATCTCATGCATATTCATTGTGGAAACCCTGAAAACCTGACTGGACTAGGGATCCCAGAGGACTGGGTTAAGAACCACTTCCATGGCCATTTCTGCGCATAAATCACGACTCTGCCAATACTCTGCCCAGACTCTGCCCCTGAACACATCTATACTCAAGTCGCATAAAGGTACATACATTCGTGTCACTGTGCATGCTTTTACATGAGAAGTAATCTTAGAAGTGGAATTGTATGTGCATATATTGTTATATGTATGTGATTATTTTGTTTTCCAACCAAAAAATTGTTGGATCCCTCAAGAATTCTATTTTTTTAAATCTTACAATAGAACTATCAGGCTCTCCCACCCATCCTTCAACATCATTTCTTCCACTGGAGAGATGAACTACTTTTTCCACCACTGTCTCAAGTTTTGAGTTGAGACTAGTATGTATGTATGTGGAATCAGTTTTACCGATAACCTTTTTACGGCTTCCATCATCTTAGTGGGCAGCAGTGAGTCAGCCATGCTTTTATCTTCGGATAGTTGTTCTTTGGGTACATCGAATCCCTCCAAAGCATTTATTTTGCCATATCATTTTGGTCTTGTCACTTGTTCAGCCCAGATCATGTGTATTGACCTTTTCCCTGCATCCATTGACATTTTTTAAAAACCTGGCAGGAAAAATGAAAAATACACATTGTCAAATGAGGATGAAGATCTGACTGGCATAAAAGTGTATTTTGAGGGAGCATCGGAGGTAAAAGCTTAGTTCTCCTGCAGTGTGTTTGGAGAGAAACTGTGTGCTTTTGTTGCTTTATCATCTCTAGCGATTGCACCACGTGACCAGCTGTAAGACTGCTTCTCCCTCCTGTGATCAGCCTCAGAGATAAAAGCTCAGTTTTTCTGTGGGATGTGGCCACAGGCGTGTGACTGCAGGCACGTGACCAAAAGGGTATGTTCTGCCCCTTTGGAGCCCCTTCAGAGCATGAAGGATCCCTGGAAGAAGCTCTGAATTGTTCTGGATAAGTGGGAGGCGAAGAACAAGGCTTGTTTGCTCCGGACGCTAGTAGTGGCTCTCAGACAGCCACTTCTTCTCCACTTGCAGGTGAGCACTCACAGCGATCCTCCTCCCTCTTGGGCCCCCCCCCCCCCCCGCTGGTGTTTGGTACCCCAAGGCAGTTTCTCTTGCTTCACCATATTCAAGTTTGGCTGTGCCTTTGGACTCCTCCACTACGGTTTCCTTGAAGGATGTTTGGGGTAAGCTGTCAAGAGTGTAATCGATATTGACTGGGACTATGGGTGAATTCTGCAAGTTTTCTGAGGAGTCTGTGGACAAATTTAAAAAGCAGGACTTCTTCTTTAAAGTCTCGTGTAATGAAACTTGAGGGCTCTCAGCGCTCATTGCAGTCTCTAATGGGGGCTGTAGTTAAGGATAGTTTGGTTATTCATACCAAACTTGAAGCAATGGAGAATCAATTAAGGGCAAGAAATGTGTGATTTCTGAATTTTCCTGTGATGTGGCTTCTGTCCCCCTTGAGCTGCTGAAAAAGTATTTGAAAGAAAATGTGTTGTTTAGTAATGTTGATGTGCTAGTTATTTCTAAGTTATTTTATGTTTCTAAGGGGACGCGGATAGAAGTTGCTGAAGGAGAGGGGTTAGATTATATTCCCTCTCTGGACAGCCTTGATTTGACTTCTTTTCTTGAGACCTCTCAAGATATTGTCTGAGAGGGCAACTTTGCTGGTCATTTTTGGATCGGAGGCTGATAAGATTGCTGTCTTGAAATTATACTTTTCTAAAAAGTCTCTTCCCTTTTGTGGCCAGACGATAAACATTTTTCCTGATATTGCTAGGCCTCTCAAATGCATAGGATGGATTTCTTGCAGTTGTGGTCTAACGTCTTGGCTATCGGAGCCACGTTCTATCTCTGTTTCCTCTGTAAGTGTGTGGTTACTTATGCTGGAAATAAGTTTGTTTTCACAGACGTTTTCCATTTGGAAAATTTTCTTCGAGACAAATCGGTGGGTTAGTATGGGTACTTGGGGATTTGTTACTCTTGACTCTTGTCCTGTTTTTGACTGGGGTAGTTCTAGGTATTAATATATTGGTTCTCTTCTGCTTCTCTCCCATGATGGGGCTAGAGCATCTTTTGCTATTTTCTTTTTGCATATTTTCCTAATTTCTAATGGTAGCAGGTTATACTTTTCTTACATACATTAGGGGTCATTCTGAGCCACGAATAGCGGGGATGGATGGGGAAGTTAGACTGGGGTGGAAAAGGGGCGGATCGGGGGGGGGGGCGATGTTAGGGCGGGAAGTGTGCAGTCGACGGCCCTGGATGTACAGGGTCGATTGTAATGTTGGCCCTGTATGTCCGTGGCTGGTGACTTGAATGGGGTGGAATAAGTTCCCTAGTCACCAGGGGATGGTGGGCCAAGGGCATGGAAGGGGCAGAGGGGCCTGAGGACATTCTCCGCAGCCTGACCCTGGCCTTAGGAGGCCAGATCGGGGGTCAGGCTGTGGAAAAAGCATTGCAGAATCAGCAGCCTGGGATCGTGGCTTTACAATGGAGCCATGGTGCCATGGTGCCATGGCTCCATTGTAAAGCCCAGACTGAGTTAGTCGAGCAAGGCCTGTACATACAGGCCTGTTCGCGATTCCGATCCCATGGGGCTAGAGGTGCACCACAGGATCAGAATCGCGACTCCTTCTGTGCATCCGGATCTGGCGGGGCGCACAGAGGGCTTGTATGTCCAGGATGGAATCGGGCCCATTGTGTATTATTTTGGTTAAAATCTGAATTTAAAAAAAAAGTGTATTTTGACATGAAGGCGTGCATCCTTTGATTGCGATCTGGGCAGAACATGGGCATTTTCACATACATGCATAGATTATAAAATATCTTAATCTATGCACATCCATGCACAAAATACGTGCAAACATTTACACCTGCTTGTGAGTGATTTCACTTACATTCAAGGCATGGTCTCTGCCATGTATAGCTCATGTTGGGCTTTATTAAATAGCACCTATGTGGGGCGGAGCTAGCCACTGAACAGAATGGACGCCTGAATTTTTGCTCCCGTTGCTGCCCAAGAATCCTGAACATATCCCGGTATTCCATTGAAGTTTGTACCCCCTACCTACATCAATAACACCGCAATACAGCTGGATGGCATCCCTGAAGCCTGCCCGGCTGGAATTTCCATAGGGATCCGGCTCAGCAGCGAAACGATCCAAACCCGAAGTGGGTTCCCCGCAGAAAATGGCCGCGGGAGAGAAGGAGGGAGTTACTGCCGGTGGCCTACGTGAAGTGCTACAGGAATTGAAATGCGTTAAAGAAATGATTGCAGCCAATTCTAGTTCACTGAACATGATTCAAGAAGACTTGCTGGAGGTAAAAGAGAAACTCCTCACCATCACCACTCGACTTAATGCAGTTGAATTACAAACCCAGAAGCATGGCGTTGCATTAGAACAGCTGGGCCCTTTGGCCAAACGAGTCCGGCACATAGAAAATCTGATTGAAGATCAAAATAACCATTCCCGTAGAAATAATATCCGCCTTGTTGGAGTCCCTGAAGGCGCTGAAGGTACCGATTCGATTGGATTTCTGGAAAAAACCATACCGGAGATGCTGCAGCTTGTCTTTGCAAGGCCTTTTGAACTAGAACGGGCCCATCGAATCCCAGCGCACAAAGCTGAAAACACACGATACCCGCGCCCACTCATAATGAAGGTACTGAGATACCCACAGGTCCTACAGATCTTTCAAGCTGCACGGAAGGCCGGATCACTGCAAATCCAGGGACACAAAGTAACACTTTATCCGGATTTGAGCAAGCAAACGGTAGATCGGAGAAAAGCGTTGCTGGCCTGTAGACCCATGCTACAAAGTGCACAGGCAAGATACGGGCTATACTACCCAGGAACCATGCGGGTCACGCTGCATAATGAAACGAGGAATTTTGTTGATGCTGAAAAACTGAAAACTTTCCTACAAGAAAAATGCGGTATGGAAACCTGAGGTCAATATTCTGATCTCTCACGCAGTGTAGAGAACTCAGCATATACTCAGGGGGTGCGGCCGTGCGTTCTCACAAATTTTAGAACGCCTTAAGCCTTGTTAAACACCTCATTGATTGTATTTCTGTTGTTCTAAATAGTTTTAATTAAACAGATATTTCTGCTTGAAATGTAGGGGTGGCAACGGGAGGTCGGGGTTGGTTACTGTTTCAGTGGATTGTGTTCACCTTAGCGATACAATGTTTGCCAGTTATGCAGTTGTTTGTGTCAGTCCAGTCCAGTACAAAACCCTCCACATACATGCAAATGCAAGTACGCGGCAGGCCTATCCATAGGATAGCTTTCACCTATAAGACAGCTTATCCCAACGTTGATGTCTAGTGATCTTTTAATGCTTTCGTTAAATGTAAAAGGTATTACTGGCCCTGTCAAGCGAAAGAAGATTTTAGCGTACTGCCAGCAAAAAAAAGCAGATATTGCCCTCTTACAAGAGACACATTTAACAGATACTGAATCGCAGAAAGTAACCTCTAAATACTTCCTGGTGGCGGCCTCGGCCTCTGCCACTCAACGCAAAGGGGGGGTAATAATATTAGTGCGCAAATTCCTGCAATCCGCCATTACCGACACACGGATTGATCCGCTAGGTCGATGGGCCAGAGTGACGATGAAAATAAATCAACAGCTTTACACATTCTTCAATATTTACACGCCCAACCTCGATGACCCTAACTTTTTCAAACTGATAGCTAAAGAAGTTACAGCCGCGGCTCACACCAATATCATATTAGGGGGCGATTTCAATGTCATCTTGGATCCACTGTTAGATCGCACGCCCTATCGGGCTGTAGACAAAGTCAAATCGCAGGCGATTCTTAAAGGCATCATAACAGAGCTACACTTGGTAGACCCCTGGCGCCTACTTCATCCCCAAGAAAGAGACTACACATTTTATTCCATCCCACATAATACCCAAACAAGGATCGATTTCTTCCTACTGTCCACAGAGCTGATGCCCCAAGTGTTGTCCGCAGAGATATATGCTACAACGGTATCGGACCACGCCGCTGTCTCCCTAGTGTTGAATACCAACGTTACACAGCATGTTCCGCCAAGATGGACATTTGATAAATCCCTACTAGCAGATGACTCCTTTGTACAGCTACTGTCAGGGGAAATTGAGACCTATTTTAAATATAATACACCCACTGATACCTCCATCTGGAGCTGGTGGGAAGGTTTTAAAGCGACCATACGAGCTCATATTACCACCTACACCATTAGACGGCGTAAAGCCAGGAAAAAAGAAAAAGATGAATTGGAACTCCAAATAAAAGCTGGGGAAAGGTTACTAGCCAAAAGAGCTGACTCAATGATATTGATTAGACTCCAAAAATTGCGATACCAATATAATGCTCTCCTCAACAAAGAAGCACTGAGTAGCATCCAGCTACAACGTAGTATATACTACTATGACAGCAACCGCTCAGGATCCCTCTTAGCTCGGCAGCTCAGACCAAAAACCAGCAAGACCGCTATAGCGGCGTTGCAGGACAATTCCGGGGGCCTTCTCCTGAGATCTGACAAAATACTAGACCGCTGCAAAGAATTCTATGAGGAACTATATCGCTCAGATACCCAATGTAGTGACAGAGCCTTTGAAGATTTTGTCTCCAAGATAGTAGGACCCACATTAACCAGTCATCAAAGTCGAACGCTGGAACAAGAGATCTCAGTAACTGAAATACAAGATGCGATCAAACAGATGGCTCGTGGCAAAGCCGCCGGTCCAGATGGTATCCCGTTGGAATTCTATAATAAATATTGCATTCAATTGGCTCCCATGCTACAGATCTACTACAGTGGCCTGCAAGATGAATCTCCAGAGATTGGAGCCCTGGCAGAGGCTGTGGTGGTAATTCACCCGAAACCGGGCAGGGATACACAAAAGATAGAGAATTACAGACCCATCTCTCTCCTAAACTCTGATTATAAAATCTATGCTAAAGTGCTTGCTAACCGATTAGGACGGATCTTAAAAGATTTGATACATGAGGATCAATGTGGATTTATACAAAACAGATCCACTACAGATAATGGAAGATTATTGGCACATGTACTGGCATCTGCCAAGACCAAGGCCGAGCCCCTGATAGGGCTAGCATTGGATGCCGAAAAAGCCTTCGATCGACTGGAATGGTCCTTTCTATTTCGATCCCTACGGTGGTTTGGGATAGGAGAAAAGTTCCTAAAACGCGTTGAATTGTTATACCACACCCACAGCTCGAATAGCGGTCAACTCACACCTCTCAGCCCCTTTTCAGTTGCAAAGAGGGACCAGACAGGGTTGCCCCCTGTCACCGATGCTTTTTAATTTAGCCCTGGAACCCTTATTAATAGCGCTCCGACAGAAGGAAAACATAAAAGGAATTGAGTTAGCTGATGGTCCCTGTAAATTGTCAGCATATGCCGATGACCTGCTCATTTTTCTACAACCATCAGACCTTCCTGAAACACTGCAACTCATAGATGCATACTCAGCGATATCCGGATATAAAGTAAATTTGAATAAAACAACAATTATTCCTCTGAATGAACAGGTCAGCAAAGAAATGATGCGTGGATACCCCTTTCAATATGAGAAGTCATCCTTTAGATACCTGGGCGTGACCTATGGCACCACCTTGGAAGAGACTGTCGCAATCAACATTAAGATGTGTCAAGAAATTGTACATGATAACATCTGCAAGTGGACCCCCCTTCATTTGAGCTGGTGGGGCAGGCTAGAAACGATAAAAATGATGTTGGTACCAAAACTCAGCTATATATTAAGTATGATACCCTTACGTTTCCCGACAGCCTTCTATAAGAAAATGAATAGTCAACTGATAGCCTTTCTATGGAACAACCGAGTACCCCGAATAGCTGCCTGGAAACTGAAGTTACCTAATACACAAGGAGGTGTCCATTTCCCAGATCTCGGCTGGCTACACACTGCCTCTCTTTTAAAGCAGGGTGCTCAATGGGTCGACTCTGACGACACGGATAAAGGACCTAGATGGCTGAGTGTGGAGCGGGCCCTACATTCCCCCCTGCCCACATGGCTACTGGTAGGCACAGTAGTAGACCAGACTGCACCACATAATGCTATTATCCGAGAAACACAGCATGCCTGTCGATTATTGGCATCATGTATCGATGGAGGGGATGACTTTGCCGCAGATATGCCCATATGGCTGAACCCGCGCCTTATCATCGGAGGGAAGCCTGTCTTATGGAAAAAATGGGTGGAACATGATCTTATCACCATTGGACAACTGATCAATGGAAGTGCATTTAAAACCTTTGACAGATTAAGAACGGAATTCCGATTGCCTAATACATGCTATTTCCAATGGTGTCAGCTCCGATCCTGCATGAGCAAAGCGGGTGTGTCACCTGTCTTGATACGTACAGGATGGCCACTGCGACAGAAACTTCAAGAATTACAAACAGATGCTAAAGCTGTTTCAAGATGTGTTGCGATTCTCCGATCCAAAAGTGACAAGACATGTTCTAAGATACAGTCGGTGTGGGCTACTGAAACCGGTCAAGATCTACCTCCGGAAAATTGGGACACTTTTTGGGGAACTCAAATACGTGCCACGAGAGCAGCGTCTCTCACACAATCTATGTACTTTATAGCACATCGAGCGCATATTACACCGGCTAAGAAAATGAAATGGACACTACAGGAGGGAAATCGATGTTGGTCCTGTAACATGGAAATTGGGACACTGGCACATATGTTGTTCCATTGTAAATCCCTGGAAATATATTGGAACAGAGTTTGGGAACGCATATCACAGATCCTCAACTTACAAACTCCTATCACTTATCGGATAGTGATATATAAATCCATAGCTCTGGAACCTACTCTGATGAAATGGGATGGTAAACTGCTGGACTTAATGCTCGGGATAGCGCTTAAAATAGTTCTAATACACTGGAAGAATCTCGACAAAGCTTGTTTCGAGCATTGGTGGAGTCTCTTAATCCTACATAAGACCTACGAAGAGATCTATATAGCCAAGAACCCATGGTCTGGTAAACTAAGTAAGAAATGGTCAGCTTTACAAAATTATGTTTGATGAAAATGATTGCTGGAGACTGCCTTGTGGAATGGTCTCTGCTGTAACCACATTGAACGGAGAGAGGGAGGGTGGCGTGCTGGCATGGACTGATACTAGTTCTTGTTAACGTTATTGTACTGTCTTGTTCAAGTTATTATATTCTTTTGCTATTTTGATCAATAGCATCTGCTTGTATCCTGCTATATCACGATCGTTTGTATTGTTATTTTATATGTTAAAACTGAATAAAAACTACTATTAAAAAAAAAAAAAAAATAGCACCTATGTGCAGGTCATTCTGTAGGAGCCTGTTCGTGGTAATCTTTATAAAATTACCCTCTTAAGATCCAAGATGGTGGATACAGGATGTGTATAAGTGGTGTGCTTTCTGGATGAGAAAAAAGCGGAAGGCAAAGGGGGCCACAGCTCCCTCTTCAGCCCCCTCGGCCTCCATGCCATTACCTTTGCTGGCTGGACCCCTGGGTACCTTTGTTTTGCACGCGACTCAGCAACTGGTAGACTCTGGGAAGTTAAGTCTGGCTCTGTTGGCGTCAGTCTGGTGACTTGGCGGGCACCTCGAGCAGTTACTCTATCTCCCCAGACTTGCAGCGTGTGGTGAAGGAGGCGTGTCTTCAGGACTCTACTGAGGAGCAGCAACTGGTGGAACAGCTCAGTGAGGGGGTTCCTGATGCCCAGCAAAGGAAGGAGGAGTGGCCTAGTGGTTAGGGCACAGTACCTCAGGCCAGAGGGCCAGGGGTTCAAGTCTCACCTGGGGAGAGTAATCTCAGGCTAGAGGTACTGGGGTTTCTAGTCCTATAGGCACTCCTTGTGGCCTTGGGCAAGCCACTTAACCCTCTGTTGCCTCAGGTACACAGATTGTGAGCCCTTTGGGTACAAGGGAATATGTCCAGTACCTGTTTGTAGTAGCTACATAATATAAACCACTTTGATTGAAGGATAAGGCAGTATAGAAAACTGGTCAAATTAAATAAATAACACAGGTACACTACCAAAAAACTGCCTCCAGTTTTGCAACTGATTCCTATAGATTTTGGGGTGCTGAATCCAGGAAAAATAGCCAAAATGTTCCATCACGTCACGTTTTCTTGCAAAATTAGATTTCTTACCCATATAAGGAATGTTCACATAATTTCTTTTTAGCCGACTGCAGTTTATTTTCTTGGCCCAAAATAGAGGTTGTAATGGTTAACTAACTAGAAACACTCCCTCATGATATTTTAGAGTGTTTTGTATTCATTTTATACATTAACAGGACAATTGGGAGGCGGGGGGCTAAATCCAGTACTCGCGCTGGCGCATGTTCTTTTCTGTTCGCCTCGCCTCGTTCGCTCGCTCAAACACGGTGGTTGCGACATGAACGTTCCTGTCAAATTTCAGTTTCTTGCAAGTTAATTATTACCTTTTGTTTGCTCAGTCGTAATCCAGCTTTATTCCGAAGTGGTTCACTACAGTTGTAGTTTGCAGTGCTGTGTATTTGTGATGGCTCACAGAGCCAGAGGTTGCGTCAACTCTCCGGACAGTTTTTGTTTTATTTGTGGGGAATATACCGTGAAAAAGCGGCAGAGGAACATTTCTGCATTTATTAAAAAAGTATCTTTCGCCTATTTCGGTTTGAAGTTAGGCGATCAAGACAAACCGTGGGCTCCTCACAAAGTGTGCAAGTCATGTGAGGAAGATCTACGCTTATGGATGAAAGGTAAAAAACAAGCATTTCGTTTCGGAATACCTATGATGTGGCGTGAACAAAGAGACCACAGCAGTGACTGCTATTTTTGCTCTTGCATTGTGAAGGGATACAACTTAAAAAATAAGAACGTAATAAGTTACCCCAACCTTCCCTCAGCAATTAGGCCTATGCCTCATAGCAACGAAGTACCTGTGCCTGAACCACCAAAATCTTTGGATCATATTTGTGTGGACGGTTCTGATCATGATGAGACTCATCAGATGGCTTTTCCCGATGAGTCCAGTACTTCCGAGTTTGAAACTGAGCCAGATCCGAAACCTGAACTTTTCTCTCAAGCTGAATTGAATGATTTAGTCCGGGATTTAGGACTCCCAAAAGATGCTGCCCAACTGCTAGGTTCTCGGCTTAAACAGAAAAATCTATTGTCACCAGGAACAACTTTTTATTGGTACCGCAATCGTGAGACACAATTTTTGAAGTATTTCAGCAAAGAGGAAGATTTGGTATTTTGCAACGATATATACGGAGTGATGGAAAAGTTTAAACTCAAGTATGATCCTGCTGAATGGCGGCTGTTCATTGATTCGTCAAAAGACAGCATAAAAGGTGTTCTTCTTCATAATGGCAACACATTCGCTTCAGTTCCTATTGCTCACTCTGTTATTCTCCAAGAAAAATACGAGAATTTGGCCCTGATTCTTCAGAAGATTCGTTATGATGAGCATAAGTGGATGATTTGTGGAGACTTTAAAATTCTATCCATGCTATTAGGGCAGCAATCCGGTTTCACCAAATATCCCTGCTTCCTTTGCTTGTGGGATAGCCGGGCCCGCGACCTACACTGGGGGAAAAAAGACTGGCCAATTCGGGAGTATTTGAGACCCGGTGAGAAAAATGTTCTTCATGACAGCTTGGTACCTCGTGATAAAATTCTATTACCACCTCTCCACATTAAGTTGGGTCTCATTAAGCAATTCATCAAGTCCCTTCCAAAAGATGGTGAGTGCTTTCGGTACCTTTGCTCAAAGTTCCCCCGACTTTTTGAAGCAAAGCTAAAGGAAGGAGTGTTTGTTGGCCCTGATATAAGGAAACTCATTTCAGATGGAGCATTCGCTGAAACGATGTCTGAGAAGGAAAAAGAAGCCTGGGATTCCTTCAAGGATGTTGTTCTCAAATTCTTGGGGAACAGGCAGGATGAGAACTGTAAGGATATTGTTGCCAGGATGCTCAATGCCTTCAAAGAACAAGGCTGTAACATGAGCCTGAAAGTCCATTTCTTGCACTCCCATGTGAACTACTTTCCCGAAAACTTGGGGGCGTACAGTGAAGAACAAGGTGAAAGGTTTCACCAGGACATCAAGGACGCAGAGAGAAGGTACCAAGGAAGATGGAACACCACTATGATGGCTGATTTCTGCTGGTTGCTGCTGCGGGAAACCCCAGATGAAAAATACGCCAAGCAGCGCACCAAGAGAAGCATTCGGGGGAAGAAGATACGGGCCCACCAGGAGATTGATTGACCCAAGAATGACTTTAAAATCTAAACTGTGTTGACAAATATCGTGTTTTTACTAAACTTTGAAATAAAAATTTGCTAGTTATTACCACAGTGTCGGATCTCATTTATTAGAATTTTATTTTCACACCATCGGGTGTTTGTCTTCATGTATTGCAATGGTGCGGTTTGCGTTTTCTATTCTTACATACATACCTGTACAACATTTTTTGCACATTTCTTTGCTTTGCTTTGTGTCTAACCTCGCTCTTATATGCTCAATGTTTGTGCACATGTATGTGGCTGTTTTAAGTGCAGACAATTTTGCTACCATCACAGTGTGTTTTGTTGACATTACTCTATTCTTATGTGCTGCCTTGTTACAATTTTCTTTATTCTTATTTGAATAACTACTAAACAATCTCGATCGCACTCAATCTGAAACGTTCACCTCAAACTGCTAACCCAATGTAGCAAAAAATCTGTACGTGATGGAGCAAATTGGTTACCAGATTTGGATTCAGCGCACCAAAAAACGTAAAAATCAATCGAAACATTAGAGGCAGTTTAAAAAAAATTTTTTTTAGTGTACCTGTGTAATTGCTGCAGGGTTTCCTATGGAGGGTGTGGATGGCCTTCCAGGGTCAGCAGGATACAGCCACCCTCACCAATCAAACAGGAGGTTAGGGAGCAATTTTGGCTGCCCTAGGAGCCCAGGTATGATCACTTGGTGATATGAACAGCCCTGTGGTGTTTGATGGGGAGTCTCTCCCTGTCGCCTTGACTTTGCAGCGACTGGAGGTCTTCACACTGGAGTTGATTTGGACAGCTATTGTGCAGCTGAGGACAGCTTTGATACATCAGGTTTCTTCTTTTCATCAGAAAGTTCAGTCTAATTCTATGACTATTGAAGAGACTGCTTCCAAGATACTATTACTTCAAATTTCTTTGTCTGGTGTTCAAACACAGGTCAATGCTCTAGAAAGGTGCTCTGAGTCTTTCATGAAAGAATCTTCCATGACTAAGGTGAAGCTTGAGCTTTTGGAGAATTCTGTCAGAGTAGCAAATTTGTGGTTTGTAAATTTCCCTAGGGCATTTCTAGTTTCTCCAAGAGATATGCTGCGGAAATATTTATCTGAAGTCTTGGGTATTCTGCCTGAATCTCATCCGCCAATGGTAAAAGCTTATTATTTTCCAACTTCTAAGAGAACACCTCTAACTATGGTTGGACTAGCTCTCGAGCTGAAGCAAATAGATGTATTGGACATTTATATTTATTTATTTATTTAGTACACATTTGTATACCGCTACTTCCTACGATCAGCATTCTGCTATTCTGAAAGAATCAAGGGTAGAAGTTTTGACCCCTGCTACATTATTGGCTGCTTTAGCTCTAATTTCTGATAAAGAATGGCTGATGAAGCTTTTCTTTAAGAGGAACATTCAATTTAAGAGCTTATTAGTCCCTATTTATCCGGATCTTGCTCGAGATATGCAGCGGAGATGACAAAAGTTTCTTCTCATGAGCCCAGGGGTTCAGCAGTTGGAGCATTGTTTTTCTTAAAATATCCATGTACTGTAAATGCTTGGTAAACTACAAGGCTGTTTCCTATGTCTTCTTTCATCCCTCCCAACTGCTGGCTTTCCTTAAAGCCAAACGCTTGAAGAACCAGGTGCTTTCTCCTGTTAAACCGCCGTAATATATATAATTGTACTGGTTGTTCACGTTTCTGAATTTCCTTCAGTTAGAGTATTTAAATTTTTTCCTTTGCCTGAATCTTTCTCATGGGGGGGGGGGGCTAGAGTGGGAGTGATTGATATTTTGTTACCTAAAAAATATATATTTTTATTGTGATGATTTCATGATCATAACTCAATTTCTGTACAATATGTATTCTTGATTAATACTGTAAATCATGTATAAATATAAAATTAAAAAATTACCCTCTTAAAAACACAAAGGGCTATGTTTACTAAATCGCGTTAGTGCAGTTCGCGGTAGGAGCCGCGGTAGTGAAAGAAACCCCAAATAAGGACATGGGCGGTACATCGTTACCACTACCGCGCGTTAGCAAAATTAACGAGCGCTACCGGGCGCCGTGCCACGTTACTGCGCGTCAATCATAAGAAGACGTATAGACACAAAGCACTGAAACAGAGCTGTAGCACAATGGTTACGGTACTGACCGCTGTTACAGGCAGCATGGGTTCGAGCCCCCAGTGTGCCTAACACAGAAGGCTGTCTCAGGCATCACCCTGTACATTACAGAAGGAAAGAGGAGGCATGCTTTTCGTTACGCTGAGTATTGGTGTCAGAAGAACACCCTCGGAATGTGCCTAGCCACGTACGTTGGTACGTGCGTAGCGACGCGCGTACATTCGTGCGTGGGTACGTGCTTGTTTACGTGCGTGGGTACGTGTGTTCTTACCAGTGTGGGCATCTTATATTACAGACTTTGTAGGGTGTCCTGCACCTATGCATTATGCCAACAGATGTACATGTGATGGCCAATGGTTTATCAGAGCGTGTGAGCAGGTGCTGGTGTTTCACAGGGTTGGATTGGGCCAGTCACACCCATGATGCACTGCACATGCAAAGCAGCTGTCCACAGATACACACCATGGGGAATGCACCCCCACAGCACCTCGGCCTGGTAGGGGGTACCGACTGTGTGTTGTACTGGCACAGAGCAGCTACACACCGTCACATTGTGCGGGTACTGTGCTCACCCTGAGGGTGCAGTGAGACGCCCAGCACTAGGTCCACAGCACCGGCCATGGCGCAGGTCCAAAGCAGTGTTACTGTGTGAGATAGGTAGTGTCTGCAGGAACACCTTGGACATCTCTGTCTGTTTCAGTCAGGTACAGCCCCCATGCACCACCACCACACCCCTCCCCCAGGGCTGAGGGAGGCAAACAGGGTCTCCTATCAAAGGATCCACAGTCTACCGTGCTGCAACGGTGGCAGTAGAGGGGAACATGAACCCTAGTCCTGCTGGGGAACAGACACCCCACAGGGCAGTCAATGCAGCTCTGTACACAGCCATAACACAATAGCAGACAGACATTAGGCCTGGATATGGTATGCTGCACCCCACCACTATCTGATATTCCCCTGGTGCAAGCCATCAGCCACTGCACCCTGCAAGCCACTCCATCACAACACCTACCAGCTGCAAACAGTCTGCTAGTGCCCAGTGGAGATGCCTGCACCCAGAACTGGGATGTCAGCATACACAGCAAGCAGATACATCAGTGACTGGGCCCCAGATGGAAACCCATATGTATCACATGAGAGAAATACTAGATAGCACAATGGGAGTGCCTAGCCATGCTGTGGTCACTGCACAGTCAGGGTGAGAGTGATCTCTCAGCAGGATATACTGAGGTCACCCTGTCTGTGTAGTTGGTGGCCGGGCACTACAATGTGCCTGTCACTGCCCTATGCCCTGTGCAGATGCACCCTGGCCAGGCCACCCTGTCCGGCCTATACCCATGGTACCTTGCTCCTCATTATGCACATTGGCAGCCCAATACTGGCAACAGTGCTGGCAGTGTGGGCTGTTGAAGGTGTTTGCAGCCACCACACACTGGATAGACAGACAGCCACCCCCACACCTATGCCAGCATTGTGCTACTATAGAGGTGGTCAGCAGCCATACCCACCACACCAGTCCTGGGCATAGTACAGGCATGGATATGGTACACGAGACTGTTGGGGGGTCACTCCCCAGGGTGGTGAACACTGTCAGAGACCAGACCTGCAGCACACACCGCAGACATCAGAATGATTGTTATGGTGGAGCTCAATGAGCAAAATGTGCTTAACGTAGGAATTGATATCTGCCAGTTATCAGAGGAAACGTTTGATAGCTGTGTACCATATACCCAGGTGTAGGGTGGCATTGCTAAGGTATGCAACTGCTAGTATTGGGAGATACAGGCAGGGCCCAATGTCTTGCCTCTCCAGCTGGCATTGGCCAATGGGGCCTGTGGGTGGGTGTGTGGCCCTGTTGGCTGCTGCTTTACGGCAGAGTTCCCCAACTTCAGTCCTGGTGTTCCACACACTGTTCGGGTTTTCATGCTGTCTCTCATAAATATGCATGAGCTACATCTGCATACCATGGGGGTGGTGCATAGCTATGCAGCACAGGCATCTTTATTAGAGGCAGCATGACACCGGAATGTTGTGGGGCCCTCCAGGACTGCATTTGCGGGACTCTGCTATAGGTAATGTGCCTGTTTCTGGTGTCTGTGTTTGGTGTGGTAAAATATAGGCCATGCGTATGTTCTCTGCACTACAGGAGTGTCTTTACTATCACTGTTTAGTGGTGGGTAAAACTATGGGGACTGGGTTGGCAGGAGCCCCAACTGGGATTTGAACCTGTGACCCTCTGGTCTTACAGGCACTGGCTGTGTCTGTTGCACCACACTGTGGGCACAGAGACAGTGCAGTCCCTGGAGTTAGTTAAACCGGCCTGACGAGTCAGAAACCCTGCTCTGCAACAGGTTTACTGTGGCCTCATTTACCTTGTATGCAGACAAAGGTGCACATAAACCGCAGAAATGACCTCACAAAAGGGGCACACACCCATCACCAAGCTGGGCAACATTACACCACACACCCAGGACAGCTCCTTTACACTGTAATGCTCTTTGAAAGGGTCTGCGTAGCGTAGCCCCTTCCACACATCATTTCCTTTTATTTTGGTGCTTTCCAGGGAGTGTTGTTCCTTGTTGCCCATTGCTATCACTGTTGCCCAGCTGACTTCTGCTTTTTAAAATGTTTCTTGTGGTCATTTTTAACGTTTTATGTGATATTTTGTTCTGTGCACATGTATCACACTGCTCACGTTTTGTGGGTTTCCACGGTTTTCTGTACATTGCTGACGTAAATGGTTTCTCTTCCCTTTAATGCCTTTAACGACAGGTTTTCATTTGCGTTGGAAGTGAGCTCTGACACTCCGCACGTTAGTATGGGGGGAGCCTCTCTCCGCCCACTCTCCACCCATTGACCCCTTCTCTCCGCCCACTCTCCACCTTCTGCGCTGTTTTAACGCGCCGCGGAGCTTTACGATCGTTAACTACGGTTACCGCGCGTAGTATGACGTTAACGGTCGTTAGCGCGTCGGTACGCGCGTTATACGGCACTTACGGTCGTTAACGTCATACTACGCGCCTTATTCACGTTTAGTAAACATAGCCCAAAAATTCAGTGAATGTATTCTTGTGATTTTATACAGTTTTACAATTTGCTCAACTAAACCAGGTGTGTTTCTCTAAGCTGCTTCAGTCATGAAAAATTGAATTAAAAATTATAATTAATGTTGATATTGAGTTCTCCCCTCCTCTGCTAGTCCAGATATGTTGAGGTACTTTTATCTCCCCTAATCTGACATACAAATTTCAGACATTGTGACATAACAGAGAAAGGAGAACATAAAAATTATGACTAGGTCGAGTATCAGGAAAGTGACACAGAAGGAACTTATCTCACAGCAAGAAAGGTACCATCAAATCTGATTTCTGTCATGTCCTCCTTGGTTCACTGCCTATCATAGATCTCAGTAAATCTGTTAAACTGCTTCTATTCTTTTTGATTTGAACTAAAGGACCAAAATAATTTCAAACCTTAGCAGTTATTTTCTAATTTAATTTAGCTTCAATTCTTCTATTAGGCAAGAATGACCTTCAGTACTTATGGTTCTCTTAAGCTGGTCTTGTGCCAGATAAGCAATCAATATCACTCATAGGTCACATGGAGTAAGGATGAGCCATTAATTAGTTGATTGAATATATGGGAAATGGAAGGAGCTTTTTATTTGAAGGCAACACTCTGCCGTGTCATTTTGAGACGAGCAGAGATTAGATACAAGATGAATCACAGCCCCGCCACAGGTTTTTTTTTCTGAATAAATACATCAGTGGGAGAAATGCTTCTGGAATTAAAACTGAGAAAATATGTCTTACATGCTGCAGCTTTATTTACAGTTACCAGTGGTGTGCCCCAGGGATCTGTTCTTGGTCCGATTCTTTTTAACATCTTTGTTAGTGATATAGTGGAAGGGCTGTCGGTTAAGGTTTGCCTCTTTGCAGATGATACCAAAATCTGCAATAGACACCCAGGAAGGTGTACATAACATGAGGAGGGATCTAGCTAAGCTTGGAGAATGGTCTAGAATTTGACAGCTGAGATTTAATGTTAAAAAATGCAAGGCCATGCATTTGGGCTGCAGCAATCCAAGGGAGCAATATAGTATAGGGGGTGAAGTATTTTGTCCACTAAAAAAGAGCGGGACCTAGACATGATTGTTTCTCATGATCTTAAAGTAGCTAAACAGGTAGAAAAGGTGACAGCAAAAGCTAGAAGGATGCTTGGGTGCATAGCGAGAGGAATGGCCAGCAGAAGAAAGGAGGTGATAGTGCCTCTGTATAAGTCTTTGGTGTGACCTCATTTGGAGTATTATGTGCAATTCTGGAGACCGCATCTTCAAAAGGATATAAACAGGCTGGAGTCAGTACAGAGGGTGGCTACTAAAATGGTTAGTGGTCTTCATTATAAAGCATATGAGGGCAGACTTAAGGATCTTAATATGTACACCTTAGAGAAAAGGCGGGATAGAGGTGATATGATTGAGACATTTAAATACCTCCATGGCATAAATGCACAGGAGGAGAGCCTCTTTCGATTGAAAGTAAGCTCTGCTAGGGAGGGGACATGGGATGAGGGTGAAAGGGGATAGATTCAGGAGTGATATGCGGCAATATTTCTTTACGGAAAGAGTGGTGATCGTGGAATAGTCTCCCAGTGGTGATGGTAGCGATGAGGACAGTATCTGAATTCAAAGAAGCATGGGACAAACACAGAGGATCTCTAAAGGAAAAAAGGGGACTGTTGTAGTTGTTGATATGGAAGGACAGACTAGATAGGCCATGTGGTCTTTTTCTTTCATCATGTTTCTATGTTTCTTTGTTACTGTATATAGTTAACATGTTCTGTGTAAATCCGTTTGTATTTCACTATGCTGTGTAAACCACTTTGACCTGACAAAAAGTGGTATATAAACCATGATAAACAAATAAATAAATAACATTTCAGTTTAACAGCACTGAAGAACATAGACTGAAATATAGTATGGACCTGATTTTATAACAAGATACCTATGTGAAAAGTCCAGATAGGCAATTATTCTAATCCCCTTTTATAAAGCTTATGTAGGCCACTCTGCACGTTTATAAAATAGGTACCAGAACCATTCCAACAATGCACAATGCTGACACATATATACTGTATAATGCACCCTCGAAGCAAGGGTCTATATGGGGGAAGACCATGTCCATTGCTCTGAAGCTCCATTCTACCTGAGGGGACCCGAAATTGCCGGAGATCTTTCCCTGTACCTGATAGGGCACATACCTCCATCGTTCTTTCTCCCCACCCCTTAAACATACACCCTCGTGCATATTAATTGAAACAAACTGAAAAATAAGTGAAAACTAGAATATGACCTCCTCTGTTCTTTACCAGCATCTGGACACGATTTGGCATGGAGTCCACTAATTTCGAGCAGTCTGCAACCATTTTTGTGTCCCTGTATTAGACTTGAATCAGAGCTTGAATAAGCTTCTCCTTTGTCGTACAGTCCATTCCATGAAGGTGAAGTTTGCAAATGGCCACAGATTCTCTATTGGGTTTAAATCTGGAGAGTTTCCTGGCCAGTCCTGTACCTTTATTTGCTTCTTTTGAAAAAACCTTTTCAACAGTTTCAGCAGTGTGTGGCATGGTGCAAGATCCTGCTGAAAGATGCCAGATCCATCAGAAAATGTCTTCTCTAGCTCTGGAACAACTCTTTGGAGAACATCGATGTATTGTTGTGAACGCATCATTCCCTCGACTGGATGCAAGCTGCCGACTCCATAATAACTGAAATTCCCCCAGAATATCTTCTTTTGGGAGTGTTTCACGTTCTGGTTGATGTGGGAATCAGAAATCTTTTCTCCAGGTGAACACTGAACATTTTGGCTGCTTTGACCCTGAACGAAGAAATGACTTTCATCACTGAATATTACTTTTCTCCAATCTTCTTTAGTCCATTTTTTATGTTTCAGTCCCCATTTATAGTGCTTCTCTTTCATAACCTTTGTCAGAAGTTGTTTTTTCAGAGGTTGTCGTGCTTTTCGACCAACTTCCAAAAGTCGCCTGCGAATTGTAGAAGAACTGACCATTATACCTTTCTCCTCTAAATCTCTTTTTAATGCATCACTTGCCTTTTGAGGGCCCTTTCTACTTTCCCTGAGAACATAGTTATCATCTCTGGATGTGGTTTTCCTCTTACAACCACAATTTCCCTTTCCTTTAGGCGAGATGGATCCTGTCTCCTTTTTAGATTTGATCACACGACTGACAGTTGCGAGACTGACACAAACTGTACTTACTATATCCCTATAGGTCTTTCCTGTGTGTTCATGCAGGGTGATGATCTTTGTGCGTTTTTTGGGGGTCACGTTCATCATGCACAATGGTTGGATTAACAACTAAGAATACACTCGAAGGTCTGATGCAATGTTGGCTGATATTATAGTTACATACAGAATAAGTCAGTCCTATGTCATATCACATCATTTATTATGTCATTTAACCCACAAGCCCACAAATAATGATGAAACATCTCATATGTGATGATTTAACCCAGTTGATTAAAAAATGATCAAAATTGAATGA
Source organism: Ichthyophis bannanicus (assembly GCA_033557465.1). Classification (NCBI taxonomy): domain Eukaryota; kingdom Metazoa; phylum Chordata; class Amphibia; order Gymnophiona; family Ichthyophiidae; genus Ichthyophis; species Ichthyophis bannanicus. The sequence continues at coordinate 414,781,276 of CM066032.1, read as the reverse complement.
ATATACAATTCGTAGGCCGAAAAGATTAAAAAGTCTGGTTTGTTTATGTTTATGTTTATTGATTTGATTGACCGCCCTTCAAAATAGCAGAGCGGTTTACAGTGATAATAAAATATTACAGTAACAGCAAGGCACAAGGCCGTAAAAGTAGAAAGAAAGTTACAATTACTTGTAGAAAGAAATGGGAGAGCAGGTTGATATCAAAGGGTATAGGAAAAAAGGTTAGGGGTGAGAGGAGGGAGGAGGGAGGGCCAAAGGCAAGGGAGAAAAGGTGAGTCTTTAGATCCAGCTTGAAGGTAGGGTGATGATGTTCCAGGCGGAGGGCGGTGGGAAGGGAGTTCCAGAGGGCAGGGCCTAGAAAAAAAAAAGCTGAGGAACGGGTAGAGTGCAGGTGGGCTAGGGAGGGAGGGGGTAGTGTGAGACGGTTGAGATGAAAGGAACGGGGAGTGTGTCTGGGAGTGTGAAAGTGGATGAGGTCAGCCAGGTATTGAGGAGTGGAGGTGTGAAGTGCTTTATGAACAAGGGTGAGTAGTTTGAACTGAATGCGGAAGGAAATTGGTAACCAGTGAAGGCGGAAGAGAAGGGGGGTGACGTGGTCTCTGGGGGAGGAGTGGGACACGAGTCGAGCGGCTGTATTTTGGATTCGTTGAAGACGTGACAGTTGGAGCTTGGTGAGACCAGTGAAAATGGAATTGGCGAAGTCAATGCGAGAAATAACCAGTGATAGAAGCAGAGTAGTAAGAGCAGAGGGAGAAAGAAAAGGACGAATTGCCCGGATCTGACGGAGGTAGTAGAAAGAGGTTTTGGAGATATGGGAAATGTGGGCTGAAAAGGAAAGGTCAGAATCGAAAAGTACACCAAGATAACGAAAAGTAGGAACAAGAGAGATAGGTGAACCAGAGAAAGAGGGGGCCAGAGAGGGGGGCTGATGACCGTGGGAAAACCAAATAGCAGTAGTTTTGGAGGTGTTGAGATGGAGGCAGTTATTAGTTAACCAGTCGGAGACAGCACTTAGACACAGGTTTAGGGGGGCAAGATCAGGACAGGGGAGGTGTGATAGAGGGAGGTGTGATAGAGAAGAAGAATGTCATCTGCATAAAAGAAGGCCGTGATCCCAAACTGTTGTATCAACAAGGTGAGAGGAGTCAGAAAGAGGTTGAAGAGCAAAGGTGCGAGAACGGAGCCCTGTGGGACTCCACAGGGAAGGGGAAAAGGGTCTGAGGGGGGAACGGATGGAGAGGAGGAAAGGACTGCAGCAGATCTAGAAGAAAGAAAAGAGTGGAACCATCGATATACAGTGCTACAGAGGCCAGCTTCACGTAGACGAGACAGAAGAAGGGAGTGATCAACCAAGTCAAAGGCGGCAGAAAGATCGAGAGCTACCGCCACCGAGATATCACCTCGATCGTGTGCAGTGTGCAGAGAGTTGGTGAAGGCAAGAAGAATAGTTTCTACACTGTGCCCAGGACGGAAGCCAGACTGACGAGGGTGAAGAAAATTAACAGAATCCAAATGGTGAGAAAGCTGTGCGAAGACAATCTTTTCCAGAGTTTTTGAAAGAAAGGACAGATTAGAAACTGGGCAGTAGTTGGCAGGGTCCAGGGGATCAAGAGAAGTTTTTTTAAGAATCGGGCGGATAAGTGCGTGCTTCCAGGAGGTGGGGAAAGTGCCCGTGGAAAGACTAGAGTTCAGCATGGCTAGAAGATATGGAAGGAAAGACAGAGAAGGAAGGAGCAACCAGGAGGAAGGGATAGGGTCAAGAGGGCAGAAGGTCTTGTTGGATGAGGAGATGCCGGCACCTGCACAGAATTCCACAGAATTCCTCCAGGTGTAACCTGTGCTAGTATTTCATAAAGAGAGCATCCATGTAGGAACCTCCCCATGGTGCCCTGTTATAAAATCACCTTCTTTGTGTGTACTCAATTATTTAATAAAATACATATTGCAACTCCACCCTTCATCTGTCCAAACTACGCCTCCAGGAATGCTTACACACAAATTGCATGCAAGTATTCATCATCTTGTTGCCACAAATACGTATTCATGTGCCTATCATGAGCTGATTTTTATTTTTAAAAAACATTCACTCGTAGAAATCCTCTATAAACTTACTCACACATGCAGTGGGTTTATGCTCCACTGTCTCAAAAAAGAAATCAGGTTTTTTTGTTTTGTTCTAAATCCTTCATTTCCCATCTAGCCTCCATCCATTGCTGGGAAACTGAGATCCGGGTTTCTGGGAGATTTTCAGCAATCCATACTGGCCAGCCTCAGTACCTCGCTGATCTCATCCAGGTTCACCTCCCTCCACGTACCCTCTGTGATATCCACAAGGACCGCTTGGCTCTTCCATCAACGGCCCAGGTCTGCCTAGAACACACTTGCCACTCTGCTTTCTTCTTTCTTGGTCCTGCTCTGTGGAATTCCCTTCCCACTTCCCTTCGCACTGAACGCTCCTATCCCCGGTTTAAATCCCTTCTAAAAACCCACCTCTTCTGCAACACCTTTGAACTACCTCTCTCTCCCACCTAGTTGTGTGATGTTAGTCAGTCCACTTTGTACTTTCACTGTCTCTCATCTTATCTCTCCTGTCGCGAATTGACGTTCCTTTCTCTTTTCTAACACAGCTTATGTGTTTTTATTACTCTGTAAACCGCCCTGACGCTTCGGCCTGGGCGGTCAAGCAAGCAATGTAATAAAGATAAAGATCGCCAAGGCAGACACTAAACCAGGGGTCTCAAACTCCAGTCCTGGAGGGCCGCAAACCAGTCAGGTATTCAGGTATCCCTAATAAATATGCATGAGATATATTTGCATGCACTGCCCCCATTGTATGCAAATATATCTAATAAATATTCATTAGTGGCATCCTGAAAACCTGACTGGTTTGTGGCCCTCCAGGACTGGAGTTTGAGACCCCTGCACTAAACAATGTAGTGGTCAATATTCCATTTTATAACAGGTAAAGACCACACAAACACCTATGTTTAGTCTATTCTATATAAACACATAGGCACCTATATGTCTTTATTAAATACCAGTGCAAATCCAGCAGATATCGCGTATAGATTAAAGCCATGGACATTTAGGCTGGCTCGGAAGCAAGCATAAATATTAACCCATAAATTATGTGCCTGCATGCATATTTTTATAAAATACACGCATAATCATGACTTCACTCATGCTCCGCCCAAACTCCTTCCATGAGAGGAAATTTTATGAGACTTTTTACTCATCACTTTCAATATATGCACCTCACTGACTAGCTCTCAGACAAATAACATTAAGAACAAAAGAACTGCCATACTGGGTAGACCAAACACCCATCAAGCCCAGTATCCTCTTTCCAACAATCTAGGTCTCAAGTACATGGCAGGATCTCAAAGAAGAGATAGATTTCATACTGCATATAATCCAGGATAAAGAGCCAAATCTTCCTGCTTAATAATAATTTATGGACTTTTCCTCCAGGAACTTGCACAAACCTTTTTTTAAATCCAACTTTGCTAAAAGCTTTCACCATATCTTCCAGCAATTAATTCCAAAGCTGAGTTGTTGAAAGAGAAAACAAACATTCAGTGTTCCCCTAGACTGACTTTTTGAGGAATAAAAAACATATTCACATTTACCCATTTCACTTCACTCGTGACTTTTATAGACCTTTTTCATATCTCCTCTCAGCAGTCTCTTCTGAAAGTGGAATAGCCCTAATCTCTTTAGCCTTTCCTACTAGGAAAACCATTCCATCCCTTTTTTTCATTTTGACTGCTTTCCTTGTACACTTTCCAGTGCCATTATATCTTTTTGAGATGTGATTAAGAATTGCACATAATATTCAAGATGTAGTCACCCCATAGAGTGATACAGCCACATTACGATAGTCCACATTTTATTTTCCATTTCTTTCCTATTAATTCCTATATTTTGTTTTTCTAGCTGCCACTATACTCAACTAAGGATTTCGATATATTGCCCATAGTGACACTGTCTCCGGTCATTAGTTGCAAAAGTCAAACATTATCTGTTGGGTTATTTTTCCCTATGTGTATCACTCTACACTTGTGCCTATTAAATGTCATCTGCTATTTGGATGCCCATTCTTCAAGTCTTGCAAGGCCCCCCTGCACAATATTTTCATGATTTAACAACTTTGAACAATTTTGTCTCATCTGCAACTTTGAACACCTTACGATCTGTTCCCATTTCCAGATCATTTATAAATATGTTAAAAAGCTCTGCTCCTAGTACAGATCCATGGGGTAGTCAACCATTCATTCACTCACCATTTGTCCATCTTTCTGTTTCCTAACTTTTAACTAGTTCCCAACTACAGCAGGACACTATCACTTATTCCATGACTTTGTAGGGATCAATATTTAAAAAGCCCAGTTAGTCCCTCTGAGAGAGAGATTCACTTTCAGAGCACCATGGCATTATACGGATAGTGCCATAGAAGATCTACACAGACTGCTTCAGGATGGTCTGGGGACAGAGCCGGAGCAGAGGTTTGAGTCAGGGGTGGTGGAAAACTGTTTTCCTTTGGGGGGGGGGCGTTCCACCCCTAAGGCAGCCAATCTCCATGAGGCTGTGATCGCTGCCATTCTCCTCCTGTGTGGATCCAATCTCCATGGGCAGACAGGAGAGATCTTTGTTGCGATCGTGATGCTTTTCTGCCCATGGGGGATGGGATCTCTGCGGGCAGCCTGCTACCTGCCGGGTCAAGATCTCAGGCCTTCCCCTACTTTGGCTAGCGGGAAATCGGATCCTCATGGGTTGAAGTAGGGAAGGCTGCAATTGCAGCAGAGAGGTTTTGGTAGGGCCAGGACCCACACCTTTCCAACACCTATGGTTTGAGTTATTCAGATTGAGATGGGTTTCAGCATCACTATCTAGTTCACTTAGGACAGCAAACAAAGCTAAGTGCTACCTGAATAAGCTAATCAAATAGCAGCTGAATATCACCACGCTCTGTATAGACACTATCTGGCTATTCCGTGGCAGGCACTATCTGGGTACTGCTGCTGAATATCTGGACTTTTTATCCAAAGTTGCTGCATTAAAAAAAAAAACACTGACCACTTTGGGATCAATATTGGCTCAGTAATTTCCTCAAGGGCCTCTCATGATCAATTTTGTCCAGTGCCTTCTGAAAACCCAGATCATTATATCAACTCACTGACTTTTATCTGCTTGTTTATTAACGCCTTCAAAAAATTGAGTAGATTGGTGAGGCAAGACTTCCCTTTGCTAAATCTATGTTGGCTCTGTCTAATTACACAGGTACACTAAAAAAAATTTTTTTTAAACTGCCTCTAATGTTTCGATTGATTTTTACGTTTTTTGGTGCGCTGAATCCAAATCTGGTAACCAATTTGCTCCATCACGTACAGATTTTTTGCTAAATTGGGTTAGCAGTTTGAGGTGAACGTTTCAGATTGAGTGCGATCGAGATAAAAGTTTCTTGGATGAATTCTTTATACTAATTGTTTAGTAGTTATTCAAATAAGAATAAAGAAAATTGTAACAAGGCAGCACATAAGAATAGAGTAATGTCAACAAAACACACTGTGATGGTAGCAAAATTGTCTGCACTTAAAACAGCCACATACATGTGCACAAACATTGAGCATATAAGAGCGAGGTTAGACACAAAGCAAAGCAAAGAAATGTGCAAAAAATGTTGTACAGGTATGTATGTAAGAATAGAAAACGCAAACCGCACCATTGCAATACATGAAGACAAACACCCGATGGTGTGAAAATAAAATTCGAATAAATGAGATCCGACACTGTGGTAATAACTAGCAAATTTTTATTTCAAAGTTTAGTAAAAACACGATATTTGTCAACACAGTTTAGATTTTAAAGTCATTCTTGGGTCAATCAATCTCCTGGTGGGCCCGTTTCTTCTTCCCCCGAATGCTTCTCTTGGTGCGCTGCTTGGCGTATTTTTCATCTGGGGTTTACCGCAGCAGCAACCAGCAGAAATCAGCCATCATAGTGGTGTTCCATCTTCCTTGGTACCTTCTCTCTGCGTCCTTGATGTCCTGGTGAAACCTTTCACCTTGTTCTTCACTGTACGCCCCCAAGTTTTCGGGAAAGTAGTTCACATGGGAGTGCAAGAAATGGACTTTCAGGCTCATGTTACAGCCTTGTTCTTTGAAGGCATTGAGCATCCTGGCAACAATATCCTTATAGTTCTCATCCCGCCTGTTCCCCAAGAATATGAGAACAACATCCTTGAAGGAATCCCAGGCTTCTTTTTCCTTCTCAGACATCGTTTCAGCGAATGCTCCATCTGAAATGAGTTTCCTTATATCAGGGCCAACAAACACTCCTTCCTTTAGCTTTGCTTCAAAAAGTCGGGGGAACTTTGAGCAAAGGTACCGAAAGCACTCACCATCTTTTGGAAGGGACTTGATGAATTGCTTAATGAGACCCAACTTAATGTGGAGAGGGGGTAATAGAATTTTATCACGAGGTACCAAGCTCTCATGAAGAACATTTTTCTCACCGGGTCTCAAATACTCCCGAATTGGCCAGTCTTTTTTCCCCCAGTGTAGGTCGCGGGCCCGGCTATCCCACAAGCAAAGGAAGCAGGGATATTTGGTGAAACCGGATTGCTGCCCTAATAGCATGGATAGAATTTTAAAGTCTCCACAAATCATCCACTTATGCTCATCATAACGAATCTTCTGAAGAATCAGGGCCAAATTCTCATATTTTTCTTGGAGAATAACAGAGTGAGCAATAGGAACTGAAGCGAATGTGTTGCCATTATGAAGAAGAACACCTTTTATGCTGTCTTTTGACGAATCAATGAACAGCCGCCATTCAGCAGGATCATACTTGAGTTTAAACTTTTCCATCACTCCGTATATATCGTTGCAAAATACCAAATCTTCCTCTTTGCTGAAATACTTCAAAAATTGTGTCTCGCGGTTGCGGTACCAATAAAAAGTTGTTCCTGGTGACAATAGATTTTTCTGTTTAAGCCGAGAACCTAGCAGTAGGGCAGCATCTTTTGGGAGTCCTAAATCCCGGACTAAATCATTCAATTCAGCTTGAGAGAAAAGTTCAGGTTTCGGATCTGGTTCAGTTTCAAACTCGGAAGTAGTGGACTCATCGGGAAAAGCCATCTGATGAGTCTCATCATGATCAGAACCGTCCACACAAATATGATCCAAAGATTTTGGTGGTTCAGGCACAGGTACTTTGTTGCTATGAGGCATAGGCCTAATTGCTGAGGGAAGGTTGGGGTAACTTATTACGTTCTTATTTTTTAAGTTGTATCCCTTTACAATGCAAGAGCAAAAATAGCAGTCACTGCTGTGGTCTCTTTGTTCACGCCACATCATAGGTATTCCGAAACGAAATGCTTGTTTTTTACCTTTCATCCATAAGCGTAGATCTTCCTCACATGTCTTGCACACTTTGTGAGGAGCCCACGGTTTGTCTTGATCGCCTAACTTCAAACCGAAATAGGCGAAATATACTTTTTTAATAAATGCAGAAATGTTTCTCTGCCGCTTTTTCACGGTATATTCCCCACAAATAAAACAAAAACTGTCCGGAGAGTTGACGCAACCTCTGGCTCTGTGAGCCATCACAAATACACAGCACTGCAAACTACAACTGTAGTGAACCACTTCGGAATAAAGCTGGATTACGACTGAGCAAACAAAAGGTAATAATGAACTTGCAAGAAACTGAAATTTGACAGGAACGTTCATGTCGCAACCACCATGTTTGAGCGAGCGAACGAGGCCAGGCAAACAGGAAAGAACATGCGCCAGCGCGAGTACTGGATTTAGCCCCCCGCCTCCCAATTGTCCTGTTAATGTATAAAATGAATACAAAACACTCTAAAATATCATGAGGGAGTGTTTCTAGTTAGTTAACCATTACAACCTCTATTTTGGGCCAAGAAAATAAACTGCAGTCGGCTAAAAATAAATTATGTGAACATTCCTTATATGGGTAAGAAATCTAATTTTGCAAGAAAACGTGACGTGATGGAACATTTTGGCTATTTTTCCTGGATTCAGCACCCCAAAATCTATAGGAATCAGTTGCAAAACTGGAGGCACTTTTTTGGTAGTGTACCTGTGTTTTGATCAATATTTTCAGTAATTTGTTCTTTGACTAGTTTCTACCATTTTGCCTGGCACGCACATCAGACTCACCAGTTTGTAGTTTACCAGATCATCCCTGGGGTCCGTTGGCAACCTTCATTTTCAGGTAGCATAGACAATGTTAATGACAGGGTATAAATTACTAAAATTGTCAATGAGTCTAGGAACTGAAGGGAAACAGAAGTTTTATCAGGCAGTAATCAGAAAGCTCTAAAAAGCCAACTTTCACCTCAAGGAATTGAAGGTCTTAGTCTATGAAGTAGTCTCAAATGTGTAAGAATGCTACAGAACTACCAACAATAATTGGAAAAAAACATCTAGTACCAAAACATTGCAGTCAACATGGTTGAATACGATCATGGGGAGATGGGAAACTCAAAGGAAGGCTGAATTAAAAACACAGGTGGTTCATAGCACATGCATATGCAATGATGCTCATCTTGAATTTTACATAAATCTCAAGTAGCACTAAATACATATATATATGCTAGGGTGAATACGGGTTTGTAAGTATGACTAGGTAAGAACATAAGATATTCCATACTGAGTCAGGCCAAGGGTCCATCAAGCCCAGTATCCTGTTTCCACCAGCCTCCAATCCAGGTCACAAGTACCCAGGTTCCCCAAAAAGGTACACAGATTCCATGCTGCTTATTCCAGGGATAGGCAGTGGATTTCCCTGGCCCTCTTCAATAATGGTTTATGGGCTTTACCTCCAGGAACTTGTCCAAGCCTCTTTTAAACCCAGTTACCCTAACAACGTTTACTACAGTACCTCCTCCCTCCAGTAATGAATTCCAGAGTATGTTTACGTGATGAATAAAAGAAAACATTTTCTCTGATTAGTCTGAAATGTGCTACATAGTAACTTCATTGCGTGTCACTTAGGGGGATGTTTACTAAAAACCGGAAATGTGCGCGCCGCAAAAGAGCGCACGGAAATGCGGCACTGAAACGCTAATAAACGTGTTTAAACGCCCCGCACACATGCGTGTCACCCCCGCAAAGGTGTGCGGCACACTAACGGGCCCCGTACAAGTGCGGGCCCACAAATGTCCGATAGAGGCGTGGAACGGCTAAAGGAGGGCGGAGGAAGGTCCCGGAGGGGCGGAGGGACGGCGTCAATGGGTGGAGAGTGGGAGGGGAGAGGCTCCCCGCACAGTATCGGGCCCGAATTTGCATGTAAAAACTACCGCGAGGGAAACACTCGCGGAAGAAAGCATTTAAAGGGAAGAGAAACCATTTCCGTCAGCAATGTACAAGGAAAACCGGGGAAACCAGCAAAGGTGAGCAGTGTGATACATGTGCACAGCACAAAAGCGCAAATAAAAATAGAAAATGACCACAACAGAACTATTAAAAATAGTAATTCAGCTGGGGAACAGTTATAGTGATGGGCAAATACAGAAAACACACCCAGCAAAGCTCCAGAAAAAAGAAATGAATTTTGGAAGGGTTTACGGAGCGGAGACTCTTCCAAAAACATTTCCTTTTGTGGAGCTTTCCTGGGAGTGTTTGCTATGGTTGCCCATTAATAGCACTGTTGCCCAGCGTGGTGATATTTTGTCCCCCATTTCCCGTGGTCATTTCTGGGGTTTATGTGCACGTTTGTCACCAGACAGGGTGCATATGCCCACAGTAAATTTGCGTAGAGCAGGGTTTGTGACTCCATCCTGCCAGGCTTACTACCTCCAGGGGCTGCACTGTCTATGTGGAAATAGTGTGGTGCAGCGGACAGAGTCAGTACCTCTAGGGTCAGAGGTTCAAAGCCCAGCTGGGGCACTTGCCAGCCCAGTCCCTATATTTTACCCACCACTAAACACAGATAGCGCAGACACCCCTGTATTGCAGGGGACATAAGCATGGGGAAAACACCCATATTTTACCCAACAACGCACACACACCACAACAATGGGCATTACCCACAGCCAAGTACCCCAAATGCAGTCCTGTACTGCCACATTCCAATCAGGTCACCTGCTTTTTATGGGAGAAGCTCATGCCAGCATGTTGGCGGACGAGTACATGTGGTGCAGGGGGTAGTGGCTGCTAGCGACAGAAGACAGAGGCCTAGCCATGTGCAGGCTGGCGCAGTCCACAGCAACAGACAGGCCCTGCCGGATCCACAGTCATGGACTATCCAGGGAATTCAGCCAAGCTGTGGCTACACGGTGGTGCAGTGCACCCAGACAATGCATGCAAGAGCAGAAGGTCACAGGTTCAAAGACCAGCTGGGGCTACCAGCAATCCTTCCCACAAATTTTCCCCATAAATAAACAGTGACAGTAAGAACACACCTTTCCTGACGAGGACATATGCAATGGTAATACATCTATCTTTTACCCCACTGAGCACAGACACCATGAACAGGGGCAGAACCTACAGCAGAATCCCCCAAATGCAGTCCTGGTGGGCCACACACCAGTCAGGTTCCATGCTGCCATTCATACAAATGCCTGTGCTGTATATCTATGCACCACCCCCACGGCATGTAGATGTAGCTCATGCATATTCATGAGGGACAGCAGGAAGACCCGAACAATGTGATGCAAAACTGGGCTGGAGTGGGGAAGCGCTGCCGTAAAGCAGCAGCCAACAGGGGCAGACACACCCACACCCACACCCACAGGCCCCATTGGCCAATGTCTCCTGTAGAGGCAGAACATTGGACCCTGCATGCATCTCCCAATACCAGCACCTGCATACCTTAGCAATGTCACCCTACACCTGAGGTACACAGCTCTGAAACGTTTGCTAAGAGTACAGGCTGATAGATATCCCTACGTTACACACATACTGCTAGTTGACCCCATCCAAACAATCTGTTTGGTGTCTGCGGTGCGTGCTCCAGGCCTGGCCTCTGATGGTGTTCACCACCCTGGGGAGTGACCCCCAGCAGTACTGCGTACCATATCCATGCCTGTGCCGTGCCCAGGACCAGTGTGGTGGCCAAGGCTAATCACCCCCTCAATAGTAGCACAATGCTGGCATAGGTGTGGGAGTGTGTGTCTGTCTATACAGTGTGTGTTGGCTGCAAACACCTTCCCCAACCCACACTGCCAGCACTACTGCCAGTATTGGCCTGCCAATGTGCATAATGAGCAGCAAGGTACCATGGGTATAGGTCAGACATGGTGGGCTGGCCACGATGCATCTGCACAGGGCATAGGGCACTGGCTGTGACATTGTAGTGCCAGGCCACCACCTACACAGACAGGGTGACCTCTGTATGTGCTGCTGGGGGAGCACTCTCACCCTGAGTGTGCAGTGATGACAGCATGGCTAGGCACCCCCATAGTGCTGTATTGTGTTTCTCTCTTGTGATATATATGGGTTTCCTGTTGGGGCCTCCTCACAGAACTCTCTGCTTGTGTGTGCTGCCACCCCAGTTTTGGGTGCATGCATTTCCATCAGGGCTAACCAGCAGACTGTTCACAGCTGGTATGTGTCTTGATGGAGTGCCTTGTAGGGTGCAGTGGCTGATGGCTTGCTGCAGGTGAATATCAGATAGTGCTGGGGTGCATCTTTGGATATCCAGGCCTAAAGTCTGTCTGATAGTGTGTTATGGATGTGTGTGGAGCTGCTTGGACTGCCCTGTAGGGTGTCTGTTCCGCAGCAGGACTGGGGTTTGATGTTCCACTTTGCTGCCATGGGGGGGGGGGGGGTGTACTTTGACCACCTAGGGTGTCCATGGGGGTTTCCACTAACTGAGACAGACAGAGATATCCAACATGCTTCTGCAGCACCTTCCTATCTCATAGGTTAGTACCGTTTTGGAGCTCTGTCATGGTCTCATCCAGCCATGGCTGGTGTTGTGGACCTGGTCCTGGCCGCCACATCACACCCACAGGGTGAGCACAGTACCCGCACAATGTGACGGTGTGTAGCTACTCTTTGCTGGTAGTCCACCCGCTCAGGACCCCCTACCAGGCCGAGGTGCTGTGTGGGTGCACATGGACAATTCCCCCTACCAGGCCGGGTAGCTGTTGGGGTGCATTCCCCATCTTGTGTGCATCTGTGGACAGCTGATTTGCATGTGCAGTGCATCATGGGTACGGGTGGCCTAACCCTATCCTGTCTACAACAGCAGACTGTCTGTGGGGTGACGTGCAGGCTCTCTGCAGCCAGCCAGGGGCTTGCTGTCAGCTATAGAGCTGTAGCCCAATGGTTACATCACTCCCTGTACAGCCAGAGGTCATGGGTTCAAACCCACAGTGGGGCCCTTTGATAGGGCTGTCCACAGCTTTATTTTTATTTACTGTACATATGTCTATGCCGGCAAAACCACACACAGCTTACTATACCCATTAGGTGCCTCTGAGGGTGCTTTATAGGGCGCCCTATAGGCCACCTTATGGTTGCCATCCATATAGGGTGCACTATACATTATCCTGTGTCGCAACATACATGGTGCCCTATAGGGGACATTCTAGGGTGCCTTGGCGGACAGTGCACTGTAACATGTGCCTTACGGGCATCCGTATGTTAACATGCTGTGAGAGCGGGTTTACTAGTGGTGGGAAATAAAATATAAATGGAAGGCCTCCTACAGCACTCCTCACCATGATACATACTGCCCCAGCCAGCCTTGTTCACTGGGCACTGTGAGGGGTTGAACACCTGGCCCCTGCACCATTGGTGAGTGTCCTAACCATTGTGCTGAGGCTCTGTTCCTGTGTTTGTGCATCCGCGCGCAGCCTTGTAGCCATCAGCGCGCCATCTTGTGGCGCACTAAATTAACAGCGCGCCGCCTTATGCCGCACAACATGGAAATGCCCCTAAAATAATGCCTCAGCCAGCTGTCTTCAATGGGCACTGTGGGGAATTGAACCCATGATCCCTGCACAAGTGGTCAGTGTCTTAACCATTGTGCTATGGCTCTGTTCCTGTTATTTGCACATCAGTGCGCCACTTCTCCCTCCCACTATTGGACTGCCCCCTCACACATCAGCGCGCCGCCTTCTGCCCACCGGCTCGCCGCCTTCTGTTGCCCACATTTATCAGCGCACCGCCTTCTGCCGCCCAAACCTACCAATGCGCCGCCATCTGCCGCCCACACTAAACAGTGCGCCGCCTCATGCCGTAATAAAAATAACAGTGCGCCGCCTTCTGCCGCCCAAAATTAATATGCCTCCTAACCACTTTTGCCCATAAATGTTGGTGCCTCAGCTGGTCTTTTTTGTTGAGCGCAATGGGGGTTTGAACCCCTGGCCCCTGCACCATTGGTTGGTGTCTTCACCTTTGTACTACAGCTCTGTTGTTTGATTTTGCAGTAGCGCCCCACTTAGCCTTCCCACGCACTAATGTGGGCCCCGCACATTAGCGCGACGCACACACGTACGGTCCGGTTTTTTGCTTTTTTCTGCCTGGCCCGCCCACTCCTTATATGGCACCAGCACACTAACGGGGACCCGCACAGCAACGGAGTTTAGTAAACATACCCCTTAGACTTTCTACTTTTTGAAGGAATAAACCCATTCCAATCCATTCATTATTTTATAGACCTCTCTCCCCTCAGCCATCTTTTATCCAAGTTGAAGAACCCTATCTTTTTAAGCCTTCCTCGTAGGGGTGTATCTTTCCATCCTCGTTATCATTTTGGTGGCTCTTCTCTGTACCTTTTCTAATTCTGCTATATTCTTATTAAGATATGGCCACCAGAAATGCATGCAATATTCAAGGTACAGTTGCACCAAGGAATGATACAGAGGTATTATAATATCCTTGGTTTTATTCTACATGCCTTTCCTTATAATTCCTGGCATTCTATTTGCTTTCTTGGCTGCCACTGCACACTGGGCAGGAGATTTCAATGTACTGCCCATAATGACACCTAAATCCTTCTCCTGGGTGGTGGTTCTTAATGTGGAACCCGCATCATGTAACCATAGTTTGGGTTGTTCTTCCCTAAGTGCATAATTTTGCACGTGTCCACATTAAATTCCACCTGCCATTTGGCTGCCCAGTCTCCCAATTCATCAAGGTCCTCTTGCAATTTTTCACAATCCTCTTGTGTTTTAACAGCTTTGAATAATTTGGTGTCATCTGTAAATTTGATCATCTCACTCATTATTCCTATTTCCAGGTCATTTATAAATATCTTAAAAAGCAGTAGAGCCGCAGAGATTCCTGGGGTATTCCACTATTCACCTCCACTGAGAAAACTGGCCATTTAGCCCTACTCTCTGTTTTAACCAGGTCCTAATCCATAATAGTACACTGCCTCCTAACCCATGACTTTTTAATTTTCCTAAGAATCTCTCATGAGGAACCTTGTCAAAGGCTTTCTGAAAATCCAGATACCATTAAGAAACACCAAGACCTTCTCATGTTCTGCAAGCTCCTCAAAACCCACCTATTCACTTTGCACTTCGGCCCTATCTCCATCTAACCTCCCTCCCCCAACCAATCCACCCTCAAAGTTGAATACTTTGTAAATAGTTAAAGGTACCATGCCTCTGCCTAACCTTATTGCGAGAATTACTGTTCTTTACACTTCCTGTAAATAGTTAATGTTCTCTGTAAACATTGTTTAACCTGTTCAAAGTTCTATGTACACCACTTTGACCTTTGTGAAAGACGGTATAAAAATCTAGCCAAATAAATGAATAAGATATACACTGTGGCCCCGATTCTATAAGGCAGATAGTGGAGTTGCATGTCCTGCCAGGACGTGCAGCCAAGCTATCCACCTTTGTGGCATGCTGCATCCTGTCCCCTCTGCATGTACCAAACTTCAGGCAACGGGAGCAGCACTGGGTGGAGTGAGGGTGGAGTGTGGGCAGGACCAACCCTCAGACATACAGGGCCAATTCCAGTGACGGCCCTGTATATCTGGGATTCACTGTCATGATGCCCTATTTATTCTACCTCTGAGGTGGAATAAGAGCAGGGCGCCCCTCCAAATCTGGCCAGCAGCCCCCCTGAAGCCCAGAAGCCCCCCCCCCCCACTGGAGCAAAGGATCACCGACTGTGAGTTCCTGCCGCCTGATCCGGGCCCCAGCGGTCCCCTTCGGGGTCAAGCGGCAGGGAATCAGGGTCTTGGCAGGCAGTGGACACATTGTGCCATGTGGAGGACATCCCCACAGCGATGCAGGGGCATGCCAGGCTGACCTAGGGCCCGATCCTGCTCCCGTGGTGCAGAATCAGATCCTAACAGGCCCATCCTGCCTGAGGACGCCAAGATGGCCTGGACGTGCCCCATAGGGAATCGGGCTCCATATCAACTGGCTCACCTTTATCTAGCTGTTTATTCACACATTCAAAAAATATCATAGATTAGTGAAACAGGATTTTCCTTGGCTAAATCCATGTTGGCTTTCTGCCATTAAACTATGATTATCTTCATGTTCAGTAATTTTGTTATTTATAATGGTTTCTACCATTTTGTCTGGTACTGACATCAGGTTCACTGGTCTGTAGTTACCTGGATCACTTCTAGAATCATTTGTAAAAACTGGCATTACATTGGCCATTATCCAATCTTCAGGTACTACAGATGATTTTAATGATAGCTCACAAATTACTAATAGTAGGTCAGCAATCTCATATTTCAGTTCTTTTAGTACCCTGGGATTTATACTATCTGGGCCAGATGATTTGCTGCTCTTTAGTTTGTCAAATAAATTTATTACATCTTTCCAGTTTATTGAGATTTGTTTCTATTTCTCTGATACATTACCTTTAAATATCATTTCAGGCATGGGTAATTTCTCTATATCATCTTCAGTAAAGACTGAAGCAAATAATTCATTCAGTGCCTCTGCTATGGCCTTGTCCTCCCTTTGTATTCCTTTTACCCCTCTAGCCTTTCATTTAGTTCTTACAGCAGTTGCTATTTGAACATTTGGCTCTGCCTGCATTCCAGAGGACAGCAAATTGTCGATTGCAATATACAATTTTCTGAGTTAAAGAACTTGAGAGGGTACCTTTATAGAGTCTCCTTAAGTAAAGCCTGTTTTATAATATTGCGTGGCCGCATTTGCACAGAAAGAGGACAATTTTATAAGAAGGTGCCTACTTAGATGCTATTGTATTTTACAGAGAAAGTAAATGCCTACTTTTCTTTATAAAATACTAGCATAAGTAGTCAAAGATATATGTTAATTTAAGATGTGATCACTTGCACCAGTTCTAGGACTGGTGTAAATGCCCACACTTAGGGGTATGTTTACTAAACCTTATTAATGTGCGCCTGGCGTTAGTGTGCAGGATGCCATATAAGGAGTGGGCGTTTCAGTCTAAAGTAGCAAAATGGGATTAGCACGCGATAACGCGCGCTGCTGCGCACATTATCGGGCAAAGTGCTGCTAAGCGCGTTACCGCGCGGTAATCTTAAGTAGGCGCACAGACATCCAAACATAGAAACAGAAGTGTAGCACAATGGTTAATACACTGACTGATAATACAGGGGTCATGAGTTTGATCCCCCAGTGTGCCTAATGCATAAGGCTGGCTGAGGCATCAGCTTTGACATGTAAGTATTGTTTCCTGAGGCATTTTATTTGTATTTTAATTATTGCTGCAGCAAACACACCCTCACGTGCCGTAACCTAAGGTGCCGCATAAGGCACCCTATATGGCACTCCATAGGGCACATTATAAAGTGCACTGTCCGCCATGGCACCCTATAATGTCCCCTATAGGGCACCCTATAAGGCGCTCCATAGGACACCTTATATAGACTGTAACCATAAGGTGCCTCAGAAGGCGCTTTATAGGGTGCCCTATAAGGCGCCTTCTGAGGCACCTTATGGTTACAGTACCCTGAGGGTGTTTTGCTGGCAGCACTAAAGTACATTAAAAATAGACAATGCTTCAGACAGCCCTATCAAATAACTCCACTGTGGGTTTGAACCCATAACCTCTAGCTCCACAAGCAGTGAGGTAACCAGTGGGCTACAGCTCCATAGCTGCTAGCAAGCCTCTGGCGGGCTGCAGAAGGACTGCACGTCACCACACAAACAGTCTACTGTGGTCACCAGGATAGGGTTAACCCACCCATACCCATGATGCACTGCACATGCAAATCAGCAGTCTACAGATGATCACAAGATGGGGTATGCACCCCCACAGCACCTCGGCCTGGTAGGGGGAACTGACCGTGTGTGGTACTGGCACAGAGTAGCTACACACCGTCACATTGTACAGGTACTGTACTCACCCTGAGGATGAGGTGGGGCGCCCAGCACCAGGTCCACATCATAAATAGGCTATGCTGCAGGTCCCCAGCAGTGCTAATGTGTGTGATAGGTAGTGTCTGTAGATACACTTTGGATACATCTGTATTTCTCAGTCAAGGTTTAGCCCTTTTGGACCCATTGGAGGATTATGTACCACCCCCCCCCCCCCCCCGGCTGAGGGTGGTAAACAAGGTCTCCCACCAACAATGGTGGCAGTAGAGGGGACCATCAACCCCAGGCCTGCTGGGGAACAGACACACTACAGGGCAGTCAATGCAGCTCTGCACACATCCATAAAGCAATAGCAGACAGACATTAGGCCTGGATATGCTAAGCTGCACCCCACCACTATCTGATATTCTCTTGCAGCAAGCCTTCAGCCGCTGCACCCTGCAAGGTGTTCCAGCAAGACACATACCAGCTGCAGACAGTCTGCTAGCTAGTCCATGTTCTTGGTGGAAATGCGTGCACCCAGAACTAGGATGTCAGCCTACACACCAAGCAGAGAAGTCAGTGACTGGACCCCAAAGGGGAACCCATAAAAATCACATGAAAGAAACACTGTAATAGCACTATGGGGGAACCTAGCCATGCTGTGGTCACTGCTCAGTCAGGGTGAGAGTGATCTCCCAGCAGAACATGTGGTGGCCGGGCACTACAATATCCCAGCCATTGCCCTATGCCCTGTGAAGATGCATCCTGGCAAGGCCACCCTGTCCGGTTAATACCCATGGTACCTTGCTCCTCATTATGCACATTGGCAGGCCAATACTGGCAACAGTGCTGGCAGTGTGGGCTGTGGAGGGTGTTTGCAGCCACCACACACTGGATAGACAGACACACACTCCCACACCTATGCCAGCATTGTGCTACTATAGAGGTGTTTGGCAGCCCTGGCCACCACACCAGCCCTGGGCACAGTGCAGGCATGGATATGGTACGCAATACTTTTGGGGTCACTCCCCAGGGTGGTAAACACTGTCAGACACCAGACCTGAAGCACACTCCACAGACATCAGAAAGGTTGCTATGATGGGGCTCAATCAGCAAACCGTGCTTAACGTAGGAATTGCTAGCTGCCAGTAATCATAGCTACCTTTTGATAGCTGTGTACCGTATTCCAAGGTTTAGGTTGGCATTGCTACGGTATGCAAGTGCTAGTATTGGGAGATGCACGCAGGGCCCAATGTCCTGCCTCTCAAGGAGGCATTGGCTAATGGAGCCTGTGGGTGTGGGTGTGTCTGCCCCTGTTGGCTGCTGCTTTACGGCAGAGGTTCCCAACTCCAGTCCTGGTGTGCCAAACACTATTCGGGTTTTCATGCTGTCCCTCATGAATATGCATGAGATACATCTGCATACCATGGGGGCGGTGCATAGATATGCAGCACAGGCATCTTTATTAGAGGCAGCATGGAACCTGAATGGTGTTTGGCCCTCCAGGACTGCATTTGGGAGACTCTGCTCTAGGTAATGCGCATGTTTATGGTGTCTGTGCTCTGTACGGTAAAACGTAGGTGTTTTGGGCATGTCTACGTCTTCTGCAATAAAGGTTCTGTCTGTATTAGCACGTTTTAGTAGTGGGTAAAAAATGGGGGCTGGGTTGGCAGGAACCACAGCTGGGACTTAAACCTGTGACCTTCTGCTCCTGAACACACTGGCTGTGTGCACTGCACCATTGTGTTGCCACAGAGGCAGTACATTCCCTGGGGATACCATGACTGTTCATCAGACGGGGCCTGTCTGTTGCAGTGCATGGCACCCACCTACACAGGGCTAGGCCACGGTCTGCTCTGGGCAGCTACCACTGCCCCCTCCACCACCAGTATCCCTCTGCCACCCTGCTGACATGCCCTTCTGCTGGTGGTGCTGGTGGAGCGCAGTCTCAGGCCATCCAGTGTGTGGGTAGGCGGCTGCCTATGGTGCGGGTTCTGGGGTAGGGGTGCCTGCATAGGTGTCCACGCTCCCCCCCAGCACCGCCTGCCACTGTTCTGTGCCCTTGGAGGTCCCTACTGGGTACTATCCCCTGTGACACTGTGGGAAGCACACTCGTGCCCGTGCTGGGCCCTCATCAGTTGCTGTCTGGCTGCTCTACTCTTCCAGCATT
This sequence comes from Ichthyophis bannanicus, assembly GCA_033557465.1. Classification (NCBI taxonomy): domain Eukaryota; kingdom Metazoa; phylum Chordata; class Amphibia; order Gymnophiona; family Ichthyophiidae; genus Ichthyophis; species Ichthyophis bannanicus. Next base: position 414,761,855 of record CM066032.1, on the reverse strand, counting down.
CCTATTGGCCACCTAGGCATCACCCTAGTCTGCACTGTGGCCTAGCTGCAGTACAGCATGTGCCGTCTGCAGCCTTCTGTGTCCCCTTTCCCAGCATCTGTCCAGTTGCCCATTCCGACATGCCCGCCCTGCTGTTGTGGAACATGTGCACCCCATAGGAAACCTGTCCAATGGAGAGGGAAACCCTGATGAGCGCAATTGCACTGTGGGATCCTTCACCTTGTATGGGGACGGAGCGTAGACCCTTCCAAAATTCATATCTTTTTTTTGGAGCTTTCTTGGGAGTGCTTTTTGATGTTTCCCATTAATATCACTTTTGCCCAGCTTGGTTATGTTTTTTTTTATATTTTGTTGGGCTCATTTTTAATGTTTCTTTGCACTTTTGTTCCTTGCACATGTATCACACTTATCACTTTTTTGTAGGTTTCTCTGGTTTTGCTGTACATTGCTGACAGAAATGGTTTCTCTGCCCTTCAAATCAGCTCTAACGCCAGGGTTTCACCGGCGTTAGCTTTGAGCCTCGGATTTCACATCGTTAGTGTGCGGGGAGCCTCTCCCCTCTCACTCTCCACCCATTGACCCCTTCTCTCCGCCCCTGGGGAGCCTTCCTCCGCCCTCCGGGAGCCTTTCCCCGCCTTCAGCGCTCATTTGCGCCGCTGCGCGCGTTAACGCGCGTTAAGGTACCTTAATGCACGGTAACGTCACAGAGCGCACATTAAGAAGGTTTAGTAAACATACCCCTTAGATTTGTAAAGAACACAGGTTAATTATATTTTAGAATTTACTAAGGTTATTGTGTACTGTGCCCATACTCTGCCTAAACTCTGCCCATGCTTATACCCACCATGACAGTAGCCACCATCAGACTATTGCATATACTCATAAAATAGTGACTGATGAAAATATGCATGTAGATGCCCATTTATGTACATAAATCACTAAAATACCATGATATACACAAGTTGATATAACTTTAGGCTTTTCCTTATAAAATTTCCTATAAATGGTAGGCAAGGGAAAGAGGGCATCTACCTTTTTGCAATCTGTGTGTAAGCATTCATGAGGCATAGGGGCCCTTTTACTAAAGCTGTCAGCTCAGATATGGCATGCACTAAAATTGTTCTGGGACATGCTTTGACAGCTAGTATGGAGCCATGACAGTGCAGCCGGATTTTGGCACTAACTGCCCATGGCGTGTTAGAAGAGCACATGGGTGGATTAGAGGTGGATAGTGGGTAGGGTGAGCGCCTTGTAGTCAGCACTCCTGCACTAACTACAAGGCAGCCAGTTAGCATGGGTGCACTTATCACCACCTCACTGTCTTTGGAGATGGCTTGGTATCCCTTTGAAGTTTAATGTTTGTTGATAATGGCTTTTCTGATGGTCTCAGGCAGCTCTCTTGTCTTCACCACTGTGAAAATGGAACAGAGAGTGAATGCGGCCATCTTAAACATTAGAGCCATCATTTTTGTAAAATTTCTGAGAGCGGACATACGATGCAGGCATGCGTTTACAGCTCTTTATGGAGCAGATGCTAAAGTTGTACGTATGAACATTTGTACACTGCTAGGGCTGGTTCTGGGACATGTTGATGCCTACTGTATGTTGCTCTCATAAAAAGGCATCTTTTTGGATTTCTCACAACTTTTTGGTGGTGGTGAGAATCGAGGAGGAATGTGTCACATTCTATATACCCTTTCGATGTCTAGGACATCTGCACCTTGCCCACTCACAATCTTAAATGACAGAGGTGTAAGGCAGGGGTCTCCAAATCCAGCCCTGGAGGGCCACAAACCAGTCAGGTTGGCAGGATATCTCTAATGCATATATATCTCATGCATAGTCATTAGGGATATCCCGAAAACCTGACTGGCCGGTGTGCCCCATAGGACTGGGTTGGGAAACACTGATCTAATGGTCCAATTGACTCTCTCACAGGCCTTTTGCTACGAATGTACTTGAAAAAGTCTTTATTTCGTGTTTTTGCTTCCGTAGCAAGTTTCTTCTCAAATTCCCGCTTTACCTGCCTTATCAATGCTTTGCATTTAACTTGCCAGTGCTTGTGCTGTTTCCAGTTTTCATCATTTGGCTCTTTTTTCCATTTCCTGAAGGTTGCTTTTTTGGCAGCAACAGCCTCTCTGACCTCACCTTTAAACCATGCTGGCAGTTTTTTGGACTTTCTTCTACTTTTCTTAATGCGTGGAATACAGCTGGTCTGGGCTTCGAGGATAGTATTTTTAAATAACACCCAAGCTTGCTGTAAGTCTTTAACCTTTGGAACCGCTCCTTTTAGTTTTTTCCTAACTATATTCCTCATTCTATCATAGTCTCCCTTTTGAAAGTTAAAAGGTAGTACTGTGGATGCCTTTACTATCTGTCCTCCACTAATTAAATCAAACATGATCATACTATGATCACTATTGCCAAGTGGTCCCAACACCCTTATTTCTTGCACCAGATCTGGCATTCCACTAAGGACTAGGTCCAGTATGGCTTCCCCTCTGGTCGGTTCATGAACCAGCTGCTCCAAGAAGCAGTCATTTATTCCATCTAGAAACTTTATCTCTTTAGCTTGTCCTGCTGTGACACTGACCCAGTCGATACCGGGGTAATTGAAATCACCCATTATTACTACTCTGTTGTGACTTTTGTTAGCTTCCTTGATTTCTTTGAGCATTTCATCATCCATTTGTTCATTCTGGCCAGGTGGTCGATAGTATACTCCCACTGCCATCACCTTCCCCTTCATAAATGGAATTTCAATCCATAGAGATTCTACGGCAAATTTTGTTCCCTGCAAAACTTTAATCCTTTCTGACTCAATGCCCTCTCTAACATAGAGCGCAACCCTTCCACCAATTTGATCAGCTCTATCATTACGATATAGTTTGTATCCAGGTATCACAGTGTCCCACTGGTTATCCTCCTTCCACCATGTCTCTGAGAGTGCAATCATATCTAACCTCTCATTTAGTGCTATATATTATAACTCTCCCATCTTATTGTTTAGACTTCTAGCATTGGCATACAAGCATTTTAGAGACTGTATTTTATTCATATTAATCTGGCTATTGGTAGGCAGGGGTAATTTGGAATCTTTATGCTCTGTCTGCTCCTTACTCAAGGACATTTGGGCTACTATACTCCCTTTTGGAACCTCACTGCTTTTGGTAGTATCCTTCAAGGATACCTTCGTCCGAACCATGCACTCCTGGGTGACTGTCGGCTTTCCCCTATTTTCTAGTTTAAAAGCTTCTCTATCTCTTTTTTAAAGGTTAATGCCAGCAGTCTGGTCCCATCCTGATTAAGGTGAAGCCCATCCCTTCGGAAGAGCCCCCCCTTTCCCCAGAATGTTCCCCAATTCCTAACAAATCCAAAACCCTCATCCTTGCACCATTGTCTCATCCACGCATTGAGACTCTGGAGCTCTGCCTGTCTTTTGGGTCCTGCACGTGGAACAGGAAGCATTTCAGAGAACGCTATCCTGGAAGTTCTGGATTTCAACTTCCTACCTAAAAGCTTAAATTTAGTCTCCAGAACGTCCCTACCACATTTTCCTATGTCATTGGTACCAACATGTACCAAGACAGCAGACTCCTCCCCAGCAATATCTATGATCCTATCTAGGTGGTGCGTGAGGTCCGCTACCTTTGCACCAGGCAGGCATGTTACCAGGCGATCCTCACGTCCACCAGCCACCCAGCTATCTACATTCCTAATGATTGAATCACCAACTATAACAGCTGTCCTGACCCTCCCCTCATGGGGACATGGCCCTGGAGAAACGTCCTCGGTGCGAGAGGGTTTTACATCACCTGGAGGACAGGTCCTAGTTACAGGATCACATCCTGCCACACCAGGGTGATGCTCTCCTGTCACGTGACCTCTCTCCTCCATGGCAACAGGGATGCTGCCAGACTGGAGGTGGGACTTCAGGACTATATCCCTGTAGGTCTCGTCCATGTACTTCTCTGTCTTTCTTATGTCTTCCAGGTCTGCTACTCTAGCCTCTAGAGAACGGACTCGTTCCCTGAGAGCAAAGAGTTCTTTGCACTTAGTGCATACGTAAGACCTCTCACCAACTGGGAGAAAATCATACATGTGACACTCAATGCAAAAGACCGGAGAACCCCCATCTCGTTGCTGGACTTCTGTCTGCATCTTAATTTAAAGCTTGTGTTTAGGTCTTTTAAATTCTGTATATAATAAGGATTGGTGTAGATGCTTATACCAATAAGAGTGTATCTAATACCCCTAATACACCTTGTGTACCTGAAGCTTAAGTAATTAATCTCAGGTCCTCTGTGTATGACTGATTTGGATAATGAGCTGCACCTGAGAGCAGCCCCTTTCCTCTAAGATGTGCAAGAACCTATAAAACTACAATTACCCCAGGGGTGTGTGGGTGCCAGGGAGGGAGGGAGGGAGATAAGTCCTATTAAAGAGGGCAGTTACAAGGTACCCTGTCCTGAACCCTCAGCAGGGGGGAGGGGGGTACCACACAAAGCCCAGTTAGTTGAAAGAGGCAAGGTAAGTTATAACTGAGAAGGCTGAACTAGCACACCACTAAGACAAACAATAAATAATTAAATAAACAGTTTGACAAACAATAAATAATTAATAAACAGCTAGAACTCACAGCAAGGTGTCACAGGAGGCAATATCCACTTCTCTAGCAGAGCACTGTAAAAAGCACTGCTCTTCTCTGATCAGAGAAAAGCAGACTAAAACAGACTATGCACACGTGGAGGAAACAGGAAGAAGGCTACACAATACCTCAGCAGGGGGAGGGAGGGGGAGGATTCACTCAGGCAGGCTAGGACAGGAAAAAAAGTTTAACACAGAGCAGGTTCTGGGGAGAGAGATTTAATTTAAAATGAACAGTTAACCTGGCTACCACACAAAGCCCAGTTAGTTGAGAGAGACAAGGTAAGTTATAACTGAGAAGGCTGAACTAGCACACCACTAAGACAAACAATAAATAATTAAATAAACAGTTAGACAAACAATAAATAATTAATAAACAGCTAGAACTCACAGCAAGGTGTCACAGGAGGCAATATCCACTTCTCTAGCAGAGCACTGTAAAAAGCACTGCTCTTCTCTGATCAGAGAAAAGCAGACTAAAACAGACTAAAACAGGGTACTGTCACCTTAGGGTGGCTCATAAGGCACCCTATAGGGCACCTTATACGGTGCCCTATAAAGCGCCTTATAAGGTGCCTTATATGGTGTCCTATAGGGGACATTGTAGGGTGCCTTGGCAGACAGCGCACTTTATAATGTGCCCTATGGAGTGCCTTCTAGGGTGCCTTATGTGGCACCTTAGGTTACGCCACTGTGTGGGTGTGTTTGCTGGCAGCACTATTAAAGTACAACTAAACTTCCTCACAGCCCAATACTTAACCCTTTCCAGGCCAAGCTCAAAAACTTTCGGGATCCAAACTTCTGCCTAAATATTCCTATCAAATGGTATATAATACATGATCATGGCAGAGGGAACGTCACTATTGGAACATATTGAATAAGACAGGTACAATTTTCCTGACATATGCAAACATTAACCCGGCTGCAGAATGTGGATTAAAATATTATAGTAGGCCTTCAAAGGGTTACACATGACACTTCAGCCAGCCTTATTCATTAGGCACACTGGGGAATCAAACCCATGACCCTTGTACCATCAGGCTGTGTAGTAACCATTGTGCTACAGCTCTGTTTCTGTAGTTGGGTGTCTGCGCGCCTTCTTAAGATTAACGCACATTAACGCGCCCTGTAACGATCGTTGCTGCGTGGCGCCTTATAACGCGCGTTATTGGTAACGATGTACCGCCTATGTCCTTTTTTGGCATTTCTTCCACTAACGCGGCTCCTAACGCGAATCAAACTAACGCAGTTTAGTAAACATACCCCTTAGGGTTGGCTAAAATGGCATGCTTCTATAAAATGTACATTTAATTAGAGAACTACACACAAAAATGTTCAATTATTTTACAGAAGAGACACATCATTTTAACAAGCTTAATTATACCTTATTTAGTTCTTTTAATAGTATAAATGGTAGAGAGAGATGAGATGGAAAATCAAAGTCTTTTTCCCAATCCAGATTCAGTATCTAAGGCACACAACTGTAAAGCTGGAATGTAGAAGAATTAGGCTCAGAAAACACTCAGCTTTATTATTGCTGAACAAAGTTTTGAACAGAAAATCAACTTGAAGGCTGAAACTAGTCATGCAGCAAACCATTATCATTATTTCACAGGTAGTTCTTCAAGCAGTCCTTAAATCAGTAATCCTGACAATTTGTCTGCCCATCATGCAGTCAACACAGCAATTGCTGAGTAATTCAAAGATGTTTGTGGTACTCATAGGGATAAGCTTCTTCAAGGGAACTCTGATTAATCTTACAATCCCAATAAGCTCTGTGTATGCATTGTCTGTCTGTCTGTGTGTGTGAGTACTGAAGAGCGCGGTAAAGAAGAGCATGCAAATAAAATAAAAATAAAATCTCTCTCTCTCATTCTGTCTATATGTAACACATATACATCAGATCAATATTCAAAAAGCAGTTATATGTTTGGCACCATGCTAAGTGTATAACTACTTTTAAAAAAACTGGGAGCATCCTACATATAGGGATCTGTTTACTAAAGAGCATTAAGGGTTAGCAAGCTTTAACGGCAGCGGTAAGGATAGTATCGTGCGGTAAAGATCGGGGTGGAGAGTAGGCATTCCGGCGTTAAGGGCACTAGCTTCACTTACTGGGTGCTAACAGGACACCGGATGTTAAGGTGCCCAGCATGCACCTTAATGCCTGAAAATGACAATCTCTTTAACGCAGGATAAGGTAACCCTGTGAAAGTCACATTTTAGTTGATGGATGAAAGGAAAGGTAAGAGCTGATGGACATGTCAGATCCATATGCACCCTATGTGCAAGTCAGTAAGTGGGATGAGCATGTGGAAGGCAGCTGTACTGTATCACTGAGGGGTGCCCACGTAATATGTCGGTGTGTGGCATAGGATTGGGAAGAAGTATCCCTTGGCGGAGCCAGTATTGGCACAATGTGGGTGTCAGACACTATGCAATGTGCTACAGCAGAGCCAATAACGTCATGCTGTCAGATGGGCATGATTGCAGTGTATATGTTTGCAGACCCAATGTGCTATTGCAGACCCAATGTGCTATTGCAGACCCAATGTGCATCTCCCAGACAATGCAGGCCCTGGACTGTTTTTAACAGTATATTGAAGTGAATTTCCCACAGTCACAAAGAGAACAAGTGGAATTCAAACCCTGGTCTGTTACATACTGAGCCAATGGTCTAGCTATTAGGCTATGCCTCCATGCCTTTCTGCATAGCAGTGTCTAGAATCAAAGAGACAGCGGGTCCCTGACTGCAATGGGCAAAACCCAGGACATGAAACAACGCGACTGGCACATTCTGAGACAGTGGTACACCAAACTAGCCCTGCCTACAGTGGCACATGTAGTACGCACTGCACCAGACATGCAATACAGTAGCTGCAGAACAGACATACAGTTACAGAATACATGTCATGTCTGAAGGCCAAGACACATGTAAGGTAAAGATGCCCTTCCCGCCACTGTACCTCCAATGCCAAACAACAGTTGCACGCAGAGGTCCACTGTGCCGCAGTGTGGAACTAACCCCTGAGGCAGCACATGTGCAGGGGGTGCAGTCCCTTGTCACCTGCTGTACACTGCAAGATAGGTACACCTGCACATACACCTAACTCGAACCATATTCATGACCCCTGTGGTCCATCGCAGACCATCCTGCCCTACTCGGGGGGCCATGCACACGTCTCTACCATAATAGAAGACAAGCAGGTGACTGGGCAATGCTCCAGTGATCAGTTACCACTAGGGCTGCAACTGGGGCTCTGGGTGCTATTATCAGTTAGCCCCTCCATTACCTATGATATGCCGCACAATTTGTGCACATATATGCAACTGATGGCCATATGGAGAATGCAGTGATGCATCACATCAGCACTGTAATATGCAGGGACAATGTGTACTTCCTGCACATGGCAGCTGCAATATGTGCAAATGATCTGTTTCTATAGTCACGCTGATTGCGAGGGCGGGAACACATCACCTGGTCCCCAGAGCAAGCCCTGCACTAGATGGACTCTCCAGGTTCTGGAACACATCTCTATCACTGCGAGTGTGCTATGGGTATTGCCTGCTGTGTGTGATGCTAATCATTTGGTATTCTGAACAACTGCAGCATGCCGGAGTGGCCTGTTTTATCTGGGCCTTGTGTCTTGCTCCTGTTGGCCAGGGACTCTCTATAACATCTCATATCCATCCCTAAGGTTGTGGCATTTGTTGCCAAGGAACTTGAATGCACTGAGTGGTGTCTAAGCAGGATGGGGGGGGGGGGGAGGTGTACTGACATCAATCAGATCTAAGCAGGATGGGGGGGGGGAGGTGTACTGACATCAATCAGAAGGACCTGCCAACACCATAGTTACCCAAAGCCCAAAATCAGCTGCTAGCCTCACCACCTGGGAATTCCAATTAACTAGATCACTTCCAGGTAGGCAGTTCTGTGTCAGCCATTCACACATCTGTGCCCAGCCTCCTAGTCACCACACATTGCAAGTACACATAGCCACCATAAACACATTGCCTTTGTACAAACAGCATGGACAACCAATAGCTCGTGTAGTGACTGAACTGCCATAAATGAAATGGCTCACATATCACTGCAGCTTGATCCTACATAGCACAGTGTGCATACATAGCTGTGACATGGTCAGAGTGAAAGTGACCTTTCAGCATGAACTGATGTGTGCACCAAGGCCATTCTCATGGCACACCCATGCTAAGATGGTTCAGTCATTGACCTTACCTCCGACACATACATCCTGTGCAAACCACTGTTTTAGGCAATACCCAGAATCCTCTGCTCCTCATTATGCACCCTTTTATCTTGGACTTGAGGACAGCTTATGCAATGCGAGGTACAATAGAAAGTGGACCAGAGATAGGCTGAGAGTGCATGCTAGCCCACAGTGGGCTACGTCTGTCACATATCCAAATATGGTGTCCCTGTATAGAGCTTTTGGCAGCGAGCATTGAACCTAGTTTCATTCCTGTACTTGCATATAATGTCATATCCTTTGCGAAGGACACTCCAAACCTGGCCAGTGCAGCACATGCACTCTCTCATGCTGCAGATGCATTGCCCCCTCCCCCCAAAAGTGCATGGAAGCATGGCAGATTGGACATGGGGTTGAATGTTGGAACAGTTTCTGGCAACACATTCGCCACCATACCCTGCCTCTTTGTACTCTAGCACCATCCTTGTGAATGTCATACTCTGTGCCCCTGGGCAGCCAATGAGGCTGTCATGCAGGCCCTCAGATGTATGCAGACACTGAGTAGGCCTGCATAGGTTCTGGTCATGTGAACATAGGCTTTGGCCAGCAATGCCACATATGAAGGGCACATTCTAAACATGTATGGCACTGTTCCCTGTACCCTCACCCTACATTCACCTCCAGGTACTTTCTTCCCATATGGTGGTGGGCGATGCAGAGACCAACATGACATCCTATGCCACATTTCTGCAGCTGTAAATGTGCAGCAGCATTCAGAGATCAGTGTCCCACTGTCCCAATTAGGCACATAGTTGCATTTGGACTCTCATTTGGGGCAATAAGTAATGTACTGCTGGATGCTTTGGCCAATGATCAGTAGACAGAGTTGAGGTGGTGTTTCTTGTGTGTGAATTTTCCTGATACATACCTCCCTGTATGTGCATATGCAAATGCAGCATGTGACAAGAGCAACGTGCATGCAGGTAAATCGCAGATTCCTTCCATTGTCATCAGCTAAGCGAATGGATAGGATATTCGCAGAGGCCAGCCCTCCCCCTGAGCCTACTTCTCTATAGGCTGCAGTTGCACCAGATGGGCTGACACTGTTGCCACGGATACAGCTGTTATGGCAGTTGGCATGAATCTGGCGTCTTACCCATGCAAATTGGTGTGTCCTGAGGCCTGGAGGCTCAATCAGAGGTGTAGGTCGCAACACACACAGACATGCCCCCCCCCCCCCCCGCTCACTCCAATCAAACCAACATATGATTTGGAAGCTGCACAACAGTGTCATGTTGGAAGGAAGTGTAGGGGAATGCTATGGGGATGGGCCTTGACAACGGTGTAATTGGGAATGCATTACAGCATCACAGCCACAGGTTGCAGTTACTTACTGAAAACTAATCTTCTGTTTGTAAATAGTGTCTCACACAGTATGTGGGATTGCTGTATAGCTGACCTGCAGCATGTTGTATGCACAGCCATAAAACCTGGGCACCACATGCATGCACAGTGCATTGCTGAAGCTCACATTACTCTAGGGACATGCACTCACACACATATACACACACATGATCCCACAGTCCAAAAGTGGTGCAAGTTGGCATTCTTCCCTGCCCTATAGGCCTCCTTTGATGCTCCGCCATTGTCAATGACTGCTCAGTGTGCAGGCATATTAGCGCGCTCTGCAATGTTCGGGCCCTGTCGCATGCTCAGTGTGCTGGAGTGATTAGCATGCTTTGCCATCCAGCCATGGGTGCTGTGGCTTCTCAGTGTGGCAGCTGAGTGTGTGGACTCTTGCTGGATGAAATGTTGAAGGTTACACATGCTGATTCAATTCTGGAAATACAGGATAAAGTTATACCTGGACATACAATCCCTGTTCCACAGGGAGGTCTTGAGCTGTGATCCTTTTCTCATACACACACTGACCATGTGTTTTGAGCTACAGAGCAGAAGTGTGAGTTCATCAATCCATGGGTATATATGTGGTCATTGTCAGGATGCATGGGTGCATGAGTTGGGGTATGCCTATGCTGCTTAGATCTCGGCAGGCTCTCTGCCATTCTTGTCTGACAAAGTATGTTTGGCAGGTGTGGGAAAGGAACATCCTGTTAGGTTTGTATGTTGCACTGCCTTGCTATGCTGCTGGTTCAACTTACATTCATGTCTTACATATGGGATCTGTCCAGCCAAAGGGGCAGGTCATGATACATGAACACACACACGGGTGTACTTGCAGAATGATCAGTGGCATATTTTTCCCGATACATGTATATATCCACCCATTATGTGCGGGTGGGGGGCATCCTGATCCTAGAGCTAGCCCATTCACTCAGAAAACTAATTGGATGCCAGGGTCCAACAATCATGGTGGACAGCATGCTGGCTGATCCCTCCTTCTCTGCACAGCTGCCACTTCCGTGCTACAGGTGGCCCTACTGAAGTTGCACTCATGCAGCTAGGCAGACCTTGCCACTCCTGCCCCCCTCCACTGGGCGATGTGGACAGGCATGCTACTGCCTTAGACCTCGATATGGAGGGATCACCATGTGCTCCACCATGTTTGCCACCCCACTAATAGTTGCAAGTGCAACATTGCACCTGATACACAGGGCCGGGACAAAGCTTTTGTCTGCAGCAGACCACAGCTGCTGCGACCACCACCCCACCCTCATACAAGGCTGACATGGCAGCATGGTGGCAGTGGGGAAGGCATGATGTCTTTTTTTGACTGCGGCAGCATGTATGTGTGCTGCCATTGTAACAGTGGATTTACAGCAGACATCACAAGTACACATCCTAGGCAGCAGCCTTGTCAGCCTACTGGACCAGTCAGCCCCACTGCATTACCCATATGACATGTCCTTTGCCAATTTGGCATCAACAATATAGTGCCCTTTCTTTCTAGAGCACCATGCTGTTGTTGCCAATGGAGCATAAGCTATCCCCGCCCATTCTCTACCCCATTAACACCCACTCCCCACCTCCTTTCAGCTTAATATGATAGCCACGGCTTCTGTACTTTAAACCAGGCACTTTCTTCGGCGTTAACCACATACGGGCACCGATAACGCCTGTTTATGCCACCTTTGCTCCCAATACAGCACTGTAGCATTATAGAACCAATTATGATATAAAAACATCTAAAATATCTACTTACCAAATAAAACACTACAAAAATGCACTAAAATGATATATAAGTGTATAGTAAAAGAGATTAAAAAAATTAAAATATAATAAACCAATACAACACTGCAGCATTATAGAACATATGATGATATTTAAAAAAAAACATCTAATGTACAGTATGGTAAAACAATGGAGTCTTTTATACAACTTTTACATTAGCATATAAATTGGGCAGAACATAAAAGCAAAATAAAATTATTTTAACAACCATATGCTGCATAGGAAACTTGTACAATACCAAAGCATTCACTGATACATTTGCTAAAACCCCAAACCCATCATACTTAGGGGGTATGTTTGCTAAAGAGTGGTAAGGGAGCAAGTGTGCCTTTAATGTGTGTTATTGGCACCTATAAGCGGTTAACACCGCAGAAAGCACCAGTAACATTGGATTAACATGCGGAAGCAGGGCCCGTAGAATTAAGATGAAAGGAGGTGGAGAGCGGACGGAAATAGCGTGTGCTCCTTTAACGCCAGGTTCTGTTACCATGCATTAGAACTCCTGCACTGGGAATCCTAACGCCATCTGAAAGCTCATGATAAGGGCTATTTCTAAGGGGAGAGATCCTATTTAAATGTATGCAATATGCTCCACTCATCGGAGTTCCAAAATTAGTGATAGTAGGACACTATGGGCTATGTTTACTAAACGTGAATAACGCGCGTAGTATGACGTTAACGACCGTAAGTGCCGTATAACGCGCGTACCGACGCGCTAACGACCGTTAACGTCATACTACGCGCGTTAACCGTAGTTAACGATCGTAAAGCTCCGCGGCGCGTTAAAACAGCGCAGAAGGTGGAGAGTGGGCGGAGAGAAGGGGTCAATGGGCGGAGAGTGGGCGGAGAGAGGCTCCCCTCATACTAACGCGCGGAGTGTCAGAGCTCACTTCCAACGCAAATGAAAACCTGTCGTTAAAGGCATTAAAGGGAAGAGAAACCATTTACGTCAGCAATGTACAGAAAACCGGGGAAACCCACAAAACGTGAGCAGTGTGATACATGTGCACAGAACAAAATATCACATAAAACGTTACAAATGACCACAAGAAACATTTTAAAAAGCAGAATTCAGCTGGGCAACAGTGATAGCAATGGGCAACAAGGAACAACACTCCCTGGAAAGCACCAAAATAAAAGGAAATGATGTGTGGAAGGGTCTACGCTCCGCAGACCCTTGCAAAGAGCATTACATTGTAAAGGAGCTGTCCTGGGTGTGTGGTGTAATGTTTCCCAATGATATCATTGTTGCCCAGCTTGGTTATGGGTGTGTGCCCCTTTTGTGAGGTCATTTCTGCGGTTTATGTGCACCTTTGTCTGCATACAAGGTAAATGAGGCCACAGTAAACCTGTTGCAGAGCAGGGTTTCTGACTCGTCAGGCCGGTTTAACTAACTCCAGGGACTGCACTGTCTCTGTGGCCACAGTGTGGTGCAACAGACACAGCCAGTGCCTGTAAGACCAGAGGGTCACAGGTTCAAATCCCAGTTGGGGCTCCTGCCAACCCAGTCCCCATAGTTTTACCCACCACTAAACAGTGATAGTAAAGACACTCCTGTAGTGCAGAGAACATACGCATGGCCTATATTTTACCACACCAAACACAGACACCAGAAACAGGCACATTACCTATAGCAGAGTCCCGCAAATGCAGTCCTGGAGGGCCCCACAACATTCCGGTGTCATGCTGCCTCTAATAAAGATGCCTGTGCTGCATAGCTATGCACCACCCCCATGGTATGCAGATGTAGCTCATGCATATTTATGAGAGACAGCATGAAAACCCGAACAGTGTGTGGAACACCAGGACTGGAGTTGGGGAACTCTGCCGTAAAGCAGCAGCCAACAGGGCCACACACCCACCCACAGGCCCCATTGGCCAATGCCAGCTGGAGAGGCAAGACATTGGGCCCTGCCTGTATCTCCCAATACTAGCAGTTGCATACCTTAGCAATGCCACCCTACACCTGGGTATATGGTACACAGCTATCAAACGTTTCCTCTGATAACTGGCAGATATCAATTCCTACGTTAAGCACATTTTGCTCATTGAGCTCCACCATAACAATCATTCTGATGTCTGCGGTGTGTGCTGCAGGTCTGGTCTCTGACAGTGTTCACCACCCTGGGGAGTGACCCCCCAACAGTCTTGTGTACCATATCCATGCCTGTACTATGCCCAGGACTGGTGTGGTGGGTATGGCTGCTGACCACCTCTATAGTAGCACAATGCTGGCATAGGTGTGGGGGTGGCTGTCTGTCTATCCAGTGTGTGGTGGCTGCAAACACCTTCAACAGCCCACACTGCCAGCACTGTTGCCAGTATTGGGCTGCCAATGTGCATAATGAGGAGCAAGGTACCATGGGTATAGGCCGGACAGGGTGGCCTGGCCAGGGTGCATCTGCACAGGGCATAGGGCAGTGACAGGCACATTGTAGTGCCCGGCCACCAACTACACAGACAGGGTGACCTCAGTATATCCTGCGGAGAGATCACTCTCACCCTGACTGTGCAGTGACCACAGCATGGCTAGGCACTCCCATAGTGCTATCTAGTATTTCTCTCATGTGATACATATGGGTTTCCGTCTGGGGCCCAGTCACTGATGTATCTGCTTGCTGTGTATGCTGACATCCCAGTTCTGGGTGCAGGCATCTCCACTGGGCACTAGCAGACTGTTTGCAGCTGGTAGGTGTTGTGATGGAGTGGCTTGCAGGGTGCAGTGGCTGATGGCTTGCACCAGGGGAATATCAGATAGTGGTGGGGTGCAGCATACCATATCCAGGCCTAATGTCTGTCTGCTATTGTGTTATGGCTGTGTACAGAGCTGCATTGACTGCCCTGTGGGGTGTCTGTTCCCCAGCAGGACTAGGGTTCATGTTCCCCTCTACTGCCACCGTTGCAGCACGGTAGACTGTGGATCTTTTGATAGGAGACCCTGTTTGCCTCCCTCAGCCCTGGGGGAGTGGTGTGGTGGTGGTGCATGGGGGCAGTACCTGACTGAAACAGACAGAGATGTCCAAGGTGTTCCTGCAGAAACTACCTATCTCACACAGTAACACTGCTTTGGACCTGTGCCATGGCCGGTGCTGTGGACCTAGTGCTGGGCGCCTCACTGCACCCTCAGGGTGAGCACAGTACCCGCACAATGTGACGGTGTGTAGCTGCTCTGTGCCAGTACAACACACAGTCGGTACCCCCTACCAGGCCGAGGTGCTGTGGGGGTGCATTCCCCATGGTGTGTATCTGTGGAAAGCTGCTTTGCATGTGCAGTGCATCATGGGTGTGACTGGCCAAATCCAACCCTGTGAAACACCAGCACCTGCTCACAGGCTCTGATAAACCATAGGCCATCACACGTACATCTGTTAGCATAATGCATAGGTGCAGGACACCCTACAAAGTCTGTAATATAAGATGCCCACACTGGTAAAAACACACGTACCCACGCACGAATGTACGCGCGTAGCTACGCACGTACCAACGTACGTGGCTAGGCACATTCCGAGGGTGTTCTTCTGACACCAATACTCAGCGTAACGAAAAGCATGCCTCCTCTTTCCTTCTGTAATGTACAGGGTGATGCCTGAGACAGCCTTCTGTGTTAGGCACACTGGGGGCTCGAACCCATGCTGCCTGTAACAGCGGTCAGTACCGTAACCATTGTGCTACAGCTCTGTTTCAGTGCTTTGTGTCTGTACGTCTTCTTATGATTAACGCGCAGTAACGTGGCACGGCGCCCGGTAACGCTCGTTAATTTTGCTAACGTGCGGTAGTGGTAACGATGTACCGCCCATGTCCTTATTTGGGGTTTCTTTCACTACCGCGGCTCCTACCGCGAACTGCACTAACGCGATTTAGTAAACAGACCCCTATGTTGTTGGTGCCAAATTGGTAAAGGAGATGTCATGTGGGTGAAGCAGTGAGGCTGGCTGGTCCACTAGGCTGACAACGCTGCTGCCTAAGGTGTACATCTGATAGGACTCCACTGTGACAGTGGCAGCACACATACATGCTGCCGCAGTCAAAAAGACGTCACACCACCTACACTGCCACCACCCACATTGCCATGTCAGCATTGTGTGATGGTGAGGATGGGGATGGCGGTCATAGTGGCTGTGGCCTGTGTCCTAACCCCGTGTGTAAGTTGCAATGCTGCTGTAGCCCTGTCAGTAGGATGGCAAGCATGTCAGCAGTGGTACAGTGGATCACATGTTGATCCCTCCCTCCCAAGGTCCAAGGCAGCAGCATGTGTGCCCACATGGTGTGCCTAGCTGCATGTGTGCAACTTTAATAAGGCCGCCTGCAGCAATGAAGCGGAGGCTGTGCCACAATGGCAGGGAGCGAGAGATCAGATGGCATGTTGTCCACCCTGATTGTTGGACCCTGGCACATGGCTAGTTTTCCAAGTGAATTGGTGGGCCCTGGAATCAAGATGCCCCTCCCCATCTGCACATATTAAGTGGATATGTGCATGTGTGTGTGTGTGGGGGGGGGGGATAAATATGTCACTGAGGCAGGAATACTATGCAATATGATAACAGCCTATGTCAGGGGGAAAATGGTCACCCTGCCCCCTCACCTGCCAAATGATGACCATAATCTGTACGTGAACTGATGACCCCTCCATAAGCAAACACTCAGTCAGATTCTGCAGCTATCTAAGCATAGGCATACCCCACTCATGTCCCCATGCATCCTGACAATGACCACGTGTATACCCATGGATTTATCGATACACACTTCTGCTCTGTGGCTCCAAACACATGGTTAGCATGCATATGATAGAAGGGTCACAGGTTCAGGAATGGTATGTCCAGGTATGTTAACTTTATCCTACATTTCCAGAACTGAATCAGCATGTGAAACCTTCAACATTTTGTTCAGCAAGAGTCAACACACTCAGCTGCCATTCTGAGAAGCTGCCCCAACCACGGCTGCATGGCAAAGCATGTTAATAGCATCCGCACACTGAGCAGGCATTGACAGTGCATGAGCATTGCAGAGCAGGTTAACAGCGCCTGCACTCTGAGCAGTCATTGACAATGGTGGAGCACCAAAGGAGGCCTAAGGGGATAGGTAAGAGTTCCAATCTCACCACTTTTGGACAGTGGAGTTGTGTGTGTGTGTGTGTCTCTCTAGAGTAGTGTTTATTTATTTATTTATTATTTATTTATTACAATCTCTTATATACCGCGCTATTTGGCATCAGCGCGGTTTACATTATAACACAACGACCATAACAACATGCTGCTTGGTTTTACATCGAACAGGTGATCAAACTTGGATAACAGGGGTAACTATATACATGAGATATTTACATGGTGAGGAGTAACTTGTATTAACTTGTGTTAACTTCAGCAATGCACTGTGCATGCATGTAATGCCCAGGCTTTATTTTCCATGCAAACAATATGCTTCAGGGCAGCTATACAGCAACCCCACATACTGTGTGAAACACCATTTACAAGCAGAAGGTTAGTTTCAGCAAGTAGCTGCAACCTGTAGCTGTGATGCTGTAATGCATTCCCAGTTACACCATTGTCAAAGCCCATCCCCACAGCATTCCCCTACACTTACCTCCCAACATAACACTGTTGTGCAGCTCCCAAATAGTCTGCTGGTTTGACTGGCGTGAGCAGGGGGGATATGTCTGTGTGTTGTAACCCTCACCTCTGAGCCTTCAGACCTCAAGACACACCAGTTTGCACAACTGAGAGGCCTGATTAATGCCAACTGCCATAACTGCTGTCTCCATGGGGGGTGGGGGTGGGTGGTGTGTCTACTTCCCCAGCAGGACTGGGGTTGATGGTTGGCTCTACTGCCATGGGGGGGAGGAAGGAGGGAGGGAGAAAAGGAAGATAGTATGGGGATCTGTTGGTGGGAGACCCTGTTTTATCCACCTGGGGGGGTCCAGGGGGGGGGGGGAGTTTAACTAACTGTGGCAGACAGCGATCTCCAAGATGTTTATGCAGCACCTACCTATTTCACAGGTTATTACTGCTTTGGAGCGCTGGCATGGCTGCATTCAGCCATGCAAAGTGTTGTGCACCTGGTCCTGGGCGCATCATCACACACTCAGGGTGGGCATAGTAACCGCACAATGTGATGGTGTTTAGCTACTCTTTGCCGTTTGTCCATCCACTCAGGACACCCTACCAGGCCGAGGTGCTGTGTGGGTGCACAAGGACACCTCCCCCTACCAGGCCGGGTAGCTTTAGGGGTGCAGTTCCCATCTTGTGTGCATCTGTGGACAGCTGATTTGCATGTGCAGTACATCATGGGTACGGGTAGCCTAACCCTATCCTGTTTACACAAGCAGACTGTCTGTGATGTGACGTGCAGGCTATCTGCAGCCAGGCAGGAGCTTGCTTACAGCTATAGAGGTGTAGCCTAATGGTTACGCCACTGCCTGTGCAGCCAGAGGTCATGGGTTCATACCCACAGTGGGGTTCTGTGATAGGGTTTTCCAAAGCATTTTTTACATTTACTGTACATATGTTGATGCCTGCAATAACACCCTCAGCGTACTGTACCCATAAGGTGCCTCTGAGGGTGCTTTATTGGGTGCCCTATAGGGCACTTTATGGTTGGCATCCATATAGGGTGCACTATACATTATCCTGTGTCGCAACATACATGCTGCCCTATAGGGGACATTCTAGGGTGCCTTGGCGGACGGTGCACTGTAACATGTGCCTTATGGTCCGCCTTATGTTAACATGCTGTGAGAGTGCGTTTGCTAGTAGTTATCACAAAATAGAATTAAAAAGCCTCCTAAAGCACTCAACAACATAAAATATACTGCCTCAGCTAGCCTTTTTCAATGGGCATTGTGAGGGATTGAACCGCTGGTCCCTGCACCATTGGTCAGTGTCTTAACCATTGTGCTGTGGCTGTGTTCCTTTGCTTTAGCATCAGCGCGCCGCCTTGTGGCCATCAGCGCGCCGCATCCTGCTGCCCACAATGAACAGTGCGCCGCCTTATGCCGCCCCACAATGAACAGTGCGCCGCCTTATGCCGCCCCAATATGAACAGTGCGCCGCCTTATGCCGCCCCACAATGAACAGTGCGCCGCCTTATGCCGCCCCACAATGAACAGTGCGCCACCTTATGCCGCCCCAAAATTATTTTGCCTCCTGACACACATTTCCACATTCAAGGTGGTGCCTCAGCCAGCCTTTTTGGGCTGCACACACTGGGGGATTGAACCCGTGGCCCCTGCACCATTGGTTATTGTCTTCACCGTTGTGCATGGCTCTATTCCTATATGTGCACAGCTGCGCCCCGCTTAGCCTTCCCACGCGCTAATGTGGGCCCCGCACATTAACGCGACGCGCACACATACGGTCTTTTTTTTTCCTTTTTCGGCCTGAACTGCCCACTCCTTATATGGCACAGGCACACTACCGCGGCCCCGCACATTAGGAATGTTTAGTAAACATGCCCCTTGGTCTTTGGACGAGAGATGTATTCTGAAGCTCTGCACCTGTTATGCAGCTTGTGTACTGAATCTCCAGTGCAGTACATACTGCATGTGCACTGCTGTAGGCAGGTCACAGGTGTGGTGTACCACTGTCTCAGGATGTGCCACTCACGTTGTTTCATGTCCTGGGTTTCTCCCATTGCAGGCAGGGACCAGCGATCTCTTTGATTCTAGACATTGCTGTGCAGAAAGGCGTGGATGCATAGCCTAATAGCTAGACCACTGGTTCAGTATGTAACAGACCAGGGTTTGAATTCCACTTGTTCTCTTTGTGGCTGTGGGAAACTCACTTTAGTATACTGGCAAAAACTATCCGGGTCTGCATTGTCTGGGGAATGCACATTCTTATACTTTTTTATGTAATATGATAGCACATTGAGTCTGCAAGCATGCACATTGCAATCATGCCCATCTGACAGCATGACTTTGTTGGCTCTGCTGTAGCACATTGCAAAGGGTCAGACATGTCCATCATGCAGATGTATGACACATGAGTTGTACATGAGTGGAATATGTCATCATAAATGTGACTGAACATCTTTGCTCCATCACATGTATGCAGCACCTGCAGGGATCATCATATATTCTTACTTGCTCCGTATGGCAAAATATGAGAGACACTTGTCCAGTTGTTCTATGCACATGTGTCAAGAAGATTGTATGGAGGTTAGAAAAGTTGAAACAGCTGTCATATGAAAATAGCTGGTATTGGGAATTCCCCATGGCACAGCTACAATTTTTTCACACACACTACCACTGTATACATCAAGTATATTGGGGCAGCAAGGCTATACTGTACTCTACTACTATCCATCCTTCAACCCATCCATCAGCAAATGCCCATTATGTACAGTCATGTATTCTCCTGCCAGCTGCCAGACCATGGCTCACACAGGAACAGTTTAATCATTAGGATATATCACTCACACCTCTCCTATGAATGATCTGCATGTCACCACTCCTGCACCCTTTCCTGCACGATAACACCCTTACCGCTGCCATTAATGCTTGCTAACCGGTGCACCCTTAATGCTCTTTAGTAAACATACCCCCTAGTGGTGAGCTAGCTTTTTATTTTAATAAGCATACCTTTAGTATTCCTATGGATACACACATGGAATTTAGAGTTTCTACTACATATTGCACAAGCTATTTCTACAGTGTTTCCTGCGCCTTTGTATATTTATATATGTTTTATGTTGTGAGTATATTTTTATATATGTTTATGTTGTGAGTATCCCCTAGCATTCGTTGCTGGTTTCTTATTTACTGTAATATTGGCTTGATGTATTTTTAATTTAGGTATATTAATGGTGGATTTGGGTTTTTAGCAAATCATAGAAACATAGAAACATGATGACAGAAAAAGACCACAAGGCCCATCTAGTCTGTCCTTCCATAACTACAACAGTCCACTTTTTACCTTTAGTATCAGTGAAGGCTTTGGTACTGTAGATGAGATCAACCAATCATATGGAAAAAATAGAGAGAAATGGTCAGAAAGTCTAAAAGTAACTATTATAGAGGAGAAAGACTGAGCAGCAGGTAAGTACAGAATAAGCAGCTCAAAGGCATAATAAATGCACTTCCAAAGATAAACTCAAATAATTATGTTAATCCGAAGTTTTGTATAACAGAGGAGATACAATGGAAAAGAAAATGTGACCACCTGACACAGTTACAGCAGCAGAGAAAAATGCATATATTACTTGGATCAAAAAGAAGAAAAGTGTAATGCATAAGTTATTATGTGACTTGAAAGATGCGGAATTAGATCTGTTAGTAAACTTTAGAATTGTGAAAGAAACATAGGCTGTCATGCTAGACTAAATGGGGAAACTTCCAGTTCTGGGAGTGTGTCTGGGAAGAGAGTGTCAAGTGCATGTTGTCCTGGTCTAGATTCATTGCATGTGAGTGAATAAAGCCCCACAGTTAATAAAACTCCTCAGGTAAGTAAAATGTCAAATACCTCTGTTGAAAAGGGAAAAAGGAGCACCATCTCTGTGTATATTTTTTCTTACCTGTACTTTTGCTTTTGTAAATGTAATACATTTTTCAGAAAAACAAGAGTCTATATCTATATATACAATGAAGAATGTTTGTTTGCTGTTCTTCATACTTTGAAAAGTGATATGAGCAAATGTACCAAAACTTTCCAGGGGCCATCCTTTCATCTAGGAGGCAATATTACAGAGGTTATCATGAACAGGACTGGCACCGGAGTTGGTTCAAGGTGTTGGCACCCTAGGCAGACCTTAAGCTTTACATACCCCAGCTGCTAAAATCTCTTGTTTAACTTCCAATACCTTGTTCTTTACTGCCCCCCTTCTGGATGTTGCCGCCCAAGGCAAACATAAGAACATAGGGTCCGATTTTCAATTAGGCAGGCTATGTGCTGCTACCGTGCATAGCCCTGCCTGCTCACCCCTAACCCCGGATATTTAATGCTGCGCCAACGGCGTTGAATATTCAGGTTCAGCGCAGAGCAGACACCAATGCAGAGCCTAACCAGGTAGCAGCAATCTCTGCCTATACGGCACACCTGGAACGCCCAAACACACCCCGATGCTAACTGGATAGAATCGGGGTACGGAGGGAACATAGACAGGGATATTCAAGGCCACTAACTGTGTAGGTGCATTAAATAGTCCCATTTAATGCATTTACACGGTGTGCTCGGCTGTTAACAGTGTAAATGCCTTTTGAATATCGGGCCCATAAGACATAAGAACATAAGAAATGCCATACTAAGTCAGACCAAGGTCCATTAAGCCTACTATTCTGTTTCCAACAGTGGCCAATCCATGTCACAAGTACCTGGCAGGTTCCCAAAAAGGTACACAGGTTCCACAGTGGGTAAGCTTTAGAATATTCATTCATGATTTGTATTCTATTTCCGTGTTGATCTGTTTTTCATTAAAATATGGCATGCCTTGCCAAGAAAACCCAGGGGCTGCTGGGTTGTCAGGAGTCAGCATCAACATGATGACACCTAAAAAAACCCCAAAAAACCATGCATAATATTCTAATTAGGCTTTTAAGTGATAGCAGCAAAACTGCAGTTTGATATCTGAGCAGGAATCAATGACAACTATATCATTTTTTTGAAGGTGTGAATAAACAGGTAGGCAAAGGTGAGTCGGTGATATAGTGTATCTGGATTTTCAGAAACAGGCTCATTCCATCTCGAACGTACACCCCCTCTGTACGTCCAGTTTGGCCAGATACAGCAAGGTGATACCTATCTTGCCATATAGTTGTACATAGTTTTACCCCTTGTTATCCAAGTTCTATTGCCTTATTCAATGTAAACACGTATCAGCTATTGAGATGTGTAAGTTGTTGTATGTAAATCGCACTGATGCCGAATAGCGCGGTATAGAAGAGACTTTAAATAAATAAATAAATAATGTACAGAGGGGGGTCGCAATTCTGATCCCACAGGGCATGTCTAGCCCCGTGGGATCAGAATCATGATGAGTTCTGTATATGCATGTACACGAAAATCCCAACTAACTCAATCAGGGCTTTTAAATAGAGCGCCATAGTGTCTGGTTGTCATGGCACCGCGGCTCCATTTAAAAGCCGAGATGCCGGCTGCCAGAAAAAAACAGCTTATTCCCCGCAGCCTGACTCCCAGATTTCTGCCCCCCCCCCCCCACCCGCTCCATCCTCACCCCAGGCCCAAAAATAAAAAATGTCCAGGGAAGTTATTCCACCTCGGAGGTGGGATAACTTCCCCACACAAGTCGCCAGCCCTGGACATACAGGACAAACATTAGAATCAGTCCTGTATGTCCAGGGCTGGTGACCGCCCACCACCCATACAGACTCCGCCCCCAAGCCAGTCCTTTCCTGCCCCATCTAACTTCTCTGCACAACTGGCAGGGAAGTTAGATGCCGGCGAGGGAAGGCACAAATAGCAGGGATGGACGTCCCCACTATTCATGGCACAGAATCGGGCCCAAACCGTTTGACAAGGTTCCTCATGAGAGACTCTTGGCAAAATTAAAAAGTCATCGTATAGGAGGCAGTGTACTATTGTGGATCAGGAACTGGTTAAAGGATAGAAAACAGAGGGGCAGGGCTAAATGGCCAATTTTCCCAATGGAGAAAAGTAAATAGTGGAGTACTCCAGGGATCTGTGCTGGCTCTGCTGCTTTTTAACATATTTGTAAATGACCTGGAAATGGGAATAACGAGTGAGGTTATCAAATTTGCAGATGACACAAAATTATTTAAAGTTGTTAACACCCAAGAGGATTGTGAAAATTTGCAAGAAGACCTTTATAAATTGGAAGACTGGATGTTCAAATGCAGATGAAATTTAATGTGGATAAGTGCAAAGTTATGCACCTTGGAAAGAACAACCCAAAATATGTTTACACAATGCAGGGTTCCATATTAAAAACCATCAGCCAGGAAAAATATTTAGGCGTTATCGTGGATAACATGTTGAAACCCTCCGCCCAGTGTGCAGGGGCGGCCAAGAAAGCAAATAGAATGCTAGGAATCATAAGGAAAGGAATGGAGAATAAAACAAAGGATATTATAATGCCTCTGTTTCGTTCCATAGTGCACCTTGAATATTGTGTGCAATTCTGGTCGCCGTATCTTAAAAAGGATATAGCGATTTTAGAAAAGGTACAGAGAAGAGCCACCAAAATGGTAAAGAGGATGGAAGGATACCCCTATGAGGAGAGGCTAAAAAGGTTAGGGCTCTTCAACCTGGAAAAGAGACAGCTGAGGGGAGATATGATAGAGGTCTATAAATTAATGAAGGGAGTGGAAAGGGTAAATGTAGATAGATTGTTTATGTCATCAAAATATAGAAAGACTAGGGAACATGCAATGAAGCTATAGGATAATCTATTTAAGACTAATAAGAGAAAATATTTTTTCACTCAACGCGTAATCGAACTCTGGAATTTGTTACTTGAGGATGTAGTAAAAGCTGTTAGTGTAGGTGGGTTTAGAAAAGGTTTGGACAAGTTCCAGGAGGAAAGGTCCATAAACCATTATTAAAGAGGACCCTGGAAATCCATTGTTTGTCCCAATAGAAGCATTGTGGAACTTGTGTCCTTTGGGGAAGCTACTAGGTACTTCTGACCTAGACTGGCCACTGTTGGAAACAGGATACTGGGCTTGATGGAATTTGGTTTGACCCATGATGGCATATCTTAGGTTCTTAGGTTCTTATGCTCCTACTGGGGAGCATCCATCTGTCTGTCTTGACATCTGTAGAGCTTCCAGTCGGCAACAGACAGTGGTGAAAAATGCTGACAAAGAGGCAGCAGGAGTTGCCAAAGTCCCTTCAGTCAAGGCCAGCTCAAACATTAGGCAAACTAGGTGACATGGGGAAGCAACAAAGAGAAGGGTCTTCAAAGCAAAACAATAGATTATGACAGCCAGGTGATGAGTAAGGCTTAAGGTTTGCCTAGGACTCCAATACCTTGAACCAACCCTGGGGCTGGTTCTGCCACCAGCACCTTATGTGTAGAGCAATGTAGAAGAGCAAGCAGAAGTTTGCAAGTTCCACTGGCAGAGAGAAGACTGAGAAGCACTGAAGAGCAGAGTTGGGAGTCTCTGGAACTTGGCGAAATTAAAGTCATTGGATAGGAGGCAGTGTACTATTGTGGATCAGGTGGTGTCTGGGGCCTTCCTGTGCACAGGAGACAGCTCTAGACTCCTTCAGGCTGCTGAAGTTTGGTGCAATTAAATCAAGCACTCCACCCAGGCCCATACCTAGCCCTGTGCGAGGGGTGTGGCTGCACAGGGCGCAAAGGCTTAAGGGCCGCATTTTAGCTTTCTTCCGTTGCCTGCCGCAGAAGAAAAAGTGGCGGCGGCAGGCAACGGAAGAAAGCTAAAATGCGCCCCTTAAGCTCTTGCAGGGAGGGAAAGATCTGCTTAGCATGCTGGCGATTTGCACATTGGGTGCGCCTCTTCTCTCCCGCCATGGGGGGGCGCCCGATGTGCAAGTCGCACAGGGCGCGATCTTCCCTCGGTAGGGGCCCTGACTCCACCACCTGGTATTCAGGGTTAAAGGGACTTGTGCCTGTTTTAGTGGGATTGGCTGAGATGTATCCGAGACCCCAGCTTATTGAGCCCTGTGATATATCTCTCTTTATTCAGAATGCACATAAACAGGCTGTAATTAAATACAAACTCGTCTTTACTGGTACAACTTATAAATAATATTTTACAAAATAATATATATCGGCATTCACAGGAAACAGACATAGGCATACAGAAATCTTTTAACATAAAACATTGCACAGTAGATGCAAAGGAGCATTTGGCCTGGAAGCTTTAATGAAAAGGGGCTTTCTACAGTCCTCAGGGCAACTGAAAGCAGAATTCTACCAAGGAGGTGAGCGAATGTGGCTCTTGCCCACCAAAGCAGAAGTATGGAAGAGGTTGGTAATGACTGACAGGCTAGTCTGACCTCTGTAATGAGTAACACTGCTAAAAGAGGATGGTGACGTTTCTGGGATCCAAGGGATTACAGGATCTGATCCAGCATGGCTTTACTAGATTTCACTGGTAGACCAGAGAATTAGATTGGGGAGAGCAATAGATGTGGTGGCCTTTGGCAATGGCAACTTATTTAATTTTAGTTTAACATGATTACTTGTAGCTTTCTTTTTTTAAACCATTAGACTGAAGGTGGATAACAAAACAATACACAGAAAAAAGGCACCACGCTGCCAATCATTCTTGCTGTTGGATACAAAACAATGCATGTCATAAATTCTATAAACACATTCCTACAATTCTTCTTATCTTTATCCTCATGAGAGAGCCTAATACTAACTCTCATTTTTCTAGAGCCATGTTCCTGAGCTAAGCACCCTGCACTGATTCTTAGAAGAAATCCATTTCATATCTCAATGAACGTAACAGCACATAAATAAACTGAGTGCCCTTGAGATGGACTATATAGTGACTGACTGGGTAAGAAACTAATTGAGTGGGGGGGGGGGGGGTTGGTAGTAGTAAATGAAGTTCACGTTGAAGATAGGGGCGTTACCAGTGACGTGCCTTAAAGATCAGTCCTTGGTCCTGTTCTTTTTTTATATTTTACCTTTAGTAAATTTTACTACTTCTCAAGTATTGTATAGAAAAGTCTAACATGGCTCAAAATCAATAATACAAATACAAAAAGAAATATTATATGGCAGGAAGGACACAAGCCCTCAGTCATGAAGGACTAGAAAAGGGGACTGCTACGTCTGGAGAGAGATCTGCAATAGTGAGTATATACTTCTGGGACTTTTTCTGAAGGGAATTCTTTGGATTACAGCTGATTAATCTGTGAACCCAGCATATTTGTTAAATCAGTCAGGGACTAGTAGCAGCAGTTTAGGTTTAAATTTAAACACAGAAGAGAGCTTTCTAGTTAAATTTAGAACCCAGCAGAGAGCTTCTATTTTAAATTTCATACCAAGTCAGAGCCTAGCAGCAGCAAAGAGCTTTAATTTAAATCAAATCAGAATATAACTTAACATAAAAGGCAAAACAGGGTCAGTATTCTTTGAGCACTAAATAAATTCTTCTAGAGACCTTTACAAAGAGGCCTTCTACCTAGGGGGCAAGAGACCTGTGAAACATTTTAAATAGGTGTTAAAGCCATGTGGCAGGTCAAAAGGCCATTATGAAAGACTCCTTCTATTTATTTATTTTATTTATTTATTTATTTGCAGTCTCTTTTATACCGCGCTATTCGACATCAGTGCGGTTTACAATGAACATAAGAGTTGCACATCTCAATTTCGTGATTTGTGCTTACAGTGAAACAGGTATAATAACTTGGGTATACATTAAACAGGAAAATTAAACGTGGGTATGCATTAAGCAGGTATAACAGGTAAACTAGGGTATAAATAACCAGTCCCTTAACAAGGAGACATGATGAATAAATACAGTCTACTTTATGCAACAATATAATGAGTTATGCGGCACTGCATAAGTTTCTCATGGTGGTTGGAGGGGAAGGTGTGATTGCGAGTGATCAGTCTGGGAATGTGACGTGCATGAGTTTGAGGTGCTGCATTGAGATGTGAGAGTGGGTGAGTGTGGGGAGAAGACTGCATCATCGTAGTGATGAAGAAAGAGGTGCCGTTTCAGTGCCTTCCTAAATTGGGAGAGTTCACTGATGGTTCTGATAGTTGCTGGTAGTGCATTCCAGCAGGATGGAGCAAAGAAGGAGAAGGCTCTGGATCTAGTGAATTGAGAACACTTCGTGCTTGCCTTAGGTAATATGAGAGTATTTGCGGCATTCGATCTCCTTGCTCGATTGGGAGGTGTGATTGAAATTAGATCAGTAATGGCAGTAGCAGGGTATTTATTGATGGCTTTATGGGTCATAATTAGGATCTTGAATGAGATCCTGGCTTGTATGGGTAGCCAGTGCAATTGTTTTAGTATTGGGGTAATATGAGAACTTCTTGAGGCTCCATGAAGGATTCTTGCAGCTTCTATCCAAGCAAGGGCTGTTAATCACCCAGGAAGTTGGTCACAGCTTACCTCAGAAGCACAGGACAGGGTACTGTATAGCAGCCCTCTTTTAATAAGTCTTATTTTCCTCCCTCCCTCACACCCAGCCACCCCTGGGATAATCGTAGCTTTATAGGTACTTACACATCTTAAAGGAAAGGAGCTGCTCTCAGGTGCAGTTCTTTATCCAAATCAGTCATACATTAAGGACCTGTGATTAATTAAGCTTCAGGTGAACAAGGTATATTAAACATATTAGGTGCCTTTTTATTAGTATAAGTATCCACAGCAACCTTTAGTAAGTAAAGAACTTAAAGATCTAAACACAAGCTTAAAACTAAGGGGCATGTTTACTAAAACCCCGCTAATGTGCGGGCCGCGGTAGTGAGCGGATGCCATATAAGGAGTGGGCGTTCCGTCCTGAAAAAGAAAAGCCGTGATTGACATATGTGCTAAGGTGCGTGGCGCCCATGTGCGCCCCGCA
This sequence comes from Ichthyophis bannanicus, assembly GCA_033557465.1. Lineage (NCBI taxonomy): Eukaryota > Metazoa > Chordata > Amphibia > Gymnophiona > Ichthyophiidae > Ichthyophis > Ichthyophis bannanicus. The sequence continues at coordinate 414,733,342 of CM066032.1, read as the reverse complement.
CATTAGCGCATGAGGAAGCTGCGCGGGAGGCATAAGGCGGCGCGCTGATGTGCACACAGAAGAGCAGAGCCCCAGCACAATTGTTAAGACACTTACCAATGGTGCAGGGATTAGGGGTTTGATCCCCCACAGTGCTCAATGAACAAGGCTGGCTGAAGCATTACTTTAGGAGCCAGTCTAATATGGGGCAGCATAAGGCGGCGCGCTGATGGGCATTAGGCAGCATGCTATTGATTTAGGAGGCTTTTTAATATTGGGTGGCATCAGGCGGCGCGTTGATGTGCAAGCACAGGAACAGAGCCACAGCACAATGGTTAAGACACTAACCAATAGTGCAGGGATCAGGGATTCAATCCCCCACAGTGCCCAATGAACAAGGCTGGCTGAGGCATTGTGTATTATGGGGAAGATTGCTTTAGGAGGCATTTTAGTTCAATTTTAATTATCATTAATAGCAAACGCACTCTCAAATCGTGTTAATTCAGCTCTATACACATCCATAACACAATAGCAGACAGACATTAGGACAGGATATGGTAAGCTGCACCCCACCACTATCTGATATTCTCCTACAGCAAGCCATCAGCCACTGCACCCTGCAAGTCACTCCATCAAGACACATACCAGCTGCAAACAGTCTGCTAGTTAGTCCATAGTGCATGTGCCCAGTGGAAATGCATGCACCCAGAAATGGGATGTCAGCATACACATCAAGCAGATAAATCAGTGACTGGGCCCCAAAAGGAAACCCATATCTATCACATGAGAGAAATACTATATAGCACTATGGGGGTGCCTAGCCATGCTGTGGTCACTGCACAGTCAGGGTGAGAGTGATCTCTCAGCAGGACATACTGAGGTCACCCTGTCTGTGTAGGTGGTGGCCGGGCACTAAAATGTCCCAGTCAGTGCCCTATGCCCTGTGCAGATGTACCCTGGCCAGGCCACCCTGTCTGGCCTATACCCATGGTACCTTGCTCCTCATTATGCACATTGGCAGCCCAATACTGGCAACATTGCTGGCAGTGTGGGATGTGGAAGGTGTTTGCAGCCACCACACACTGGATAGACAGACAGCCACCCCCACACCTATGCCAGCATTGTGCTACTATAGAGGAGTTCAGCAGCCATACCCACCACACCAGTCCTGGGCACAGTACAGGCATGGATATGGTACGCAATACTGTTGGGGGTCACTCCCCAGGGTGGTAAACACTGTCAGAGACCAGACCTGAAGCACACACCGCAGACATCAGAATGAATGTTGTGATGGAGCTCAATCAGCAAACTGTGCTTAACGTAGGAATTGATATCTGCCAGTTATCATAGGAAACGTTTGCTAGCTGTGTACCGTATACCCAGGTGTAGGGTGGCATTGCTAAGGTATGCAACTGCTAGTATTGGAAGATACAGGCAGGGCCCAATGTCCTGCCTCTCCAGGAGGCATTGGCCAATGGGGCCTGTGGGGGGGGGGGGGGGGTGTGTCTGGCCCTGTTGGCTGCTGCTTTACTGCAGAGTTCCCCAACTCCAGTCCTGGTGTTCCAAACACTGTTCGGGTTTTCATGCTGTCCCTCATAAATATGCATGAGCTACATCTGCATACCATGGGGGTGGTGCATAGATATGCAGCACAGGCATCTTTATTAGAGGCAGCATGGAACCTGAATGGTGTGGGGCCCTCCAGGACTGCATTTGGGAGACTCTGCTCTAGGTAATGCTCCTGTTTATGGTGTCTGTGTTTGGTGTGGTAAAATATAGGCGTATTAACCATGCGTATGTTCTCAGCAATAAAGGTTTGTCCTTACTATCACGGTTTAGTTGTGGGAAAAATATGTGGACAGGATTGGCAGTGGCCCCAGCTGGCCTTTGAACCTGTGACCTTCTGTTCTTGCACACACTGTCTGTGTGCACTGCACCACCTTGTTGCCACAGATATGCTGCATTCCCTGGGGAGTCCATAACTGTACATCCGACAGAGCCTGTCTGTTGTGGTGGACGGTGCCAGCCTGCACAGGCCTAGGCCACTGTGTGCTGTGGCTTGCAGCCACTGGCCCCTCCACCACCTGTACCCTTCCGCCAACATGCAGTCATGTCCTTATCTTGGAGAAGCATATGACCTGATTGAGTTGTGGCACTCCAGGACTGCATTTGGGGGACTCGGCTGTAGGTAATGCCCATTGTTATGGTTTGTGTGCAGTGTAGGGTAAAATATGGGTGTTTGAACCATGCTTATGTTCTCTGCAATAAAGGAGTGTCCTTACTATCACTGTTTAGTGGTGGGTAAAACTATGGGGACTGGGTTGGCAGGAGCCCCAGCTGGGATTTGAACCTGTGACCCTCTGGTCTTACAGGCACTGGCTGTGTCTGTTACACCGCACTGCGGCCACAGTGACAGTACAGTCCCTGGTGATAGGAATCCTGGCTGGACAAGTCAGAAACCCTGCTCTGCACAATTTTACTGTGGGCTCATTTACCTTGTACGGAGACAAAAGTGCAAATAAGCCTCAAAAATGACCTCGGAAAAAGGGGCAAAAACCCATGACCAAGCTGGACAACAGTGATATCACTGAGCAACCATAAAAAACACTCCCAGGAAAGCTTCAATAAAATGAAATGATTTTTGAAAGGGTCTACGGAGCGTAGACCCTTCCAAAGATCATTTCCTTTTTTTTTGGAGCTTTCCTGGGAGTGTTTTTTATGGTTGCCCATTAATATCACTGTTGCCCAGCTGGATTATAATTTTTTAGGAATTTGTTGTGGTCATTTTCAATTTATATTTGCTATTTTGTTCTGTGCACATGTATCACACTGCTCACGTTTTTCAGGTTTCCCCGGTTTTGCTGTACATTGCTGACGGATATGGTTTCTCTTCCCTTTAAATCGGCTCTAACGCGAGGGTTTCACTCGCGGTATTTTTTTTGCCGAAATTCAGCCCCGCTCCTGTGTGGGGAGCCTCTCCCCTCCCACTCTCCACCTATTGACCCCGTCCCCCCGCCCCTCGGGAGCCTTCCTCTGCCCTCGAAATGCCTTTCCACGCCTCTATCACACATCAGCGCGCCGCGCTCTTGTGCATTTTTGGTGCCCCGCACGCGTGCGCGCGGCCCGCGCGCACGCGTGCGGGGCACCAAAAATGCACTATTAGCGTGCGCTAAGGTACCTTAGCGCACGCTCAAGTGCGCCCCGCACAATTGCGCGGTTTAGTAAACATACCCCTAAGATGCAGACAGCAGTCCATCAGTGAAATGGGGGCTTTCCAGTCTTTTGCATTGAGTGTCACATGTATGATTTTCTCCCAGTTGGTGAGAGGTCTTACGTGTGCACTAGGTGCAAGGAGCTCTTTGCTCTCAGGGAATGACTCCATTCTCTAGAGGCTAGAGTAGCAGACTTGGAAGACATAAGAAAGACAGAGAGGTACATATACAAGACCTACGGGGATCTAGTCCTGAAGTCCCACCTCCAGTCTGGCAGCATCCCCATTGCCATGGAGGAGAGAGCTCACGATACAGGAGAGCATCACCCTGGTGTGGCAGAAAGTGATTCTGTAACTAGGACCTGTTCTCCAGGTGATGTAAATCCCTATCACACTGAGGAAGTTTCTCCAGGCACATATGCCCATGAGGGAAGGGTTAGGACAGCCGATATAGTTGGTGATTCGATCATTAGGCATGCAGCTAGCTAGGTGGCTGGTGGATGTGAGGATTGCCTGGTAACATGCCTGCCTGGTGCGAAGGTAGTGGACCTCACGCGCCACTAGATAAGGTCTTAGATAGTGCTGGAGAGGAGTCTGCTGTCTTGGTACATGTCGGTACCAATGACATAGGCAAATGTGGTAGGGAGGTTCTGGAGGCTAAATTTAGGCTTTTAGGTAGGAAGTTGAAATCCAGAACTTCCAGGGTAGCTTTCTCTGAAATGCTTCCCATTCCACACCCAGGACCCAAAAGGTAGGCAGAGCTCCGGAGTCTCAATGCGTGGATGAGACGATGGTACAAGGATGAGAGTTTTGTATTTGTTAGAAACTGGGGAGCATTCTGGGGAAAAGAGGGGCTCTTCTGAAGTGATGGCTTCACCTTAATCATGATGGAACCAGCCTGCTGGCATTAACCTTTAAAAAGGAGATAGAGCAGCTTTTAAACTAGATAATAGGGGAAAGCCAACAGTCACCCAAGAGCACATGGTTCAGAACAATGTATCCTTGAAGGATACTACCAAAAGCAGAGAAGTTCCAAAAAAGAGTAAAGTAGCCCAAATGCCCTTGAGTATGGAGCAGACAGAGCTTAAAGATTCCAAATTACCAATGCCTACCAATAGCCAGATTAATATGAATAAAATACAGTCTCTAAAATGCTTGTATGCAAATGCTAAAAGTCTAAAAAATATGGTGGGAGAGTTAGAATATATAGCACTAAATGAGAGGTTAGATATGAATGGAATCTGAGACATGGTGGAAGGAGGACAACCAGTGGGACACTGATACCTGGGTACAAACTATGTCATAATGATAGAACTGATCAAATTGGTGGAGTGGTTGCGCTCTATGTTAGAGAGGGCATTGAGTCAGAAAGGATTAAAGTTTTGCAGGAAACAAAATTTGCTGTAGAATCTCTATGAATTGAAATTCCATGTAAAAAGGGGAAGGCAATGGCAGTGGGGGTGTACTATCGACGGCCTGGCCAGAAGGAACAAATGGATGATGAAATTCTCAAAGAAATCAAGGAAGCTAACAACAGTTACAGCGCAGTAATAATAAACTTGACCTATCCAAGGTTGAATCCTTTAGGCCTATCTCGAGCATCCCACAGCTTGCAAAAATCATTGAGAAAGCCGCCCAACAACAAATCCAACATCATATCGATACTGAAGCACCACTAGATCCATCTCAACACGGCTTCAGGGAAGCACATGGAGTCAATACAGTCCTTACAACCCTATTCAATGTTCTGGTAACAGGAATAAATAACATACAACAGGGTTTCGTCCTCATCTTCCTGGACATCTCCGCCGCTTTCGACTCTGTGAGTCATGACATACTCCTACAACGCTTGAAAGATAAGGGGATTCAAAGCACAGCACTCGAATGGTGTAAATCCTACCTATCTAACAGGTGGCAACAAGTAAAAACAGGCCAGGCATCCTCAGAACCATTCCTGCAATCACAGGGAGTACCCCAAGGATCGTCCTTATCGGCACTGATGTTTAATATCTACATGCAGCCGATATGTGACCTGATCAGATCCTTTAACGTACAATGCCTCGCTTACGCAGATGACATCCTCCTATATATGCCGTTCACAATTGACCATCCAGTATTCTCCCCAATAATCAACTGCTTTGAAGCTGTAGCCAGATGGTTGCTATCACAAAACCTTCAGATTAACCATAACAAAACTGACGTTCTTTTCGTCACGAGGAACCGTAAGTTCATACCTCTTCCATCATTACTCGTCAACAACGTAGAGTTGAAATCAAAAGCTACAATCCGTTACCTTGGCATCACATTGGACCAGCACCTCGAGATGACAACACATGTGAAGAATATCACAAAAACCATATATTATAAGATCAAATCATTACGTCACCTCCGCCCCCTACTAGATCCCACAGATTTCCGAACAACCTTCCAGGCATTAGTCCTTCCACACCTGGATTTTGCCAACATCATCCTCCATGGTCTCCCTCAATCAACTCTAAATCCGCTCCATCTAGCTATGAATACGGCTGCCAGAGTCCTCTCTGGCTCATCAAGATCTGACCATATAACACCCATCATGAAAGAACTGCATTGGTTACCTTTACATGCCAGAATCCAGTACAAGTCTTTAGTCCTTACTTTCAAGGCCCTAAATAACTACCCCCCTACCCCAATCAGCAAGCTTATCCATAGCACCCTGGAAAACAGAAAAAGAAGACTTACATCAATGAACACATTAATAGTCCCGAAAATAATAACGAAGTGCACGAAAGCCACCTCCAACAGGGCCTTCTCCTTATTTGCGCCTCTAAACTGGAACGCGCTACCCCACGAAATCCGTGCTATCAAAAATCTAATCCTATTCAGGAAAGCATTGAAATACCATCTGTTCACAAAATGCTACCCAGACGGCAACCTAGACTTTAGCAAAACTAGCACCTCAATACAACCAGAAAAGGGCTAGTTGGTCAACCTTCTCCCTAGTCCTATTGGCGAACCACACAAAAAGCACACGCAACATCCAAACGAGTTTTATATTACTGTATATAGCATTAAGTTAATCTGTACATAGTTCCCCCGGTTGTCCTCTGTTAAATTTCCCTGTTCATTGTAAACTCAATGTTACTTGTATGCATTGTAGTATGTTCTTGTTCAATGTACACCGCACTGATTGTAAATAGCGCGGTATAAAAAAAATGTTAAATAAATAAAATAAATAAATAAATAAATAAATAACACAGGTACACTAAAAAAATTTTTTTTTAAACTGCCTCTAATGTTTCGATTGATTTTTACGTTTTTTGGTGCGCTGAATCCAAATCTGGTAAGCAATTTGCTCCATCACGTACAGATTTTTTGCTACATTGGGTTAGCAGTTTGAGGTGAACGTTTCAGATTGAGTGCGATCGAGATAAAAGTTTCTTGGATGAATTCTTTATACTAATTGTTTAGTAGTTATTCAAATAAGAATAAAGAAAATTGTAACAAGGCAGCACATAAGAATAGAGTAATGTCAACAAAACACACTGTGATGGTAGCAAAATTGTCTGCACTTAAAACAGCCACATACATGTGCACAAACATTGAGCATATAAGAGCGAGGTTAGACACAAAGCAAAGCAAAGAAATGTGCAAAAAATGTTGTACAGGTATGTATGTAAGAATAGAAAACGCAAACCGCACCATTGCAATACATGAAGACAAACACCCGATGGTGTGAAAATAAAATTCTAATAAATGAGATCCGACACTGTGGTAATAACTAGCAAATTTTTATTTCAAAGTTTAGTAAAAACACGATATTTGTCAACACAGTTTAGATTTTAAAGTCATTCTTGGGTCAATCAATCTCCTGGTGGGCCCGTTTCTTCTTCCCCCGAATGCTTCTCTTGGTGCGCTGCTTGGCGTATTTTTCATCTGGGGTTTCCCGCAGCAGCAACCAGCAGAAATCAGCCATCATAGTGGTGTTCCATCTTCCTTGGTACCTTCTCTCTGCGTCCTTGATGTCCTGGTGAAACCTTTCACCTTTTTCTTCACTGTACGCCCCCAAGTTTTCGGGAAAGTAGTTCAAATGGGAGTGCAAGAAATGGACTTTCAGGCTCATGTTACAGCCTTGTTCTTTGAAGGCATTGAGCATCCTGGCAACAATATCCTTATAGTTCTCATCCCGCCTGTTCCCCAAGAATTTGAGAACAACATCCTTGAAGGAATCCCAGGCTTCTTTTTCCTTCTCAGACATCGTTTCAGCGAATGCTCCATCTGAAATGAGTTTCCTTATATCAGGGCCAACAAACACTCCTTCCTTTAGCTTTGCTTCAGAAAGTCGGGGAAACTTTGAGCAAAGGTACCGAAAGCACTCACCATCATTTGGAAGGGACTTGATGAATTGCTTAATGAGACCCAACTTAATGTGGAGAGGTGGTAATAGAATTTTATCACGAGGTACCAAGCTCTCATGAAGAACATTTTTCTCACCGGGTCTCAAATACTCCCGAATTGGCCAGTCTTTTTTCCCCCAGTGTAGGTCGCGGGCCCGGCTATCCCACAAGCAAAGGAAGCAGGGATATTTGGTGAAACCGGATTGCTGCCCTAATAGCATGGATAGAATTTTAAAGTCTCCACAAATCATCCACTTATGCTCATCATAACGAATCTTCTGAAGAATCAGGGCCAAATTCTCGTATTTTTCTTGGAGAACAGAGTGAGCAATAGGAACTGAAGCGAATGTGTTGCCATTATGAAGAAGAACACCTTTTATGCTGTCTTTTGACGAATCAATGAACAGCCGCCATTCAGCAGGATCATACTTGAGTTTAAACTTTTCCATCACTCCGTATATATCGTTGCAAAATACCAAATCTTCCTCTTTGCTGAAATACTTCAAAAATTGTGTCTCGCGGTTGCGGTACCAATAAAAAGTTGTTCCTGGTGACAATAGATTTTTCTGTTTAAGCCGAGAACCTAGCAGTTGGGCAGCATCTTTTGGGAGTCCTAAATCCCGGACTAAATCATTCAATTCAGCTTGAGAGAAAAGTTCAGGTTTCGGATCTGGTTCAGTTTCAAACTCGGAAGTTCTGGACTCATCGGGAAAAGCCATCTGATGAGTCTCATCATGATCAGAACCGTCCACACAAATATGATCCAAAGATTTTGGTGGTTCAGGCACAGGTACTTCGTTGCTATGAGGCATAGGCCTAATTGCTGAGGGAAGGTTGGGGTAACTCATTACGTTCTTATTTTTTAAGTTGTATCCCTTCACAATGCAAGGGCAAAAATAGCAGTCACTGCTGTGGTCTCTTTGTTCACGCCACATCATAGGTATTCCGAAACGAAATGCTTGTTTTTTACCTTTCATCCATAAGCGTAGATCTTCCTCACATGTCTTGCACACTTTGTGAGGAGCCCACGGTTTGTCTTGATCGCCTAACTTCAAACCGAAATAGGCGAAATATACTTTTTTAATAAATGCAGAAATGTTCCTCTGCCGCTTTTTCACGGTATATTCCCCACAAATAAAACAAAAACTGTCCGGAGAGTTGACGCAACCTCTGGCTCTGTGAGCCATCACAAATACACAGCACTGCAAACTACAACTGTAGTGAACCACTTCGGAATAAAGCTGGATTACGACTGAGCAAACAAAAGGTAATAATGAACTTGCAAGAAACTGAAATTTGACAGGAACGTTCATGTCGCAACCACCGTGTTTGAGCGAGCGAACGAGGCGAGGCGAACAGGAAAGAACATGCGCCAGCGCGAGTACTGGATTTAGCCCCCCGCCTCCCAATTGTCCTGTTAATGTATAAAATGAATACAAAACACTCTAAAATATCATGAGGGAGTGTTTCTAGTTAGTTAACCATTACAACCTCTATTTTGGGCCAAGAAAATAAACTGCAGTCGGCTAAAAAGAAATTATGTGAACATTCCTTATATGGGTAAGAAATCTAATTTTGCAAGAAAACGTGATGTGATGGAACATTTTGGCTATTTTTCCTGGATTCAGCACCCCAAAATCTATAGGAATCAGTTGCAAAACTAGAGGCAGTTTTTTGGTAGCGTACCTGTGTAATGGGTGATTTCAGTTACCCCGGTATCAACTGGGTCAATGTCACGGCAATACATGCTAGGGAGAGAAAGTTCCTAGATGAAATAAATGACTGCTTCTTGGAGCAGCTGGTTCAGAACTGACCAGGGGGGAAGCCATATTGGATCAAGGCCTTAGTGGAACACCAGATCTGGTGCAAGAGATAAGGGTGTTGGAGCCACTTGGCAACAGTGATCATAGCATGATTGTGTTTGATTTAATTAGTGGAGGAGGGATGGTAAGAAAATCAACAGTACCACCTTTTAACTTTCGAAAGGGAGACTATGATAAAATGCGGAAAATAGTTAAGAAAAAACTAAAAGGAGCAGTTGCAAAGGTTAAAGACTTACATCAAGCTTGGGTGATATTTAAAATACTATCTTAGAAGCCCAGACCAGCAGTATTCCGCGCTTTAAAAAAAGTGGAAGGAAATCAAAAAAACTGCCAGCATGCCTTAAAGGTGAGGTTGGAGAGGTTGTTGTTGCCAAAAAAGCATCTTTCAGGAAATGGAAAAACCTGTGAGAGAGTCAGTTGGTCCATTAGATGATGGAGGGGTTAAAGGGGCACTAAGAGGCGACAAGGCAATAGCAGAGAGACTGAATTAATTCTTTGCTTTGGTCTTTACTGAGGAAGATGTAGGAATGTTACAAGATGTATTACAACTATTTGATAAGCTAAGGAGTAGCAAATCACCTGGACCAGATGGTATACATCCAAGGGTGTTGAAAGAACTGAAATATGAGATTGCAGACCTGCTATTAGTAATCTGTGAACTATCATTAAAATAATCTGTAATACCTGAAGATTGGAGGATGGCCAACGTAACTCCAATTTTTAAAAAGGGTTCCAGGGGTGATCTGGGAAACTACAGACCGGTGAGCATGACATCAGTACCGGGAAAAATGGTAGAAACCATCATAAAGAACAAAATTGCTGAACATGTAGATAGTCATGGCTTAATGGGAGACAGCCAACATGGCTTTAGACAAGGAAGATCTTGTCTTACTAATCTGTTATGTTTTTTTGAAGGTGTGAATAAACATGTAGACAAAGGTGAGTCAGTTGATATAGTGTATTTGGACTTTCAGAAAGCCTTTGACAAGGTCCCTCATCAGAGACCTTTGGCAAAACTAAAGAGTCATAGGATAGGAGGCAGTGTACTATTGTGGATCAGGAACTGGTTAAAAGATAGAAAGCAGAGGGTAGGGCTAAATGGCCAATTTTCCCAATGGAGAAAGGTGAATAGTGGTGTCCCCCAGGGATCTGTGCTGGGGCTGCTGCTTTTTGACATATTCATAAATGACCTGGAAAAGGGAATAACGAGTGAGGTTATCAAATTTGCAGCTGACACAAAACTATTTAAAGTTGTTAAAACCCATGAAGATTGGGGAAAATTGTAAGAGGATCTTGATAAATTGGAAGACTAGGGCATCAAAATGGCAGATGAAATTTAATGTGGACAAGTGCAAAGTTATGCACCTAGGGAAGAACAACCCAAACTATGGTTACAGGATGCAAGGTTCCACATTAGGAACCACCACCCAGGAAAAAGATTTAGACGTCATTGAGGATAACATGTTAAAACCCTCCACCCAGTGTGCAGCTGTGGCCAAGAGAGCAAATAGAAATGCTAGGTATCATAAGGAAAGGAATGGCGAATAAAACAAAGGATATTATAATGCTTCTGTATCGTTCCATGGTGCGACCGCACCTTGAATATTGTGTGCAATTCTGGTCGCCATATCTTAAAAAGGATATAGCGTTATTAGAAAAGGTTCAGAGAAGAGCCACCAAAATTGTAATCGGGATGGAAGGATACCTCTATGAAGAAAGGCTATAAAGGTGTTAGGGCTCTTTAAACTGGAAAAGAGACGGCTGAGGGGAGATATGATAGAAGTCTATGAATTAATGAACGGAGTGGAACGGGAAACGTAGATCGATTGTTTACGTCATCAGAATATAGAAAGACTAGGGGACATGCAATGAAGCTACAGGGCAAACTATTCAAGAGAAATAAGAGAAAATATTTTTTCACTCAACGTGTAATCAAACTCTGGAATTTGTTACCGGAGGATGTAGTAAAGGCTGTTAGTGTAGCTGGGTTTAAAAAAGGTTTGGACAAGTTCCTGGAGGAAAAGTCCATAAACCATTATTAAAAAGTGACCCAGGATATCACTGCTTGACCCAATACAAGCATTCTGGAACCTGTGTCTTTTGGGGAAACTGCTAGGTACGTATGACCTAGATTGGCCACTGTTGGAAACAGGATACTGGGCTTGATGGACCTTGGTCTGACCCAGTATGGCATATCTTATGTTCTTAAAAAGGGGGCAATCCAAACAAATATAATCAAGGAAAAATTCATTCAAAATTATCAAGAAGGGAGAATGAAGACTTGAGGCAAAAAGCAAACTTACAATACGGGTGACTGAGATAACTATCATTGAATTGAGCTGAGACAAAGGAGATTAGTTGAACAGGATCAGTAAATATTTATTTATTTATTTATTTAACAAGTTTTATATACTGCTTTTCTTACATTCAAAGCGGTTTATGTATAAGATAATAACATTTATTGAACTTGGATTAATCATATCAGATTTGCGAGATGAGAAAGAAAGAAGGAGGGAGATTCAGTGTCAGATAGGGGAGAAGAGAGCCAAAGGGGAGTGGGTAATAGTGGGTAATGTTGAGGTGAAGTGGGCTGTTATCCTCCAAAGGCAGTAGAAGGGGTAAAAATAGGGGAGGGGGGAATAGAGTAGAGAAGGTGCGTAGATTAGCTGGCTCTGCTTGTACATGGAGTGGAGCTTTGTTTATACATGGAATGAAGCTTTGATGCCAGAGTTATTTAGTAGGTTGAGAGTTTTCTCAATTTGGTCATAGTGCTCCTGGAAAAGAATGGTTTTCAAGGCTTTTCTGAAGTCCATTAGACCTTCGATGGCTCTCATGTTCCCAGGGAGTGCATTCCAGATTGTAGAGAAGGAATGGTAACCTCAGTTGCAGATCCAATGCAGCCATGCTTTGCTCTAGATCCCCCTCCGTCACTCGAACAGCTTCACGCTGGTCTGAAAAAACAGTTCCCACAGAACTGGACAGAAATGGACTCCCTCGGTAGTGAGCCACTCACTACTTTAGTGCTCGACTCACCAACTTGGCTAGAGAATGCTGGGGAAGCCTGCAACTGTATGAGAGGGACCCTATGCTCCGAGCTGAATGAGATGTCAGAGCCGGAAGACAGACCCAAGTATCCTGTTTTGGTTGAAGACTTCAATGACTGCTCTATGGAGGCTATTCCTTGCATGCATTGGTGTATCAGGTAAGAAACGATAGAAGCAGCAGTGGAGTAAGGTCTTCACCTTGGAGTTTCTCTTGCATTTCCCCATACAAATGCCTCTTACCAACCTGCATCAATCATCTTGGAACACCCCCCTCCCCCCAACTTCCCTCACCTGTTTAATGGTACTTTTCTTTTTAACATTGTCATGATATTGTGGAAGAGCTGTTGGATAAGGTTTGCCCCTTTGCAGATGATACCAAAATCTGCAACAGGGTAGATACCCTGGAAGGTATGGATAGCTTGAGCAGAGATGTTTATGTTTGTTGGGGTGCTTAATAGACCGCCCATCACAACAGCATCTGAGAGGTTTACAAAATACATTTAAAAAAAAGGCTGCTTAGAAAAAGAAAAGAATGCCAATTATATTATAGGATAGGAGAGAGGAGGTTATAAATTATAGGGAGAGAGCAGGAGTTAGGCAGGTTGATGAGTATCACCGGGGAAGTGGAGAAAGAGGGGGGGGGGGGAAGGTTAAAAGCTAGGCAAAAGAGGTGTGTTTTTAGGTTTGCTTTAAAAGTTTTCAAGGATGGCTCTAGGCGGAGGTCTGGGGGGAGCGAGTTCCTGAGACGGGGGCCAAGGACATAAAAAGCAGAGGCCGTGTAGATTTTAGGTGAGCTTGGGATGGGGAGGGTAGGGTCATGCGGTTTGCGTGGATGGTGCGGAGGGAATGTTGAGGAGTGTGGAGGTGTACCAAATCAGCGAGATAGAGGGGGGTGCCGATGTGAATAGACTTATGAACAAAGATGAGGAATTTGTATTGTATACGGAAAGGGATTGGAAGGCAGTGCAGACGAATAAGGAGGGGATGATGTGGTCGAAACGGGAGGAGCAGGTAAGGATACGGGCGGCAGTGTTATGGGCTTGCTGTAGATGTTGAAGCTGAGATTGGGGGAGGCCAGCCAGGGCAGCGTTATAGTAATCTAGGCGGGAGATGACAAGGGAGAGGAGAAGGGTGGTCATAGGGGAGAGAGAAAGAAAGGGGCGAACAGAACGAAGTTGTCTTAGAGTGAGGAAACAGCGTTGGATGACAGAAGAGATATGGGCTTTGAAGGACAGTGAGGAATCAAGAATCCCACCAAGATAGCGAAGAGAGGTTACGATAGGGATCGGGGAGGAAGAGAGCAGAGGAGTGAGGGGAGGGGCAGGATTACCGGCCATAAACCAAATGGCTGAGGTTTTGGAAAGGTTGATGTGTAAGAAATTAGAGAAAAGCCAGGATGCCACAGAAAAGAGACAGTCATTAAGAGGAGTGATATCGGGGGTAGCTGAGTCAGTGTGATGGAGAAGAAAGATGTCATCAGCATAATAGTGGGCAGAGATGCCGTGCTGCTGAACCAAGAGAGTGAGAGGAGCTAGGAAGATGTTGAACAGGAGGGATGCGAGGACAGACTATTGAGGGACACCACAAGGTAGGGGGTGGAGGGGGAAGAAAGAGAACCAGAGGAAACTGAAAAGGACTGGCCGGAAAGGAAAGAGTGAAACCAGTGAAGAACGGTGCCGGCACGGCATCACGTAGACGTGAGAGGAGAGTGCGGTAGTCAACAAGGTCAAATGCAGCAGAAAAATCAAGGGAGACAGCAAGGGTGAAGGAACCGCGATCGTGGGCAGTGTGCAATTCATTTAGGAGAGAAAGAGGGACAGACTCCATGCTTTGACTGGGGCGGAAACCAGATTGCCGTGGGTGTAAGGTGAGGGAGGCTTCGAGGTGGAAGACAGTTGAGTGAGGACGAGCTTTTCTAGAAGCTTGGAAAGAAAGGGGAGATGGGAGATGGGACGCCAGCTAGAGGTGGAAGAGGGATCTAGAAACCCCTTTTTTAGAATAGGGTGGATAATAGCTTGCTTCCAGGGGGTGGGGAAGACACCGGAGGAAAGACTAGTATTAAGGATAGAGAAAATGTGAGGGGAGAGGGCCAAAGAGGGATCTAGGAGCCAGTGAGATGGAATGGGGTCAGAAGAACAAAAGGTTTTGCGGACAGAGTTGAAAGTCTTGGAAAGGGCGAAAGTAGAAACAGGCTCAAAAGAAGACCAACGGTGGGAAAGGGAAGGGACGGAAAGGGGAGAGGGTGAAGGGGGAGAAGGAGGAGGGGTGGATGATGAGACTTGGGGGGGAAGAGAGAGGGGGGGAGGACAAGAGGGAAAAGAAAGTCAGAGAGAAAAGACTTTAGACGAGAAATGTGTTGCCAATGAGGCAGGATCGGGAATGACCGGTGGGGGGGGGGGGGGGGGGGGGGAGTAGAGGAGGAGTGAGGAGCGGACAGAGAGCAGAGAACAGAATACAGCTGGTGGGAAGAATTGGCAGAAGTGGAGATAAGAGAGGAAAAATAATCCTTTTTGGCAGCATGAAGAAGGATGTGATATTGGTGATGGCAGGCACGAAAGCAATCCATAGGGGGGGGGAGAGGGATGCTTACGCCAAAGCTTTTCAGCACGGCGGAGATGTCTACGATGAAGGGAGAGGCTGCGGTGAAACCAAGGATGGTGACGAGGGCTGGGACGGGGCTAAAGGGGAGCTAGATTATCGAGGTCGGTTGAGAGAGCGCTGTTCCAGGTGCATACCTGGGTGTCTACAGGGAGAAGATGGAAGTCAGAGGGGAGGAGGGTATCAGAAGAGGGGAACTGGAGGAGAGTGTTTGCAGTGATATGACGGGAAAGGCAGGGGGGGACAAGACTGGGGGGTGTCAGAAAGGGGGAAGGGTGGGGGGAGAGAGGAAACAGAGAGGAGAAGAGGCAAAAATTATCGGACCAGGGGAGAGGGAAGGAGGAGAGGGAAGAGAGGTCAAGAGGGGAGGCCTGGGGAGAGATGAGGAGGTCAAGGGTGTGCCCAGCAGAGTGGGTAGGAAAGGGAACAAGTTCATAAAGGGAAAGATCGGTCAGGAGGGAGAGGAAGGCATGGTCGCGGGAAGTGGAGGGGGAGTTGACGTGGACATTGAAATCTCCAAGGATCAGGAGCTGGGGAAAGAGGAGAGAGGCCTCGGATATAGTAGAGAGAAGGAAATCCCATACAGGGGCTGACAGAGACAGTGGGGTGTAAATAAGGACAAAATGGAGCGGGGAAGAGGTAGCAAGGCGGAGAAGCAGAGATTCCGGGTAACGAAGTGCAGGAGAAGTTTGTTCTTGAAGAGGAAGGGGGGAGCGGTAAAGGACAGCAATTCCTCCACCACTCCTACCCCGATGGGAGGTGGAGAGAGCGGAATAGCCTGGAGGTAGACAGCGGTTGAGAAGAGGTTCTTCACCATCTTTCAGCCATGTCTCGGTTAAGAAAAAAGGTCAAGAGCGTTTTGGGAGGTGAGATCATGAATCAGGGTGGACTTTGAACGAAGAGAACGGCAGTTAAGGAGTGCAAGCTGAAGAAGTAAAAGAGTTGGAGGGGAAGGGGCTACCAAGTGCTCAGAAGAACAGTAAACTAAATTGGAGGAAATTTGAGCAGAGGGGCCGGAAAGGGCAGGAGCAGAGGAAGAGGGCCACCAACCCCAGTGAACTGGGATAGCGGACATGGTGAGAGTAGCAAGGCACGGTAGGATAAAGGCTAAGAGAGAGGGGGAGGAGAACTTACAGTGAGGCTGTGATGAGGAGGCTGGACAAGACCGGACACCAGGAGGGTGAGGGCAGACCCGAAGGTGTGTGGAGCAGGTGTGGGTGAAACTTGAAGAAGAGTTGAGAATTTGACAGCCAAGATTTAATACTAAAAAATTCAAGGTCATACATTTGGGCTGCAAAAACCCAAGGGACTGGTACAGTATATGGGATGAAGTACTTCATTGCAAGAAAGAAGAGTGAGACCTGGAAGTAATCATATCAGATCTTCATCATAAAGCATATGGAGACAGGCTTAAAGACCTTAATATACATATTTTGGAGGAAAGGTGGAGAGGGGTGATATGATAGACATTTAAATACCTCTGTGGTATAAATGCATAGGGAGTGGCCCTCTTCCAGTTAAAAGCAAGCTCTGGAATGAGGAGTCATAAGATGAAGGTGAAAGGAGATAGGAGTTGTCTGAGGAAATATTTCTTTATAGAAAAAAAGTGGTGAATTCTTGGAACAGTCTACCTATGGAGATGTACACAAGACCTTTATCTGAATTCAAAAAAGCATGGGACAAGTACAGAGGATCTCTGAGGGACAGGAAGGGATTGTAGAATATAATAGTTCTTGTGGATGGGCAGACTAGATAGGCTGTGTGGTCTTTATCTGCCATCATTTTTAATGTTTCTATGTTTCAATCAAGTCTTTAACTTAGAGAGGAAAAGAAAAACAAAGCTTCAGTTCAAAAAGAGCTCAGTAAGATGATGCGCTTTAGTCAGAGAACAGGCTTTTATCTTTCCTTGAAGTAGAGATAAAGGTACATGGAGCAGTTCTCCGAGTACTGCAGTAGAGAGAAGTCTGTGATTCAACAGTGCACTTACTGAAAGCCTCACAGCCTACCTGGATTCCTGTTGCGCTCTAGATTAGAAAGGTAGCATTCTATGATGAGTGCCTTCTTGATTTCTGAGCAGACAAAAACTTACACAGGTTACCTTAAATGTCATTTCCACTTATATGGCGGTTAGTCTCTTGTAGAGTTGAAGTCAACCCTTTGGTAGACGGGCTGCATGCCATTGCTTGGTCTTTGTCTTTCTTTGAACCTACTTTTTCCTTGGTGGAAGTTTGTTGTTAGTTGGAAGCCAAGAGTCTTGGAACCTAGTGGTAGAGGCTGCAGTCCAGCTTCCCTTTACCTCCTGCTCTTTTCCTTTCTCTCAGCAGCTCTCTGCTGAACTTAAACAAAACTCAGGCTGCTTCAAATAAATCCCAGAGGGCTTGTACAAAAAGGAAATTAACCCTTTCATTACGGACATAAACAGTCAGTCCAACACTTTTTGTGCATTTCTTCAGTGTTTAATCACTCAGTCCACTTTGTTTATCTTTAGTTGTCTGCGAGCTTATTTTTAAGTGCCAGAGCAGGCAGCAATGCATCTATGCCTCGATTTGATCCTTCCAAAATAGAAAACTCCAGAAAGGATAAGAACTAATAGCCCATTCTTAATACATATGAGGGTTGAAACCTCTATTTTTATTAGTGAGATCCTCATATATACATTCATGCACAAAAAGCCCCAGAGACACAGGGTCAACACAACACACACATATACCCACTCATATAGATATACCCATACATGCACGCATGCACGCACACACACACACATATATCCTCATCCTCCAGACTTTGACATCCTACCTTCATATTCCCACAGATAAACAGATACACTCTGCACATGGATATAGATAAGCACCATACCATTGGTTCACACACACATATGCACCTCACATATGCCATCAATCACAATGCATACTATACTCACTCAGACACCTACTTACACATCCCTGCTATCCTACTAAGATACACTTGGCATGGCTGTTTCAACCAAGTCCCCATATGGACATGCATGAGATAGCAAATGAAATGTGTAACGTGTGTACATAACTGGGGGGGTGGCAGCCGTTGGCCAGGCAGATTTCCATCCCTCCTCCTTCATGCAAGAGGGAAACAAAAACCTACATACAGGGAGGGCCTACCTCCTCCTCCCAATAAACCACACCTCATGCAGATTATACTCGTACCTGGCACAAAAGTCTCAAAGATTCTTCTTACAAATAAAATCCTTTATTTCTTATATCATAGAATCAAGCATACAGGAAGTGCAACCAAAACTAGCTAAATACAAAGTAACTTGGAGAATTCCCTCACCCTCTTCTTACAAGTTTACAGCTATAAAGTAATTAAGAGATTTGCTGTCCATCGACAGATCCTAGCACAGTGAGAAAAGGATATATGGTTCCTAGCTGCACCCAAAGATAAACTAAGGAGATTCACACAGACAATCAAAATCATACTCACTCATTCATTAGCAGACATAAAGTGGGAATTTACAAACCGCCTTCTTCAGAAAATGGGGTGTAAATTCCCAATCTTTAAAAGTTCTGTCCTGTTATATAGTTTTCTTTCCCAAATAGTCCCGTTGTTTTCGATTACACGCATCTGGATTCTTTCGTTCCTTCCTTTGTCCTGTCATATCTGCATTCCCATTCCTGCTGACCTGTGACCCTTATGGCCTTGTGTATAAACATGTGCTCAGGCCTTTGTCAGATTTATTCCTTGTTATCTGACCCTTTTCCCCACTTAATCAATCTTTTACCTGGTCTGTCTTTCCATCCCCTATTTTCAAGAAATATAGAATATATATCTTATTAGTTCCCTGATATTCTGACAGTTTCTACACTAGGCCTCAGGAGGCCCCCATGCCAAACTGGCATAACCATGCTAATGATGCCTTTTCTCTCCTGTGCTCTGTAGATAAGTGTGTTTTTTCTCACATTTCTTCCATCTGATGTCACCTAATACCCATAGCATCCCACAACGCACATGCAGTACAAATGCCAGCAATTTGGACTGTTAACGCCTTCCCTTCTGGCTCTCACACATGCCATTGTATCACACTGTGACTGTACACTTTTCAACATGTTTTAATTGTATTCTGCAGCATGATTCTCATAATTATTAGGCACCTAGCTTTTCCATCAAAAAAGATATAACACCATGACAGTTAAAAATATCATTTTTGTTTGAACTTACTAGTCAATATATGACTATAGGTTTTGTATCATGGAATACACCAACAAATTGAAAGAACTTACTGGCTGAATAATATTATTTCTAGAAAAAGATAGGTACATTCAGAAGTAGGGTTTTCTAAGGCAGTTTAACTGACCTATGACAGCCACATCTGAGTAAAACATACAAGCTTGGCTGCTTACTAAAAGAAAGATTCTTGGGGCATTTTAGAATCTTGCAAATATATCTTACATTTTCAAAGGTATGTATATAGACTCCATGTTATGAATTTTCTTAACTTTCTTTCTTTCTTTTATTTTATTTTATTGAAACATTTTTATATACCGCCCCTTCCGTCAATCAGGGGTGGTTTACATTGAACAATAACTCCAAGAATTTGGTTACAGAGAACATATCAAAACTATGATACACCAAACTATTTACATGTCAGCTAAGTACCTATACAAAGGTATCATGGTAGCTAAGTCTGAACTATTCACAGGATATAAAGACAGAAAAACAGGTTACAAAAGTGTGTTCTTACCAAGTGGGGGAGGTGGGTCGTGGTGTGAGGAAGGGGAAGGTGAGTTAGTGGAAGTGGTGGAATTATAATATTCAGAGAAAAGTAGAGTTTTTAATTCTTTGCAAAAAGTCTATAGATCTTTGTCTGCTTTTCCTAAATGTATGCATGCACATTTGCCTACATAACAAACCACAGTGTATGTGGATAATCACTCCATTGTATGAGGGTTTACAAGTATACACATCCTTAGCTAGATAAACCTTTTGGATATCACCTAAAAACCCAGTATCTCATTTATTTCATTGTGGTTCTCCTCCAGCAGAATGAAGTTTATGATTTTCAAAATTCTATTTTACATTGTTTTAATATTTTATAGTGTTTTTATGAGATGTTGGCTGTTTTTTCTTTTGCCTTTGTTGTTTTTTTACTTTGCCTCTCTTATTTTCTTTTTTATAATACTGTTTTTGTAAACCGCCCCAATATTAACTTTAATCAAATAGAGAGGAAACTTGAAACTCCAGACCAGATCAATGTAGGGGTTATAGTAGGGACTGACTTTGGGCTATATTGACTAAAGTATGCTTCTGTGTTAGAGGGTACTAATCCATTAACATGCATCATTAGTAATACTGCATAATTACTAATGGGACCTGTGGTCATTAATGCATTGTAGCATGCGGTAAGGTAATACAGTAGTCCCTATTGATATCTAGCTCTTAGTTCCTACTCCTGTGAACACGAGTGAATATGAGTTTTGCCTTTGCTTTGTTCTTCTTCCTCCATGCATCTCTTGAACAGAATCACTAAAAGCAACTGGAATTCTACACATATCTTTAGATAGTAAAGTAGACATATTTTATCTGTGCAACTTGCCAACCATCATAAAAAAATTGTGAGGAGGAAAGACATTTGTTTATCAAACCACTGGCATCTTCTTCCGCTTGTGACGTTTGAAATGATTAACATCTTTATTTTCACCTTCATTCCTTCATCGTCTGGATTCCTCCATCTCTTCTGATCTTCGGCCATGCTGCTTTCATTTTTTAAAGCCAGGAGAGCAATATAATTTTCATCAGTATTCCTTATTACTAGTCAGAGATAGAAATAAAACTCCTGAAAGAACATTTGTATTTGTAAGGAATGGGGGGGGGGGGGGGAGGTGAGGAAAAGATGGATTCTGAAGTCAATAGAAGGAACTTTATGCATTTTCTTATCTTTGTCTCTTATTGAAATGTCCTAGCAAAATAAACTTCTTAGTATAATTTGCAACTGACAATTTTTACTAATTAGCCCCGTTTGTGCCAATGATAGTAGCCGATCAGGGAATAGCAGTGCATGGAGAGATTATCTTGGGTGGCAGATTGCATTGGTGCATGTAGTAAATGCTGAAGAAAATGATGCCATCCAGAGTTGTGCCATACATCATGGAAGCATCTTGACTAGTCATTAGCTTTGGTCAGGCAGTGAAATATTACTGCAGTAAGCAGAAATTGGGACAAGCATAATTGTTGCCATTTTGATTTCTTGAAAGACGTGATAGCTCCTATCTTCCAAACATGGGATTCATTAATAGTAAAACAGAAAATTTTCTTTGCATATGATTAAAGCAATAGTACTTGCACAGTAAGGAAAACACTGTCCTAGGGGAAGGCAATTGGAATTTCCTTGACCTTCAACAGTTCTTGACAACATGTAGATGTCATCCAGTATCATTTGCCTTGCTTGTGTGCTTCTGAGGTTATATGCTGTATAGCCCTTTTATTTATTTATTTATTTTATTTATACACATTTATATACCGCATCTTCCAAAGTTCAGTTGCGGTTTACAGTGAACAACAATCAACAAACAACAAAGCACGTTTGTTTTACAAGGAACGTCGTATTATAAACAGAACATATTACAAGGAACATCATATTATATATAGAATAAACAGTCTAAACAATGTGAGATTATACAGAACAGCGTAAACTATATACAGTTTTATATATGTATATATATTTACATGGAAGTGGAGGGACATAAGCCGTGAGATCATCAATGTGTGCTATCTGTGTAGGTTAGAGGGTTTTTGCGTGAAGCAAGACAGATACTTCTTTAACCTTTGTCTAAAGCAGGTGATAGGTTATCTATGTTATAGTGTTTGGTGAATAGATAAGTTTTCAATTTTTTGCGGAGTTCCGTGATCTCTGTTAGAGTTCGCAGCTCTTCTGGGAGGGAATTCCATATAGTTGGGGCTATGTGTGAAAAGGCTCTATTGTTTGTTGATTTATGGGCTCTTGTATAATCTTTCGGGATCTTTAATCTGTTCAATTGTCCTTTTCTTTGTGTAGGCTTCGATGGTTCTTTGTGTATTAAGTTACATAGCATGGTTGGTGCCATATCATATAAGGCCTTGAAAGAAGTTAGTATTGTTTTGTAGATTATTCTACTTTGAACTGGTAGCCAATGGAGGGAGGCTAGTATTGGTGATATGTGTTGGAGTGAGTTAATTTTCAATATGATTCTTGCCGCTGCATTTTGCGCTAATTGCAATCGTTTGATGTTTTGTTTTGATATGCCTATTAGAATTAGATTGGCAAAGTCAAAATGTGGAGTTATGGTGGCCTGGATTATGTTAATAAAGTCCTGTGTATATACTAGCGGACGAAGTTGTTTGAGGGTTTTAAGTTTGAAATAAATTTTCTTTATGGTATTGCTTATGTGTGTTTCCATTGTAAGGTGTGTGTCTAGTATGACACCTAGATATCTTATTTCCTTTTTTATTTTAATTTCTTGATTTTGAAGTCTTACGTGAGATGGGGGGATATAGGATTTGTTCTTGGTCACAATTAGAACTTCAGTTTTAGTGTGATTTATGTGGAGGTTTTGTTCTTTTAGCCAAGTTGTGATATCATTATAGCAGTCCGATAGTAGTTGAAGCGGTAGGTTGGGTATCGTGAATGGTATATACATCATAATATCGTCTGCATATAGATGATATTTTACTCCAAATTTTTGAAAATGTTGCAGACTGGTTTAATGTATATATTGAAAAGCAGGGCTGACAGCGCTGAGCCTTGTGGTAATCCAATTTCTTGTTTGTATGTGGTTGAGTTTTGATTTCCAATTCTTACATTTTGCATTCTATTATTTAGGTAGGATGAGAACCATTTATGTACTGTGGATTTTAAGCCTATTTGTCTCAAGTTATTGAGCATTATTGTGTGGTGTACGCTATCAAACGCAGCTGATATATCAATGAAAAGTAGAATGAAGGCCTGTTTATGATTGTCTATCCCTCTTAGGAGTGTATCTATTAGAACTGTGAGGAGTGTTTCAACTCCATGGCGGGGCCGAAAGCCATACTGTTGTTCATCAAGAGGGTAAGATGATTCTAGAAAATCCTGTGTCTGTAATTGAACCACTTTCTCAATTATTTTAGCCAAGAATGGTATGCTTGAGATGGGTCTATATGATGCAGGCAAAGTTTTATCAAGTTTGTTGTTCTTAAATATTGGTCGTATTTGTGCGTGTTTGAGTGATGGTGGGAGGTAGCCTTGGGTTAGTGAGAGGTTCACTATTGAGAGAATGTAGGGTAATAGAATTGTTAATGTGTTTTTTATCCATGTTACTGGACATGGATCTAGATAAGAGGTTGTGGTGTTGAGACTGGTGATGATATTTTTTAGTGTCTCTTTAGTTATGGGATGAAACTCTGACCATTCATCTGTAGGCTGGTGTGATAAGTTGGTAATGTCTATTGACATCGACGGCATTTTTGCTTTGTTTTGATAATGGTGGGCTAAGGTTTGAACTGAGATGTCAGTAATTTCGTTGTCAGAGCTTTGTGGGTTGGTTAAGTTTCTGACAATGGAGAATAACTCTCTTGGCCTGTTATATGATTTTGATAGTATATTAGTATAGTATTCTTTTTTTGTGCTGTCCAAGGTTTCTTTGTATTTAGTGAGGTGGTTATTGTATATTTCTTTGTGTATCGTCAGTTTAGATTTGCGCCAGTTGCGTTCTAGTTTTCTAAGAATCCTTTTCATTTGTTTTAGGGTAGTGTTGAACCATGGTTTGGTATTAGTTTCAGAGTAGGTGATCTTATTATGTGTGTGATTAATTTTGGCTGCATTGTTGATGGTTTCATGCCAGTTTTCAACAGTGTCATCTAAATTTGTTGCAGGTGATAATAGGTGGGGGATTGTTAAGTCAATAAATTCTTCATTGTTAAACTTTTTGAATCTTGTTGTTGGGACATTTCTGGTGTGATTGTTAGTGCTGGTGAAGGGATATGTAAGATTTATTTTGATAATGTAGTGATCAGACCAAGGTATCTGTGTACATTCAACTGAGTTTGGATCGATTAGTTTGAAGAGTGTATTAAGGAGAAAGACAAGATCGAGTGTTCCACCTTTGATGTGTGTAGGTGTGTTTATTATTTGGTGATATTCCATGTCTGATATAGTATCAAAGAATAGTTTAGAGTTCAATGTTGGCAGCGAGGGAAGGTTAAAATCTCCTAGCATAATTATAGGGTGTTGTTCAGTGGAGGAGCTGAGGAGTTCGATAAAAGAATCAAGGCAATCTGTTTTTTGGTCTGGGGGCCTGTATACTAAGCAGAGTTTCATGAGGCCAATTTGTATTAATAATGTATCTATGTTGTTAGAGATGGAGTGGATTGTTTTGGCATTTAGTACCTTTTTCGTCATCATTAATACACCTCCGCCTTTTTTGTTAGTTCTATGTTTGTAGAAAGTGTCATATTCTTCATTATTAAGTTGGTTTATGTAGGCTGTATCTGTATCGGAGAGCCAGGTTTCTGTGACACATAATATGTCTGGTTTTATGTCAGATATTAAGTCATTAAATATGGGCAGCTTGTTTTTCATCGAGCGTGCGTTGATAAGGATGCATGAGAGGGGAGTTGAGTTATTGGTGCATTTTCCCTTGGTTGTTTGAAGTGGGATAGTTTGTTTTATGTGAATTAGTCTATGGAGATTTAATTTAGGATGGTTATTTGGATAAATATGTCCAATGTGGTGGCTGTTTCGCGTATGAGTGTGAATTATGGGAATTGCTTTATGATTTTTGTCATTTAGGGTTAGTGTTAGGTCAATGGTTAGTATTGCTAAGACAAAACCAATATAAGATAGTTTCAATAGCATGATGTTTGTACGTGGCATTTTAGATGGGTTGCTGTTGGTGATGCTAAGCAGTTATATACCAGGGTAGGAAGGTGAGAGAGAAAGCGAATCACTGGGGAGTTGTGTTATGTAGAAAGTTGAGAGAGGAGCTGCTAGATACAGTATTAATCCTAATTGATAGAAGTTACTGACAACAATACTGATTGATGATAATATTCTACTGACAACAGTAATAATATGTATGATAGGTACTGACTAGCTAGCTAGCTACTGACATCGGTTTTGAGTAATGAAATACTACTGGCAACAGTAATTAGTACTGCTGACAACAGTGATATTATGGGTAATAACTATTTGCAGACAACAGTACTGGTTGAGGATATGCTACTGACAACAGTAATTAACTTATGCTAGATACTGGCTGGCTAGCTACTGACAACAGTACTAGATGAAGATATACTATTGAAAATAGTAATAAACTGTAGGAGGCTACTAACAATAGTATTTAGTGTATCTCAGGACAGTAATTAATTGTTAACACAGACACCTGAAAATAGCTTTACAGATTGTGCAGAGAAGTATGGTAAATTCAAGTTTTAGGCTGTAAATAATCAGTTAAATAGTGATTGTCGGTGTATACTTGCTGCGCTTGATGAATCTGTGAGGGGGATGAGGTGTGCGAGCTCAACCTTGGGGGAGCTCAGCTGTGCTCAGTGTCATTGACGATTCCACGTTGAGTGTTTCTTCGTTGTTTCTGTGGTAGATGGGTAGGCTTAAGTGCCTTAGCCTAAGGGCCGTGCCAAAGGGCCCTCTTGCACGGCCCTCAGGCGCAGGACCGCAAGGCGCGGTTGCGCCTGTTCACGCCCCCTTTTAAACTGTAGAGCTGGGCCCGGATTGGGCAGGGGTAGGCGATGACGCGGTGGAAAGCTTTGCCTCACAGGAGCTCTTTGTGGAAGCACGTGTGCTGAGCGATCTGCTGCTTTAGCGCTGTTCTGCGTGCAGGGAGAAGGCTCTCCTCCAACGAGCTCTTTTGTGAGGTTAGTGACCGGAGCGGTTCTGCTGCTTCTTCGGCAGGGAGAGGGCTCTCCTTCGATGAATGGAGCCGCGGGTAGTGTTCCTGCTCCTCATGGAGCTCTGATGAGAAGGGTCTTTTGCCTGTTCGCGCCCCCTTTTAAACTGTAGAGCTGGGCCCGGATTGGGCAGGGGTAGGCGATGACGCAGTGGAAAGCTTTGCCTCACAGGAGCTCTTTGTGGAAGCACGTGTGCTGAGCGATCTGCTGCTTCAGCGCTGTTCTGCGTGCAGGGAGAAGGCTCTCCTCCAACGAGCTCTTTTGTGAGGTTAGTGACCGGAGCGGTTCTGCTGCTTCTTCGGCAGGGAGAGGGCTCTCCTTCGATGAATGGAGCCGCGGGTAGTGTTCCTGCTCCTCCTACAGTGTTCTTATAGAATAATAGCATAAGTAGATGGTCTATGATGGTAACAGAGAATTTTGAGTGTCTGTGCTTTTACAAGAAAAGGATGAGAGCTTGCCTTTCTTTCCGACAAATTCTCTTCAAAGTTTAAGCAGAACTAAGTCATCTCTTCCCATGTTAAGCTTGTCCAAGGAATATGCTGGGGAAAAATATTTGTTTTGTCCTTTTTGGATGGGGTTTAATTTTTTTTCATTACTTTTTATTTTTAATACACGTTAAACAGATAGGAATAAAGGGCATGCTTACTGAAGTGCACTAAGCAGTTAACACATGTTTTAATGTACAGTAACCAATAGCATTGGTGTGTGGCAATGGATACGGTGTGCTAAAATAACTTTTCATGGCTAGTGAGTAAGAGGGCATTGAATGGGTGCAGAGTGGAGAGTGGATGAATAGTGCTCCTCTGCAGCTAATGCATGGCATGTTAATATGTGCTAGCTGTTAACATGGCAGATAGTATAAGACATTTAATACTACCTCAAAAGGAGGCACTGAGTGCAACCATGATACCGGCACACCACTGGATGCAGATTGAAGAACCGATAATCCTGCTGTATATTGTTGTTGTTGTTGTTAAGTGCTGTCGAGTCGGTGTTGACTCCTGGCGACCCTCTGGATAGTTGACCTAAACTTTGTTTGGTCTTCAGCCAAGCAGCTCATTGTTGATAGAGTGGTATCCATAACTTCTGTTTTTGTATCGATCCATCTCATTGCTGGCCTTCCTCTTTTACGGTGATCCTACCTTGCCAAGCATTATGTCTTTCTCCAGTGATCTCTCTCTTCGTATGATATGTATGAAAGTCGAAGTCTTGTCATCTGAGCTTCTAAGGAAAGCTTAGGTTTGATCTCCTCTAGTACTGATTGGTTTGTTCTTCGGGCAGTCCACAGTATACACAGTATTCGTCACCATCACCATAATTCAAAGGCATCAATTTTCTTCCTATATATCTTTTTCACTGTCCTACTTTCACATCCATATGACATTAATGAAAATCCCATGGCCTAGACAAGTTGAATCTTTGTATGGAGAGAGACATCTCTGCTCTTGAGGATCTTGTCTAGGTCCTTCATAGCCATTCTACTAAGAGCAATTCGTTGTCGGATTTCTTGACTGCTAGTCCTTTCTTTATTGATTGTTGATCCAAGCAAGTTAAAGCTGTCAACTATTTCAATTTCTTCTCTATCAATGATGAACTTATTGATTTTGCCAGTTGTTAGGATCTTTGGAGTATGTTTACTAAGCAGTCTTAACGTGCGCCCGGCAATAGTGTGCAGGATGCCATAAAAGGAGTGGGCGTTCCGGTCTAAATGTAGCAAACCGGGATTATCGCGCGATAACGCGCGCTGCGTACATTATCGCCGCTAAGCACGTTAACGTGCGGTAATCTTAAGTAGGCACGCAGACATGCAACCACAGAAGCAGAGGTGTAGCACACTGGTTAAGACACTGACGGTTAGTACAGGGGACATGAGTTCAATCCCCCAGTGTGCCTAATGAACAAACCTGGTTGAGGCATCTCCCTGTATATTTAAGTAATGCTTTTTGAGGCATTGCAGTTTTATTTTAATTAGTGCTGCCAGCAAACACACCCTCACAGTGGCGTTACCTAAGGTGCCACATAAGGCACCCTATAAGGCACTCCAGAGGGCACATTATAAAGTGCACTGTCCGCCAAGGCACCCTACATTGTCCCCTATAGGACACCTTATAAGGCACCTGATAAGGCACTTTATAGGGCGCCTTATAAGGCGCTCTATAAGACGCCTTATGGGGTGCCCTATAAGGCGCCTTATGGTTACAGTACACTGAGGGTGTTTTTGCTGGCAGCACTAATGTACATTGAAAATAGACAATGCCTCGGACAGCCCTATTAAATAACCCCACTGTGGGATAGAACCCATGACTTCTGGCTCACAGGCAGTGAAGTAACCAGTGGGCTACAGCTGCTAGCAAACCCTTGGCTGGCTACAGAAGGACTGCATGTCACCACACAAACAGTCTGCTGTGGCTACCAGGATAGGGGCAACCCACCCGTACCCATGATGCACAGCACATGCATATCAGCAGTCTACAGATGATCACAAGATGGGGTATGCACCCCACAGCACCTCAGCCTGGTAGGGGTTGCCGACGGTGTGTGTTAGTGGCACAGAGTAGCTACAGACCGTCACATTGTGTGGGTATTGTGCTTACCCTGAGGGTGAGGTGGGGCAACCAGCACCAGGTCCGTAGCACCTTCAATAACTGCAATAGGCCATGTCATAGGTACCCATCAGTGCCAGTGTGTGTGATAGGTAGTTCCTGCAAACACACCTAGGATACATTAGTGTTTATCTGAAGTTGTCAATCAGGTCTGGCCTTTATGGGCTATGATGCACCCAGAATAGTGTATATTCTGTCTTGGTACCATGGTAACATGATGTATGTGACAGGGGGGTGTTTGGACCCATAGGCGGATTATGTATGACCACCCAACCCACCCTCTGTGGCTCAGGGTGGGAGACAGGATTCCCCCACCAACAGATCCACATTCCACCTCCCTGCAACAGTGGCAGTAGAGGGGGGCCATCAACCCTAGTCACGCTGGGGAACAGACACCCTACAGGGCAGCCAATGCAGAGCTGTGCACAACCCTAAGGCAATGGCAGGAAGACAGTAGCCATGGAAATGCTCAGCTGCCCCAACACCATCTGACATTCTCCAGCAGCAAGCACAGTGAGTCACCAGCCACTGCACCCTGCAAGGTGCTCCAGCCATACACATATAACTGCAGACAGTCTGCTAGCTAGTCCACAGTGCATGATCCTGGAAGAGATGTGTGCACTCCCACCAAGCAGATAAGTCAGTGATTAGGCCCCAGAAAAAAGAACCTATATATTTAACTAAAAAACAAACAAACACAATATAGCACTATGGGGGAGCCTAGCCATACCATGGTCACTGATCAGTCAGGGTGAGAGTGACCTCCCAGCAGGACATGCTGTGGCCACCCTGTCGGTGCAGGTTGTGGCCAGGCATTACAATGTCCGAGCCATTGCCCTATGCCTTGTGCTGATGCATCCAGGCCAGGCCACCCTGTCCAGGCTATACCCACAGTACCTTGCTCCTCATTATTCACAGTGGCAGGCCAATACTGGCAACAGTGCTAGCAGTGTGGGCTGAGGAAGGTGTTAGCAGCCACCACACACTGGATAGATGGACACACACTCACCACACCTATGCCAGCATTGTGCAACTATAGACGTGTTTGGCAGCTCTGGCCACCACACCAGTCCTGGGCACAGTGCAGGCACAGCTATGGTACGCAATACTGTTGGGGTTACTCTGTCAGACACCAGACCTGAGGCACACTCCACAGACATCAGAAAGGTTGCTATGATGCAGCTCAATCAGCCAATTGTGCTTAACGTAGGAATTGCTATCTGCCAGTTATCATAGCAAACGTTTGATAGCTGTGTACAGTTTTCCCAGGTTTAGGGTGGCATTGCTAAGATGTGCAAGTGCTTGTATTGGGAGATGCACGCAGGGCCCAACATCCTGCCTCTCCAGGAGGCTTCAGATAATGGAGCCTGTGGGTGCAGGTGTGTCTGCCCCTGTTGGCCACTGCTCTAGGGCAGAGGTTCCCAACTCTAGTCCTGGAAGGCCAAATACTGTTTGGGTTTTCATGCTGTCCCTAATGAATATGCATGAGAAACATCTGCATACCATGGGGGTGGTGCACAGAAATGCAGCACAGCCATATTTATTAGAGGCAGCATGGCACCTGAATGGTGTTTGACCCTCCAGGACTGCATTTGGGAGACTCTGCTTTAGGTAATACGCATGTTTATGGTGTCTGTGCTCTGTAGGGTAAAATGTAGGTGTTTTGGGCATGTTTACATCATCTGCAATAAAGGTTCTGTCTGTATTAGCAGTGGGTAAAATATGGGGGCTGGGTTGGCAGGAGCCACAGCTGGGACTTGAACCTGTGACCTTCTGCTTCTGAACATACTGGCTGTGTGCACTGCACCACTGTGTTACCACAGAGGCAGTGCATTCCCTGGGGATACCCATGGCCTGTCTGTTGCAGTGCATGGCACCCACCTACACAGGGCTAGGCCACAGTCTGCTCTGGGCAGCTGCCACTGCCCCCTCCACCACCAGATCCCCTCTGCCACCCTGCTGACATGCCCTTCTGCTGGTGGTGCTGGTGATGCGCAGTCTCAGGCCATCCAGTGTGTGGGTAGGCGGCTGCCTATGCTGCGGGTTCTGGGGTAGGGGTGCCTGCATAGCTGTCCACGCTTCCCCCCAGCACCGCCTGCCAATGTTGTGTGCCCTTGGGGGTACCTGCTGGGTACTATCCCCTGTGACACTGTAGGAAGCACACTCGTGCCCATGTTGGGCCCTCATCAGTTGCTGCCTGGCTGCACTACTGTTTCAGCATTCCTATGGGCCACCTAGGCATCACTCTAGGCCGCACTGTGGCCCAGCTGCACCACAGCATGTGCCGCCTGCAGCCCTCTGTGTCCCCTTTTCAAGCATCTGTCCAGTTGCCCATTCCGACATGCCCGCCCTGCTGTTGCGGAACATGTGCATGCCATAGGATACCTGCCCAATGGAGAGGGAAAACCCTGCTGAGCGCAATTTCACTGTGGGCTCATTCACCTTGTATGGGGACGAAGCATAGACCCTTCCAAAATTCATATCTTTTTTTTGGAGCTTTCTCGGGAGTGTTTTTTGATGTTTCCCATTAATATCACTATTGGCCAGCGTGGTTATGTTTTTATTACATTTTCTTCTGGTCATTTTCGCTGTTTATTTGCCCTTTTGTTCCATGCACATGTATCACACTTATCACTTTTTGTAGGTTTCCCTTGTTTTGCTGTACATTGCTGACGGAAATAGTTTATTTTCCCTTTAAATCAGCTCTAATGCCAGGGTTTCACTGGCGTTAGTTTTTCAGCCTCGAATTTCACAGCGTTAGTGTGCAGGGAGCCTCTCCCCTCCCACTCTCCGCCCATTGACCCTCTCTCTCCATCCCTGGGGAGCCTTCCTCCGCCCTCCGGGAGCCTTTCTCCACCCTCAGCGCTCATTTACGCCACTGCATGCGTTATCGCGCGCTAAGGTACCTCTGTGCCCGATAAAGCGCCATTATTGCGCGATAAGGTACCTTATCGCGTGTTAATGTGGCAGAGCACACATTAAGACGGTTTAGTAAACATACCCCTTTGTCTTCTTAACGTTAAGGTGCAGACCCATTTTAAGACTATATTCCTTGATCCTGAGAAGCAAATGTTTCAAATTGTCTTCACTTTCAGCCAGTAATGTGGTGGTATCAGCATAGCAAAGGTTGTTGATGAGTCTTCCACCAATTTTCACACCTCAGTTATCTTCATACAGTCCTGCTTCTCTGATGATTTGTTCTGCATATAAATTAAACAGGTAAGGGGAAAGTATGCAGCCTTGTCATACACCTTTGCTGATTTTAAATCATTCTGTTTTTCCTAGTTCCGTTCGAACTGTTGCTTCTTGATCAAAGTAAAGGTTGTACAAGAGAACGATTAGGTATTCTGGTATACCCATTCTTCTTAATGTGGCCCAGAGTTTCTCATGGTTTACATAGTCAAAAGCTTGCTGTAGTCAATAAAACACATATGGATATCCTTTTGGTATTCTTTTGTCTGTTCAATGATCCATCTCACATCCACCCTTTCCTGAGCCCTGCTTGCACTTCAGGCAGTTCTTGTTCCAGGTCTCTGCTGAATGATCTTGAGTAGAATCTTGCCGGAAAGTGGGATCAGAGCAATTGTGTGATAATTTTCACAGTTATTCAGGTCACCTTTCTTCAGTATTGGTATAAACACAGATCTTTTCCAGTCAGTTGGCCATGAATTTGTCTTCCAAATTTCCTGGCAGATCCTTGTAAGTATGGTAACAGCTTAATCCGATTGCTGTAAGACTTCAATAAAGGAAAGATATGCTTAAACCTACAAATTTCACAAATTGTACATCTGTATGAGCAACTGTCCTAGAAATGTAAATTTATTTAACTGTTTCATCCATCTTATGGTTTATGGTTTATTAAAATCTAAATATACTCTACTTTCATGAGGAATTGGACATAGGTATAACAGTCATATGGCGAAGAGCTAACCTTTAATAATGGAGACCAAATGTTTTTTTCAAAAAGGTACAGTTTTAAAACAGTTTTAAAGGTTTTGTAAGATATCTCAAGTCACAAATATGTAGAAGAGCGTTGCACAGGAGAGGACAAATTGACATGTATTCTGGTCTTTAAAGAGGGTGGAATATGGAGACAATTAGCATGTTTGTTCATATTTATTTGAAACTTTCTATACTGCCCTAGACCAGAAGGTATCAGAGCAGTTTACACAGGTTAAAATATAAAAAGCAATAAAGATGAAAAAGAATGCCATATTAAGACAGGATAGTTGGAGAACTAGAACACAAAGTCAGCAGTCAGAAGCCACTTGTATGGCTCTGAGCATGTGTGGATCGGGACCTGTAATGTAGAAGAGATGAGAGACATGTATGTATAGCTGTATATGTAGCCTTATCAACCAAGGTCAAGAGTTTATAGTTACAGTAATAAGGAATGTGACAGGGAGCCAATAATGTTGAATCATGAGTGGTATAACATGGACACATTGACGAACAAAAGATAAAAATATGGATCGTGGTTTTCAAAACTGATTGAAGTCTCTTTAATTCAGATAGGGTCAAACCTGCATACATAGCATTACAGTAGTTGAATTATGATATCACTAGAGACAGGAGGAGAGTTGTTAAGAGATGTTCAGAAAGGAAAAGAGATCACAGTTTGGACGAAGAGCAAAGAATGAAATATGCACCACAGAATTGATTAGATCATGAAAGAATAAAGCAATATCAGTAGGAAACACCAAAATAATGAAAGGTTGGGGAGAGTATGATAAGAGTGCTATCTAGACATCGAGCAAGAGTGGGGGTACTGGAACTTCCAGTCAGCCCAAGTTGCTAATGTCTTATCTAGGCTCAAGTTTAACAAGTTAGAGGATAGTCAAATGTTAATTTTAAACAAGTTTATTGGTGAGAGATCAGGGGCTTGAAAATCAATGTAAGTAATTAGGAGGATGTCATTGGTATAGTAATACACAGCTATGCCGCTGTCCTGATTAAGAGTAATCAGGGGGCTAAGAAATATATTGAATAGTAAAGGAGCCAGAACTTAAATTAGAGGATACCACAGGTAGGAGGGATAGAGGAAGAGAGTTCAGAGACTTTAGCAACCACAAAAGAACAATCTGAGAGATTAGAGGTGAAGCAAGAGAGGAGAAATAACTAAAGAGCGACCAACAAAATCAGATGCAGCAGAAAGATCTAGTGATACATCCAGAACAGTTTTACCCTTTTCCAGAAAACTGTGATGTTTCCTGATAAATGATGTTATGGTGGCTTCAGCGCTATTTCCAGGGCAGAATCCTGATTGTTGGGGATGTACTGTAGAGTAGTCAGTGAGTTGTCAAAAAAACAAAAAAAAACCCTTAACTTTTCTGTGACTTATATAAAAATTGGAGATTAGAGATATGTCTGTAATTTGCAGAAATTAATGGATCCAAATGTTTTTCCTTCAAAATAGGCTTGATAACAGCTTGTTTCCATGGCAGTGGTACAAGATCAGAAGGAAGGCTGTTATTAATAACGAGGCACGCTATGAGAATGAGACCAAGAGATTGTTCAGCAAGCCAAGCAGATGGAATAATACCAGTTAGGCAAGTAGTTTTATGTGAAACTGAAATAGCTTTGGATAGAGAAGCATTAGTAGTGAGAGTAAATAAAAGCCATGTATGAGTTCACACATGGAGTGGAGGAGGAGTGAAGAGCAACAGCCTAACACCCAGGAGATTCAGGTTTGATTCCAACTAACATTCCTTGTAAGCTTAGGCAAGTCACTTTACCCTCCCTTGCCTCGGAAGAAAAGGTCTGGTAATCTACTTCTGATCATACCTTGCCAAGAAAACCCAGCTACAGGGTTGCCAGGAGTCAGCATTGACTTGACTGCACTTAAAAAAAAAACGAGTTGACATAAATAACACAGGAACACTACCAAAAAACTGCCTCCAGTTTTGCAACTGATTCCTATAGATTTTGGGGTGCTGAATCCAGGAAAAATAGCCAAAATGTTCCATCACGTCACGTTTTCTTGCAAAATTAGATTTCTTACCCATATAAGGAATGTTCACATAATTTCTTTTTAGCCGACTGCAGTTTATTTTCTTGGCCCAAAATAGAGGTTGTAATGGTTAACTAACTAGAAACACTCCCTCATGATATTTTAGAGTGTTTTGTATTCATTTTATACATTAACAGGACAATTGGGAGGCGGGGGGCTAAATCCAGTACTCGCGCTGGCGCATGTTCTTTCCTGTTCGCCTCGCCTCGTTCGCTCGCTCAAACACGGTGGTTGCGACATGAACGTTCCTGTCAAATGTCAGTTTCTTGCAAGTTCATTATTACCTTTTGTTTGCTCAGTCGTAATCCAGCTTTATTCCGAAGTGGTTCACTACAGTTGTAGTTTGCAGTGCTGTGTATTTGTGATGGCTCACAGAGCCAGAGGTTGTGTTAACTCTCCGGACAGTTTTTGTTTTATTTGTGGAGAATATACCGTGAAAAAGCGGCAGAGGAACATTTCTGCATTTATTAAAAAAGTATATTTCGCCTATTTCGGTTTGAAGTTAGGCGATCAAGACAAACCGTGGGCTCCTCACAAAGTGTGCAAGACATGTGAGGAAGATCTACACTTATGGATGAAAGGTAAAAAACAAGCATTTCGTTTCGGAATACCTATGATGTGGCGTGAACAAAGAGACCACAGCAGTGACTGCTATTTTTGCTCTTGCATTGTGAAGGGATACAACTTAAAAAATAAGAACGTAATAAGTTACCCCAACCTTCCCTCAGCAATTAGGCCTATGCCTCATAGCAACGAAGTACCTGTGCCTGAACCACCAAAATCTTTGGATCATATTTGTGTGGACGGTTCTGATCATGATGAGACTCATCAGATGGCTTTTCCCGATGAGTCCAGTACTTCCGAGTTTGAAACTGAACCAGATCCAAAACCTGAACTTTTCTCTCAAGCTGAATTGAATGATTTAGTCCGGGATTTAGGACTCCCAAAAGATGCTACCCAACTGCTAGGTTCTCGGCTTAAACAGAAAAATCTATTGTCACCAGGAACAACTTTTTATTGGTACCGCAACCGCGAGACACAATTTTTGAAGTATTTCAGCAAAGAGGAAGATTTGGTATTTTGCAACGATATATACGGAGTGATGGAAAAGTTTAAACTCAAGTATGATCCTGCTGAATGGCGGCTGTTCATTGATTCGTCAAAAGACAGCATAAAAGGTGTTCTTCTTCATAATGGCAACACATTCGCTTCAGTTCCTATTGCTCACTCTGTTATTCTCCAAGAAAAATACGAGAATCTGGCCCTGATTCTTCAGAAGATTCGTTATGATGAGCATAAGTGGATGATTTGTGGAGACTTTAAAATTCTATCCATGCTATTAGGGCAGCAATCCGGTTTCACCAAATATCCCTGCTTCCTTTGCTTGTGGGATAGCCGGGCCCGCAACCTACACTGGGGGAAAAAAGACTGGCCAATTCGGGAGTATTTGAGACCCGGTGAGAAAAATGTTCTTCATGAGAGCTTGGTACCTCGTGATAAAATTCTATTACCACCTCTCCACATTAAGTTGTGTCTCATTAAGCAATTCATCAAGTCCCTTCCAAAAGATGGTGAGTGCTTTCGGTACCTTTGCTCAAAGTTCCCCCGACTTTCTGAAGCAAAGCTAAAGGAAGGAGTGTTTGTTGGCCCTGATATAAGGAAACTCATTTCAGATGGAGCATTCGCTGAAACGATGTCTGAGAAGGAAAAAGAAGCCTGGGATTCCTTCAAGGATGTTGTTCTCAAATTCTTGGGGAACAGGCGGGATGAGAACTATAAGGATATTGTTGCCAGGATGCTCAATGCCTTCAAAGAACAAGGCTGTAACATGAGCCTGAAAGTCCATTTCTTGCACTCCCATTTGAACTACTTTCCCGAAAACTTGGGGGCGTACAGTGAAGAACAAGGTGAAAGGTTTCACCAGGACATCAAGGACGCAGAGAGAAGGTACCAAGGAAGATGGAACACCATTATGATGGCTGATTTCTGCTGGTTGCTGCTGCGGGAAACCCCAGATGAAAAATACGCCAAGCAGCGCACCAAGAGAAGCATTCGGGGGAAGAAGAAACGGGCCCACCAGGAGATTGATTGACCCAAGAATGACTTTAAAATCTAAACTGTGTTGACAAATATCGTGTTTTTACTAAACTTTGAAATAAAAATTTGCTAGTTATTACCACAGTGTCGGATCTTATTTATTAGAATTTTATTTTCACACCATCGGGTGTTTGTCTTCATGTATTGCAATGGTGCGGTTTGCGTTTTCTATTCTTACATACATACCTGTACAACATTTTTTGCACATTTCTTTGCTTTGCTTTGTGTCTAACCTCGCTCTTATATGCTCAATGTTTGTGCACATGTATGTGGCTGTTTTAAGTGCAGACAATTTTGCTACCATCACAGTGTGTTTTGTTGACATTACTCTATTCTTATGTGCTGCCTTGTTACAATTTTCTTTATTCTTATTTGAATAACTACTAAACAATTAGTATAAAGAATTCATCCAAGAAACTTTTATCTCGATCGCACTCAGTCTGAAACGTTCACCTCAAACTGCTAACCCAATGTAGCAAAAAATCTGTACGTGATGGAGCAAATTGGTTACCAGATTTGGATTCAGCGCACCAAAAAACGTAAAAATCAATCGAAACATTAGAGGCAGTTTAAAAAAAAATTTTTTTAGTGTACCTGTGTAATGATTCTGATTGATTTGAGGATGTTAACATAATTGAATCTAAAGATAGTGTAGAGGCTCCTGATAAATCTTAAAGGCTAAGTAGAACAGAGAGGCCTTTTGCTATGGTACTGTATAATTGCCATGTTAGTTCACCTGAATATCTGCAAATAAGACGAATAAACACATTTTTGACCTTATTTATACATTTATTCATATCGAAATTTTAAAATTTATAATAGATGTTCATAAAAATCTAATAAAAATACTAAAAATATTGAGTTCAATATTCTGAACCCTTAGCTGATTAGCCAGCAGGATGCCTTCAGTAAATACGTGTACTCCTGCACTTTTTTGAAAAAGGCTCCATGTTCGGCAATCTTTCTAAAATACAGCCCACTGTCCACATCTTGAATATTGTGTGTGGTTCTAATATCCATATCTTAAAAAGGATATAGCAGAATTAAAAAAGGTACAGAGAAGAGCCACCAAAATAGTAAAGGGAATGGAAGGATACCCCTATGAGGAAAGTATTAAAAGGTTAGGACTCTTCAACTTAGAAAAAAGATGACTGAGAGGAGATATGATAAAAAGTTTATAAAATAATGAGTGGAGTAGAGCAAGTAAACATAGATTGGTTATTTACTCCTTCAAGAAGTAGAAAGATTAGGGGACATGCAATGAAGCTGCAATGTTCTATATTTAAGACTAATCAGAGAGAATATTTTTTTCACTCAATGCATAACCAAACTTTGGAATTCGTTACCAGAAGATATAGTAAAAGCTATTAGTGTAGCTGTGTTTAAAAGAGTTTCCTAGAGGAAAAATCTATAAACCATTATTAAAGTGGATTGAAGAAATCCACTGCTTACCCATGGGATAAGCAACATGGAATCTGTGTACCTTTCGGGAATCTGACAAGTACATGTGTCCTGACTGACCACTGTTGGAAATAGGACACTGGGCTTGATGAACCTTTGGTCTGACCCAGTTACATTCTAATATACCTTACCTTACCTTACTCCACCCAACTTCACAATCTACACCTGCAACAGAGAACACAGAAGAGGTGGTAGTGTCCTAATACTTGCAAAAACAGTGCTACAATATCGCATAAATTTAATCAAAAGTACACAACACTTAAACACACTATTACCAACAAATCCAACTCCATTAACCTCATCTACAGAGCACCAAATGCTGTCTCTGATGAACTTTCAGACATCATTGACCTAGCCTGTAACCCAGAAGACCCCTCCAAACCAAACTGGTTATTAGGTGACTTTAATCTGGCTTCTACTCAACCTACCCTAGCCAAGTCTTTCTTAGAAGCAATGTCTGACCTCAACTACAAACAAGTAGTGGCTAATCCCACCCATCAAAGTGGGAATCTCTTGGACCTAATCTTTATCCCTCAACATGACATGATTATGATGAACAAAATTGATTTCTCTATTACCCCTGTCCCATGGTCTGACCATAACCTAATAACTTTTCAGATACCAGCATATCAATCCACAGACTACTGTCTAAACTCAACTGGATGCAAAAGATCTACAAGATTCAAACAACTAGACAGTGATGACTTCAAAAACCATGCTCTCCCAAAGCTTGCCAAACTATCAGATAATCTCAATGATATTGTAAATAACTGGAACAATGCCCTCTCCTCATACTCGCAACTCCCAGCCTTGATCAAAAAGTCAACATCTGACAACCGAGTTACTAAAAAACAATCTGCCCCATGGTTCTCACATGAACTACATACCTCTCTCCTCCACCTCAGAAAGCTTGAGAGAAAATGGAGAAATACACGTAATTCCTCTGACCAAACCACCTACTTAGAACATCTTAAACAACATCTTGAATCAATTTGGGCTAAGAGAAAAGAATACCATGCTGATATCCTCAGCTACTCTCTGAATAAACCAAGAGACTTATTTAATCTAGTAAAGTCCTTTATCAATCAACCATCTCCGCCACAACAAGAAGGGATTCAGCCCCAAGCCTAAGCAAACTACATCCAATCCAAATCAATAAAAACAAATACTACATCATTACATGAACCTGTCCAAACTTCCCTTCCGCAGTTTTCAATCACCAACCTCTCACCACCCTCTGTAAAAACCATAAATGAAGTTATTACCTCCATCAACATGACAACTTCACCATCTGACCCATGCCCAGCACACTGGATAAGATCTATGCGCACAGAACTCAGCCCTTTTATAGCTAACATAGCGAAGCTGTCATTTGAATCTGGTGTCTTCCCAGATGCTCTCAAACATCCATCCATCCGACCACTGCTGAAAAACAACCAGCTTGACCCAAAGAAGGAGGACTCATACCGTCCAATCTCTAGTATCCCATTTCTAGCCAAAATTCTTGAGAAATAAACTCTCAGGCAGATACAATAGCATATAGACTCATTTTCCCCTTTAGATCCATGTCAACATGGATTCAGAGACGCCCACGGTGTAGAAACTCTCCTAACAACATTAATCAATACACTTATCAACGGCATTGACAATCTGAAAAATGGCTTTGCTCTAATATTTCTTGATATAGCTGCTGCGTTCGATTTTGTGGATCACATACAACTACTAAAGCGACTTCATGAGAAGGGAATCAAGAACCGTGCTTGGGACTGGTGCAAATCCTACCTGGAAGGTAGATTACAACAAGTTCGTATTGGTAATGCTACTTCAAATCCCTTTCAGCAGAAACAAGGTGTACCACAAGGCTCCTCCTTGTCTGCACTGCTGTTCAACATCTATATGCAGCCAATCTGTGACATTGCACGCTCTTTTGGTATATCCTGCCTTATGTATGCGGATGATGTGCTATTATTCTCACCGATATCTGTATCATACCCAAACTATACAGTGCTAATCAACTGTTTTAATTCAATAACTGATTGGCTTCTCTCTCAAAACCTCCGTATTAACTTTAAAAAAACAGAGGTTCTAATAATCACAAGGAATAAATCTTTCTCCCCTCCATCAATTCTAAAAGTCAGAGATGCTGATCTCCCAGTCAAATCAAATATTCGATATCTAGGAGTAATTCTGGATCAAAGGTTAGACTTCAAGGAACATATAAAACGCACCGTAAAGGCTGTTTACTTCAAGATCTTACTGCTAACATTCAAAGCAGCTAAGGGGCTCACCTCTTCCTCTCTCTCCAACCTCATACAACCACTGGCACCAAACAGGCCACGAAGAACAGCA
This sequence comes from Ichthyophis bannanicus, assembly GCA_033557465.1. NCBI lineage: Eukaryota > Metazoa > Chordata > Amphibia > Gymnophiona > Ichthyophiidae > Ichthyophis > Ichthyophis bannanicus. Next base: position 414,692,901 of record CM066032.1, on the reverse strand, counting down.
GAATTAAACACACTAGTTATCCCAAATGACACCACAAGATGCACTAGATCAACAGCCAACAGAGCCTTCCAATTCTGCGCCCCATCTCTATGGAACACCTTACCAGCACAAATCAGAGCAATACCTAATCTAAGTCAGTTCAGAAAGGCTTTAAAGCATTTCCTCTTCCTTAAATATCTCAATGGCAGCTCCGAACATAACCCCCAGGTGAATAGCAGAAGTGGTCAAACAGATAGACCCCGCAACAGACCAACTTCACAATGTAAATAGCAAGTTGTTCCATATACTATTGTACCACTGTTGTATATAGTTAACCAGGATATCCTTTATCAGATAACCCTGCATTGTATTTAGTTTCCCCTATTTCGCCAAGTTGTACTTCCTGTTAAATGTAATGACCAGACACGTGTAAACTGTCGGATGTTTTCTGTTCAATGTAAACCGCGCTGATGTCTAATAGTGCGGTATATAAGAATTGTTAATAAAAATAAATAAGATAAAAACCCTTCGTCATCTGAGACCTATGATAAAGTCTGATGACTTCCGTACCATCTTTCAAGCTCTAGTCACGCCACACTTTGATTATGCTAACATAATACTCCATGGCTTACCAAATATAACTATTAGTCCTCTACAATTAGCCATGAACGCAGCTGCTCGTGTCCTCTGCGGATCATCAAAGTGTGAGCATATTTCCCCCATTCTAGAGAAGCTTCATTGGTTACCAATAAATTGTAGAATCCAATATAAGACCATCCTTACCACCTTTAGGGCCTTCAATAATATTTCTCCAGATTCCATCTCTGATCTTATCATACACACAACAAATAACAGATCCAGGAGATCTCCTGCTGTTGACACACTACTTATACCAAAAGTTTCCTTAAAAGCTAATCAATCATCCATCAATAGGGCTTTTTCGAATTATGCTCCTAGATGTTGGAACAAACTCCCTCCCAATATCAGAGCAATTAAAGACATCAAACAATTCAAAAAAGCCCTTAAACACCACCTTTTCATCGCACACTTCAAACACCTAAACAGCCCGTCCCCTCCCCCATCCTTTTAACCTCATACCTACCCTAACTAACTGTATAGATTTTATATATCTCCAACATGTATTCTCTAGAAATATAAATGATTTCCCTGTTTACTTCCATGTTAATTTTCCTGTTACTTGTAATAGGTCTGTTATATCTGACCAATTGTCGTATTGTTTCAATGTAAACCGCACTGATGACAAATAGTGCAGTATATAAGAAAATTAAATAAATAAATATAGTAAAGTGCCCTCAATGTTTCAATTCCAATCTCCACGTACTATCTAAAATCTTCCCTAAGAGCTTGGAAATGCCATAGAGCACCAAGTAGGATTCCTGAGTCCAGCCTCACTTGGGCTATGCTAGGGCTGCCCAGGGAGTAAATATAAAATTATCCAGCTTGATTTTGTGATAAGTGAGCCACCTCATCTATAAGTAGTTGACTCGGTTATACGTTTGATAGTTCCAACCAAGTAGCTGTCTTTATTGAGGCTTGTTTTTGCCCAGGGAAAGTTCATAGGAAATAGTTTCCCACATCTGGATCCTCCCTAAAGAGGAAACCACAAGTAAACACACTAACTATACCCATGGAAAAACCAACCACTCAACATGCAATAGATCCTTCACCTACTACTCACCGATCCTATGGAATTCTCCCCTGATAACCTAAGAGGTATAGAAGACCTTATCACCTTCCAAAAATGGATCCAAACATTTCTATTTAGAGAATATTTCCAAAATAACATATATCCTACTTAGCCAAAAGGAGAACTACTGATTCCCTTCATAGAATTAAATTATAAACATAAGACTGATAATGTACAAAATGCGCAGTAAATAACTTCCTGTTCAAAATGTTAGTTATGATGTTAAGACCCCCTGTGGGTCAACTTTAATGTTCATTGTAAAAATCAAGTTCATTCAGTTTGTGGAAAAGGTGGTATAGAAAACCTAGAAATAAATAAATAAAATAATGAAAGAGTTATGAGAAAACCTTGCCATTCCCACAGACAAGACCATTACATGAGTTTCCATTTGTGCACCTAGCAGCATCTGTAAATGATCTCTTGCTTGGGTATTGAATTTGCTGCTCACAAGGAATAATATGAAACCTGAGTCACTGCTCAAGAAGAACAATGGGGTTATGTTTTTATACTCTGATGTAAGCTCAGATAACTGAACATCAGAAGCTTAACAACAAATCATAGAGGCTTTGGTGAGATCGCTGTTGCTAACCCTCAATAACTTTATCTGAGCTCGGTGTCATCATCGATAGAAACAGCAGCACTGAATATACATACAGAGTAGCAACCACCACTGCTGTAGGAATAATAGGAATAGTCAGATGCAATCTGTATAGCTAAGTCGTTTAAGTTAGGAATGCCTTTTTGCCTGGTTAAATTAAACGGCTTAGCTATATGGTTAATGGCAGAATCTCGCTGGCTATCTGTATGCTCCATCTTCAATCTACCTGGGATAGTGCCAGAGAAGTCTGTAAGAATATTTGGCAATGCTATCCATATAGTGCAAATGAAAGTTCATGGATGAAGGTGAATATGTTTAGCAGCTGCTTCTAGCTAATTCATCTCATACCTGTCGGGCAGAACCCAACAAGTAAGATTGGGACAACAGACATCCCAGACCTACAACCAACAACAAGGCCTACCACAAGGCTCTGCCCTCTCTGCCCTTATGTTTAATATTTATCTTCAGCTCATCTGCACTATCTTCAAAAAATTCCAAGTCAACAATCATATTTATGCAGATGATATGATATATCTCCCATTCAATGTCTCTAATCCTACAATTCAAAAAAATCATAAATTGTTTCTCAGAAGTAACAGAATGGCTCTCATCCCACAACCTCAAGATCAATTTCAGCAAAACCACATACTATCTAAAATCTTCCCTCACAGCTTGGAAATGCCATAGAGCACCAAGAAGGATTCCTGAGTCCAGCCTCACTTGGGCTATGCTAGAGCTGTCCAGGGAGTAAGTATAAGGTTACCCAGCTTGATTTTGTGACAAGCGATCCAGCTCATCTATGTGTATTAAAAGGGTCTACCAGATTAGAGGAATAGTCAAGTGGTTAGAGCAACAATCTCATATCCAAGAGATCATGGTTTGTTTCCCCGTGGCACACCTTGTGCAAGTCACTTTACCCTCCATTGCTTCAGAAGAAAAGGTCTGGCAATCTACTTCTGGTCATACCTTCCCAAGAAAACTCAGGGGCTGCTGGGTCACCAGGAGTCAGTATTGACTTGACTATACTTAAAAAAAAATAAATGCATATAAAATATTTTTCATTGAAATTAAATTATAAGAAGAACCAAAAATACCCCTCAAATTAGACCATTTTTGAAACTTCTGATGACAAACCAAAAATACCTTACCTGTATGCATCCCTTATGTCGTGCATTCGTTTTGCTAGCAGCGGTGAGGTAGCTCAGCTCGGAACCAGGTCTTTACCCCTGCTCCTTACTGGTTTTGCTGATTTGGATTTTGTATTTAATTAATAATATTTCAAAATTCAAGCACAAGATAAATTACAAATTAAGGTACAGTTGGTAGATCTCTTCTCAGGACAACATTATGTCTGAGGCAATAGAGAGTGAAGTAAGTTGCATAAATCGAAGTGGGATTTGAACCCTAGCATACCTTGTTCTCAGTTAGCTCTCTAACATAAGAACTAATTTGATCATTGCGTTTTTAAATTTTTGCTTATGATTTTATGGCTGTTTTGATGTACTGCTTAGTTCAGTCACTAAGGGGTTGATTCTGACCCATGAATAGCAGGGTTGTACATTGGGTTGGACGTACAATCCGCACACAGCTGCTGCTCCCGATTCCGACCCCTTTGCTCCGTGCAAATGCAAGGTGTTTGTGCGGGGAGCGGTGGATGGAGGTGGGAGGGGCAGGATGGAGGCAGGGAGAGGTGGAGTGGGGGCAGGCTGAAGCACCTGGACATACAGGACTGTTCAGCTCAGGGCCCTGTACATCCACGTGCGGTCTGCTGGATGCCTGGCTTATTCCACCCCAAAGGTGGAATAAGTGCCGGGCGCCCCAGCGATAGCAGCTTGCACCCCCCCCCCCACCCATGCGTGACACCACGAGGGTAATCCCGGAGGATGGTTTCAGCCGCGTGGAACTCCCCCGAGTGGTGGGGAGAAGGGGCTTTTCCATGGTGGTTGCGGCTCTGGCTGGACGTGCCGGTTCCATGGCGACAGGACACCACTGCACTGTCAAACCAGCCAGAGCATTGGGAGAGCTGGACAGGCAGCGGGCTGTACATCTCTCACAGTGGAATCAGGGGCATGCTGGGCCATCTCAATGTCCTGATTCTGCAACCACGGGAACATATAGCTCCCACCGTTGCAAAATCGGGTTCTATTGGTGCCCGTACATCTTTTGTGCATCTGGACGGCTCGGACGTGCCTGCTCAGAAATGGCCTCCACCTGAAATGGCAGATAATAAATATTTGAATGAATGAAGCCATGCTGAGTCAGACAAGGTTCATTGAGCCTCACATTCTGTCTCCAATAGTGGCCACTCTGGGTTTCAAACATCCAGCAGATCATAAAAAGTAGATCTGTTTCATAGAACTCATTCCTATGGACAAGCAATATTTTTCACAAGTCTGCCTAACAAGAGAGCTTGTAGTTTAAAATTAATAGTCACTCAGGGCCTAGCATCAGCAAAGTACTTTTAGTTTAAATTTAAAACACAGAAGAGAGCTTTCTGGTTTAATTTAGAACCCAGCAGAGAGCTTGTAGTTTAAATTTCATAATAAGTTAGAGCCTAGCAGCAGCAAAGAGCTATAATTTAAAATTTTAAATCAAATAAGAATATAGCTTACCTCAGCAGCACAGGACAGGTTACTGTGTAGCAGCCCTCTTTTAATAAGTGTTATTTCCCTCCCTCCCTCCCTCCCTCCCCACACCCACCAACCCCTGGGTTAATCGTAGCTTTATAGGTACTTACACATCTTAAAAGACAGGAGGTGCTCTCAGGTGAAGCTCATTACCCAAATCAGTCATACACTAAGGACCTGAGATTAATTAAGCTTCAGGTGAACAAGGTATATTAAACGTATTACGTACAGTTTCATTAGTATAAATATCCATAGCAACCCTTAGGAAGTAAAGAACTTAAAGATCTTAACAAAAACTTAAAACTAAGATGCAGACAGCAGTCCAGCAGCGAGATGGGGGCTTTCCAGTCTTTTGCATTGAGTGTCACATGTATGATTTTCTCACAATTGGTGAGAGGTCTTACGTGTGCACTAGGTGCAAGGAGCTCTTTGCTCTCAGGGAACGAGTCCATTCTCTAGAGGCTAGAGTAGCAGACTTGGAAAACATAAGAAAGACAGAGAGGTACCTAGACGAGACCTACAGGATATAGTCCTGAAGTCCCACCTCCAGTCTGGCAGCATCCCTGTTGCCATGGAGGAGAGAGGTCACGTGACAGGAGGGCATCACCCTGGTGTGGCAGGAAGTGATCCTGTAACTAGGACCTGTCCTCCAGGTGATGTAAAACCCTCTCACACCGAGGAAGTTTCTCCAGGGCCATGTGCCCATGAGGGAAGGGTTAGGACAGCAGTTATAGTTGGCGATTCGATCATTAGGCATGTAGATAGCTGGGTGGCTGGTGGATGTGAGGATTGCCTGGTAACATGCCTGCCTGGTGCAAAGGTAGCGGACCTCACGCGCCACCTAGATAAGGTCTTAGATAGTGCTGGGGAGGAGTCTGCTGTCTTGGTACATGTCGGCACCAATGACATAGGAAAATGTGGTAGGGAGGTTCTGGAGGCTAAATTTAGGCTTTTAGGTAGGAAGTTGAAATCCAGAACTTCCAGGGTAGCGTTCTCCGAAATGCTTCCCGTTCCACGTGCAGGAACCAAAAGGCAGGCAGAACTCCAGAGTCTCAATGCGTGGATGAGACAATGGTGCAGAGATGAGGGTTTTGGATTTGTTAGGAACTGGGGAACTTTCTGGGGAAAGGAGGGGCTCTTCCGAAGGGATGGGCTTCACTTTAACCGGGATGGAACCAGGCTGCTGGCATTAACCTTTAAAAAGGAGATAGAGCAGCTTTTAAACTAGATAATAGGGGAAAGCCGACAGTCGCCCAAGAGCGGATGGTTCGGAAGAATGTATCCTTGAAGGATACTATCAAAAGCAGAGAGGTTCCAAAAAAGAGTAAAGTAGCCCAAATGCCCTTGAGTTTGGAGCAGACAGAGCTTAAAATTCCCAAATTACCCATGTCTACCAACAGCCAATCTAATATGAATAAAATACAATCTCTAAAATGCTTGTATGCAAATGCTAGAAGTCTAAAAAATAGGATGGGAGAGTTAGAATATATAGCACTAAATGAGAGGTTAGATATGATTGGAATATCAGAGACATGGTGGAAAGAGGACAACCAGTGGGACACTGTCATACCTGGATACAAACTATATCATAATGATAGAACTGATCAAATTGGTGGAGGGGTTGCGCTCTATGTTAGAGAGGGCATTGAGTCAGAAAGGATTAAAGTTTTGCAGGAAACAAAATTTGCTGTAGAATCTCTATGGACTGAAATTCCATGTAAAAAGGGGAAGGCGATGGCAGTGGGGGTGTACTATCGACCGCCTGGCCAGAATGAACAAATGGATGATGAAATGCTCAAAGAAATCAAGGAAGCTAACAAAGTTATAGCGCAGTATAATAATGGGTGATTTCAATTACCCCAGTATCGACTGGGTCAGTGTTCACGGCAGGACATGCTAGGGAGATAAAGTTCCTAGATGACATAAATGACTGCTTCTTGGAGCAGCTGGTTCATGAACCAAACAGAGAGGAAGCCATATTAGACCTAGTCCTTAGTAGAACACCAGATCTAGTGCAAGAGATAAGGGTGTTGGGGCCACTTGGCAGCAGTGATCATAGTATGATCGCCTTTGATTTAATTAGTGGAGGAGGGATAGTAAGGCAATCCACAGTACTACCTTTTAAATTTCGAAAGGGAGACTATGATAAAATGAGGAAAATAGTTAAGAAAAAACTAAAAGGAGCGGTTGCAAAGGTTAAAGATTTACATCAAGCTTGGGTGTTGATGAAAAATACTATCTTGGAAGCCCAGACCAGCTGTATTCCACACTTTAAGAAAAGTGGAAGGAAGTCCAAAAAACTGCCAGTCTGGTTTAAAGGGGAGGTCAGAGAGGCTGTTGTTGCCAAAAAAGCATCTTTCAGGAAATGGAAAAAAGAGCCAAACGACGAAACCTGGAAAAAGCACAAGCACTGGCAAGTCAAATGCAAGGCATTGATAAAGCAGGCAAAGGGAGAATTTAAGAAGAAGCTTGCTGCGGAAGCAAAAACGTGAAAAAAAGATTTTTTCAAGTACATTCGTAGCAAAAAACCTGTGAGAGAGTCAGTTGTTCCATTAGATGATAGAGGAGTTAAAGGGGCACTAAGAGGCGACAAGGCGATAGCGGAGAGACTGAATGAATTCTTTGCTTCAGTCTTTACTGAGGAAGATGTAGGGATGTTACCCATGACTGAAGTGGTATTTAAAGGTGCGGAAGAATTGAAGGAAATATCGATACATCGGAAAGATGTATTACAACTATTAGATAAACTGAAGAGTAGCAAATCACCTGGGCCGGATGTTATACATCCAAGGGTGTTGAAAGAACTGAAATATGAGATTGCAGTCCTGCTATTAGTAATCTGTGAATTTTCATTAAAATCATCTGTAATAACTGAAGATTGGAGGATCGCTAATATAACGCCAATTTTTAAAAAGGGTTCCAGAGGTGATCCGGAAAACTACAGACCGGTGAGCCTCACGTCAGTACCGGGAAAAATGGTTGAAAGCATCATAAAGAATAAAATTACTCAGCATGTAGATAGTCATGGCCTAATGGGAGACAGCCAACATGGCTTTAGACAAGGAAGATCTTGTCTTACTAATCTATTATGGGTTTTTTTGAAAGTGTGAATAAACAGTTGGACAAAGGTGAGTCGTTAATATAGTGTATCTGGACTTTCAGAAAGCCTTTGACAAGGTCCCTCATCAGAGACTTTTGGCAAAACTAAAGAGTCATGGGATAGGAGGCAGTGTACTACTGTGGATCAAGAACTGGTTAAAAGATAGAAAGCAGAGGGTTGGGCTAAATGGCCAATTTTCCCAAATGAGAAAAGTGAATAGTGGTGTACCCCAGGGATCTGTGCTGGGTCTGCTGCTTTTTGACATATTCATAAATGACCCGGAAAGTGGAATAACGAGTGAGGTTATCAAATTTGCAGATGACACAAAACTATTTAAAGTTGTTAAAACCCAAGAGGATTGTGGAAAATTGCAAGAGGATCTTGATAAATTGCAAGACTGGGCATCAAAATGGCAGATGAAATTTAATGTGGACAAGTGCAAAGTTATGCACCTAGGGAAGAACAACCCAAACTATGGTTACACGATGCAAGATTTAGGCGTCATTGTGGATAACATGTTAAAACCCTCGGCCCAGTGTGCAGCGGCGGCCAAGAGAGCAAATAGAATGCTAGGTATCATAAGGAAAGGAATGGAAAATAAAACAAAAGATATTATAATGCCTCTATATCGTTCCATGGTGAGACCGCACCTTGAATATTGTGTGCAATTCTAGTCGCCGTATCTTAAAAAGGACATAGCGATATTAGGGGACATGCAATGAAGCTACAGGGTAAACTATTTAAAACTAATAAAAGAAAATATTTCTTCACTCAACGTGTAATCAAACTCTGGAATTTGTTACTGGAGCATGTAGTAAAGGCTGTTAGTGTAGCTGGGTTTAAAAAAGGTTTGGACAAGTTCCTGGAGGAAAGGTCCATAAACCATTATTAAGAAGGGACCGAGGTTATCAATGCTTTACCCAGTACAAGCATTGTGGAACCTGTGTCTTTTGGGAAAACTGCTAGGTACATATGACCTAGATTGGCCACTGTTGGAAACAGGATACTGGGCTTGATGGACCTTGGTCTGACCTAGTATGACCCAGTATGGCATATCTTATGTTCTTATGTTCTTAACTTCCAAGAGAGAGAAAGTAAACAAAATAACCATTATTTGGTCAAATAAAGAGCAAGCTGCTTCATATGTTGTTCCTTTCCTAAAGTGTGGCTGCTCTTCCGAGTTGGTTTATTCTAAAATGTGATAATAGTTGTCACAAAAAGAAGAGAGAAGCTCAGTAGCCTAGGATGACATTGAATGATTGAATTATCTGCTCAGGACTGAGCTAGCCTCAACCTAGTAACCTATGTTTTTTTTAACATTGAGTAAATGTGCAGCCATAATTTAAACTGAAAAAATGAGCAGGTAAGACCTGCTAATATATCAAGCCAAGTGGGCATGGAGAAGATCTCATATTTTAAAAACTGACATCCACTGAGATCAGCTTTCACGCTACCTCTTGGTTGACTTGCATCAGGATGCACTCAATATGTGCATAGTCACACCATGACCGAAATATCAGTGAAGAAATGCTTTTCTTATTTTGTGCAATGAAAAACATTGTTCTTCAGTTCATCAGTTCTTCAGTGCCTGTGCTCCCCACAAGAAAATAGGGATATTTTGCTTCAGATCTGCTAGAGTCATGGTGATTGTGAATAAGAACTTTTAGAGAAAGGTTAAAGGAACAGAAGACAGAAAGAGTGAGGCTTCAGTACCTGTTTCTTTTTGTCTTTAATAGTAGGAGAAGGGGCAAAGAAGTCATAGGAAAGAGTTTACATTTCAGTGAGAGTCAAAGGGGGCAAAATGATTGGTTACTGTAAGTGGAAAAGTAGCCTAGTGATTAGAGCACTGGGCAGGGAGGCCCCACTAGAGTTCTGAGATCACCATTCCTACATAAGAAGCCACTGGGATAGGGGTGATCGGGGAGCACTCTTTCCCTCCACTGCCTACCACGGAGACCCTCGCTAGCTCCCATAAGTTCAGTGGATAGGGGATGCTGGTCTTGTCATGCCAAAGGGACTGGGGGTGGGGAATAGAGAAATTATTTTCTGTAACTGGCCGAACATTTTGACAGCATTCCTGGGAGCAGTGGCTTGTACATTAGTAGGCTAATGCTCCCAGGGGAACTTATGTAAGCTCTTGAGGTATTTTTAACTTTCAAGTTTAAAGCAAGCTGTGTTTTTCATTTTGCATATTAATGATCTACTTTGGATGAATTTGCATGCTTTGTAACTCATTATTTAACATGCATTGCAGTAAAAAAAATCTTTTTTTAAGCTGCACTATTGGCAAATAAGGTCCGTATTGCTAATTTATGTGCATTGATTGGCAAATAACATGGGTCATTGCCATAGCGCAGCTTCATAAACAGTGGCTTACCTTGTAAGCCCTCTGGAGCAGGGAAATGACGAGTGTACCTGAAATGTAACTCAGCTTGTGTTTGGAAAGGTGAGTGATTCAAACTAATTGGACCATTTACAGTCTGGATAGCATCAATGATCAATTAGAATTTAAATAACCACTAAGTGAGTTGTTGAGGAGCTGCCTTCAAGAGTGAGCATTTGGATAACAGGTTTCAAGCAGTAATTAAATGCTTGAAACCGAAAGCCCTCATGTAACCATCTCACAAAGAGGACTCTTATTCCTGATAGCTGAGGCCTAAATAAATCTCATCTGTGTCATTTTTGTACTGCAAACTAACATGACTTCCATGTTAGTGTACTGTATTATTAGCTATAATATTGCTCAAAATGGCTATATGCCTGTTTCTTAGTTCTTGTGGGATTTTTTTTTTAGTTTGATATCCTAATATAAGTTTTTGTACAATTTTTAAATATTTCAAGGAATTAAATGTGTGTACTCTTTACTGTGACCATGCCTTCTGTCTTTAAGAAAATGTTAGCCCTCGGTGCCACATGGAAGAGGGTGATACTGAACATAGTGCTTCTAAATAGGAACAGTGTTTCTGATGTCAAAGTGGGTGATCAACTGGGAGCCAGTTTTTACTGAATGGTGTGGTTTAATATTAGAGCACAGGCACTTATGCTTTATTCAAAGGTGAAAATCCTAGCCTTCAGGAAAAATAACTGTTGAGATGGAGGCGTCATTAGCTGATTGTGAAAATCTAAGGAATGCTGAAGAGCGGTGGGCAAACTGTAAGGAAGTGTTGTAAGGGTAACAAATATTTTTCTCAGAAAAGTAAAAATGCAAAGGAACAAGAAGCACTTTATTTTTCTAAAGAAGTTACTGAAAAGGTAAGGGAAAAGAGGTTAGTGTTCATAAACTACAAAATATCACAGAAACAGGAAGACCATCAAATAAACCTTTAAAAGCTAAGATAAATTGGGAAAGTAGTCAGAAGAGCAAAGGTGGTAATGGGACTAAAAATAGCTAATATGATAAAACAGCGGGGCAAAACTTTTAAAAATATGTTAGGGGCCTGCTTACTAAAGTGTGGTATTTTTTGCACTTACTGCAAATTAGGGGCAAAACTTAATGCACGGTAAATGGAAAGTTTGTGTGCTAAAAGTAGGGGACATGGTTAGTACCTGTCTAACATACATCAAGGGACACACAGCACAGGTGCCCATGTTACATGCTTTGGCAGATAGCATGGGTGCATCCATGTTATATGTTGATGCACCTTCAGTGGGCTCCTGCACTAAACAATTGCAAAACCCTGATTCCTGGTGTAGGTCCCCACTACTATCCCAACCCCGATGACATCTTGTCACCCCAATGAACCTTTGACACCTCTGATAAACCTCCAACACCTCTGGTGACATCTTCCACGCCCTGATAGTATCCCCCACAGCATAGTGCTCCCCCATCAACAAAACACCCCAAAAGGATTCCGCCATTAATGTACTACCCCCCTACATGAGCGTCCCTTCCTGCCCTCCCCATCTGCAAGAGCATCACTCAACTGTCCCTCCACCCACCCTACGATTCATCACTTTACTTATTGTCGGGTCAGGAACAAACCCCCTATGCTCCTACCGCATTGCCATCCAGGTTCAAAATGGCAGCTCTGACCCACAGAGATAGTCTTATGGTATAATCGCTAAGGGTCAAGTTGCCAAATAAGGTATTTGGCAGTTTGACCACTAGCAGAAGTACTACAAGACTACTAATAAGTATCATTGCCACCATTTTGAACCCAGGCCGCACAAGGGTAGGAGCATAGGGGGATTGCTCTTGCCCGAACACTATACCAATAGGGATAGTCATGCTAAGTATCAGCGGGGTTGGGGCTGGTGGGAGGGTTAGGTGATGCTCTTCGTAGGGGTGGGTTGGAAAGCTCATATTGGGGAGGAGTATGACTTTGGGAAGGTCTTCTCGGTGGGAGTTTGTTGATGGGGCAACATATTAACTAAAGCTTTATCATCTAATGCTCAATATAACATTTTGACTTTGAGTGCTTTACCTGAGCGTCATACAGTATCTGGAGAAGGCCCAACCAACACCTAATCACTCTGTCTTTACTTCATTTATTTAGCAGGGAGGATCCAAAAGCAGGGGAGGTCATCCATACTAACACCATCAAGGCCTGAGACTAGAACACCAAATGTAGAGTAGTCCCAATCACCAGCTGTCTCAACCCAAGACCTTCCAATGCTGTCAACTAAAATTGGTCCTCTTTATCTTTCTCTTTGTCTGTGTGTAAGTTAAAATCTCTTGCCACAACTAATCTTGAAAATTGTAGTGTTACATCTGAACACTAACTAAAACTAATAACAATGAGCCCAAACAACCAGCAATAAATGTACAAACACTAGCTACACACTTTGCAGCGAAACTAAAAAACAAAACTACCACTCTAACACCAATATTTACTAGCACTAAACTCATAAACGAATGGACAAACTTCCACATAATAGATCGGAAACAACTCCTTAAAATCGTAACAATAATCAACACAACAACCTCCCCACTAGACCCATGCCCTGTATCATGGATTAAATGTGCGAACACTTAGACCAATATTAAAGAACAACAAGCTTGACTCAAAAGACCCGAACTCATACAGACCCATAGCCAGCATCCCATTTATAGCTAAAATAATAGAAAAAACTATTCAAATACAGTTACAAGAACACATTGATGAACATAAACCACTTGACCCACACCAATTTGGGTTTCGCCCATTCCACGGAGTAGAAACTCTATTAATCACCCTAATGGATTTCCTAATCAGAGGTACAGATGACAACAACCAAGGCTTCCTACTTCTATTCATAGATATTTCTGCCGCTTTTGACAATATTAACCACTCCATACTGATCAACAGACTACAAAGCTTAGGTATAGGCGGGACTGTCCTTGATTGGTTTAAGTCCTACATATCAAACAGACTAATACGCGTACAAATCGACCAAGAAGCATCTGAACCATTCCCTCAAGGCCAAGGAATACCCCAAGGATCAGCCCTCTCCGCCCTCCTATTTAACCTGTATCTACAACCAATAACAGACATATTTAAAAAACACAGGATTAACCACTTTATATACGCCGACGACATCATGCTCGCTATCCCAATAACCGATAAAAACCCCTCATATGACACACTATCTGAATGTATGTCTGAAACCTCCTCCTGGTTAGAATCTAACTACCTCAGCATCAACCTCAAAAAAACGGAAGCAATGTTCGTAACAAGGTCATCAATCACAGAGAACACCTTCCCAGAAACAATCACAATTAACAGAACGTCCATACCTGTTAGAAAAGAAGTAAAATATTTAGGTGTGATAATAGATCACACACTCACCATGCTACCCCACATAAAACAAACCGTAAAAACCATCTACTACAAACTAAAACTATACAACACCTAAGGCCACTCCTAGAAACTCAAGATTTTAGATCTGTAGTAAATACACTAATCACCCCCCACTTCGACTACTGCAATAGTCTATTAATAGGCCTCCCTCAAAAATACACATACCTTCTTCAAAGAGCTCAAAACATCTGTGCAAAAGTAACAGCCAAAGCACGTATAACAGACCACGTAACCCCAATACTGCTAGAACTACACTGGCTCCCAATCAACAGCCGAATCAGATACAAAACTATCCTAACAACCTTTAAACTCATAAAAGACATAGCCCCCTCACACCTTTCCACACTTCTACAATCACCAAACAAAACTAGATCACACAGACAAAACGAAGCCCACTCTCTTATCACACCAAAAGCCTTCAGGAAGACAAAGAAAACTACCAGCTTCAGAGCATTCACATTCACTGCCCCTACGCTCTGGAACGACCTCCCAATAGACCTTCGTGTCATAAATGACCTCCATCAGTTCAGGAAAGAGCTAAAAACTTACCTCTTTACTGAACACTTTGAAATCCCATATTCCCCAAAACACCTCCATAACCATGATAATACACACATGAACCCCCTTACTCAAAACTAAATAACTCCCCCCCCTGTCTGAAACCCCAAACACACCCCCGATTTACGTCAAAAAAAGGAAATAAATTCCAAAACATACACAACCACTGTAAATATCCAATGTAAATAAGTTAATGGATGTTTGTATTATTAATACACCTTGAAGTTGAAGTTTTGTTTAATGTAAATAGTTATACTCAACCGTTCATTGTAAATAGTTAAATCTAATTGTTCAATGTAAATGTATACATCTGTGTACAGTTGTTAAAATGTTCCTTGTAAACCGCCCTTGATCGCTGGAAGGGGCGGTATAGAAATATATACATAAATAAATAAATAAATAAATAAATGATTTCTACCAACAAGGAACAACAAAAGGCCAATCCTCCCCATTCTAATCAACAGAATTTCCCAGTCTCATGAAGCCCAGGACTGCAGTTTTACAATTTTCCAGATGTTTTTAAAACCCAGCAAAACCTCTCACCGTTTCCCCTCAATCAACTTTGAAACAACAGCTATAGCAATTTGTACAAAGCTGAGTCTTTGCCTTGTAAGTAACACTAACTCCAGTTGATTATTCTCAAAAAAATAATGTAAAATAAGTAACTGATTAGATGCAGAGTTGGCATTTAATAAAAGAACACAAGACCCCTGAATCCTACTACACCTTTATCCTTCTCCTCTTGCCAGAGATATGTATTTATTTAACAGTTTTGTTATACCACTTTATCATTTCAATCAAAGCAGTTTACATTGTAACTTAAACTTGGTAAATGTACATTGATAACTTGGATTTTTCTGAGCAGTGGAGGGTTAAGTGACTTGCCCAAGGCCACAAGGAGTGCTTGTGGGAAATTGAACCCTGGTCTCTTGGTTCCCAAGCCAGAGCTCTAACCACTAGGCTACTCCTCCACTCCTGCTACCCACTACTTATGATGGGAACTGCATCAACAAGCCACATTGGTCTTGTCTCTTCTGTTAGTTCTCACTCCCAAAACAAGAGGGGCACTAGGCATCAGGAGCCAACAGGAGTAATATTCTCTATCAAAAATGTGACTGGGACAGTAAGAGTAATTTTATAAGGAACCTCAGTAAATCCTTTATTTCCAATGACTTGTGCACATACTTTAGCTGGATGCTATTCTATGCAATGTGTGCCATTGAATCAACACTGACTCTTGGCAATCCAAATTGCTCAGAATCACACGTAAGTTATATTTTATAACTTACGCACATAAATTTAGTATAAGGAGGGCTGGCCAAGTTGGTTCAAGGTGCCCTAGGCAAACCTTAAGCTTTGCAGCCCCTGGCTATCAAAATCTATTGTTTAGCGTTGAATGCCCTGCTTTTTGCCTCCTCCCACAAGTTGCTACCCCAGGCATCTGCCTGATTTGCCTAATGGTTGGGCTGGTCATGAGTATATGCACTAGAACTTTTGTGCATGCGGTTACACACTAACTGCTGAATAAAAAGCACATGTGCCCATTCACGCCTGTAAGCCCTTAAAATAGGGACTTACCCACATAACGACTGCACAGCTTTCTGCGTATCTCTTAGAAAATCAGTCCCGGTCTGTCTTAGCCAGAACTTTAGAGGGTAATTTTATAGACTGCCACCTAGTTAATGCATCTTTTCACATGTGAACTTTACGCCTGTTTTCTAAAGTCAAATATAGATGTACTTGAATTTTTAAAACAGAGAGCGGATATCAAAGTATGCATGTTTGTTAAGGCATGATCATGTACCCCCAGCTTAGGGCTGCTGTAAATGACTATGCCTACTTTCTACAATTGCGCACATAAATTAAAGAATTTCATAATCTTTCTGTGTAATTTTTCACACTGCTCATGCTCCAGCCAGGCTCCACCCATGTACATGCCCATAGTGAAACTATGCATGATGCAAACTATGTGCATATGTTTACACTAATCAGTATTTTAAGAGAACATTTATGTGTGCAAGTTGCCACTTTGCACATAAATGCCTGAAATACTAGAATTTATGTATAGAGTTAGGGGTATGTTTACTAAAACCCCGGTAGAGTGCGGGCCGCGATAGAGTGCGGATGCCATATAAGGAGTGGGCGTTCCGTCCTGAAAAAGAAAAGCCGTAATTTAAATATGCGCTAAGGTGCGCGGCGCCCTTGTGCGCCCTGCACCTTAGCGCATCAGATGGCTGCGCGGGAGGCATATGTGGTATGCTGATGGGCAAGCCAAAAAACAGAGCCACAGCACAATGGTTAAGGCACCTACCAATGGTGCAGGGATCAGGGGTTCTATCCCCACAGAGTCCAATAAAGACAGCTGGCTGAGGAGTTAATTTAGGAGGCATTGAAATACTGGGTGGCATAAGGTGGCATGCTAATGTTTTTGGAGGCATATTAATACTGGGCGGCATAAGGCGGCGCGCTGATGTTTTTGGCGGCATATTAATACTGGGCGGCATAAGGCGGCACGCTGATGTGCAATCACAGCAACAGAACCACAGCACAATGGTTAAGACACTGACCAATGGTGCAGGGATCAGGGGCTCAATCCCCCAAAGTGCCCAATGAACAAGGCTGGCTGAGGCATAACATATTATGGGGAAGATTGCTTTAAGAGGCATTTTAGTCATATTTTAATTACGCACTCCCAAAGCGTGTTAACATCAGGTGCCCTATAAGGCACATTTTAAAGTGCACTGTCAACCAAGGCACCCTAGAATGTTGCTTATAGGGCACTTTAGAGGGTGCCGTATGAGGTACCGCAAGGTCAGTGTACTGTTTTTTATGGCAGCACTGTGCAGTTTAAGGAATGAAAAGCATACGTAGGTGCGCTGACAGGCAAGGAGGAGCAGAAGTGGAGCACAATGGTTGAGGCACTGACTGCTGATGCAGGGGTCATGAGTTTGCTCTCCAGTGTGCCTAATACGTAAGGCTGGCTGTGGCATCAGCTTTGCATTGTACATATTTTGTCCTGCAGCACTTTATATTTATGTTATTAATTGCTGCCAGCAAACACGGCCTCACGTGCCGTAATTGAAGGTGCCGTATAAGGCACCCTATAAGGCACTCCATAGGGCACATTAGAAATTGCACTGTCCGCCACAGCACCCTAAAATGTCCCCTATAGGGCACCCTATAGGTTACGTCACAGGAGAATGTTTAGTGCACCTTATATGGACGGGCACCATAAGGTGCCCTATAGGGCGCCCTATAAAGCACCCTCAGAGGCACCTTATCGGTACAGTACGCTGAGGGTGTTTTTGCTGGCAACAAAATATGTACATTAAAAAAAGATAATGCGTTGGACAACCCTATCAAATAACCCCACTGTGGGTTTGACCCCATAGACCTCTGGCTTCAGAGGAGTGCAATAACCATTGGGCTACAGCTACTAGCAAGCCCCTGGCTGGCTGCAGAGAGCATGCATGTCACCACACAGACAGTCTGCTGTGGTCACCAGGATAGGGTTAGCCTACCCATACCCATGATGCACTGCACATGCAAATCAGCTGTCCACAGATTAACACAAGATGGGCAATGCACCCCCACAGCACCTCGGCCCGGTAGAGGGAAGTGACCATATGCACCCACACACCACCTCGGCCTGGTAGGGGGTACTGACCGTGTGTTTTACTGGCACAGAGTAGCTACACATCGTCACATTGTGCGGGTACTGTGCTCACCCTGAGGGTGCAATGAGGCGCCCAGGACCAGGTCCACAACACCTTCCATAGCTGAAAGAGGACATGCCGGAGGTCCAAAGCAGTGTTAATGTGTGAGATAGGTAGTTTCTGCACAAACACCTTGGATATCTCTGTCTGTTTCAGTCAGGTATAGCCCCTATGGACCCCCAGGTGGGCCATGTACCACCCCCCCCCCCCCCTGGCCGAAGGCAGCAAACAGGGCCTCCTATCAATAGATCCACATTCTACTTCTCTGCAAAGGTGGCAGTAGAGGGGACCATCAACCTGGGTCCTGCTGAGGAACAGACACCCCACAAGGCAATCAATGCAGCTTTATACACATCCATACCACAATAGCAGATAGACATTAGGCCTGGATATGGTAAGCTTCACCCCAACACAATCTGATATTCTCCTGCAACAAGTCATCAGCCGCTGCACCCCACAAGCTGCTCCATCAAGATACATACCAGCTGCAAACAGTGTGCTAGTTAGTCCACAGTGCATGTTCCCAGTGGAGATGCATGCACCCACAACTGTGATGTCAGCATACACAGCAAGCAGTTACATCAGTGACTGGGCCCCAAAAGGAAACCCATATCTATCACATGAAAGAAATACTGCATAGCACTATGGGGGTTCCTAGCCATGCTGTGGTCACTGCACAGTCAGGGTGAGAGTGATCTCTCAGCAGGACATACTGAGGTCACCCTGGCTGTGTAGGTGGTGGCCGGGCACTAATATGTCCCAGTCAGTGCCCTATGCCCTGTGCAGATGCACCCTGGCCAGGCCACCCTGTCCGGCCTATACCCATGGTACCTTGCTCCTCATTATGCACATTGGCAGCCCAATACTGGCAACATTGCTGGCAGTGTGGACTGTGGATGGTGTTTGCAGCCACCACACACTGGATAGGCAGACAGCCACCCCCACACCTATGCCAGCATTGTGCTACTATAGAGGAGTCCAGCAGCCATACCCACCACACCAGTCCTGGGCACAGTACAGGCATGGATATGGTACGCACTACTGTTGGGGGTCACTCCCCAGGGTGGTAAACACTGTCAGAGACCAGACCTGCAGCGCACACCGCAGACATCACAATGATTGTTATGGTGGAGATCAATGAGCAACATGTGCTTAACGTAGGAATTGATATCTGCCAGTTATCATGGGCAACATTTGATAGCTGTGTACCATATACCCAGGTGTAGGGTGGCAGTGGTAAGGTATGCAACTGCTAGTATTGGGGGATACAGGCAGGGCCCAATGTCCTGCCTCTCTAGGAGGCATTGGCCAATGGGGCCTGGGGGGGGGGGGTGTCTGGCCCTGTTGGCTGCTGCTTTACGGCAGAGTGTCCCAACTCCAGTCCTGGTGTTCCAACCACTGTTTGGGTTTTCATGCTGTCCCTCAGAAATATGCATGAGCTACATCAGCATACCATGGGGGTGGTGCATAGATATACAGCAATTCTATCTTTAGCAGAGGCAGCATGGATCCTGAATGGTGTGGGGCCCTCCAGGACTGCATTTGGGAGACTCTGCTCTGGGTAATGCGGCTGTTTATGGTGTCTGTGTTTGGTGTGGTAAAGTATAGGCGTGTGAACCATGCGTATGTTCTCAGCAATAAAGGTTTCTCCTTACTATCACGGTTTAGTTGTAGGAAAAATATGTGGACTGGATTGGCAGTAGCCCCAGCTGGGCTTTGAACCTGTGACCTTCTGTTCCTGTACACACTGTCCGTGTGCATTGCACCACTGTGTTGCCACTGATATACTGTGTTCCCTGGGGAGTCCATGACTGTACATCCGACAGAGCCTGTCTGTTACGGTGGATGGTGCCAGCTTGCACAGGCCTAGGCCACTGTCTGTTGTGGTTTGCAGCCACTGCCCCCTCCACCACCTGTACCCTTCCGCCAACATGCAGACATGTCCCTATCTGGGAAAAAAATATGACCTTATTGAGTTGTGGCACTCCAGGACTGAATTTGGGGGACTCGGCTGTCGGTAATGCCCACTGTTATGGTTTGTGTGCGGTGTAGGGTAAAATATAGGTGTTGGAACCATGCTTATGTTCTCTGCCATACATGGGTGTCTGTACTATCATTGTTTAGTGGTGGGTAAAACTATGGGGACTGGGTTGGCAGGAGCCCCAGCTGCAATGTTCCCTCTAATTTTCTGTAGGCTGTGTGCGCATAAAATATCAGCTGTGCAGCTTTTGAAGGAAGGTTAAATTTTTGTGCGCCACATAACGACACTCGGAGTTATATACTTTAAAATTTGACTACACGTCAGAATACAGTATGTACACCACATTGATTGCACTAGAAAATATTGTAGAACTTGTGAAAACCGTAAATATACAACAACTTTTAAATTTTAAGACGTCTGTGTTGTTTTCTATCAGAATCAGAACTGTAATTTTTGTGTGCTCTGTTATAAAGTATGTGTGCTCACTTGGCAAGGTGTGTGTGTGTGCACACCTGCACAGCTTAGAGGGAACAGTGCCCAGCTGGGGTTTGAACCTGTGACCCTCTGGTCCTACAGGCACTGGCTGTGTCTGCTGCACCACACTGTGGCCACAGAAACAGTGCAGTCTCTGGAGATAGGAAACCTGGCCGCACGAGTCGGACACCCTGCTCTGCACAATTTTACTGTGGGCTCGTTTACCTTGTATGGGGACAGGGGTGCAATTAAACCTCAAAAATGACCTCCAAAAAAAGGGGAAAGAACCAAAACCAAGCTGGGCAACAGTGATATCAATGGGCAACTTGAAAAACACTCCCAGGAAAGCTCCATTAAAATGCAGTGATTTTTGAACGAGTCTACGGAGCGTAGACCCTTCCAAAAATTATTTCGTTTTTTTGGAGCTTTCCTGGGAGTGTTTTTTATGGTTCCCCATTAATATCACTGTTGCCCAGCTGGATTATAATTTATTTGAAATTTTTTGTGGTCATTTTCAAGTTTTATTTGCTGTTTTGTTCTGTGCACATGTATCACACTGCTCACGTTCTGCTGGTTTCCCCGGTTTTGCTGTACATTGCTGACGGAAATGGTATCTCTTCCCTTTAAATCGGCTCTAACGCGAGGGTTTCACTCGCGGTATTTTTAATGCCGAATTCAGCCCCGCTCCTGTGTGGGGAGCCTCTCCCCTCCCACTCTCCACCCATTGACCCCGTCCCCCCGCCCCTCGGGAGCCTTCCTCCGCCCTCCGTAAGCGTTTCCCCACCTCTATCGCACATCAGCGCCCCGCACACGTGCGCCGGCCCGTTAATGTGATGCGCACGTGTGCGTGGCACTTAAGAGCACTTAAGTGCATCATTAGCGTCCACTCTTGTGCGCCATGCACGTGTGCGCGGTTTAGTAAACATACCCCTTAGTGTGTAAATCTAGGTGACTCATTATAAAATTGCTCCTCTTAATGTCCTATTGAAATATGCTGAAGCTTAGCATACTTCATTGAAGGAAAAAGCTGTTATATGTTTCTATAACCACTGGGAAAGGTTTTCTACATATGCATCATGACTTACAAAGGGAATTTCCTACAGGTATGAACAGCAGTGCATCACTCACTGTGCTGTGGAACATAGGCAAGGTAATTTTCAGAGGGAAGCTGCGCCCTGCACTTTCAGGCGGTCTGTTACAAGATTACCCTCTTAGTAATGTATGCAATTTTGTTCCCATGAATGATACCTTCCAAAAATGAGAATTTCATCACTGAAGATAAAAAAAAAAATGAAACGAATCACTTGAAATTTACAGATGCAGCCTTTGAAAAAAAATGTTTGTCTCTTTTCTGCAGTCTGTGGTTTGCA
Organism: Ichthyophis bannanicus; assembly: GCA_033557465.1. Classification (NCBI taxonomy): domain Eukaryota; kingdom Metazoa; phylum Chordata; class Amphibia; order Gymnophiona; family Ichthyophiidae; genus Ichthyophis; species Ichthyophis bannanicus. Next base: position 414,671,010 of record CM066032.1, on the reverse strand, counting down.
TGTGCTATGTGTCTTCTCCATGCATGTCACATCACTGTAACTTGCATGAAAGATGTTGCATGTCCACAGCATATGTAGTGAAATCAGAGCCGGCTCAAGGGTTTCCGCTGCCCTAGGCTGGCCCACCAACCTGCAATCCCCGTCCTCTCATACACTAGGCCGTGCCATGCTGTGCTAGTCCCCCAGCATCCATCATCTCACCTGGGTGGGTAATACAGCGAATCCGCCATGATTTTTCAAAACAGTAGCTTTCTGCCGCCACTTCAGTGCTGTAGTAGGCCTTTAAGCACACGGCCGGCTGCTGCGGCCCGCTCTGTCAAAACTCTTGGAAACAGACCATGAGAGTACACATTCACGTGGAAGCTTTAAGGACCGTTGTGGTGTTAAAGCACCAGCAGAAAGCTGTCAATTTGAAAAATTGTGGCGGGGTCACTGTGCTATGCTGCCCACCCATTCTCCGTGGACAGGCTGGCTCTAGGTGATGTGCTTTTGTGCAGTGCTGTATGCTGCTTTTCACCAAACCAGTCCCACAGGGTAGCAATATCTGAAGTCATTATAAATCCTAGGGGCCCAATATTCGAAGGGCAGTTACACGGTTTACAGCCCTGTAAACCGTGTAACTACCACTGAGAGGGGTATTCAGCGGCACTAATACGGTTAGTACCACTGAATTTCCCCTCTCTTCTCCCTTACACGCCCCGATGGTAACTGCTTATCATTGGTGCGTATTGGGGCGTTCCAGGAAGGCCCGGAGGTGGAGATGATCGATAACCGGGCACCAGCGATATTGCACGCTGCCCGGTTAATGACCTGTGTGTAAAAGAGAGGCGAGGAAAAACCTCACCGATCTTTTAGGCGCAGGAGCTAACCAGCAGCGTGCAATATCGCTGCTGCCCGGTTAGCTCTGGTGACTTCCAGCATGTGCGGCGATCCCTGGATATTCAGTGCCGGGGCAGTATATGACACTGGCATTAAACATCTGGGGTTAAGGATTGGTGGGCATGGCTATGCACCGTAGCGGCACATAGGCCCGAGTGAATATTGGGCTCTAGGTATATATGGCCACTTTTTATTTCTTGAATAAATAAGAAATAGCCAGATTTGTTTATCTTATCTACCAAACACCACACCTAATTTATTTCAGTATGTCAGCAGTGCTTCTGGGGATTCTACAGTCAGTGGGAGAACCCGAACACAGGATTTTCTAACTGCAATTAACTGTTATCCTGTATGATAAATGTTTAAGAATGTCAGGAGGGAGAACTTCATATTGTGCTAGTGATTTTCTAATTAGTACCTCCTCAGATCTTGATCTGTGATGCTGGCTTTCAAAGCATTAGCAGCGGTCTCTAATGTTTCTTCTACAAAATAAAATTGATTGTATAATGTAACAGAGTCTATTTTTCATCACACTAGAATACCCTCCATAGATTAATAAGTGTAGTGGTGAAAGCGCTGAATGAAATGATGCATTACAAAATTGATAAAGTGGGAAATGACTAATAGCCAAGAACTAGCGAAATGGTATTATAGTCCCACGGCACTTTTGGAAATGAAAACAAAATATGTTTTACGGCAATTTCTGCAAATGGGTTAGTTTTGCGCATACCATGACAGTCATGAACCTCACTTCTAAGTCAGGATATGCAGAGTATGATCCCAGTCTCTCAAATTTACTGCTAATGACTGTCTTACTGTATAGACAAGAGCATTTATTTATTTAAAAGGATTTATAGCCCGCTCAGTCACTGAGGAGGGTAACAAGAAACATACACATTCTATTGGAACATACTAATAAATTGATACAAAATAAAATTGAATAAATATAAAACAGTGTAATCTAAAAACAAAGCTACCATTTAAAAACAGCACCCACATCATTAATGTCATCAGTATCTGAACACAGATATAAATATCCAAATATCTCATTTGCCTATCAGACAAATCCTGGAAAGGCCTGCTTAAATAAATAGCATTTCAGTTTTTTCCAAAAAACCATCAATTCTGCCTCAGCACGCAGCTTAGTTGGAAGGGAATTCCAAATAGATGGAGCACTCAGAGAAAATTCTCTTACGCATAGACTGAAAATTAATCATTTTAAGCCATCAGATGCGCATCCTGAGAGCATAAGGCACGATATGGAGAATATGGCTTAAGCAAAGTTGATAAATTAACAGGAGTCATATTATGCAAGCATTTAAAAGTAATCATAACCACTTTATATAAAACTCAAAATTGAATAGGACGCCAATGCACGGCAAATAGCTGGTGCATAAAATCCTCAGAACATTTGCATCCACTTAAGAGACAAGCAGCAGCATTTGGAATTGCTATTTAGTGGTAATGTTTCCTAAAACTGTTAGCAGATACCCAAAACATTTGGCTGCAGTAGAGGGTGTTGCCATTTGTCTTTCCTGATGACTCACCCTCTTGCCCCTCATTCACCCACTTCACTTTCTGCTTTTGTTATATAGATTGTTAATGCGACAACGGGGTGATTCTCACATTTACATATAGTATTCCGTCCTCAAGTTAAAACCTATCTTTTGAGACTGCTTTAAATCTTAAACTTGGGTCTTTCCGAAAACCTTTATTTGTCTTGGTTATCTGTCTTGACTAGACTGTAAGCTTCAGAGAGCAAGGGTTATCTCTTATAAGAACATAAGATATGCCATACTGGGTCAGACCAAGGTCCATCAAGCCCAGTATTCTGTTTCCAACAGTGGCCAATCTAGGTCATACGTACCTAGCAGTTTCCCCAAGGGACACAGGTTCCACAATGCTTGAACTGGGTCAAGCATTGATATCCTGGGTCCCTTCTTAATAATGGTTTATGGACCTTTCCTCCAGGAACTTGTCCAAACCTTTTTTTTTTTTTTTTATTGAAATTTTAACATACTTACAAAATAAAGTACAGGAAATCAAGATACCAATGCCATTACAAACAAGGAAGCCATCCTTATATAAGAAAACAGTAAAAAATATTAACCTAAAGCATCAGTCCTCGTATACCTAGCCCACTATAAAGGGGAGAATATTCAAGGAAAACATAAAAGGAAAAGATTAGGAACTAAATTCCACTACTAAGACAGCTCTAACTCATTTATCCCCACCTCTCCAAACGTATATATGCACTACTTTACTTTTTATTATCCAAGAATACCTGCAACTGAGAAGGATCAACAAAAAATATATTTAGATCCCTGCAACGTAATTACACATTTGCAAGGATAACGTAAGAAAAAGCTCGCTGAAAGGGCTAACACCCTAGACTTCAAGGCTAAAAAAGCCTGTCTCCTAAGTTGTGTGGCCTTACAGACATCGGGAAACATCTGAACCCTGGCACCACAGAACAGAACAGATGACTTTTTAAAATACAACTTACAGACAGTAGATTTATCACATTCAGATACAAAAGTGACTACCAAAGTAGCCCGAGTTACTATAGTATCCTGGGAATCTTCAAGAAACTTGGTAAGGTCTAAATTAGCACCACCCTGGAGAGTATCCATCTCACCGGGAGCGCCAAAAGATACCTTCCTCCCAGTCAAATAATATAATTTGGAAACTAAAATAGAGTCAGCAGAAGCCAGACCCAAAGATTCCTTAAGATACTTCCGAAAGAGAATTTCCGCTGATAACAAGTGACATATAGGAAAATTTAATAACCTAATATTTTTAGCTCGAAATAAATTATCATACATTTCCATCCTATGATGTACCAACAAACTCTCCTTAATATTTGACACACTTGTGGACTTAAGAGTAGCACAATGATTCTCACACTTAGAAACCTGTGAAGATACATTCCCCAAACACTTCTCCATCTCAAACAGCTGGTCACTAACCTCCGAAGAGAAGTTACACAGCTGTGCAAGAGTGGGGGCAAACATACTTTCTATACGGGTGACACTCTTCCAGATGTCAACAAGGGTAACCTGATCTTCAGGTATTTCCTTGTTGACACCTGGATCTGAAACCCAGGCAACAGGTGTTAACTTCCCCCGGAAACCCACCGGAGTACTTTGCTTAACAGAGTCCCCCACAGTCACTGGAGAAGGTGGAGAAATATATACTGGAGGTGAAGGTGGAGATCTCTCCGGAGAACTCAGAGACACCCCAGGTGAGTGAAGAGAAAGAAAGTCTGGGTCCAGAGACACATCCGCCCCTACCTTTACTTGAAGGTGCTTATCCATGGGGCCTACCACCGGTTCCACTTTTGCCTCCGGAACCACCTTTTTCTTTCTTTTCCCCATCACAGTCTCTACGGCAGCCTAGATCACAGTCTACTGCTCCGGCGTTGCTCCAAGGGGCTCCCAAGGGGCCTGATTCGCCCCTTGTATCGTGCCCCTTTGATCGCTGCCCCCAGCCCGCGCCTCCGGCTGCGCCTACTACGTGGAGCGTTTTAAGGGAAGGCCCCCGATGACGTCAGGGCCGCTGGAGCAGGAGCCTGCCGCCTCCGTACAGCACGCTGTCTCCCCGACTCTCCCGGCAATGCTCTCACGCTGTTCCACCTTTCAAGGGAAGGCCCCCGATGACGTCAGGGCCGCTGGAGCAGGAGCCTGCCGCCTCCGTATAGCACGCTGTCTCCCCGACTCTCCCGGCAATGCTCTCACGCTGTTCCACCTTTCAAGGGAAGGCCCCCGATGACGTCAGGGCCGCTGGAGCAGGAGCCTGCCGCCTCCGTACAGCACGCTGTCTCCCCGACTCTCCCGGCAATGCTCTCACGCTGTTCCACCTTTCAAGGGAAGGCCCCCGATGACGTCAGGGCCGCTGGAGCAGGAGCCTGCCGCCTCCGTACAGCACGCTGTCTCCCCGACTCTCCCGTCCAAACCTTTTTTAAACCCAGCTACACTAACAGCATTTACTATATCCTCTGGTAACAAATTCCAGAGTTTGATTACACGTTGAGTGAAAAAATATTTTTTTTTATTAGTCTTAAATAGTTTACCCTGTAGCTTCATTGCATGTCCCCTAGTCTTTCTATATTCTGATAACGTAAACAATCGATCTACGTTTACCCGTTCCACTCCGTTCATTAATTTATAGACTTCTATCATATCTCCCCTCAGCCGTCTCTTTTCCAGATTAAAGAGCCCTAACTTTTTTAGCCTTTCTTCATAGGAGTATCCTTCCATCCCCTTTACCATTTTGGTGGCTCTTCTCTGAACCTTTTCTAATAACGCTATATCCTTTTTAAGATACGGCGACCAGAATTGCACACAATATTCAAGGTGCGGTCTCACCATGGAACGATATAGAGGCATTATAATATCTTTTGTTTTATTTTCCATTCCTTTCCTTATCATACCTAGCATTCTATTTGCTCTCTTGGCCGCCGCTGCACACTGGGCCGAGGGTTTTAACAAGGTATCCACAATGACGCCTAAATCTTTTTCCTGGGTGGTGGTTCCTAATGTGGAACCTTGCATCGTGTAACCATAGTTTGGGTTGTTCTTCCCTAGGTGCACAACCTTGCACTGTGCCCATACACATGTATCTTGGAGTGCTATATAGATGTTTAATAGTAGTTGAAACAGCAGGGTTTTATTCTAGGGTGAATTACGGATTGTTTAAAGCAAAGCAGTCTCTTTTTAAATATATTGTGCCAGCTAGTCTTACAGAAGCAGCACAATCACATGCCCTGGTCTGCTGGTAATTATGGGGCAGATTTGCATCATTTTTCATTAAGTCTCTAGGTATGTGATTTCTTTTAAAAAACTCAAGTGGCAATAGTGTGCCCTATTGTGTAATAGCACGCATTATTGAGCAACAGGATGCTCTATTAGAAAAAAGCAATATGAAGATGAAATGAAACAAAACATTTTTTTGGCCTACACATCCCTAAAAGTGTCAAATCTCTCACTTTGCACAAAAATTCAGTTTTTGTTGTTAAACTTCCCATATTGGGTTTAAACAATATTTAAACTATATCCAGATAGAAACTGTTCTGCATATAAAAATCAACAGTCTGAGCAAGACATAAAAAAGAAGGGTTAAAGTGTCTTCCACAGCAGACTGGCTAACCTACTGAAGAGGGCTTCAAACTAGATTCATTGGGGATGGGTGAAGAGAGCCCCCAGGTAAGTGAAAGCCCTCAGGTAAGTAAAACATTCAAGTTCTGTGTATAAATGGGTAAAAGAGGCAACATCTGGAAAGCAGTGTCCATAAATGCCCTTAGTATGGGAAATAAAATACCAGATATTGAGGCTTTAATGGAAGAGGCTGACTTGGATTTAGTGGTGGTTACGGAGACATGGTTCATGGACAATCATGACTGAGATGTAATTATATCAGGTTATACTTTATTCAGGAAGGACAGAAACCAGGGGAAGAGGAGTGGCACTATATGCAAAAAATAATATCAAAACTATAGAATTACAGGGCTTAAAAGGGAGAAAGGAGGCACTGTGGGTTGAACTAGAAAGAGGGCATGGGAAATTCATTTGCAATGGTCTGATATACAGACCTCCTTCACAGGGAGAAGAAGTGGACAGAGATTTAATAGAAGACATACACAGCATTGAAAAACTAACTTTGCCAAGATTGGATAATGCCTCAAGGGGTCATTAGTGGGATGGGAATATTAGAGGGATGTAGAAAAGCTATAGGCAGAACTAAAAGGCGATATTTTAAGGGCAACAAACCTTTTTGTTAAAAAGGTAAAGAAAAAGGAGACCAATATGGCTCTCGAAAGAAGTGGCTGAAAAAGTGAAAAAAAGGGGTGACTTACATAAAATACAAGAGATCACAGAGAGAGGAAGACTAGCATCAATGTTTGAAAAAACTTAGTTTAGGGGTATGTTTACTAAAACCCTGGTAAGGTGCGGGCCCCGGTAGTGTGCGGGTGCCATATAAGGAGTGGGCGTTCCGTCCTGAAAAAGAAAAGCCAGAATTTAAATATGCGCTAAGGTGCGCGGCGCCCTTGTATGGGGCGCACCTTAGCGCATCAGATGGCTGCGCGGGAGGCATATGTGGTACGCTGATGGGCAAGCAGAAGAGCAGAGCTGCAGCACAATGGTTAAGACACTGACCATCAGTGCAGGGATCAGGGGTTTGACTCCCCACAGTGCCCAATGAAGACAGCTAGCTGAGGCTGTAATTTATGAGTCACAGAAACACTGTGCATGCTGATGTTTTTGGCGGCATATTAATACTGGGTGGCCTAAGGCATATTAATACTGGGTGGCCTAAGGCAGCGCGCTGATGTCTATGGAGGCAGTATAATACTGGGAGGTATAAGTGGCGCGCTGATGTATAAGAAGAAAAGCAGAGCCACAGCACAATGGTTAAGACACTGACCAAGAATGCAAAGATCAGGGGTTCAATCCCCCACAGTGCCCAAATGGAGGCAGCTGGCTGAGGCATTACTTTAGGAGGCATATAAATGATGGGCTGCATAAGGCGGCATGCTGATGGGCACAAGGTGGCACCCCAATGTTTTAGGAGGCTTGTTAATATTGGGCGGCATAAGGTAGCGCGCTGATGTGCAATCACAGGAACAGAACCACAGCACAATGGTTAAGACACTGACCCATGGTACAGGAATCAGGGGTTCAATCCTCCAAAGTGCCCAATGAACAAGGCTGGCTGAGGCAAAACATATTATGGGGCAGATTGCTGTAGGAGGCATTTTAGTCATATTTTAATTGCCACTACTAGCAAACGCACTCCCAAAGCGTGTTAACATCAGGTGCCCTATAAGGCACATTTTAAAGTGCACTGTCAGCCAAGGCACCCTAGAATGTTGCTTATAGGGCGCTTTAGAGGGTGCCGTACGAGGTACCGCAAGGTCAGTGTACTGTTTTTTATGGCAGCACTGTGCAGTTTAAGGAATGAAAAGCATACGTAGGTGCGCTGACAGGCAAGGAGGAGCAGCAGTGGAGCACAATGGTTGAGGCACTGACTGCTGATACAGGGTTCATGAGTTTGCTCCCCAGTGTGCCTAATACATAAGGCTGGCTGTGGCATCAGCTTTGCATTGTACATATTTTGTCCTGCAGCACTTTATATTTATGTTATTAATTGCTGCCAGCAAACACGCCCTCACGTGCCGTAATTGAAGGTGCCGTATAAGGCACCCTATATGGCACTCTATAGGGCACATTATAAATTGCACTGTCCGCCACAGCACCCTAAAATGTCCCCTATAGGGCACCCTATAGGTTGTGTCACAGGAGAATGTATAGTGCACCTTATATGGACGGGAACCATAAGGTGCCCTATAGGGCGCCCTATAGGGCACCCTATAAAGCACCCTCAGAGGCACCTTATGGGTACAGTACGCTGAGGGTGTCTTTGCTGGCATCAAAATATGTACATTAAAAAAAGATAATGCTTTGGACAACCCTATCAAATAGCCCCACTGTGGGTTTGAACCCATGATCTCTGGCTTCATGTGCTTAACGTAGGAATTGATATCTGCCAGTTATCATGGGCAACGTTTGGTAGCCTTGTACCATATACCCAGGTGTAGGGTGGCAGTGCTAAGGTATGCAACTGCTAGCATTGGGGGATACAAGCAGGGCCCAATGTCCTGCCTCTCTAGGAGGCATTGGCCAATGGGGCCTGGGGGGGGGGGGGTGTCTGGCCCTGTTGGCTGCTGCTTTACGGCAGATTGTCCCAACTCCAGTCCTGGTGTTCCGACCACTGTTCGGGTTTTAATGCTGTCCCTCATAAATATGCATGAGCTACATCAGCATACCATGGGGGTGGTGCATAGATATGCAGCACAGGCATCTTTAGTAGAGGCAGCATGGATCCTGAATGGTGTGGGGCCCTCCAGGACTGCATTTGGGAGACTCTGCTCTGGGTAATGCGGCTGTTTATGGTGTCTGTGTTTGGTGTGGTAAAATATAGGCGTATGAACCATACGTATGTTCTCAGCAATAAAGGTTTCTCCTTACTATCACGGTTTAGTTGTAGGAAAAATATGTGGACTGGATTGGCAGTAGCCCCAGCTGGGCTTTGAATCTGTGACCTTCTGTTCCTGCACATGCTGTCTGTGTGCAATGCACCACCGTGTTGCCACCAATGTGCTGTGTTCCCTGGGGAGTCCATGACTGTACATCCGACAGAGCCTGTCTATTACGGTGGACAGTGCCAGCCTGCACAGGCCTAGGCCACTGTCTGCTGTGGTTTGCAGCCACTGCCCCCTCCACCACCTGTACCCTTCTGCCAACATGCAGACATGTCCCTATCTGGAAAAAGCATATGACCTGATTGAGTTGTGGCACTCCAGGACTGAATTTGGGGGACTCGGCTGTCGGTAATGCCCATTGTTATGGTTTGTGTGCGGTGTAGGGTAAAATATAGGTGTTGTAACCATGCTTATGTTCTCTGCCATGCAGGAGTGTCTGTACTATCACTGTTTAGTGGTGGGTAAAACTATGGGGACTGGGTTGGCAGGAGCCCCAGCTGGGGTTTGAGCCTGTGACCCTCTGGTCCTACAGGCACTGGCTGTGTCTGCTGCACCACACTGTGGCCACAGAGACAGTGCAGTCTCTGGAGATAGGAAACCTGGCCACACGAGTCAGACACCCTGCTCTGCACAATTTTACTGTGGGCTCGTTTACCTTGTATGGGGAAAGGGGTGCAATTTAACCTCATAAATGTCCTCCAAAAGAAGAGGAGAAAAACCAAAGCCAAGCTGGGCAACAGTGATATCAATGGGCAACATGAAAAACACTCTCAGGAAAGCTCCATTGACATGCAGTGATCTTTGAAAGGGTCTACGGAGCGTAGACCCTTCCAAAAAACATTTCTTTTTTTGGGGGCTTTCCTGGGAGTGTTTTTTATGGTTGCCCATTAATATCACTGTTGCCCAGCTGGATTATAATTTATTTGGAATTTTTTGTGGTCCTTTTATATCTATATTTGCTATTTTGTTCTGTGCACATTTATCACACTGCTCACGTTTTGTAGGTTTTCCCGGTTTTGCTGTACATTGCTGACGGAAATAGTTTCTCTTCCCTTTAAATGGGCTCTAACACGAGGGTTTCACTCGCGGTATTTTTAATGCCCAGATTCAGCCAAGCTCCTGTGCGGGGAGCCTCTCCCCTCCCACTCTCCACCCATTGACCCCGTCCCCCCGCCCCTCGGGAGCCTTCCTCTGCCCTCCGTAAGCGTTTCCCCGCCTCTATCGCACATGAGCGCCCCGCACACGTGCGGTGGCCTGTTAATGTGACGCGCACGCGTGCGTGGCACTTAAGAGCTCTTAAATGCATCATTAGCGGCCGCTCTTGTGCGCGGTTTAGTAAACATACCCCTTAGAGAAGCTAGGAAAGTAGTCAGGAAAGCAAAGATTCAAATAGAAGAAATAGCCAATGCAATACAATGGGGAGGAAAGACATTTTTTAGATATGTAAGCAAGAGAAGGAAGTACAAAAGTGGTATTGTCAGACTCAAGGGTGAAGGGGAGGAATATGTAGAAGCTGATGAGGATAAAGTGGAATTGCTTAACAAATATTTTTGTTCTGTGTCCACAGATGAAGATAGTGAGGTTCCTGGAGTCCGCTGATGAGGATAAAGTGGAATTGCTTAACAAATATTTTTGTTCTGTGTCCACAGAAGTTTCAGGAGCAGGACATTAGAAAACACCCATAAATATGAACAGAAGTGAAGGGAATCTTGAACAATTCTCAGAAGAGTGTGTTTGTGAGGCACTAGCTAAACTAAATGTAGACAAAGCAATGGGACCGGATGGGATATATCCAAGAATATTGAAGGAACTTAGGGATGTTCTAGTGGCTCCACAAACTGACCTTTTCAATGCTTCTTTAGAGGCGGGAGTGGTCCCAGAGGACTGGAGAAAGGCACATGTGGACCCTTTACACAAAAGTGAAAGTAAGAATGAGGTTGAGAACTTCAGGCCGGTTACTTTGACCTCTGTGGTGAGTAAATTAATGGAAATGCTGCTAAAACAAAAGATAGTGAGGTTCCTGGAGTCCATTGAATGGCAGGATCCGAGGCAGCATGGGTTTCCCAGAGGCAGATAAATCTGATTGATTTCTTTGATAGGGTGACCGGAGAGTACTTAGATTCCAGTAAAGCCGTTGACATTGTTCTGTGCAAATGACTTATAAATAAATTGAGCACCCTAGGGATGGACCCTAAAGTGACTAAGTGGGAGGCAACAAAGTTTACAGGTAAATGGAGCTCACCAGTGGTGTGCCGCAGGGATCTGTCCTTGGTCTGATTCTTTTCAACATCTTTGTTAGTGATATTGTGGAAGGGCTGTCGGGTATGGTTTGAGCGAGTAGAGCTGCCCCCTCCCCTCCCAACCAGGCATTGGCCCACACTTGGTCCTCCTTCTCTTTAATTACCTTGGTAGAGCTGTTACAAGTAATCTCTAAGGTTAGGAAGACAACATGCCAACTAGACCCCATTCCATCATGCTGGCTGGCTGTACCTCCTTTACAACTATTACCCATTATGGTGACTATTATTAATGCTAGTCTGTCTTCTGGCCACTTCCCATCTGCATGGAAATCTGCTGTGGTTCACCCCCTCCTGAAGCAACCTTCCCTTGATCCCTCTGTTCCTTCCCATTGGCGCCCCATGTCCAACCTCCCTTTTCTGGCCAAGTTATTAGAACGCTTTGCTTTTTTGCAGCTTAATTCACACATAGAAGCCACTAATGCTCTCCACCCTCAGCAAGCGGGTTTTCGACAAGGGCATAGCACAGAAACTGTTCTTCTGGCCCTTTTGAATGAGATCCATGTTGCCCATGACTGAGGGGACGTCACTCTTGTTGTCTCACTCGATCTGACTGCAGCGTTCGATCTTATCGATCACCAGACTCTCCTCTCTCGCCTTCACGACTCGGGGTTACGCAGCACTGTCTGGCAGTGGTTCCGCTCTTTCCTTACAGCCCGTTCCTTTACTGTCCATTCAAACGATCAGTCCTCCCCCTCTTGCCCTCTTATCTGCGGTGTGCCCCAGGGTTCTGTTCTCTCTCCCCTGCTATTTAACATTTTTCTTTCTCCCTTACCCCTTCTAATCCAACAGCACCCCGTCTCCACTTATATTTATGCCGACGACATTATCCTCCTTTTTCATACTTCGCCATTAAAATTGGACATCTCTCAACTCAATCAATGCCTCTCTCACATTGCCAGCTGGCTGTCATCTAATTTCCTTCATCTGAACCCCGCCAAATCCACAGCAATGTGGGTTTCCTTGAGCGGCGCATGTCCAACTGTTGCCCCTCAGATTAATTCCACCCCAATCCCTCTCGTCACCTCTTTCTGGTACCTGGGGGTGATTCTAGACTCATCCCTCTCTTTTCATAGTCACTTAGCCACTCTCACTTGCCATTCTTTTGCAGCCCTACATCAAATTAGGGCTGTCCTCTCTATTCTCCCTGCAAGTTCCCTGACCACTTTAGTCTTGGCCCTGGTCATTAGCAGACTTGATTACTGCAACGTCTTTTTTGCCAATTTACTAGCCTACCAGCTCCAGCACCTTCAGCTAATACAAAACACAGCATCTCGCCTCATTACCTTTGCTCGCCGATTTGACCATGTCACTCCCATTCTCTGTCAACTTCACTGGCTACCTCTCCGTTTTCGGTTTTAGTATAAGTTTCTCATTCTGACTCATAGAGCCATTTACACATCCACCCCCCTTTATCTATCTGACTTCATTTCTCTTCACACACCGTACCGCCAGCTTCGTTCCCTGCATACTAATCGTCTATCCTTACCCTCCCCATCCCAGGCGCATTTCGAACAAACCCGTCATTTGGCCTTCTTTTTCCTCAGCCCCGCACTTTGGAATGCCCTGCCACCCTCCCTCTGTTTAGAATCCTCTTACTCTAAGTTTAAGGAGCTACTGAAAACTCATCTATTCCAACAAGCCTTCGACCTCCCTTCCACCATCCCCCCCTGAGTATTTGTTTGTTTATGTGTAGTATGGTCTGTTTTATCTCTGCTTATTCTGTTCTTTCTTTCTTTCCTATTTTATTATGGCGTTCCTTTTCCTTAGTTTTAGTTGCGTAGACTTTTTATTTTATTGTAAACCGCTTTAATATTTCGGCCAAAGCGGGATATAAAATGGAGAAATAAAGATAAAGACTCTTTGTGGATGATATAAAAATCTGCAGTAGAGTAGATACCCAGGAAGGAGTAGATAACATGAGGAGGGGTCTAGCTAAGCTTGAAGAATGGTCAAGGATTTGGCAGTTGAGATTTAATGCTAAGAAATGCAGGGTCATGCATTTGGGCTGCAAAAATCCAAGGGAGCGGTACAGTGTAGGGGGTGAAGTACTTCTGTCCACAAAAGAAGAGTAGGACCTGGGCATGTTTGTTTCTGATGATCTTAAAGTGGCTAAACATGTAGAAAAGGCGACAGCTTGGGTGCATAGGAAAAGGAATGGCCAGTAGAAAAAAGGAAGTGATAGTGCCTCTGCATAAGTCTCTGGTGCAACCTCATTTGGAGTATTGTGTGTAATTGAAAAGCGAATAAACAGATTGGAGTTGGTGCAGAAGGCGACTAGTAAAATGGTTAGCAATCTTCACTATAAAGCATATGGGGACAGACTTAAAAATCTTAATATGTATATGTTAGAAGAAAGGTGGGATAGAGGAGATATGATAGAGATGTTTAAATACCTCCATGGCTTAAATGCACAAGAGGAGAGTCTCTTTCAATTGAAAGCAAGCTCTGCAATGACGGGACATAGAATGAGGATGAAAAGGGATAGACTCAGGAGTAACATGTGGAAATATTTCTTTATGGAAAGAGTGATAGATGCGCAAAATAGTCTCCCAGTGGGGGTAGTAGAGGTGAGGACAGTATCTGAATTTAAGAAAGCATGGGACAAAGAGAAGGTCTCTGAAGGAAAAAACGTGAGTATGGTGGTTGATAGGAAGGGCAGACTAGATAGGCCATGTGGTCTTTTTCTGCCATCATGTTTCTATGTTTGTTACAAACATTTAGCCATGAAAAGCCTCCTCTGTATTTTTCTGAAAGTTCTTTCTGAGCTTATGCATGCAGAGGCTGTACTCAGCGGCAATGCAATTTCTCAGGCTCTTAATTGAAATTAAAGCTGTGGAACATGAGAAAGCAATTGCTCACTTCCAGAATAAATTCAAGTCTTTGTCAACTGGTCTATGGTTGGTCACATATGCAGGTGCTGAGGCTGGCCTGGAAATGTGGATCATACAAACTAACGTTTGGAATAAATTCCAACTCTGAAAACGTTAACACTGTCAATGTGTTGAAATAGTTAGGAAAAGAAATACAGAGGGTCAGTATTCAAAGAAGCAGCTGCCTCGTAAAGATAGGTAAATGAGTTATCTGCTTATCTTTACGCTAAATAATCAGTGACCCTATCCATTTAAAGTGAAGATTCTTATTTGTGTGGTTCCCTTAAATGGACTAATAAGACTAATAACAGAAAATATTTTTTCACTCAACATGTAATCAAACTCTGGAATTTGTTGCTGGAGGATGTAGTAAAGGCTGTTAGTGTAGCTGGGTTTAAAAAAGGTTTGGACGAGTTCCTGGAGGAAAGGTTGATAAACCATTATTAAGAAGGGACCCAGGATATCAATGTTTGACCCAATACAAGCATTTGCAGAACCTGTGTCTTTTGGGGAAACTGCTAGGTACATATGACCTAGATTGGCCACTGTTGGAAACAGGATACTGGGTTTGATGGACCTTGGTCTGACCCAGTATGGCATATCTTATGTTCTTATGGATGCAATTATTTTGATAGTGGCTGAATATTGCAGTTATTTGGATAGATATTAGCTTGGAGCACCTAGTACCCCTGACCCATCCTTATTTTATTTGGATACATTTTGGTTAAGCATTGAGTTGTCCATGTAAAATGTACCCATTAGTCACTACTGAATTAAAAAACAAACATGTATGTGGTTAGTATTACATGCTGATTGTGTAAGAGCTCTGACTATTGACCAGGAGGTTTATTTACCTCTTCAAACAGAATAAACTTAAATGTGCAACCCCTGCCCTCCCGGTGGCTATTTACAGCTATTTGGCAGATTGGGGACATGCCGTCATGGAGATAACACTGCAGCTGTGACATATGGTGACATTTACTAGAGGGGATTCAATAGATGTGCTAAAGAACACAGTGTGTAACCTTAACCAAAGTGAATGTATTCCCCTGTTTTGGGCTGAACTGATGGTGCAGTTTCCTGAAATAACCATGAAAATGTCCTTGTTACTTGGAACAAAACTAATTCACAGTGTCATATAGTTATTTATGTATGTATGTATTTATTTAATTAACAGGCATTTTCATAAAGTTTTATCATTTAGTCAAAGCAGTTTACATTGTAACTTAAACTTGGTAATGTACATTAAACAGGGACATTGATAACTTGGGTTCTTCTGAGGCAATGGAAGGTTAAGTGACTTGCCCAATGCCACAAGGTCATATCTTGGTCTCTTTCTACGAGTCACTTACAACATTTGCTGAAATTATGTAGTCTATGCCAGAACAAGTGGGGCTTGGTGGCCACAACATAACAGTGACCACCCTCAGTATAAATAACACCCAATCCTTTCCCCCTTGCACACTGTGTCCAACCGTTTCCTCCTCTCTTTCTGCCACCCTTCGTGCTTTCCCACACACGTGTCTCTCATTCCTTCACCCATATTCCCTTCTCCTGCTGTCCTCTTATTTCCTCTATTTTCCCCACCCTCTCAACCCCCACTACCTGCCCTCCCCCCCCCCCCCCATGTATTAGCAGCCAACGGGGAACTCAGCAGTCTTGCAAGTTACTGAGAAGGATGTCTCAAAAGTGCTCCAACATCAGGGAAGGAAACGCAGCCTGACCCCCCTCCCCCACCCCCTTTCTGTATCATCTCTTGCCTTCCCTTGTGTACTGAAGTTCCCTCCCTATTTCCACAATCCCCCCTCCCCTCTCTTATTAACCCCCCCATACACACACTCCCCTTTCTCTTCCCATTCCTTTATCCCTTCTCTTTCTCTTTCACCATCCTAATCTCTCTCTTCTCTCCCCCCCCCTTTTCTCCTAATCCTTCTCTCTTAACATTTCAAGATCCAACCCACCTGCACTCATCTGTACGCTGCACTATCCCGCTCCTTCTCTTTTCCCTCTTGCTGCTTAAATCTTTCCACTCTTTGCCTCCCACTAGTGACCAAATCTAAAAAAGGGCATTGCACTTAACAAGTTCTGTCTCCTCCACCCCTACGATGGTGATAACCCAGGCTCTATCTTTTTTCTTCAGTGCTCCATTGGACCCGTCATGCTCTATGATTCTAGGAGGCAGCGGCACTACAGCTTAGAGGGAAGAACAATGTGATCGGTAGAGTTTATATTGCAGTGCAGTGACAGGACTGAGGGCTCCTTGCTCCAAGCACCGAAAGCCAGGAGGGATGCTTATGGGTCTGGTTTGGGCCCTGGAGCCAATGGCAGTTCATCAGTGGCCCCCCGGTGGGCCACCAACTTCAAAAGCTATTTAAGGCAAGATGCTAGGCAAAATTTGAAGACCGCGCTGAGGAACATCCAGTGGCCTGCAATGTGGAGCAACGTTCTGGTGCAGGGAGTCATCAAAGGCTTGATCCCGCTGTGGGTGTAGGTCAGTATTCTGGGGAGGGGATTTCTTCTGTGGGGTTTGGGGGTGACTTGGATCTTGGGGATTGTCATGGGAAATGGAACAAGGTACTGACTCAGAATCTACAGAATCGCAAGGGCTTTCATTTCTTTAAAGCCTCGTGTCTTAGCGATTGGTGCTACATTTTTCCTTAAGTTTCCTTGCAAATGCCTAGTTACATTGGGGGGAACTAAATATGTCTTCTTAGAGACATCAACTTTGGAAATTTTTCTTAATAGTCATTCTTCTCCTGGATAAATGCATTTTGCTTTGATATATTTACATTTACCAGCATGCTAGAAATAATTTTGAGCTTATTTAAATATGGTTATAGGCACCTCTCTCCGCACACTGTTTGAATTTTCTTATCTATTTTACTGCTTGTGTGTGGTAATTCCTACTTATACTCCCCGTGATGTGGACTGTAAATTTCTATATTTTCTGTTTATTACTTGTTGATATTTTTGTGTTTGGAAATGATTAATAAATATATTTATACTAAAAGAAGAAAAAAAAAAGGAACTTGTGATGGGCGGTTGGTCATTTGCACCATGAGAAATGTGTCCATTCCTGCGGTGAGGCAGGTATAGCTCGTGTGTGGGATATCGCTGATTCATGGGATTCCTCTGATACTGCCTCTTCTGGTGGGTCAGAGCCTAAGGAGGATTGGGGTGGTGGCTGCACTTCCTATGCTCCTGCTCCGCTTTATCGCAACCCCGGGGAGAGTTGTTTGGCGGCAGCTGCACAGGTTATGTGTGGGGGATATACATTGAGAGCAATTACCCCTTGTGGACTGTCATGTTTCCCAGAGGTTACGGGTGAAGGTGTGGCGGGGATGGTATATCGATATATTTTACCTTTTGACTCGTGATCAAGAGTGGGGGAAAAGAAAAAAGGTAAGAGCGATAGGGATGAAGGTAGGAAGGGGCAGCCTAAAGTACCTAAAACAATTCAGAATGATTGTTGACCTTTCATATATTTTCATCTATTTTGGGTGTCACTAATAGTCATTCTTATATCCGGGTCTGTTGCGTTATTCGGATGTGATTTTGCAAGCATATCAGACGTATGGCAGATGGGCTTGGTTAAATTACAACAAATAATTTTGGAAGATCATGGCTCAGGATAAGTCTGAGGTGTGGGGTTTTTGGGATGTGGACATCTGGATAGTGGAAATGACTCCTGGCCAGTTCAATGATGGTAAGACCGGGGCAGGTTGGAATCCGGGTGGGGGTATTGGGGTTCCTGGGTGGGATGGGGTGCTGTTGAGTGGTGGGTGACCTGGGGGTGGTCAGTGGGGAGCTGGGACATCTTTTGACATGGGTTTGCCTGCTACCATACCCTGACTCCTTGATGTAAATAGTAATCTTGTACATAGTTTCTCCTGTAATCTTGTACATAGTTTCTCCTGTTATCCTGTTATCCAAGTTGATCTTTCTGTTAACTGTAAAACCCAGATATTTGTATCTTGTCTGAGGTCTTTTGTTACATGTAAACCGTGCTGATAACGAATAGTGCGGTATATAAAAAATGTTAATAAAATAAATAAAATAAAAATAAAATACCATGGAGGTTTCAGGGCTTTGGATCTGAAAATGCTTGTTTCCAATTTAACACAGGCTGATGTGAGCGGCCAGTATGTCGGTTCAAGCATAGATGTTCCATGTGTCCTGGGGGGCACCCAGCTTTTTGTTGCTTCTCCAGGGGGGGCAGCTGCCCAGAACTGGCTCAGCTTAACTGTCCGGTCCTGTGGGGGTCTCTGGACAAGGCACCATTGCCTACTACTCTGAGGATGCTCTATGGTGCATTATCTGGAAGATTTTTTATTTGTGGACCCAGATGATTCTTGGGAGTGTGCTAGGTTGTTCGCTGTTTTCCAGCAGTTAGCAGTGGTGTTTGGCTGACCATTGGCTGCAGAAAATATGGAGGGCCCTTCCACGTTACTCACTTTTCTAGGCATCAAGTTGGATTCTCTGCGCATGGAATCCTGTTTGTTACATCAGAAGGTGGAGAGGTTGGTGGTGTTGATTCAGCAGGGGCTGGCTCACTCAAGGCTTACATTATTGCAGGTCCAATAACTTTTAGGGCATTTTAGTTTCGTTTGCAGAATCATACCCATGGGAAGAGTTTTTATGAGGAGGTTGGCGCTAGCCACACATGGTGGTGCGGAAGCATCACTACATCTGGTTAAATGGTGGCATCCGTGTGGATCTGGCCCTGTGGTTGGAGTTTCTTCAAGACTTTAATGGGGTGTGTGTGTGTATGTGTGTGTCCAGGTCAGGGTTGCTCTCTCTTGCACAATGCGCATCCTTCAGTATTTGGGACTTGTCATAAACTTCCCAAAATCCAACCTTGCTCCCACTCAATCCCTAGAGTTTATAGGAGCTCTGCTGGATACCAGACAGACATGGCCTACCTTCCACAGCTCCGCTGCCTTCTCATTGTGCAGTTAGCTTCCCAAGCAGTGCTAAAACCTCACCTCACTGCTCGGGAAATGTTAGAGTTGCTAGGCCACATGGCATCCACCGTGCATGTGGTTCCTTATGCTCGCCTCCATATGAGGGCAGCCCAGTGGACTTTATCCACTCAGTGGACTCAGGCGTCAGGTTGCCTGTCAGACAAAATAGCAAACTCAGATCACCTTATTTTGTCCCTCCAATGGTGGCAGTTACCCCAAAACGTTTTGGTGGGGTCTCCTTTTCAGCAACCCCCACCCAAGCCACCCTAACAACAGATGCTTCACAGGTGGGTTGGGAATCCACCTGCAAGGCCTCTCTATCCAGGGTACCTGGACTCCACAGGAGGCCTATCTCCACATCAATATCCTGGAACTCAGAGCAATCTTCCTTGCTCTTCTAGTGTTCCACACCCAGCTCAGCTACAAGACAGTCCTAGTTCAAACGGACAATCAAGTAGCCATGTTCTATGTGAACAAGCAGGGCGGAACAGGCTCTCTGTTGCTCTGCAACGAAGCTTTGCGACTATGGGCCCTCGCCAGAGAGCATCAGATTCATCTCCTTGCGGTGTATCTTCCAGGCATTCAAAACTCTTGGGCAGACAGACTCAGTCGAATTCTGCTTCCACACGAATGGTCTCTCTTTGCAGACCAGGTGGCCAAAGTTTTTCAAATTTGGGGAACCCTGGACATAGACCTCTTTGCAAGTCCGCTGAATGCCAAACTTCCCCAGTTCTGTTCCAGAATTCTGGCTCAGGGTTGTCAGGCCAGGGATGCTTTCCTCCTCCATTGGGGTCAGGACTTCCTGTATGCCTTTCCACACATTCCCCTAATTCACAAAACCCTGTTCAAGCTTCAGAGAGACAGAGGTCATATGATTCTCATAGCTCCACCTTGGCCACGGCAAATGTGGTACCCTCTGCTCCTACATATCTCTCAAGCTCCGCCTCTGGAGTTAGGATCTGCTCCAGATCTCCTTTCTCAAGAGGATGGGATGCTGTGGCATCCCAATCCCCAGTCTCTGCATCTCAGGGCCTGGTTGCTGAAAGCCTAGAACTTCATGGTCTTAACCTTTCCCAGCAGGTAAAGGATATCCTTTATGATTCCAGGAAGCCTTCCACAAGACGCTCTTATGCATTTAAGTGGGAAAGGTTTACCATATGGTGCTCGCAGAAGGGTCTTAACCCTCTTGCGATACCTCTGAAATCATTACTGGTGTATCTCCTTCATTTATCAAATGCAGGGCTTACGACCAATTCAGTGAGAGTTCATTTGAGTGCTATTGCAGCTTCTTTCAAGCCTCTAAATGGACAACCTATTTCCTCTCATCCTCTCATAGCGAGATTTATGAGAGGCCTTCTTTTAACTAAGCCTCCCATTAAGCCACCACCGGTGGCATGGGACTTAAATCTGGTTCTTGGGCAGCTCATGAAACTGCCCTTTGAACCATTAGCCACTACCTCTTTGAAATTCCTTTCCTGGAAGGTCATCTTTCTTATTGCAATCACATCAGTATGTCGCATCAGTGAATTGCAAGCGTTGGTGGCTGATCTTCGTTATACAAGGTTCCATCATGATAAGGTAGTCCTTAGGACTCATCCACACTTTATGCTAATGGTGGTATCACCTTTTCATTTAAACCAAGCGGTTTACCTTCCTGTATTCTTTCCAAGGCATCACGCCTCAAATGCAGAAAGGAATCTTCATACTTTGGACTGTAAAAGAGCTTTGGCCTTTTACTTGCAAAGGACACAGCAACATAGAAAGTCCTTTCAACTCTTTGTTGCTTTTGATCCTAGTCATTTGGAACTTCCAGTATCCAAAAGAACACTGTACATCTGGATTGCACAGTGTATATCTTTTGCCTATGAGAGTAAAACCTTCCTCTTGAAGGCCATGTCACAGCTCACAATGTGAGAGCCATGGCAGCCTCTATGGCTCATCTTCGCTCTGTGTCTATCGACGACATCTGTCGAGCAGCTACTTGGGCTTCGGTTCATACCTTCACAGCCCATTACTGCTTAGACAAGGACTTCCGCCGGGATGCCTTGTTTGGTCAGGCTGTTCTTCAATGCCTGTTCCATACTTAATCAACTCCTAGCTACCATCCCTGGTAGGATGCCAGAGATCCATGGGGGGAAGTAGAGCCCTTTCACAAGGGTTGACAACTTCTGGGGCCTTCTCCCTGGCATCTGCAGCTAGGGATTCCCCATATGTGAAGACTACATTCCTGCTTGTTCCTGGAGATAGCATAGTTACTCACCTGTAACAGGTGATCTCCGGGAACAGCAGGAATTTAGTCTTCACAACCCACCCACCTCCCCTAGGAGTTGTATCTCCCTTTATCTCTCTCTTTTGTCTTAGCTTTAAACTCAACTGGAGAGGGACAGTTGGGAAAGGCGGGAAGGCAGCACGCAGGCGCTGTGGGATGCTCCCAAAAGCTTTCCTATTGGACGCTGGGGAGCGTTCCCGCGCAGGCTCTGTCGGTACTGACGATACCCATATGTAAAGACTAAACTCCTGCTGTTCCCGGAGATCACCTGTTACAGGTGAGTAACTATGCTTTTGTTCAAATAAACTTTTGGGGAAGTGGTGTGCATAGTTTAATCCTTAGGGAACATGAAGCTTTTTCTGCATTTATTTGTATTATTGTACAGGTTTCCTTTACTTACATTATTGTATATTCAATTAGGAGATTTTACACGTTGAAGTTGCCAGATTTTCTCTATTGATTTTCCCTCCATGTAAATTTGTAAAAGAACTCCACACACTGCATGTGGCTGTCACGCCACATATATTCCTACACTTACTTCTGTGTATTGAACTGAATATGTCCTAACTGCTACATCTCATTCCCGATCTCCACATACTATCTAAAATGTGCCCAAAGCATTACAGCACTTTATAAAATAGAAAATCTGCTGTTTTCATTATGCCTTAAGAAATACATCTAGCCCAAACTTTTCAGATTTTGTACTTGCCAGCTATGCTGCCCAAAGGACTAGAATGATGGCCCAATTCAAAACCTGCCATTAACTCTTTTATACCTGCTCCTGCTCCTCCCAAACAGGCCCAGTGTTAGAAATTTAGGAGGGAGTTCCAAAGCTAATCATCAGATTGTGCCTTCTTCAGCTTCAAACAGGCTTGGGGCCCCCTGTGGCATGGGGTCTTAGGGCAATTGCCTAGTTGCACCACCCTAACGCCAACCCTACTCCCAAGTTATGATGCTGAGGTATATTGCAGAAATGAGACACTGGAGCCCAGGAGAGGAAGGTAATGGTGGCTGTTGCAGGAGCCATTGAAGGGTATAGAACAGGGGTTCTCAACCATTGCATCGGGACACACCGGAGTGTCACCAAGAGCAGGGAGGTGTGTCACCAAACATTTGGCAGGCAGCCACTTATTCTTTCCCTAGCCACCTTGTGTGTCTGCAGGCTGGGGAAGTGCAAGTAATGGAAATCCCTGTAACTGCCTCCCTCCTCCAATGTTCATTGCTGCCACCAGCCCAAGTCTTATTTTCAGCTACAGTAAATTGATAGTTGGGCTCCTTTTTTGTTCATTCACAGACTGTAGAGTTCAGTGGCCACACACATGAATGTGGTCTTTCAGGTGTGTTGCAGCAGAAAAAAGGTTGAGAAGCACTGACATAAATAGAAGCTCAGAACTAATGCGGGGATTTGACTATGGAATCTGCATGAATTTCTCTCCTATCTCCTAAACATGCCTGTGGAACAATGTGTGCTTTTAGATTGCAATGAAGGTAAGTGTTTATCCAACAATTGGTTTACACAGCTGAAGTACTGTCAACCACAGAATTCACTTTGAACACTGGCCCCACTGCACACAGAAGCCTGTTATTTTTTGAGTCTTAACACAGATTCCACTGGTTAACGAAGTGCAGTGAATTGCATTGCCTGCAGTAATTATCTCCTACAGAGATCCAAGAAGTAAGTAATGACTAAAGTGCTCTCGTATCTTGGTGTTGAAGACTGGTAATAAGACTGCATCAAAAGTTCATTTCACTCTCTGGGAATAACAATTTTTTTCCAATTCAGGAGACACTTGCCATAAGACTACTTGCAAAATATTTTAAAAGAAACATCAAAATCTGGTGAAAACCTACTCAAATACTATGTAGGAGCAGTTCAAAATTATTGCATAAAAATAATGTAACCACCAATGGTTGATTCTTGTGAAAAATAATAGAAAAATCATTGAGTCTTTGCTAATGTCTTTCAGTGGGTTTGGGACAAAATATTGATAGAATTCAAAAGAAAGTTGTTTCTTATTTCCTTGTGTTCAAGCAAGATTCAGACTCTGTTAATGATACCAGGATCAAATTCAGTGGCTGGCAGCCAAAAGACAGCAGGAAAGAATGAAGGACATTTAATTAATTACATAAATAAATAAAAGGGCAAAGACAAGCTAATTTTCTTTGCAAAGTGATCTATCAATATAACAGGCATGACAGAGCTTGTTTGGTTTTTATTGTACAGTGTACTCCGATCTCTTGTAATGAATGATCCAAAGTCCAGTGGTTTTATCCACAAGTGTAATTAGAGGATATCTAAGGCAGCGGTATACTCCACCAGACCTGTTGCTCTCTACTACTATTACTGATCATTTGTATAGTGTTACAAGGCATATGCAGCGCTGTTCAGACAGATATAAAAGGCAGTCTGTGCTCATCAGAGCCTGCAATTTAGTCAAGACAGACAACACAACAGCTGAGGTCAAGGATATATTTAGGGGAATAGTAAGGCAACATATAGGAGACTAAGCAGATTAGGATAGAGAAGCAGCCTTGAAGAGGTGAGTTTTCAGCCTGGATTTGAAAAAAGGCTAGAGATAAGCCTGATGTACAGACTCAGGTAGTTTGTTCCAGGCATAAGGAGCAGCAAGGTGGAAGGATCAAAGTCTGGAGTTGGCAAGTAGAAGAGAAGGGCACAGATAGAAGGGATCTACTATAAGAGCAGAGTTCCCAAGGAGGGGTGTAGGGAGAAATAAGAGAGGAAAGTTAATGAGGAGCAGCAGAATGAATGCACCTATAGGTCAGTAGGAGAAGTTTGAAATGGATATGGAAACAGATATGGAGCCAATGAAGCGACTTGAGAAGAGGGGTTATATGAGCATATTGAGGCTGGTGGAAGATTATCCGCACAGCTGAGTTTTGAACAGATCAAAGGGGAGAGAGATGATTCAGAGGGAGACCAGCAAGGAGGAGGATACACTAGTCTAGACAAGAGGTGACTAAAGAGTGGATAAGTGACTTAGTAGAAAAGAAAGGACACATTTTGCCAATGTTATAGAGAAAGAAGCTCATGAACAACACCTACAAGGTATGGAATTTTTCTTGGACCAACTCAGGTACACTGAAATGTGCTCAACAGCGGAAACATGGCTTTGGTGGATGGACATGAGAAGATCGAATGATGTTGTATTATAACATAGGAAAAACAGTGTAGGGTTTCTTTTCTATGAATCTGGATAACTTTTGACAATGTTTAATAAGCTAATCTTCATGGTCAGATTTGCACAGTCAAAATTCAAAGTACTTATACACTGCAGTCAGTGGCAGAAATGCCACCGATTGCATAAATACTTTTTGGTTTAAAAAATTCATGGTATTTGGATGGATAATTTCAGATCTATTAATCATTATATGGCCAAAGTTATCTCTCCGTATGAAGGTTATTTTGGAAGACTTATGTTGCATTTGCACATGTAAATGGCCTTATGCATGCAAGCAGAGATTTTAGAAAAGCAGTTATTATATGCATATCTGTGACAGGCATGGTTTGGGCAGGCCTGAAATTATACACGTATTTACTATTTTGCTATGCTGATAACTGTAAACTTTAAAAAACATGCTCAAGTAACACATGAGCATCAGCTAAATGCTTGTATGGACTGAATTTTGGAAGAGGGATTGAAGGGGCAATGATGTGTTTATCTCGGGCCTTCAAGAGTTTTAGACCCTGACTCCTGAAATGGCTCCCCCTGGACAATCAGTATTCTGAAGTCTGGCATGTATTTGTGTACGTGCATAGACTGCAAAATCCACCACCTACATCTACAAGTGCAGAGTCCCACGTGACACCTCTGTTTTGAGGGAAAGTTAGATGGTGCAAAATGCAGGTAGACCATGGAAGAAAACCTGTTTTAGTCCTGGGAGAATATTCACCTTCCAGCGGGACAATGATCCTAAGCAAAAGTAACAACGGAGTGACTAAGTAAAAAAAAGAGATTCAGTGGCCTAGTCAAAGTTCAGATCTATATCCAACAGAAAATCCAAAGCAAGGCTTGAATACTGCAGTCTACAGGCAAACTCCAGCCCACTTGAAAGAGCTTGAACTACTATGCCAAAAAGAATGGGCATAAATTGCATCATTCCACTGTGAAAAGCTGTTAGACGCCAGGGGCAGTGCGAGGGTTTTTGGTACCCCCCTGCAACCTATAAAATGGCACTTCCTCCTTTATTATTATTTATGCTGGTTATACCCCACCCTCCTTTTTCCAAAAACTCCTTTGTGAACTTGTTTCATGTGATACTAGTATTTCTCCTTCAAATCAAATGTTGTGAGAAAACTGCATTGAAGGGGCAAATAAATAACCAGAATAAAAATAACTACTGAGCAGTAAATACTTAGGGGTATGTTTACTAAGTTGCGGTAATTGTGAATAACGCGCGTAACGTACACTTAACGATCGTTCGCATGTCATAACGCACGTTCTGACGTGCAAATGATCGTTACGTGTACGTTACGCGCGTTAACCGTAGTTAACGATCATAAACCCCCGCGGCGCGTTAAAACAACACAGAAGGTGGAGAGTGGGTGGAGAGAAGGGGTCAATGGGCGGAGAGTGGGCGGGGAGAGGCTCCCTCACACTAACGTGCTGAATTTCAGAGCTCAATTCCAACGCGAATGAAAACCTGTCGTTAAAGGCATATTAAAGGGAAGAGAAACAATTTCCGTCAGCAATGTACAGCATAACCGGGGAAACCTACAAAACGTGAGCAGTGTGATACATGTGCACAGACCAAAATGTCAAATAAAACTTTAAAATGACCACAAGAAACAGTGTAAAAATTATAATTCAGCTGGGCAACAGTGATAGCAATGGGCAACAATAAAAAACACTCCCAGGAAAGCTCCAAAAAAAAAATGATGTTTGGAAGGGTCTACGCACCATAGACCCTTTCAAAAATCATTTCATTTTATTGGAGCTTTCCTGGGAGTGTTTGTTAATGTTGCCCAATGATATCATTGTTGCCCAGCTTGGTTATGGGTGTTTGCCCCTTTTTTGGAGGTCTTTTTTGAGGTTTATGTGCACTTTTGTCTCCATACAAGGTAAATGAGCCCACAGTGC
This sequence comes from Ichthyophis bannanicus, assembly GCA_033557465.1. Taxonomy (NCBI): domain Eukaryota; kingdom Metazoa; phylum Chordata; class Amphibia; order Gymnophiona; family Ichthyophiidae; genus Ichthyophis; species Ichthyophis bannanicus. The sequence goes on along the minus strand of CM066032.1, from coordinate 414,644,588 downwards.
ATTTGTGCAGAGCAGGGTTTCTGACTCGTCAGGCCAGTTGTCCTATCTCCAGGGACTGCACTGTCTCTGTGGCCACAGTGTGGTGCAACTGACACAGCCAGTACCTGTAAAACCAGAGGGTCACAGGTTCAAATCCCAGCTGGGGCTCCTGCCAACCCAGTCCCCATAGTTTTACCCACCACTAAACAGTGATAGTAAAGACACTCCTTTATTGCAGAGAACATACGCATGGTTAATACGCCTATATTTTACCACACCAAACACAGACATCATAAACAGGCGCATTACCTAGAGCAGAGTCCCGCAAATGCAGTCCTGGAGGGACCCACACCATTCAGGTTCCATGCTGCCTCTAATAAAGATGCCTGTGCTGCATATCTATGCACCACCTCCATGGTATGCAGATGTAGCTCATGCATATTTATGAGGAACAGCATGAAAACACGAACAGTGTTTGGAACACCAGGACTGGAGTTGGGAAACTCTGCCGTAAAGCATCAGCCAACAGGGGCAGACACACCCACACCCACACCCACAGGCCCCATTGGCCAATGCCTCCTGGAGAGGCAGGACATTGGGCCCTGCCTGTATCTCCCAATACTAGCAGTTGCATACCTTAGCAATGCCACCCTACACCTGGGTATATGGTACACAGCTATCAAACGTTTCCTATGATAACTGGCAGATATCAATTCCTACGTTAAGCACATTTTGCTCATTGAGCCCCACCATAACAATCATTATGATGTCTGCGGTGTGTGCTGCAGGTCTGGTCTCTGATAGTGTTTCCCACCCTGGGGAGTGACCCCCAACAGTATTGCGTACCATATCCATGCCTGTACTGTGCCCAGGACTGGTGTGGTGAGTATGGCTGCTGACCACCTCTATAGTAGCACAATGCTGGCATAGGTGTGGGGTGGCTGTCTGTCTATCCAGTGTGTGGTGGCTGCAAACACCTTCCACAGCCCACACTGCCAGCAATATTGCCAGTATTGGGCTGCCAATTTGCATAATGAGGAGCAAGGTACTATGGGTATAGGCTGGACAGGGTGGCCTGGCCAGGGTGCATCTGCACAGGGCATAGGGCACTGACTGGGACATTTTAGTGCCCGGCCACCACCTACACAGACAGGGTGACCTCAGTATGTCTTGCTGAGAGATCGCTCTCACCCTTACTGTGCAGTGACCACAGCATGGCTAGGCACCCCCATATTGCTACATAGTATTTCTCTTGTGATAGATATGGGTTTCCTTTTGGGGCCCAGTCACTGATTTATCTGCTTGCTGTGTATGCTGACATCCCAGTTCTGGGTGCATGCATCTCCACTGGGCATATGCACTATGGACTAACTAGCAGGCTGTTTGCAGCTGGTATGTGTCTTGATGGAGTGGCTTCCATGGTGCAGTGGCTGATGGCTTGCAGCAGAAGCATATCAGATAGTGGTGGGGTGCAGCTTACCATATCCAGGCCTAATGTCTGTCTGCTATTGTGCTATGGATGTGTACAGAGCTGCATTGACTGCCCTGTGGGGTGTCTGTTCCTCAGCAGGACTGGGGTTGATGTTCCCCTCTACTGCCACCTTTGCAGGGAGGTAGAATGTGGATCTATTGTTGGGAGACCCTGTTTGCTACCCTGGGGGTGGGGGGGTGGTCCATGGGGGCTACACCTGACTGAAACAGACAGAGATATCCAAGGTGTTTCTGCAGAAACTACCTATCTCACACATTAACACTGCTTTGGACCTGCGCCATGGCCGGTGCTGTGGACCTGGTGCTGGGCACCTCACTGCACCCTCAGCGTGAGCACAGTTCCCGCACAATGTGACGGTGTGTAGCTACTCTGTGCCAGTACAACACACGGTCAGTACTCCCTACAAGGCCGAGGTGCTGTGGGGGTGCACATGGTCACTTCCCCCTACCAGGCCGAGGTGCTGTGAGGGTGCATTCCCCATGGTGTGCATCTGTGGACAGCTGATTTGCATGTGCAGTGCATCATGGGTGTGACTGGCACAATCCAACCCTGGGAAAATCCAGCACCTGCTCACAGGCTCTGATAAACCATAGGCCATCACACGTACATCTGTTAGCATAATGCATAGGTGCAGGACACCCTAAAGAGTCTGTAATATAAGGTGCCCACGCTGGTAAAAACACATGTACCCACGCACAATTGTACGCACGCACCAACGCACGGGGCTACGCCCGTACCAACGCACGCAGCCACGCACGCAGCCTCGCACGCACCAACGTACATGGCTAGGCACACTCCGAGGGTGTGTTTCTGACACCACTACTCCACGTAAAGAAAAATATGCCTCCTCATTCCCTATGTAATGTACAGGGTGATGCCTGGGCCAGCCTTCTGCGTTAGGCACACTGGGGACTCAAACCCATGCTGCCTGTAACAGCGGTCAGTACAGTAACCATTGTGCTACAGCTCTGTTTCCGTGCTTTGTGTCTGTATGCCTTCTTACAATTAACGCGCAGTAACGCGCCACGGTGCCCTGTAATGCTCGTTAGTTTTTGGAACGCGCGTTAGTGGTAACGATGTACCGCCCATGTTCTTATTTGGGGTTTCTGTCACTACCGCGGCTCCTAACGCGAATTGCACTAACGCAGTTTAGTAAACATACCCCTTAGTATCATTATGAACAAGCTGTGATAGTCCGAGAGTATGCCACATTTTAGACATAGGGGCATGTTTACTAAACATTCTTATCGTGCGGGGCCGCGGTAGTGTACCTGTGCCATATAAGGAGTGGGCGGATCAGGCTGCCAAAAGAAAAAAACCGGGAGTAAGCAACCGGACGTGTGCGCGTCGCGGTAATGTGCGGGGTCGACATTAGCGCGCCAAAAGGCAAAGTGGCGCGCTGCCGGGTATAGAAAACAACCGAGCCGTAGTACAACGGTGAAGACACTGACCAATAGTGCAGGGGCCATGGGTTCAACACCCCATTGTGCTCAATGAAAGAGGCCAGCTGCGGCATCAAATGTAGTGTGAAAAAGTGTTGTGGGAGGTATAGTAATTTTGGGCGGCAGAAGGCGGCGCACGGTTTATTTTTAACGGCATGAGTCGGCACACCGTTCATTGGGGGCGGCAGAGGGCGGCGCACTGTTAGGTTTGGGGGGCAGAGGGCGGCGCGCTGATGTATGAGGGGGCAGTCCGATAGTGGGCGGCATAGGTGGCGCACTGATGTGCACAGCAAACAGGAACAGAGCCTTAGCACAATGGTTGGGATACTGACCAATGGTGCAGAGGTCAGGGGTTCACCCCTCACAGTGCCCAGTGAGCAAGGTTGGCTGGGGCAGTAAGTATTATGGTGAGGTGTGCTGTAGGAGGCCTTATAGTTTTATTTTATTACCCACTACCAGTATACCCGCTCTAACAGCATGTTAATATATGGAGGCCCATAAGACACATGTTACAGTGCACAGTCCGCAAAGGCACCCTAGCAAGTCCCCTATAGGGCACCATGTATGCTGCGCCACAGGATAATGTATAGTGCACGCAATATGGATGGCAACCATAAGGTGGCCTATAGGGCGCCCTATAATGCACCCTCAGAGGCACCCTTATGGGTACAGTATGGCAAGGGTGTGTTTGATGCCATAAACATATGTCCAGTAAAAAAGTACAATGCTCTGGACAACCCTATCACAGAACCCCTCTGTGGACTTGAACCCATGACCTCCTGCTATAAAGGCAGTGACGGAACCATTGGGCTATGGCACTATAGCTCTGAGTAAGCGCCTGTGTGGCTGCAGAGAGCCTGCACGTCACCCCACAGACAGTCTGCTGCTGTAGACAGGACGGGGTAGGCCACCCGTACCCATGATGCAATGCACATGCAAATCAGCTGCCCACAGATGCACACAAGATGGGGACTGCACCCCAAAAGCTACACGGCATGGTAGGGGGAACTGTCCGTGTCCACCCACACAGAACCTCGGCCTGGTGGGGGGCCTGAGCGTGAGGACTGCCGGCGAGGGGTAGCTACACACCGTCACATTGTGCAGGTAATGTGCTCACCCTGAGGGTGGGAGGTGGCGCCCAGGACCAGGTCCACATCAACGGCCATGCCAGAGCTCAAAATCAGTATTAACCTGTGTGATAAGAAGGTGTTGCAAACTCATCATGGATACCCCTTCTGTCTTAGTTGGTGGTTCTCTCCCCCCTCGATCCATAGGTGGGCAACATACCTACCGCCCCCCAATGACAAACAGGGTCTCCCATCAACAGACCCCCATCCTTCTCCCCCCCCCCCCTTAATGGCAGTAGAGTGGGCCATCAACCCCTGTCCTGCTAGGGGACAGACACCCTATAGTGCAGTCCAAGCAGCTCCACACACATCCAAAACACACTATCAGACAGACAGTAGGCCTGGATATTCAGGGGTGCACCCCAGCACTATCTGATATTCTCCTGCAGCAAGCCATCAGCTGCTGCACCCTGCAAGGAGCTCCATCAGGACACATACCAGCTGTGCAGAGTCTGCTGGATAGTCCTGATGGGATTGCATGCACCCCAAACTGTGGTGGCAGCACACACAGGCAGATCAGTCCATGAAGAGGCCCCAACAGGACACCCATATATATCACAGGAGAGAAATGCTATACAGCACTATGGGGGTGCCTAGCCATGCTGTCATCACTGCACGCTCAGGGTGAGAGTGATCCACCAGCAGCACATACAGAGGTCACCCTGTCTGTGTAGGTGGTGGCTGGGCATTACAATGTCCCAGCCAGTGCACCATGCCCTGTGCAGATGCATCCTGGCCAGCACACCCTGTCTGAGCTATACCCATGGTACCTTGCTGCTCATTATGCACATTGTCAGGCCAATACTGGCAACAGTGCTGGCAGTGTGGCCTGTGGAGGGTGTTTGTAGCCAACACACACTGTATAGACAGGCACCCCCCCCCCCCTCACCTATGCCAGCATTGTGCTACCATTGGGGGAGTCATTCGACGTGCCCACCACACCAGTCCTGGGAAGGGTACAGGCATGGATATGGTACACAGTACTGCTGCGTGTCACTCTCCAGGGTGGTAAATACTGTCAGGGGCCAGACCTGGGGCACGCACCACAGACAGCCGACAGCTTGTTCTGCTGGAGCACAAGGAGCAAACAGTGCTGAGCGTAGGACTGTCTACCTGCCAGTACCCACATCAAACGTTTGTGGTCTGTGTACCGTGTACCCAGGTATAGGGTGGCATTGCTAGGGTACGCAGGAGCTAGATCTGGGAGATGCCCCCCCAGGGGGCTTTTCCAATGTGGCCTGTGGGTGTGGGTGCGTCTGGACCTGTTGCCTCTTGCTTTACGGCAGAGTGTCCCTACTCCAGTCCTGGTGTTCCAGACACTGTTCGGGCCTTCATGCTGTCCCCTATGAATATGCATGGGCTACAGTTGCATAGCATGGGGGTGGTGCAGACATCTGCAGCACAGGCATCTGTCTTAGGGGAAGCATGGAACCTGAATGGTGTTTGGCCCTCCAGGACTGCATTTGGGAGACTCTGATGGAGATAATGTGCCTGTTTATGGTGTCTGTGTTTGGTGTGGTAAAAGATAGGCGTATTGACCATGCCTATGTTCTCAGCAATAAAGGTTTGTCCTTACTACTACAGTGTAGCTGTGGGGTGAATATGTGGACAGGGTTGGCGGTAGCTGCAGCTGGGCTCTGAACCTGTGACCCTCTGTTCTTGCACACACTGTCTGTGTGCACTGCACCACCATGTAGCCACTGATTAGCTGCAATCCCTGGGTGGTCCATGACTGTACATCCGACAGGGCCTGTCTGTTGCAGTGGACGGTGCCAGCCTGCACATGGCCTGGCCACTGTCCTCTGTGGCTAGCAGCCACTGCCCCCTCCACCATCTGAACCCTTCCGCCAACATGCTGGCATGTCCTTATCCTTGCAAAGGGATATGACCTGATTGCGTAGTGGAACCCCAGGACTGTATTTGGCTCACATGGTATAGCGGTCTAGCTGTTGTTCTTTAGCAAGGTTTTTGTGGAACGTGGGCCACCCATTACGTGATCATGACCAGGGACACAATTGGCCCTTGGCACGTGGGGTGAAGGCATGTACAGGCACATCTGTCGTACATAACCTCTACCTACTTAACCTCTACCTACGTGTCCTTAGCACCTACAGTTGTGGCACTACAGGACTGCATTTGGGGGACGCGGCTGTTGGTGATGCACATTGTGCTGGTGTGTGTGTGGTGTAGGGTAAAATATGGGTGTTTGCAACATGCTTCTGTTCTGTGCAATAAAGGGGTGTCTCTGCTATCTGTGTTTAGTGGTGGGTTAAATATTGGGATTGTGCTGGCATGTGCCACAGCTGGGATTTGAACATGTGACCCTCTGGTCCTAGAGGTACCAGCTCTGTCCACTGCACCACACTGTGGCCACAGAGACAGTGCAGTCCCTGGAGATAGTAGACCTGGCAGGGTGGGGTTCCAAAACCTGCTCTGCACATTATTACTGTGAGCTCCTTCACCCTGTCTGGTGACAAACGTGCAAATATAACACGGGTATGACGTCCGAACAGAGGGGGATAGCATATTCCCAAGCTGGGCAACAGTGCTATTGATGGACAACCATAGGGAACACTCCCAGGAAGGGTCCAATACACGGAGACGTTTTTGGAGGTGTCTCCGCTCCGTGCCCCTTTCCAAACAAATGTTATTTTATTTCTTTGGAGCTCTGCTGGGTGTGTTTTTAACTTTTGCGCATTACTATACCTGTTCCCCAGCTGATTTACTATTTTAATGCTTTTGTTGTGGTCATGTCCTCTTTTTCATTGCAGTTTTGTGCTGTGCACATGTATCACACTGCTGACGTTTTGCATGTTTCCCCGGTTTTGCTGTACATTGCTGACGGAAATGGTTTCTCTTCCCTTTATATGCCCTCTACCGCGAGTGTTTCACTCGCGCTATTTTTTACATGTAAATTCGGGCCCGATACTGTGCGGGGAGCCTCTCCCCTCCCACTCTCCACCCATTGACCCCATCCCTCCGCCCCTCCGGAGCCTTCCTCCGCCCTCCTTTAGCCGTTCCACGCCTCTATCGGACATTTGCGGGCCCGCACTTGTACGGGGCCCGTTACTGAACCGCGTACCTGTGCGGGGGTGACAAGCACGTGTGCGGGGCGTTTAAATGTGTTTCTGCGCGTTTCAATGCCGCGTTGCCGTGCGCTATTTTGCGCCGCGCAGATTTGCGGACTTTAGTAAACATGCCCCATAGATCAAAAGAAAAATACTCAATTGTATGGACAGCTCTGAAATATTTTACTCATTAAAAAAATATGCAGGAGAAAGATTTTGTACAGAAGGAAGGAGTCAAAAACTTACAGTAACCTTGCAGTACATCTAGAAATCATAAGCAAAATTGGAAAGAGAAAAGCAAGAACAACTTGGCCACTTCCTGGCCAGACCAAGGAGTAAGTTCCTTGCTTTTACCCATTACTCTTAGGTTTTCAGGATTTCTAAATGGTACACTCTGGACGAGAGGAGAGACAGGGGAGATATGATTCAAACCTTTAAGTACTTAAAGAATATTAATGAACAAACAAAACTCTTCCAGAGATGGGGAAGCTGTAAAACTAGAGGGTATAACATGAAGCTGCAAGGGGGTAAACTGAAAGGCAATGTCAGGAAATACTTTTTCACTGAAAGGGTGGTGGATGCTTGGAATGCCCTCCCGATGGAAGTGATGGGGGCAAATACAGTGACAGAATTCAAAATAGTATGGGACAGACACAGTGGATGCCTTTACAGCAACAGGATAAAATCAAAATAAACATAAGTCTCTTATATCTCAACAGACAGTGGTGACCTAAACAAAGGCATGGGGAGAGGTGACCTGCACGGAGTGGCAGGTTCACCTACTCTTGCTGCCTTGCTGGACAGACTGGATGGACCAGACTGGTCTTTATCTGCCATCATATACTATGTTACTATCCCAAAATTATACTTTACTCCAGAGTGAGGCGAAAGCAAGAACTCTCACACTGCCCTTGGTTTGATAGAGGGAGCTTTCAAGTTGCCCTTTGATCTGTCACTTGACTAACACACATTTAAAACAATTTCGCAGTTCTTTTGCCTCCTAACTGGAAGGCCCGTTTGTAAAAAGTATCTAGAAAACAATTTCTCTATATAAACTCAAAGAATATTTGCCCTATTCTATTTTCTCTGTTAAGATATACCCTAACTGGCTTTAATTTAAGCGAAAGCTGGCTTGTAATACTAAGTCCTAACTGGCTTTAATTTACCTGAAGGCTGGTTTATTATATTAAGCCCCAGCTGGCTGTAATTTCACTGAATGATGGCTTCTAATACTAACTGGCTTTAATTTACTTGAAAGCTGGCTAGTAATACTAAGTCCTAACTGGCTTTAATTTACCTGAAAGCTGGTTTATTATATTAAGCCCCAGCAGGCTGTAATTTCACTGAATGGTGGCTTCTAATACTAACTGGCTTTAATTTACTTGAAAGCTGGCTTGTAATACTAAGGGGCATGTTTACTAAACATTCCTAACGTGCGGGGCCGTGCTAGTGTGCCTGTGCCATATAAGGAGTGGGCGGTTCAGGCAGAAAATAGAAAAAAAATGGTAGTAAGCAACCGGACGTGTGTGCGTCGCGCTAATGTGCGGGGGTCGACATTAGCGCGTGGAAAGGCAAAGTGGCGCGCTGCTGAGTATACAAAACAACAGAGCCGTGGTACAACGGTGAAGACACTGACCAATGGTGCAGGGGCCATGGGTTCAATCCCCCAGTGTGCGCAACGACAAAGGTCAGCTGAGGCAGTAACTGTAATGATTAACATTGTTTTAGGAGGCAAATTAATTTGGAACGGCATAAGGCGGCGAACAGTTATTTTTGGGCGGCAGAAAGCGGCGCACAGTGCTTTTTGGGCGGCATAAGGCGGCGCACAGTTATTTTTGGGCAGCAGAAGGCGGCGCACTGGTCCCCTTGGGCGGCAGAAGGCAGCGCGCTGATAGGCACAAGGCGGCGCGCTGATGCACAAGCACAGGAACAGAGCCACAGCACAATGGTTAAAACACTGACCAATGGTGCAGGGATCAGGGGTTCAACTCCTCACAATGCCCAGTGAAAAATGCCTGCTGAGGCAGTATGTATTATGTTGAGGAGTGCTGTAGGAGGCTGTATAATTATATTTTATTATCACTACTAGCAAACGCACTCTCTCAGCATGTTAACATACGGCGGCCCATAAGGCACATGTTACAGTGCACTGTTCGCCAAGGCACCCTTGAATGACCCCTATAGGGCAGCATGTATGTTGCGACACAGGATAATGTATAGTGCACCCTATAGGGATGGCAACCATAAGGTGGCCTACAGGGCGCCCTATGAAGCACCCTCAGAGGCACCTAATGGGTATAGTAAGCTGAGGGTGGTCTTGCCGGCATAGACATATGTACAGTAAATAAAAATAAAGGTGTGGACAGCCCTACCAAAGGGCCCCACTGTTGGTTTGAACCCATGACCTCTGGCTGCACAGGCAGTGATGTAACCATTGCGCTACAGCTCCATAGCTGTAAGCAAGCCCCTGGCTGGCTGCAGATAGCCTACACGTCACCTCACAGACAGTCTGCTGGTGTCAACAGGATAGGGTTAGGCCACCCGTACCCATGATGCACTGCACATGCAAATTAGCTGTCCGCAGATGGACACAAGATGGGGAATGCACCCCCACAGCACCTCGGCCCTGTTGGGGGAAGTGACCGGGTGCACCCACACAGCACCTTGGCCTAGTAGGGGGCACTGACCGGGTGTTTTAAAGGCACAGAGTAGCCACACACCGTTACATCGTGCGGGTACTGTGCTCACCCTGAGTGTGCAATGAGGTGGCCAGGACCAGGTCAACAACACCTGCCATGGCTGATGGAGGCCAAGCGGGCGTTCCAAAGCAGTGTTAATGTGTAAGATAGCTAGTTTCTGCACAAACACCATGGATATCCCTGTCTGCCGCCATCAGGCACCCCACCCCCCCAGTGGCAAGCATGGTCCCCATCAAGGGATCCACACCCTACCTCCCTGCAAAGGTGGCAGTAGAGGGCAACATCAACCCCAGTCCTGCTGAGGAACACCACCACCCCCCACCCAGGCAGGCAGCTCCTTACACAGCCATAACACAATAGCAGACAGACATAAGCCCAGGGTATGGTAAGCTGCACTCCACCACCAGATATTCACCTGCAGCAAGCCAACAGCCACTGCAGCCTGCAAGCCATTATAGCAAGACATTTACCAGCTAGAAACAGTCTGCTGGTTAGTCCATAGTGCATGTTCCCAATGGAGATACATGCACCCAGAACTGGGCTGTCTGCATACACAGCAAGCAGATAGATCAGTGATTGGGCCCCAAAGAGAAACCCATATCTATCACATGAGAGAACTACTATACAGCACTATTGGGGGGGGCCTAGCCATGCTGTGGTCACTGCACAGTCAGGGTGAGCGTGATCCCCCAGAAGGACATGCTTTGGCCACCCTGTCTGTGTAGGTGGTGGCCGGACACTACAATATCCCAGCCAATGTCCCTGCCAGGGCCCTATGCCCAGTGCAGATGCATCCTGGCCACGTCACCCTGCCCTGGCTATACCCATGGTACCTTGTACCTCATTATGCACATTGACTGGCCAATACTGGCAACAGTGCTGGCAGTGCGGGCTGTTGAAGGGGCTTGCAGCCAACACCCACTGTATAGACAGACACACACTTCCACACCTCTGCCATCATGGTGCTACGATTGAGGGGGTAAGTAGCCTTGCCCACCAAACCGGTCCTGAGCACGGCAAGGCATGGATATGGTACGCATTACAGCTGGTGGTCACTCCCCAGGGTGGTAAGCACCGTCAGAGGCCAGGCCTGGAGCATGCCCCGCAAACACCTAACAGATTGTTTGGATGGGGTCAACTAGCAGTATGTACGTAACGTATGGATAACTGCCTGCCTGTGCTCCTAGCAAACGTCTCCGAGCTGTGTACCGTATACCTCAGGTGTAGGGTGACATTGGTAAGTTATGCAAGTGCTCGTTTTGGGTGCTGCATGCACGGTCCAATGTTCTGCCTTTCCAGGAGACATTGGCCAATGGGGCCTGTGGGTGTGGGTGTGTCTGCCCTTGATGGCTGCTGCTTTACGGCACAGATTCCCAACTCCAGTCCAGGTTTGCATCACACTGTTCGGGTTTTCCTGCTATCCCTCATGAATATGCATGGGCTACATCTACATGCCATGGGGGTGGTGCATAGATATACAGCACAGGCATTTGTATGAGTGTCAGCATGGAACCTGACTGGTGTGTGGCCCACCAGGACTGCATTTGGGTGATTCTGCTCTAGGTACTGCCCCTGTTCATGGTGTCTGTGCTCAGTGGGGTAAAAGATAGATGTCTTACCATTGCATATGTCCCCGCCATGAAAGGTGTGTCCTTACTATCACTGTTTAGTTGTGGGAAAAATATGTGGGCAGGATTGGCAGTAGCCCCAGCTGGGCTTTGAACCTGTGACCTTCTGTTCTTGTATGCAGTGTCTGTGTGCACTGCACCACTGTGTAGCCACAGATTGGTTGGATTCCCTGGACTGTCCATGACTGTGGATCCGGCAGGACCTGTCTGTTGCAGTGGACTGTGCCAGCCTGCACATGGCTAGGCCTCTGTCTTCTGTGGTTAGCAGCCACTGCCCCCTGCACCACATGTACTTGTCCGCCAACATGCTGGCATGAACTTCTCTCAGAAAAAGCAGTTGACCTGATTGCAATGTGGCAGTATGGGACTGCATTTGGGGGACTTGGCTGTAGGTAATGCCCATTGTTGTGGGGTGTGTGCGGTGTTGGGTAAAATATGGGTGTTTTCCCCATGCATACAGGGGTGTCTGCGCTATCTTTATTTAGTGGTGGGTAAAATATGGGGACTGGGCTGGCAGGTGCCCCAGCTGGGTTTTGAACCTCTGCCCCCCTGGTCCTAGAGGTAATAACTCTGTCCGCTGTACCACACTTTGGCCACAGAGACAGTGCAGCCCCTGGAGGCAGTAAGCCTGGCAGGATGGAGTCACAAACCCTGCTCTACGCAATTCTACTGTGGGCATATGCACCCTGTCTGGTGACAAACGTGCACATAAACCCCGGAAATGACCACGGGAAATGTGGGACAAAATATCACCACGCTGGGCAACAGTGATATTAATGGGCAACCATAGCAAACACTCCCAGGAAAGCTCCAAAACGTGGAAATGTTTTTTGGAAGAGTCTCCTCTCAGTAGACCCTTCCAAACTTCATTTCTTTTTTCTGGAGCTTTGCTGGGTGTGATTTCTGTATTTGCCCATCACTATAACTGTTCCCCAGCTGAATTACTATTTTTAATAGTTCTGTTGTGGTCATTTTCTATTTTTATTTTCACTTTTGTGCTGTGCACATGTATCACACTGCTCACGTTTTGCTGGTTTCCCCGGTTTTCCTGTACATTGCTGACGGAAATGGTTTCTCTTCCCTTTAAATGCTTTCTACCGCGAGTGTTTCACTCGCGGTAGTTTTTACATGCAAATTCGGGCCCGATACTGTGCGGGGAGCCTCTCCCCTCCCACTCTCCACCCATTGACCCCGTCCCTCCGCCCCTCCGGAGCCTTCCTCCGCCCTCCTTTCGCCGTTCCACGCCTCTATCGGACATTTGCGGGCCCGCACTTGTACGGGGCCCGTTAGTGAGCCGCGTACCTGTGCGGGGGTGACACGCACGTGTGCGGGGCGTTTAAACGCGTTTCTGCGTGTTTCAGTGCCGCGTTGCCGTGCGCTATTTTGCGGCGCGCTATTTTGCGGATTTTAGTAAACATGCCCCTAAGTCCTAACTGGCTTTAATTTATTTGAAAGCTGGCTTGTAATACTAAGTCCTAACTGGCTTTAATTTACTTGAAAGCTGGCTTGTAATACTATGCCCTAACTCACTTAATAAAGACAGAAGAGGGAATATTGAGCGGTGGTGGCGGACAGGCATTCTAATGTGGCTAGCCATTGCCTCCGAAGCTAAGACCCGGATATTCAACGCCGGGGTCATATCCTGCCACCAGCATTGACTATCCGGGCCAAGCTGGATAGCAAAGAAGCTAACTGGACAGCAGCAATATTCAGTTGCTCCCCAGTTAGCATCATCGGTGAAAGCTAGGCCACCCTTTCAGGAGCCGAACTTTCACCACTTTGCGATAACCAGGAAGTGGCTTAATATTGTTGCCGCCTGTTTATTGCCAGCTGCCACCCCAGACTTCCACGATGGTTGCCAGCTAGCATCGGAGAGGGGGGGGAAGGGTGCAGACATGACACCCATAGATCTTAGTGGCACAAACCGGGTTAGTACCGCTGAAAATCCCAGTCAGCATGATTAAGGCGGTTAATGAGTCTGCTAACTGCGTTAATCACGTTCAATATCCTCCCCAGGATATTTGATGGATTCTTGTCTCAGTGTTGATGTATAATGTTGTATTCTTTAGTTGATGGTGGTAATATAGTGATTTTTATGGACTAAGGGGAAAAGTGGAGAATGGAGTTGGCATATTCTGTAAGTTAATGATGTTACATTCGAGTTGATTTATTTCATTGATTTTCTTTGTAAATTTCTTTTTTTTTAGTGCTGTCAAGTAGGTGCTGACTCCTGGTGACCCAGCTGCCTCTGGGTCTTCTTGGCAATGTATCACTGGAAGCAGATTGCTAGGCCTTTTCTTCCAAGGAAATGGAGAGTAAAGTGACTTGCCCAAGGTCTAAACACTAGGCTACTCCTCCAGTGGGGTAAGAATTTGATATAACCTGTCTTGAATTCTCCAGAGTTAAATAGGTTGTAAATGTGCATTGAATTAATTACATTCTATTTTGAATATTTCTATAATTGTTTTTTCACATTTAAAGTATAGTATCTATCATGCAAATTAGTGAAGCAAATTCCTATTTTGATGCATTTTGAACTGCATTTTTTTGACAGTAGAGTAAGAAAAATATGCAAGGATGTGAATACTTTTTCAAGACACCATACTTTATTTCTGATTGAGCAAGGTCAGTGAAAGTTGGGAATTTTAGGCCTAGTGCTCTATACCAGGGTTGCCAATTAACCGTTTTTAGGCTGGCCCGGCTGGTTTTACATGCTGGAGGCCAACGGCCAGCAGGATGGTAAAACCGTTCAATGAAGGTCCAGTTTTCGGCTGACCACCGATAGCTCCTATTCGGTGTCTGTCCGCAGGGATCCTAACCCCCGCGAGTAGATGTGCTGAAATGGCCACAATCATAGCCAGGAGAGACGGTGACTGACCGTAGGAAACCCAACCCCCACGGGCAGCTGAGGTACTGAAACAGCCGCAATTGCAGTCAGGAGAGTCACCGGCTCTCCCAGCCACGATCAATGACTGCACAGTCTGCCAAAAAAAAGGTTACTAAGTTTGCTGCACAGACTACTAAATAAATTAAAGGGGCAGTAACCTACTTCCCCTTTAATTTATTCAGCTGTCTGTGTTGCAGACTTAGTAGTCGCTTTTTTTTTTTTTTTGGCTGGCTGTGCAGCCAGTCACTGGCTCTCCTGGCTGCTTCAACACGTCTGTAAATGGTGGGGGAATGGAGGGCAGAGGTGAGTGCAGGGGAGCAAGTTGAAGGAGAGAGTCTGGAGGTGGGGGAGGGACAGCAGGAGAGGGGTTGGCGTGGGGAGGGAAGGTTTGAATGCATGGGAAGGAAGTAAAGGGCATAATGGGCGTGTACAAAAGATGCAACCCTGTCCCACCACCTGGGCCGCTTCAACCCCTTATGGGACTGGGGGCAGACTTTTCTGGTGGGGGGGCCCCCATCCTTGTGACCCCCTCGTCCAAGGGCCCCTTCACACTGCTGCTGCTACCCCTGTCCAGGATGTTGAGTGGCGGCAACACATAAAAAAGGTCACTGTGGCATTGGTGTTCCCTCCTTTTCTGGTGCGCAGTGCTGTTCGTGCTTCCGCTTCCATCCCCCCCCCCCCTCCTCCAATTAATCAGAGAGGAGGCAGAAGTGGAAGTAGGAAGAGCGCCACGGTGCCGTAAAAGAAGGTAATGCTGGCTTTTTTATACCACCTTATCTTTAAAATCAAAGCCGTTTACAGTATAACTCAAAACACAGTAATTACAGAGAACTCATGTAATAAATGTAGGTTGGGGATAACATGCGGGAGATGCTCGGCAGCATAACTTATTTACAAATGATGTATATAGGTGCAGTTTTGTATAGGTATGTGTCGAGGGGGTGTACTGGGTGTCCTCTCTGAAGTGTTCGGAGAATAGGAACGTTTTAGATGTTTCCTGAAGCCCTTGATGTCCTTGGTTGTCCTTATTTTCTCTGGCAATGAGTTCCAGATGGCAGGCGCTGCTAGTGAGAAAGCCCTCTTCGTTGTAGTCTTGTCGGCTTTAGTGTATGAGCTGGGAGTTGGGATGGTTTCTCTGCTGTTTTGTCTCTTGGCAAAAGCCACCCTACCTGCCACACAGACACACACGCAGGCACCCCATGCACATGAGGGCACCCCCACCTCCACACCACACACACACACAGGTGAAGCTTAATGGGTCAGTAGAGGTAGTGGGAGAGGGAAGAGGAGGAGTGGGGCCGCTGTCTTTTTTTGGCACTATGCAGTGGCCCATTAAGAGCCTGAATTATTAAGCTTTTTACCATGGAACATGGGAAAACAGTAAATCAGGCCCTAAAACCTAAAAAAGTAACTGCAATAACCTTTATGGGGGGAGGCATGCACTGAGACCTAGGTTTTGGCTTAGGGTGCCAACACTTTGAATCACCTCTGTGGCTGGCCCTGGGGCAGGGGCAAAGCATGGCTCACCATAGGTGGCGGAGTTTTCTCTTTCAAAAAGTTGGCAACCCTACTCTATACAGATGCCACAAACTATATTCACTGACTATTGCCAGGGGAATACAGAGTATATATGCATTTTCCTTACAAATAATGCCAGTTATCAGAACATAATCTGCAGTCTTATGGAGTTTATAGTCTGCCACAGAGACAGCTGGTCATTCTTTCTAGTGAGTGAGTTCCCCCTATAGCTCACTATACCATGTAATAGACCACACAGTAAAAACCATTAAGCTAATCAAACTGTTTCTCCTGATGCAGTGGTTACACATAAAAGTGGATGCCAGAGAGGGACGGCTAGGCCCATCCTCTATTCCCATGATTTATAATGTTGTCCTTTTTGCTTAAGTGGCTTCCTTTACCCAATATTCATTAAGTGAAATACTTTCTCTGTAAATGTCAGGTTTGAGATTTGTATTCTATTTTTAAATCTATTATCCATCATGCTAGACCCCACTAGACCAATTAAAACAAAGTATGCAGGTGTTGATATATGTTTCTTTTACCCAGGTGTATAGTAGCACGGTAATATAGTGTTTCAGCACACTTTGAAAATCATATGTTCCAATAGCCATCATTCAATGTCTTGTCTAATGACTTTGATCAGTCAGGCTAGACCTTCGGGTTATATTATGGATCCCAGGCTAGTGTAGCTATTGAAAGAATGTGTGCTCAGTCAGGTAAAAACTTCATCTTAGTATTGATGCTTAATCGTAGGAAGGCCAACTTACTGTACACGGCTGTTAGAGGAACATGGTGTCCTCAATCCCCACCAATTTGGCTTTTTTAAAACTTATAGTACAGAAATTATTCTAATCATCCTGTCAGATGAATTAGACTGGACTCTGGTAAAGGATTTGGAATTGGTGGTAGTTTTATTACACTTAACCTTGGCCTTCAATACCATGAGTCATGATATTTTAATATCTCAGTTGAGGGGGTCGCAGTTCAAAGGCACAATGCTGAACTGGTTCATTTCATTCCTCACTGCTAGAAAATAAATGGTTCTATTGACTGATGTCGTTTCTTACTCTCTGGACTTACAATATGGATTGCCCCATGGTAGGGCTGAGCTTGGGCAGGGCATCGAGGACTTTGCCCCAGGTGAAGTATTTTAGAGGGCACTTCCAGAGCTGCTTTGTGGGGGAAAGACTGGAGCAAGCACATTCCAAGGGTACGTTCCCTGCTGCTTTCCCCAGGTGACGGAGAGCACTGACCCTTGGGACAGCATGTCATTTGGGTGCTGCTCAAGGGTCAGTAGCCTCCCCCATATTGTTTAATATTTATATACATTGTCTTGCATATAAATTCTGGCTTCAGTTTTCTGATATGTGCTAATGAATTCATAGAGCAGAAAAGGTGCACCTTATCTTCATTTAGGATCGGATGATATATAACAGATTATGGGTCCCTTTTACAAAAGCATAACGGTATTACACTTAACATGCATTTAGTGTGAAAACTAAAGTGCGTTAAGCGCAAAACCTCTGCAGTAATTGTCAGGGGCATCACCAGCATGTTCCTGGTAGCTTCTGCACAGACATGTATCCTAATGCGAGATGCAATTAACACAGGTGTACCTAATACCACCCATAGAGGTATCATTAGGTGCATCCATGCTAAGAGGGAGGAGTAGCCTAGTGGTTGGGGCAAGGTACTTCAGGCCGGAAGGTTGGGGGGTTCAAATCCCACTAGAGGACAGCAACCTTTGGCTGGAAGGACTGGGGTTTCTAGTCCCACAGATGCTCCTTGTGGTCTTGGGCAAGCCACTTAACCCTCCACTGCCCATGTTCCCTGTAAGTATTAGTGTATGTGTCTCATATCCCCATGTGTTAAATGTATCCCCCAATTGTGTTGTGACCGCTTTGATTGAAGGATAAGGCGGTATACAAAACTGTCTAAATAAATAAATAATTGCCCCATTGACAGCATGTTATACGTACCCCTGCGCTAACTGCCCATACTCCACCGATACCCTGGCCATTCCCCATGCCTTGGCATGATGGGCAATCAATGCATGTTATAGTTGCTAGAGGCTGTCCTACCTTCACATTACCTGTCATCGCAGGCCATTAACACCCACTAAAATGCATGTTACTAGCTTAACGGACTTTATTAAAAGGATCCCTAAGTCTGAACCCAACAAAATCAAAAGTAATATGGATTAGGAGGCCTTCTTTATATTTGCCTCTACTTCACGTTCTGATGGCTAACAAAATCCTGCTTCTGGGTAACAAAATAAAACTTCTGGGCTTTGATCCGCTTTTAACATGTCAATTGTTAATGAAGGATGATTTAGCCTCAGTCAATCATGAACTTATCACAACTCGGGTTATTAGAATTCTCTTTGCATTGTATTACATATAGTTCTATGTGTTGCACCTGGTACAGTTGCCTATCTGCTATTAGGACTTAAAAGGAATGATCACATTGCCCTGGATTTGAAAATCTTGCACTTTTTAGGACTTCCTTTAAGATTCGCAGATTTTTAGATTGTTATTAACTGATTGTCCTAAATACTTGCGAACAGGGCCGGCCCGTCCATTGAGCGAGAATGTTTTTTGCACAGGGCCCCGCGTTTCAGGGGGCCCCACGCAAAAAACATTCCGATCCAAAAGTAAAATTTAAAAAAAAAAAAAAAAAGCTGTCTGCTGCCGCTTCCGGGGCCGCCGCGGCAGAATCGAGTGTGCCGTGGGGCCCCCCCTGTGCCCGGCAGAGCCTGCCCTCCCCGGTATCACCTCTCTGTTTCCAGCTTCAGTCACACGTGCCGGCTTTCAGAGCGCAAGGGGAGAGTTTCTCCCTCGCTGCTCTGTTAAGCACGCGGGGGCTGATGGGAAATTCCCATCAGCCCCCGCGGGCTTAACAGAGCCGCGAAAGGGAAACTAGTCCCTTCGCGCTCTGAAAGCCGGCGCGTGTGACTGAAGCTGGAAACAGAGAGGTGATACCGGGGAGGGCAGGCTCTGCCGGGCACAGGGGGGGCCCCGCGGCACACTCGATTCTGCCGTGGCGGCCCCGGAAGCGGCAGCAGACAGCTTTTTTTATTTTAAATTTTCCCTGGGCTGGGCTGGGCTGGGGGTGGGGGGGTTAGGAGTGGTGATGGGCGCTGGGGGGGGTAGAAGTGGTGATGGGCGCTGGGGGGGGTAGGAGTGGTGATGGGTGCTGGGGGGGTAGGAGTGGTGATGGGCTATGGGGGGGCTTAAACTAAAAATTGGGTGATGGGGGATTAGGACTGGAAATGGGCTGGTGGGATTAGGACTGGAAGTGGGTTGATGGGGGGTTAGGACTGATAATGGGCTATGGGGGGGCTTAAACTGAAAATTGGGTGATGGGGATTAGGACTGGAAATGGGCTGGTGGGATTAGGACTGGGAGTGGGCTATGGGGGGCTAGGACTGGTAATGGGTTGGGGGGGGTTGCTAGGACTGGAAATGGGCTGAGTGGAAGGGGGCTTGAACTGCAAATAGCTGATGGGGACGGGGCTTGTAATGGAAATGGGCTGAGTGGAAGGGGGCTTGAACTGCAAATAGCTGATGGGAAGGGGGGCTTGGAATGGGCTCTTAGGGGAGGGAGCTAGGACAGGAAATGGGCTGATGGAGGGGCTAGGATAGGACTGGGAATTGGGTGTTGGGGGGAGCTAAGATTGGAAATGGGCTGTGGTGGGGGCTTGGATTGAAATGGACTCATGGAGGGGCTAGAACTGGAAGTAGGCTCATGGGGGGCTTGGATTAGAAATGGGCTGAGTGGAGCGGAGCTAGGATTTAACATGGGCTGATGGTGGGGCTAGGAAAGGACTAGAAATAGGCTGATGGGAGGCTGGTATTGGAAATGAGCTGATGAAGGGACTCGGATAGGACTGGAAATGGATGGGGGAGCTAGGACTGGAAATGGACTGATGGGGGGCCAGGACTGGAAATGGGCTGATGTGGGGACTAGAAGGGAGCGGATACTGGGTGGGGCTGGAACTAAAAGGGAGCTGATGCTGGGGGAGATTAGAAGGGGATGGGGCTGGGAGAGTGAAATGGAGAGGGGAAAATATTTTGTGTGGGAGGGAAGAAAAATGTACAATTGGCCGGGTATTGGGAGACTAAGTGGGGATTGAGGATGGAGGGGTAAAATTTGAGTGGATGAAATAGGAATGAGGAAAGAGCAAAAGGAGAAAGATTATTATGTTAAAGCAGATGTAGAGGGAGAATGGAAAAAAACTAGAAGAGAAGAAAGGACAAATGGACAGCAGACGATTTATTATTTATTTATTTATTACAGTTTCTTATATACCGCGCTATTTAGAATCAGCGCGGTTTACATCATAACAAAATGACCATTACGACAAACTGTCAGGTTTTACATTGAACAGGAGTACAAACTTGGATAACTGGGTTAACTATATACATAATCTATCTACACTGCAGTGTGCGGGCATTTCTAGATTGGGTTATTTCTTGGAGGGGATATCTGGTTCAGTTGCTGTCTGGGAAATATTGGCGGAAAAGGTATGTTTTGAGAGCCTTTCTGAACTGATATAGATTGGTGATGGCTCTAATGTCGGGGGGTAGGGTGTTCCAGCATTTTGGTACATAAAAACTGAATGCCCTGTTTGTGGTGTTCGTGTTGGACTTTGTTGAAGCCTTTGGTATTGCTAGCAAGTTTACAGCTGATGTTCTTCTTGCTCTATTGGGGGGGACCATGTGGATTAGATTCGTGAGTGAGAGGGATGAGGTGCCTTTGATTGCCTTAAATGCTAATACAAGGGATTTGAAGGTGATTCTCCCGTGAATTGGTAGCCAGTGCAGCTGTTTGAGAATGGGAGTCACGTGGTCGTTTCTGGATGCACCGTAGAGGACCCTAGCTGCGGCATTCATGGCCAACTGTAAGGGGGTTAGTGTGGATTGGGGGAGACCTTGTAGGATGGCATTTGCAAAGTCAAAATGCGGCAGGATCAGCGCTTGATATATGGTACGGAAATCGTCTGGGTCCAGCAGGGAGCGTAGGTGTTTGAGGGAACGGATTTTGAAATAGATGGCTTTGACTACGCTGCTTATGTGGCGTCTCATGTCTAGATGTTGGTCCAGGGTAACTCCCAAATATTTTATTGCATCTTTAGTTTGCAAATCAGCTTCCTTGACACTGACGTGGGATGGGGGCGTAAAGTTGGAGTCTCTGGAGATGAAAAGGACCTCTGTTTTTTTATGCTGGATACGTAGGTTCTGTGTCTGGAGCCATGTTGAAACTGCATTGAAACAATCTGTGAGTGGGGTCAGGTCCATGTGGGTTGTGGAGAAAGGCATGTATAAAAGAATGTCATCTGCATATATCATGCAGTTTACGTTGAATGATCTTATGATATTGCATATGGGCTGCATGTAGATATTGAAGAGTAAGGAGGATAATGAGGATCCTTGAGGTACCCCTTGTTTTTGATGGAAGTGGCTAGACTCTTCTGATCCAGACTTCACATATTGCCATCTATCGTCCAGATAAGACTTGCACCATTTTAGTGCCTTGTTGCAGACACCCTTTTCTTTTAGTCTTCCCAGGAGGATTTCGTGACTCACGGAGTCAAAAGCCGCGGCGATGTCTAGGAAAATGAGGACAAAACCTTGATGGATGTTGTCGATTCCTGTGATGATATTGTTGATTAGACCAGTGAGTAATGTCTCAACCCCGTGATGTTCTCTGAACCCATGTTGGCAGTTATCTAAGGGAGCAACAGAGTCTATGTGATCTTGAATTTGCCGTTGTGCTTCCTTCTCGATTATTTTGGCTAAGATGGGGATGCTAGCTATTGGTCGATAGGAGTCTACCTTTTGGGGGTCCAGTTTAGGGTTTTTCAGTAATGGTCTAATGGACGTCTGCTTGAGTGAAGTGGGAAAATAACCTGTTGAAAAGGAGAGTTTCATTATATTTGCGATGACAGGACTGAGCACATCACGTAGTTCCTTGATCCAAAAAGCTGGACATGGGTCAGTCTGTGCAGTGGAGGTGTTGAGTGATGCTATGGTGTTCTCAATACATTTATTGGATGGTGTGGAAAAAAAGTCAAGTGGAGAGAGGTCCGCCGGTTCTTGATATTGGACTGCTGTGACCTTGTTAGTTTGTACAATCTTGGATTGCAGAAAATCAGCGAATTCTTGTGGATGTATGTTGATGTGTTGCTCGGGTGATGGTTCCTTTGAGAGGGATTTGACCAAATTGAAGAGGTCACGAGGTTTATTCAATGACCTCTTTAGGGTGTCAGTGTGATATTGTCTCATTCTGATAGAGATTGTTCCTCGATGTATTGCAAGGTGGGTTAGGTATGCGGTCTGATCTTCCGGTGAGCGTGATCGGCGCCATCGGCGTTCGAGTCTACGTAATTGCATGAGGGAAGCGCGTAGATCAGGAGAGAACCATGGGGCGGATTTTCTTTTCGCTCTTGCTGTATTTTTAGGGTTTGGGTGTTGTGAGATGGAGAGATAGCAGAAGACACAAATAAACCAGAAGAAAGTGGCTGGAACAATTGCAACTGAAAAAAAAATGCACAAAAGGTACAAAGATATCTCTTTATTTTGAATTTATTAACTGGAATATGTCAGCTCTGGGAAATGTGCATCATTAATGTCTGTGCTTTGTTTAGTACAAGAGGAAATTAATTTATAGTTTTATTTCTACATTGTTGTTGTACATTCCAAGTTTGGCTTTTAGGGTTCCCAGTTTAATTATTGTCTTCCTGTTTTTAAATTGTGATTCCTTGTTTGGTGATGGTCTATGTTCTGCATGTGTAACTGAGCTGAGGTATTCTGTTTATGTAATTGCTATTGTCACTTGTTCTCTTTCCCCTGTAGGTCATGTATTGTTATTCTCTGAAATGTATTGGTTTAATATTTGCAGTGTTGCCTTTTGATAGGTAGGGTATGGTGCTTTATGAGTCCTGGTAGTGCTGTTAGGATACGGTGGGTTTGCTATGGGTTCTAAATGGGCAGTGTTTGTAGTAGTTCCTAATGTGCCTGGCGGTTGGCACTGGATTATAGTAATGTAGAAATCTTTGTCTTTCTTTATCCATACACTCATGAAGAGGCATGTTTACTAAAGGTTAGTGTATGGTAACATTATGCAAATATTTATGCAAATGAGGCCCCGCATCGAGTCTCCGCACATGGCCCCGCACCCCCCTTGGGCCGCCCCTGCTTGCGAAATCATTTGGAATTTTATGGCCCAAAATTGATTCTGCACTCCTCGCAAGTCGTAAAGCTGAGATCCCCACCTTGTTCCTTAAATAAACTAGAGGAAACTAGACAAAATGTCTTTTGCTGTATTGCTCCTATGCTTTATTTTTTTAAAGTTCAATCTACTTTATTGAATTTTATAAAGAAAATTCATTAAAATAAACCAAAACAGTAACAGTAATGTTAAGTCCAAAACAGAAAAGATTCAGAAAATCAAATTAAAAGAAAAGGTAAAATCAATGATGCCAACAGAGCTGTCAACAGTTGCCGAAGAGTGGCCTAGTGGTTGGGGCAAGGTACTTTAGGTCGGGAGTTCAAATCCCACTAGAAGACAGCTACCTTGGGCCGGAAGGACTGGGGTTTCTAGTCCCACAGGTGCTCCTTGTGGTCTTGGGCAAGCCACTTAACCCTCCATAGCCCATGTTCCCTGTAAAATAGTTATCTCCAAGTTATAATGCCCTGTTCAATGTAATTTCAGTTTGTTCAATGTAAACCACACTAATGCAGAATAGTGTGGTATATAAGAGAATATAAATAAAACTCATTCAAGACTCTAATAATCACTCATCTTCAAGATCTACATGACACTATTTGTGGAAAGCAAAAAGGACTTTGGTTGATCAGGTTTAAAAAAGTACATACATATTAGAAGCTTATCTAATGTTACACTTGTAGGGCTAATTTAACACAAAAATAGTTCCTAATGCCAATACTTTTATTTTTATTTTTTATTTAAAAGGATTTCTATACTGCCTTCTCCTATAATCAAGGCAGTCTACACAGCAAACAGTCTAAGAAATACTGACTTTTGTGTGTGCATGCAGTGAAAAACAGGTAATGTGTAGGGTGTAGGGTGGTTTTGATTCGTGGTGGGCTATTTACAGCGTGCGCTAATATACAATACTATGTACATAAATGAGAAGGGAGGGGGATTGGTCTGTAGTTCTGGCTGGTGGGCAGGCTATGTGATGTCACCGTAGTGTTCGATGAAGAGGGTCGTTTGAGATCTAAGAGCAAGAGAAGCATACTATGAGATTGTGTCTGAAATGAAACATCAGGAAACATTCTTTTGACACAGCCTAAAATCTTTTTAGCACGTGAAGGAAAAAAAACAAATTGAAAATCCAGTCATGGTCCAATTCTAAAAGCATGCTCACAAGCAAGGTAGCCTTTCCAGTGAAGTAATTCTGCAGATAATTAAGTTAATAATGAACTTGATCTAGACTTCACCTTCTCTTTGGAACTCAAGGTAGTCTTTGCGAGCAAATAATCAGCCCGATAATACAGGAGGTAGAAAAGATTCTGGGACTTCCAAAATTTCAGGTAAATAACACTTAACAACAAATTCAAACCAGTCACATTATTAAGCACATAAAAATTAATAATTTATATTCCAATGTTTTGAATAATTTGCAATATTCTCATTTTTTGAGAAATGGTGAGATTCTTTTTTCAAAAAGCCACCGACTGGATGAGAAATGTGGAGAAGAGCTCCACGTGTGTTTGTAGATAGGCTGCCAAAGTTATTTATAAGATGCTGGGAGACAGGAAGGAGAAAAACGTTTTAAACATGCGGGAATCGCAATACTTGCATGGAAAAGCACAAGATATATTTGGTATTCTAGTAGAGATAACATAATTGATATAATTGTAAAGAACTGTGGGTAAAATAGGAAAATGTCTCTCTGTGAATCAAGGTTTCCAAGCTTCAGTCTCTGAGTTCCTCAGGAGGCATGATTTCCAGTATAACATATTTGCATATCCTCTGAGCTTAATCTTGCATCTTAAAGTTGATCTACATGTGGTAAATGTAAGCTGTATTTTACACATATGCAAGGACATTACTTTTAAGCTTGTGTGAAAATCTACAGTTGTTAGTTTAATAGTGCATAAAATATTGCCTAATATTATGAATATGATGATAGATTTTGCTAACTGTAAGAGGATACCATAGGCCGATTTCAGCTTGCAGAGAAATGGATCGTTCAAGAAGCTACGTGATTAATTGCTAGGTATCCTCGAGGACTGACGCAAGCGTCAGTTCTGCTTGTTTAGAGAAACTCTCTGCATGAATTATTTTCCTGGATACTTAGAAACTCAGCTTCTGGACTCACAAGTATACTCTTGTTCCAAATTAATCTAGGGATGGAAAGGCAATTTGCTCATGTACCACTGTGGTCTTAAACTCATGCAACTATTGCTTGAACTTCATAGCATGATTCCTCATTTATTTTTTTTATTTGTTGTATTTATATACCGACTTTCAGCAGAATCAAAGCGGTTTACATGTAACAGTGAAAGAACATTACATATTAACAGATTGACAACTCGTTTTAACATAAAACATAGTAATTAGAACTTTGGCATTAAACAGTGCCGTGTAAGAATGAAACTTATTTATATTGCAATGTGAGAAATCTAACTTATTTGCATGTGCGTACATTAAGTATAGAACATAAGAACATAAGATATGCCATACTGGGTCAGACCAAGGTCCATCAAGCCCAGTATTCTGTTTCCAACAGTGGCCAATCTAGGTCATATGTACCTAGCAGTTTCCCCAAGGGACACAGGTTCCACAATGCTTGTATTGGTTCAAGCATTGATATCCTGGGTCCCTTGTTAATGATGGTTTATGGACCTTTCCTCCAGGAACTTGTCCAAACCTTCTTTAAACCCAGCTACACTAACAGCCTTTACTATATCCTCCGGTAAAAAATTCCAGAGTTTGATTACACGTTGAGTGAAAAAATATTTTCTTTTATTAGTCTTAAATAGTTTACCCTGTAGCTTCATTGCATGTCCCCTAGTCTTACTATATTCTGATAGGGTAAACAATCGATCTACGTTTACCCGTTCCACTCCGTTCATTAATTTATAGACTTCTATCATATCTCCCCTCAGTCGTCTCTTTTCCAGGTTAAAGAGCCCTAACCTTTTTAGCCTTTCTTCATAGGAGTATCCTTCCATCCCCTTTACCATTTTGGTGGCTCTTCTCTGAACCCTTTCTAAAATCGCTATATCCTTTTTAAGATACGGCGACCAGAATTGCACACAATATTCAAGGTGCGGTCTCACCATGGAACGATATAGAGGCATTATAATATCTTTTGTTTTATTTTCCATTCCTTTCCTTATCAAACCTAGCATTCTATTTGCTCTCTTGGCCACTGAGGCACACTAGCCCGAGGGTTTTAACATTGTATCCACAATGACGCCTAAATCTTTTTCCTGGGTGGTTGTTCCTAATGTGGAACCTTGCATCGTGTAACCATAGTTTGGATTGTTCTTCCCTAGGTGCATAACCTTGCACTTGTCCACATTAAATTTCATCTGCCATTTTGATGCCCAGCCTTTCAATTTATCAAGATCCTTTTGCAATTTTCCACAATCCTCTTCGGTTTTAACAACTTTAAATAGTTTTGTGTCATCTGCAAATTTGATAACCTCACTCATTATTCCACTTTCCAGGTCATTTATGAATATGTCAAAAAGCAGCGGACCCAGCATAGATCCCTGGGGTACACCACTATTCACCTTTCTCCATTGGGAAAATTGGCCATTTAGCCCTACCCTCTGCTTTCTATCTTTTAACCAGTTCCTGATCCACAATAGTACACTGCCTCCTATCCCATGACTCTTTAGTTTTGCCAAAAGTCTCTCATGAGGGACCTTGTCAAAAGCTTTCTGAAAGTCCAGATACACAATATCAACCGACTCACCTTTGTCCACCTGATTATTCACTCCTTCAAAAAAACATAGCAGATTAGTAAAACAAGATCTTCCTTGTCTAAAGCCATGTTGGCTGTCTCCCATTAGGTCATGACTATCTACATGCTGAGTAATTTTATTCTTTATGGTGGTTTCTACCATTTTTCCCAGTACTGATGTCAGGCTCACCGGTCTGTAGTTTCCCGGATCACCCCTGGAACCCTTTTTAAAAATTGGTGTTACATTGGCGATCCTCCAGTCTTCAGGTATTAGAGATGATTTTAATGATAGTTCACAGATTACTAATAGCAAGTCTGCAATCTCATATTTCAGTTCTTTATTTATTTACAGGAGCAAAGCTATCCATAATACAATGGTTTACCATAATATACCGGCGCGTCTACTAAAATGAATTAGAGGGAACAGAACAGAATTGCAGGAAGCCGTTAGGAGTATCTCAGCTTCTCACTAGCCCACCTAGGTAAACTTAGAAGACAATCTAAAAGTTAGAGGGTATTGCTGACAGGCGGCCAGCCACTTTGAGTGCTGGCCATAGCCACTGCAAACATCCTCCCGTTCTCTCTAATGTCGAAGAAATGAAACATTTTGATTTTGATGATTCAAATTCCTTACAAAATATATGCTTTTAGGAAACAGTATTATCGGTGGATCATTGATTTCATATTACATTTACAAAAGTTTGAAAAAAATTGTAATTTGCCCTAGGGCCCATTATTCCATTTTTTTTGGATCCAGTCGTTTTTTTCTGCTCCTTTGTGCTTCTGGCTCATTAGGAACCAGGGCTGGAATCTTGCACCTTAAGCGTTTATTAGCACAATCTGAGGAAAATGTAATTTCATATTGTTCCTCTAGTCCTACTGATGGCCCTTGACTCGAGGCCATGCAGACTGGCACAGGGACTGGAAATGAGAGGAGTCTGGGGCTCACATGAGGGCTGGGGATGGGAGAAGGGGTCTGATGCTGGAGATGGGAGAAGGGGCTGCAGGCTAGCACTTGAACTGGGAAAAGGGGGCTGGGGTTACATAGAGACTGGGACTGGGAGAAGCGGTCTGGGGCAACATTCTTGCTAAGCAGCTTGTCGCTGTACGGGAGTCCTCCACTGGTGGGGGGAGGGGAGGTACAGTGCAATTGCACTTAGAATCTCGAGGCACAGGCAGATCCTTGGGAAAGGCAAATTCAGACCTGCCTACAGTATTCCTTGAGATAAGTGTGATCACATTGCACCCCCACTACCACCACCAGAAGGAAAGTTGGTGGAGGATTCCCGCATAGCAGTAAGATGCTTAGTGGGAATGTTGGTCTGGGGGCTAATACATGGACTGAGGTGGGAACTGATGCTTTGCTGGGAATGGCAGACGGGGCTCACACTCAGAGGTGGTGGGGGTAGAAGAAGGGGACTGATGCTGGTTTTTGGTAAAGGGGATTCAGAGCTGGGGATAGGAGAAAAGGGATGGGGGTGGTCGAGAGGGTCTAAAGCTGGGCCTGGAAAAAGGTTGCTGGGGGCAAGAGGCTGACACAAAGGCTGGAAGGTGACAAGCAAGCAGGTGGGAGAAGGAGTCTGGATTTAGAGATGGGAGTGATTCTGGACCTGGGAGGAAAAGTCTTGGGGCTGATGCAGGGTCTTGGAATTGCAGAGTGGGAATACTAGGGGAGTGAGGACAGATACTATAGGGTGGGGGGATAAAGAAAAGCATATACAAGAGAAGATAAAAATGGAGGAGCAGAGGGATGGATGTTATGAAGAAGGTGAAGGAAAGGCAGAGTAAAAGAATATTGGAGCAGGTTGCTGATAATGGAGACGGGAGAAGAAAGTATGGTAAAAAGATGTAGGGAAATGGATACTGGGAATGGATGAGATGCAGAGGAACTACAAAGAGGGCAAGAGACAAATGATGGGGACAAGTCTTTGAAGGAGATGAAAGAGAGAGTGAAAGGATGGAAATAGGGGAGGTGAAAGGGAGAAATGGGAACTTGGATAGGTGATAAGACATAGGAAGGGGTCTGGAAAAGAGACGGCTGAGGGGAGATATGATAGAGGTCTATAAATTAATGAACACAGTGGAACGGGTAAACGTAGATTGATTGTTTACGTTATCAGAATATAGAAAGACTAGGGGACATGCAATGAAGCTACAGGGTAAACTATTTAAGACTAATAAAAGAAAATATTTTTTCACTCAACGTGTAATCAAACTCTGGAATTTGTTACCGGAGGATGTAGTAAAAGCTGTTAGTGTAGCTGGGTTTAAAAAAGGTTTGGACAAGTTCCTGGAGGAAAGGTCCATAAACCATTATTAAGAGGGGACCCAGGATATCAATGCTTGACCCAGTACAAGCATTGCAGAACCTGTGTCTTTTGGGGAAACTGCTAGGTACATATGACCTAGATTGGCCACTGTTGGAAACAGGATACTGGGCTTGATGGACCTTGGTCTGACCCAGTATGGCATATCTTATGTTCTTATGTTAGTCAAGCATCGTTTTGTGTTAGTGCAATACGGGGGTAATTTCTGTAAAGTTTTTTAATGGATAAACCCTGCTTTACCCATGGAATGAGGATTTATAAAATTACCCGAGAGGTTACACATGGATGAGGTAGCTGAGGAGAATGTTCGTGCCTACTTTTATGTGACCCAAGTATAGATGTGTTTGGAGGAGAACTATTGGCCAAGCTAGGGCAGAGGTGTGAAGGATGTATGCAGGGCTGTTTTGAGGGAGTATTGAGTAATGACACTTTTTATTGCCTGCTAAAACTGACCCATGGTCCTCATGTATGAATGAAAGTGCCCTACATGTGAATACTGGCACCTTTTCATGCTAAAAAAAACCCCAAAACACTGGACATATGTAATTTATAAAGCACACACATACACACGAGCTTCACTGAGCAAATATAGATGTACTTGGGTACATTTACTTGCAATTGTTGCAGATTTTGTGAGGCTATTTTAGAAAGATACACAGGTGCCTATTTTAACTTCCTACTTAGGTGTCCTTTATAATATTACCCTCCACACAGATATCACCTTATATAATTTTGTTGACCTATATTTCCCCACATTCAAATAGACTAACACAGCAATTAACACTACTTTTTGACATTTTTAATATAAAAAAGCAAAAAAACTCTTGGGAACGTTGATGCAATATCAGATAACAGAAAAATACTGTAAGCAAGCTATTATAAAATAAAGAAAAACAATAGCACACATTTTGATTATTCCATTGGGAAAAAAAAGAATCAAGAAAATAAAGCCGGGAGGAGGCATTAAAGGCAAATGTTGAAAAGAAACACAACATTAATACTAACTCCTGTTCCATCAATATAGATTGATAACACAATCTACTGTTGCCTGGTCTACTTGCTCACCCTGGAAACAGAATTGTTAGCCCCACACTTAGAGAGTTTCTTAGCATTGAGCAACAAATGTAATTGGGGCAGCTCAAAGACAGCATATTTAACAATATCATATGCTACCAAATATTTAAATGGAATCTCAAAAAATCTCCACGTCAAGAGCCAAGGCAATTTAGTGGAAAGCCAAAAATGTTTTCTTTCCCACTTTCATAAAGTTTGAAAGGTCTGGATAAACTGACCTTTTGTCCCAGGAATAATCAATTATTGAATTGAAAAAATAAATGAAAAATAATTTTTTTATCCTGTTTAAAAACAAAGGGGATCTTTTACTAAAGGGCGCTAAAGTGTTGCACTTAACGCGCCAGTAGTTCCAAAACCATGGTGCGTAAGGTGTGAAACCACTGTGTTATCTGGTGGTGTGGACAGTATTTTCCTGGCAGTTAACATGGCGTCCTATCCCCTAACACATGCCACTTTAGCGTGGGTACACTTAACTCCATCTACTGAGGTGTCGTTAGGCGAACCTGTGCTAAGCATGATGGATGGAGTTAGCATACAGTGTGTACTCTGCACAGAGCTCACTGTGCCCGCTCTCTGATCCTAATCTGCTCACTTATGTCCTTAATGTGGAATGCACAGTTAACGCAGAAATTGCCCTTTGCTGTCATAGCCCCATGGTAGCTGACAACACATTTCCAAGGCATGCTTTTAGTGTCCAGACACATGCTGCCAGCTAGCACTCTTAAATACCCCCAAAAGTTACTAATAGAGTAACTTTTTCGTATTCATCTTCCATAAATTTCTCCAAGATATATGTTAAATCAAGCAGAGCCTGAACTATGATGGGTCAACTGAGACATTGCCCTGGGGCCAGTGTTTCTGAAGGCCCTGAGTCTGCTGGCATTTCAGAAGGCTTGCATCTAAATTTTGGAATACGTCCATGTACTCTGCCCATTTTGCAAACACGAGATGTCCCACCACACTTCAGAAATTTTAGATGCTGCAATGCCTAGTAATATATGGATGGGGAAATTAACATTGAGGGGTTGAGGGGGATGTCCCTTCTATTCCCTCCTATGAAGGGATGGTCAACACAAGACTTCTAAACACCTAAATGTGCTATAGAGCTAATGTAAATTTCTATAAGAAATTGGAGATATACAGTATGTATATCTTTTAGCTCCTCAGCAACAAAAAGCACAAGAGTACTTGCCAACATCCGAGGGCACACAAAGAAGCAAGATACTCAAAAATAATTGTATTTAGACCAACAGGTCAAGATGTGGGAAAGGTTATGAGGGATAAGGATGGTAAAAACCCTTTGGGGTAATATAATATGAACAATCTTAAAGGTAAGACTAAGGAGCTTGAACTTTATTCTCTAGTCAGTGAGTAGCCAGTGTTCTTCGATGTAGAGGGGTAACATGATCGATACTAATTGAGTGGTGAATAAGTTGTGGGACAGTATTTTGGGAAAGCTTGAGTCTCCTTAATAGCTGATAAAAGGAACTCATTGTGGAAAGAATTAAAATAGTCTGATCTACTGATATGAGGATATGAATCAGTATTCTAAAGGATTCCTTATCAAAATGGGATCTAATAGACCGGATCCTTCTTAAGTTAAAAAGTGGTAGTCAAAATGTCTTGTAAAGTCACAGATTTTGTCTCTAAAGAATAAAGCAAAGGGATCAGCAGAAAAGTGGCCCATATTTGTGGACGAAGCTGTTGTAGAAGGAGCCAATTTTTAGAATTTTAAATAATATTTCGCTATTAGTAGATGACGTGTTAATTATCTTAGCAAGGTAGGTTTTCTTTGCCAGTCTTAATTCTTTCTTCTTTTCTCCAAAACATGTTTCAAATAAGGAAAGGGTTGAAGATGAATGTTTTTTCTGCCATCTACCCCATCAGAATACCGTAAAACTAAACATTGCACTAGTAACAGAGAATTTGAATATATATCCCCAATGCCGTGGAACTTGTTGCCAATTACCCTCTGAAACATTACTGACCTATCCTCCTTCCGTTCACATCAAAACTCACTTCTTCACTGAACATAACCCCCCCCCCTTCTTTATCTAACCTAACCAAAATTTTTATATAGCTAACAGCCCCTTTATTTCCCTTTGAACTTACTCTAAATTTGAATGACATCTTCAGTCATTAGAACTGTAAATAGGTTATATGTCTAAAATTATGTGAATTTTTGATTACCTTTTTCAGAACCAGTTATATTGTTAAAATGTTTAATGTACCTGTTGCTATAATTGCAAACCGCTATAATTACCTGATATAGCGGTATGTAAAACACACAAATAAATAAATAATCTACATTTGGCACAACAAACTTGTTGTTTTAAAAAAGTATAAACCTACAAAAAACTAAGGCTGCTGATGAGCTGAAGAAATCGTTACTGGATAATGTATTGGACCAAATCTGGCATTAAAATTGACCTCTAAGAGAGGCATACAAGAAAAAGTACACAAGCAGCCATGCCTACTGGTTTGTTTGGCCAGAAGTCAAATAAATTTTGCTTTGCTTTGAACTGGTTGAAATTGCATTTCTTACTTCTTCCTATTTACCTGCTATTAATGCAAACTCTGCTATTCCATCTGGAATCGGGAGAGGAGGGCAGCTGGCTTCCTTCCAGTCGATGGGCCTTCAATTAACTACCCGGCAGGTAGCAGTGGCTTCACTAATCCCTGAAGGCTGCTGCATCTGTCTGTTTTTTCCTGCTACGCAGGTGAAACGGGCACATAAGGTTGGCCTTGGGTCAGTCACTGAACGTTTTATGTTTGCACTGTTATTGAATGTATCATGCAGTACTAAAGACCAAGCACAACAAATTCAGGATAATTTCAATTCCAGAAAATAAGTGATAGTATTCAATGGAACTGCTTTTAGGTGCCATATCTTTTTCTCAGCAAATTCCTTACATCAAGAGCAAGCTGCTCTTTGGGTTCAGATACTGATGACATCATTATTTAAAATCCAATGGCTGAATCTTGAGGAAAAAGCATACGTATTCTTTTCAAGGATTTTTTTTCTTTGCAT
Organism: Ichthyophis bannanicus; assembly: GCA_033557465.1. Classification (NCBI taxonomy): domain Eukaryota; kingdom Metazoa; phylum Chordata; class Amphibia; order Gymnophiona; family Ichthyophiidae; genus Ichthyophis; species Ichthyophis bannanicus. The sequence continues at coordinate 414,611,366 of CM066032.1, read as the reverse complement.
CTTTTCTTTGTACCACGAAAATTACGGTGCTACACTTTTTCAGAGCTGCCGATGATCTTGGCCCTACAGGGATAATTATATTTCTTTAAACTGACATAGGTGCCCTTTTATCTCTTGCTTGGCAGAGATATTGAATTTAGAAAATACAAAGCCTCCTGGCTGCTGCTGAGGTTTTCTGGAATTCAGAAGCCTGGTATTGCTTGATTGCATTTCTTCTTACAAGCAGCGAAGCATGAACTGGAAAAAGCATGTTGTCTGTGCTACCGACGTCTTTACACGTTCTAAAGGGGAAAAAAAGGTTTGCATGCTTCGAAGTCAAAACATTGCACACTAAAGAAAGTGGTAGAATTAGTGATGGGAATTTGTAATTTTCTTAATGTTTGAAATTATTGATAAAGAAGACATACTTTTTGAATGTCCTACAGTAGACTGGTATTCTCCTGAAGGTTATTTTCAGACTTAGGAATTCAGTGTATAGTGTTGTGTAGCACCCACATGCTAAATGTAACCCTCCATAGTTTTGTTAAGTACCCTCATGTAAATTAAATACCCTCATGTTAAATGTTGTAAAGTACCCACATGTAAATGTTGTTAAGTACCTTCATGCAAATTGTAACCCACCAATTGTGCTGTCTAAATGTTGCTAAATACCCTCATGTTAAATGTTGTAAAGTACCCACATGTTAAATGTAACCCTCCAATGTGATGTAACCACTTTGATTGTAGGATAAGGTGGTATACAAATCTGTCTAAATAAATAAATAAAATAAAATGTTCATATTCATCCTGGATAATTCTCTATAGGATACAGTAGTTGCAGGCAAAGGCTTTTGGACCACTAGTCTGTCTAATCGCCACAGTCCCTATTCAATCTATGGGCAGCTCTTTTACTTTTACTGCTGACCTCTGTATCTATCTTAGGGGCTTGTTTACAAAGCTGCGGTAGTGGTTCGCGATCGTTATCGGAGCCGCGGCCCCATTAATGGGGCCGCGGCTCCGATAACGACCGTGAACCGCTACCGCGGCTTTGTAAACAAGCCCCTTAGACATAATGCTTTCTCTTTTGGATTCAGACCACATCGCATGGAAGCCACTACCGTCGATTAGTAAACATACCCCCAGCTATCTACTGCCCTCTCAGTAAAGTAAGATTTCCTAACATTTAATCCTATTCGGTAAATATTATTTCTATGAGCACAGAATGTGGAAAAACATCCATTTTCAATAAGCCCATTGTCTCTAAGGGGTATGTTTACTAAACCGCGTTAGTGCAGTTCGCGTTAGGAGCCGCGTTAGTGAAAGAAAAGCCAAAAAAGGACATGGGTGGGACATCTTAACGACTAACGCGTGTTCCAAAAACTAACGAGCGGTACAGGGCGCCGTGGTGCGTTACTGCGCGTTAATCATATGAAGGCGTACAGACACAAATCATTGAAACAGAGCTGTAGCACAATAGCTAGTGTACTCACTGCTGTTACAGGCAGCATGGGTTCGAGTCCCCAGTGTGTCTAACGCAGAATGCTGTCCCAGGCAGCACCCTGTACATTACATAGGGAATGAGGAGACATATTCCTCTTTACGTTCAGTAGTTGTTACTGAAACACACTCTCGCAGTGCGCATAGCCATGTACATTGGTGCGTGCGTTGTTACGGGCGTAGCCCCGTGCGTTGGTACGTGCGTACAATCGTGCATGGGTATGTGTGTTTTTACCAGCGTGGGCACCTTATAGTAGACACTTTAGGGTGTCTTGCACCTATGCACTATGCTAACAGATGTACGTGTGATGGCCTATGGTTTATCAGAGCCTGTGAGCAGGCGCTGCATCTTCCCAGGGTTGGATTGTGCCAGTCACACCCATGATGTACTGAACATGCAAATCAGCTGTCCACAGATACACACCATGGGGAATGCAGCCCCACAGCACCTCGGCCTAGTAGGGGGAACTGAGCATGTCCACCCCCACAGCATCTCGGCCTGGTAGGGGGTACTGACCGTGTGTTGTACTGGCACAGAGTAGCTACACACAGTCACATTGTGCGGGTACTGTGCTCACCCTGAGGGTGCAGTGAGGCGCCCAGCACCAGGTCCACAGCAACATCCATGGCTGAAATAGGCCATGGCACAGGTCCAAAACAGTGTTAATGTGTGAGATAGGTAGTTTCTGCACAAACACCTTGCAGTCAGGTGGCCCATGTCCCTTCCCTCCTTCCCAGGCCTGGATATGGTAAGCTGCACCCCACCACCATCTGATATACTCCTGCAGCAAGCCATCAGCCACTGCACACCACTCCATCAAAACACATACCAGCTGCAAACAGTCTGCTAGTTAGTCCATAATGCATGTGCCCAGTGGAGATGCATGCACCCAGAAATGGGATGTCAGCATACACATCAAGCAGATAAATCAGTGACTGGGCCCCAAAAAGAAACCCATATCTATCACATAAGAGAAATACTATATAGCACTATGGGGGTGCCTAGCCATGCTGTGGTCACCGCACAGTCAGGGTGAGATTGATCTCTCAGCAGGACATACTGAGGTCACCCTGTCTGTGTAGGTGGTGGCCGGGCACTAAAATGTGCCTGTCACTGCCCTATGCCCTGTGCAGATGCACCCTGGCCAGGCCACCCTGTCCGGCCTATACCCATGGTACTTTGCTCCTCATTATGCACATTGGCAGCTCAATTCTGGCAACATTGCTGGCAGTGTGGGCTGTGGAAGGTGTTTGCAGCCACCACACACTGGATAGACAGACAGCCACCCCCACACCTATGCCAGCATTGTGCAACTATAGAGGTGTTCAGCAGCCATACCCACCACACCAGTCCTGGGCACAGTTCAGGCATGGATATGGTACGCAAGACTGTTGGGGGTCACTCCCCATGGTAGTAAGCACTGTCAGAGACCAGACCTGCAGCACAAACCGCAGACATCAGAATGCCTGTTTTGGTGGAGCTTACTGAGCAAACTGTGCTTAATGTAGGAATTGATATCTGCCAGTTATCACAGGAAACGTTTGATTGCTGTGTACCATATACCCAGGTGTAGGGTGGCATTGCTAAGGTATGCAACTGCTAGTATTGGGAGATACAGGCAGGGCCCAATGTCCTGCTTCTCCAGGAGGCATTGGCCAATGGGGCCTGTGGGTGTGTCTGCCCCTGTTGGCTGCTGCTTTACGGCAGAGTTCCCCAACTCCAGTCCTGGTGTTCCAAACCTGTTCGGGTTTTCATGCTGTCCCTCATAAATATGCATGAGCTACATCTGCATACCATGGGGGTGGTGCATAGATATGCAGCACAGGCATCTTTATTAGAGGCAGCATGGAACCTGACTGGTGTGAGGCCCTCCAGGACTGAAATTGCGAGACTCTGCTCTAGGTAATGTGCCTGTTTCTGGTGTCTGTGTTTGGTGTGGTATAATATAGGTGTATTAACCATGCGTATGTTCTCTGCAATAAAGGGGTGTCTTTACTATCACTGTTTAGTGGTGGGTAAAATTATGAGGAGTGGGTTGGCAGGAGCCCCAACTGGGATTTGAACCTGTGACCCTCTGGTCTTACAGCAGCTGGCTGTGTCTGTTGCACCACACTGTGGCCACAGAGATGGTGCAGTCCCTGGAGTTAGTTAAAGCGGCCTGACGAGTCAGAAACCCTGCTCTGCACAGGTTTACTGTGGGCTCATTTACCTTGTATGGAAATAAAGGTGCACATAAACCTCAAAACCGATCTCAGAAAAGGGGCAAACACCCATAACCAAGCTGGGCAACAATGATATCATTGGGCAACATTACACATCACTCCCAGGAAAGCTCCATCACAATGAAATGATCTTTGAAAGGGTCTACGGAGCGTAGACCCTTCCAAACATCATTTCTTTCTTTGGTGCTTTCCATGGAGTGTTGTTCATTGTTGCCCATTGCTATCACTGTTGCCCAGCTGAATTGTGCTTTTTACAATGTTGCTTGTGGTCATTCGTAAGGTTTTATGTGAACTTTTGGTCTTTGCACATGTATCACACTGCTCACGTTTTGTGGGTTTCCCCGGTTTTGCTGTACATTGCTGACGGAAATTGTTTCTCTTTCCTTTAATATGCCTTTACCGACAGGTTTTCATTCGCGTTGGAATTGAGCTCAGAAATTCAGCGCGTTAGTATGAGGGGAGCCTCCCCCCGCCCACTCTCCGCCCATTGAACCCTTCTCTCCGCCCACTCTCCACCTTCTGCGCTGTTTTAACGCGCCGCGGGACTTTACGATCGTTAACTATGCTTAACGCGCGTAGTATTACGTTAACGGTCGTTAGCGCTTCTGTACACACGTTATACCGCACTTACGGTCGTTAACGTCGTACAACGCGCGTTAGTCACGTTTACCGCACTTTAGTAAACATACCCCTAAGTCTCCTACTTGAGGTATCATATTATGACCCATTCTACCTTACAGACACCAAAGCAGATCAAGGGATCTGTTCACTAATATTTAGTATGCAAAGGTTAATGTCCTGATAGTGATGTTCAATGTAGTTTGTTAATCTGAGAACAGTCTCAAGCTGCTTGAATCAAAGGCTATTTGTTTCCAGGCGCACTCCTTTGATTCCAGGAATTTCCATATGGAGGCTTTCCCAAAGAGCATATTTTAGTTCTCTGGGACCACCTCCAGCATATAGTCATTTTTTTACATATGAAGTGCATTCATTAGAGTACTTATGCTCTAAATTTCTGGGTTGTTTTTTTCCTCCTCTTCCTCCTTGAAATACAATATTTTCTACCTCTTGGACACACATAGGAGGCATGTGCTTTTGCGAGTTCCACTTACTTCCTAAAACTTGCACATCTCTGCTTCCTCTCCCCACTACAGTACTCATATTTTGTACTGATTGGTTTGTACTTCGGGCAGTCCATGGCATACTTAGGGGTATGTTTACTAAACTGCGCACTTGTGCGGGGCGCACTTGAGCGTGTGAAAATGATGCACTTAAGTGCTCTTAAGTGCCCCACATGAGTGCGCGTCACACTAATGGGCCCCGCACATGTGCGACGAACACGCGCACGTGTGCGGTGCGCTACTGTGCGATAGAGGCGGGGAAAGGCGAAAGGAGGGCGGAGGAAGGCCCCCGAGGGGGGGAGAGACAGGGTCAATGGGTGGAAAGTGGGAGGGGAGAGGCTCCCCGCACAGGAGCGGGGCCGAATTTACAAGTAAAAACTACCGCGAGTGAAACACTCACGGTAGACTGCATTTAAAGGGAAGAGAAACCATTTCCGTCAGCAATGTACAGCAAAACCGGGGAAACCTAAAGAAACGTGAGCAGTGTGATACATGTGCACAGAACAAAATGTCAAATAAACAATGTAAATGACCACAACAAAAACTTTAAAACTTATAATCCTGCTGGGCAACATTGATATCAATGGCCAACAATAAAAAACACTCCCAGGAAAGCTCCAAAAAAAAAGAATGATTTATGGAAGGGTCTACGGAGCGTAGACCCTTCCAAAAATCATTTCTTTTTTTGGAGCTTACCTGGGAGTGTTTTTAATGTTGCCCATTGATATTACTGGTGCCCAGCTTGATTATGTTTTTTTCCCCTTTTTTCGAGGTCATTTTTGAGGTTTATTTGCCCTTTTGTCACCATACAATCAATCTTACCTTCTTATCATTATACTAACCATTCACTTAGTTCACAACATCCATGCATACAAACCTATTCATGCACCATACAATACCATTCCCATCATTCAAAGCACACACAAAAACACACTTCAACCATACCCATATACATTCAACCAAACTCACCGTCCAAATGCTCCCAGACATGCAAGATTAATACAAATAAATCTCCAACCAGATAAACCTACAAACAGAATTCCTAACTCAAACACCATCAAAAAATTCATTCTTATAAATGCAAGATCCATACGAAATAAAATATCACTAATAAATGACATAATCACTGATAAAAAGCCTGATATCCTTCTTATCACGGAGACATGGCTCTCACCTACAGACTCAATCCTCCTAAATCAACTTAACACGAACCAGTACGACCTATTCAACTGCCACCGAGAAGCAAAAAGGGGAGGAGGAGCCCTTATCATCACAAAAAAAGAACTCAAATACTCACTAACAAGTATGAATAACATTGACAGTATGGACATCATAAATATAGAGAATAAAACCCTTGCAATATCTCTTATCTACAGACCCCCCTCAGCGGACCACAAAAATCTTACGCCCATCTTAGACCTTGCATGTACAGCTTCGCAGAAAAAACCACTTATCATATTAGGAGACCTAAACCTTCCTTCGCTCAACCAACAACACACTTCCAACTTTATGGATGCCATGAAAGAAATGGGTTACAACCAAATCATACAGACTCCCACTCACATAAAAGGAAATACACTAGACCTTGTATTCATTCCCATACCATTCAATAAACATAAACTCCAATCATCACCCCTTATTACAGAAGTACCATGGTCAGATCACCATTTAATAACCTTCACACTAAACTCACTACCTAACAACAACACTGAAACAACTCCAACACATTATAAATCCCGTTTTGCCCACTTTAACAAAGATACCTTCCTAAATTCTGTATTACCCAACTTCACAAATAACTCGACAGAAGTCAACACCTTAATAGACCAATGGAACTCAATAATAAAAGAAGCAGCCACTCCCAAACAAGCTAATCCAAAACAATTCATAAAAAAACAATCAGAAAAATGGTTCAATAAAGACCTTTCTAACCTAAAAAAGCAACTAAGAAAACAAGAAAAACGATGGCGGAAAGATAAAACGAGCGATAATAAAGATCAATACATGAATCTCCTCAACAAATACAAGGACACAATTAATAAATCAAAAAGAGAATACCATACAAAAATGATAAACATGGCAGTCAACCGCCCAAGAGAACTATTCACAATTATAAAAGCACTAACAAAAACCCAAACAACAGAACCAGAACAAACAACAATAAGTGCACAAACCCTTGCAACTCATTTTGCTAATAAACTAAAAAATAATTCATCTAGCACAACCATAACTACGCTCACAGACATAGAAACAAAAAAATACATGGACAACCTTCCAAAACATTGATCACAAACACCTGATCAATGTAATATCAATGATCAACACCACTACCTCCCCCCTTGATCCATGCCCCGTATCATGGATAAAGAACACCAAAGCTGATCTTGCTATCCATATACTAAATATAGTGAACCAATCACTATCACAAGGTATCATGCCTGAAGCACTAAAACTTACCTCCTTACGCCCAATAGTAAAAAATAATAAACTCAATCCGAAAGACCCGAACTCCTACAGACCAATAGCCAGCATACCATTTATTGCCAAAATAATAGAAAAAAAAATAATACAGATACAACTACAAGACTTTATTGACACTCATGCTCCACTTGACTCACACCAATTCGGCTTCAGACCATCCCACGGAGTCGAGACCCTACTAATAACACTTATGAACGACCTCATCAAAGGCACTGACTCACACAACCAAGGATACATCCTCATATTCATTGATATAACTGGAGCCTTTGACAATGTACACCACAACACACTCATTAATAGACTCCTAAACCTAGGAATAGGTGGAACAATTCTGCAATGGTTCATATCATATATCACAAACAGATCGATACGCGTTAAATTAGGCCAAACCACCTCAGAGCCCTTCACACAAGGACAATGTATCCCACAAGGCTCGGCACTATCTGCCCTTCTTTTCAACCTGTATCTTCAACCCATCACAAATATATTTAAAAAATATAAAGTAAACCACTACATATATGCTGACGATATCATGCTCACCCTACCGATAAACACAAATAATCCCACATACCAGAAATTACTAGACTGTATCAGTGAAGCAAATACTTGGTTAGAAAACAATAATCTCAGCATCAACCTAAAAAAAACTGAAGCAATGATAGTATCAAGAAAACCAGACTCTAATCTCCCTGAAACTATAACAATTAACAACACAATAATCCCAGTTAAAAAAGAAGTAAAATACCTAGGCATTATAATAGACCACACACTTAGTATGCTTCCTCATATAAAACAAACAGTGAAAACCATATTCTATAAACTTAGGATCACCCAACACTTAAGACCACTACTTGACACACATGACTTCAGATCTGTCATCAGCACACTTATCACTCCTCATTTCGACTATTTCAATAGCATACTTATTGGCCTCCCTCTTACAACCAACCTACTCCAAAGAGCTCAAAACATCTGTGCTCGAGTAACAGCACAAGCCCGCCTCGCTGACCACATAACTCCCGTATTAGCCGAACTACACTGGCTTCCCATAAATAGTAGAATAACATACAAAATACTCCTAACCACATTTAAAATAACAAACGGCATCTCACCCTCACATTTAACCACTCTGATTCAAGCTCCAAAAGAAATTAGAACCCGCAGACAAAACGCAACCTACTCACTAGAAATAAAAAAATCCATCCGGAAAACAAAGAAGACCACAAGCTCAAGAGCCTTCTCTTATGCAGCCCCCACCCTATGGAATAAACTCCCGCTAGAACTCCGCAAAATAAAAGATCTTCAAACATTTCGGAAAGAACTGAAGACATTTCTATTTAAAGAACACTTCACAAATTTAAATGAATCCTATCCACCCAACACACCACACAACCATAACAATCCTCCTTAACTACAGCTCAACGAGCCTCAACACTCACTACATTTAAGAAACAAAGCTTAATTTAACAAAGAATCAATGTAAATAGCCAAAGCATTACTAGCTAATGTTAAAATGTATATAGTTCTGTAACAATAACCCATGTTAAACTGTATTTAGTTCTGTAACAATGTTCCATGTTATCGTTTATCATGTTAACTGTACATAGTTATGAAAAAAAACGATGTTCTATGTAAAACATGTTCACTAAATGTTACCTGTAAACCGCCTTTGATCTTTGGAAAAAGCGGTATAGAAATAAGCATAAATAAAATAAAAAATAAATAAAATAAATAAATACAAGGTGAATGAGTCCACAGTAAAATTGTGCAGAGGTTTTCTGAGCCGTTCGGTCAGGTTATCTATCTCCAGTGACTACACTGTCTCTGTGGCCACAGTGTGGTGTAGCAGACACAGCCAGTACCCATAGGACCAGAGAGTCACAGGTTCAAATCCCAGCTAGGGCTCCTGATAACCCAGTACCCATAGCTTTACCCACCACAAAACAGTGATAGTCAGGACACCCCTGTATTGCAGAGCACATAAGCATGGTGCAAACACCCATATTTTACCCTACACCGTACACAAACCATACCAATGGCCATTACCTACAGCCAATTCCCCCAAATTCAGTCCTGGAGTGCCACAACTCAATCCGGTCACATGCTTTTTCCAAGATAAGAACATGTCAGCATGTTGGCGGAAGAGTACAGGTGGCAGAGGGGCCAGTGGCTGCAAGCCACAGCACACAGTGGCCTAGGCCTGTGCAGGCTGGCACAGTCCACTGCAACAGACAGGCTCTGTCACATGTACAGTCATGGCCTCCCCAGGGAATGCAGCACATCTGTGGCAACGCAGTGGTGCAGTGCACACAGACAGTGTGTGCAAGAACAGAAGAGCACAGGTTCAAAGCCCAGTTTGGGCTACTGCCAATCCTGTCCACATATTTTTCCCACGACTAAACCGTGATAGTAAGGACAAAACTGTATAGCTGAGAACATATGCATTGTTAATACGCCTATATTTTACCACACCAATCACAGACACCATAAAGAGGCGCATTACCTAGAGCAGAGTCTCCCAAATGCAGTCCTGGAGGGCCCCACACCATTCAGGTCCCATGCTGCCTCTAATAATGATACCTGTGCTGCATATCTATGCACCACCCCCATGGTATGCAGATGTAGCTCATGCATATTTATGAGGGACAGCATAAAAACCCAAACAGTGTTTGGAACACCAGGACTGGAGTCGGGAAACCCTGCCGTAAAGCAGCAGCCAACAGGGCCAGACACACCCACACCCCCCCCCCCCACAGGCCCCATTGGCCAATGCCTCCTGGAGAGGCAGAACATTGGGCCCTGCCTGTATCTCCCAATACTAGCAGTTGCAAACCTTAGCAATGCCACCCTACACCTGGGTATACGGTACACAGCTATCAAACGCTTCCTATGATAACTGGCATATATCAATTCCTACGTTAAGCACATTTTGGTCATTGAGCTCCACCATAACAATCATTCTGATGTTTGCGGTGTGTGCAGCAGGTCTGGTCCCTGACTGTCTACCACCCTGGGGGGTGACCCCCAACAGTATTGAGTACCATATCCATGCCTGTACTGTGCCCAGGACTGGTGTGGTGGGTATGGCTGCTGACCTCCTCTATAGTAGCACAATGCTGGCATAGGTGTGGGGGTGGCTGTCTGTCTATCCAGTGTGTGGTGGCTGCAAACACCTTCCACAGCCCACACTGCCAGCAATGTTGCCAGTATTGGGCTGCCAATGTGCATAATGAGGAGCAAGGTACCATGGGTATAGGCTGGACAGGGTGGCCTGGCCAGGGTGCATCTGCACAGGGCATAGGGCACTGACTGGGACATTGTAGTGCCCGGCCACCACCTACACAGACAGGGTGACCTCAGTATGTCCTGCTGAGAGATCACTCTCACCCTGACTGTGCAGTGACCACAGCATGGCGAGGCACCCCCATAGTGCTATATTGTATTTCTCTTGTGTGATAGATATGGGTTTCTTTTTGGGGCCCAGTCACTGATTTATCTGCTTGCTGTGTATGCTGACATCCCAGTTCTGGGTGCATGCATGTCCACTGGGAACATGCACTATGGACTAACTAGCAGACTGTAGCTGGTATGTGTCTTGCTGGAGTGGCTTGCAGGGTGCAGTGGCTGATGGCTTGCTGCAGGAGAATATCAGATGGTGGTGGGGTGCAGCTTACCATAACCTGGTCTAATGTTTGTCTGCTATTGTGTTATGGATGTGTATAGAGCTGCATTGACTGCCCTGTGGGGTGTCTGTTCCCCTCTACTGCCACCTTTGCAGGGAGGTAGAATGTGGATTTATTGATGGGAGACCATGTTTGCTGCCCTTGGCCTGGTGGTGGTGGTGTGTGGCCCACCTGGGGGGGGGGGGGTCCATTGGGGCTACACCTGACTGAGACAGCCATGGTGTTTGTGCAGAAACTGCCTATCTTACACATTAACACTGATTTGGACCTCTGGCATGACCTCCATCAGCCATGGAAGGTGTTGTGGACCTGGTCCTGGGCGCACACTCAGGGTAAGCACAGTACCCGCACAATGTGACGGTGTGTAGCTACTCTATGCCAGTAAAACACCCGGTCAATACCCCCTACCAGGCCGAGGTGCTGTGGGGGTGCATTCCCCATCTTGTGTTCATCTGTGGACAGCTGATTTGCATGTGCAGTGCATCATGGGTACGGGTGGGCTAACCCTATCCTGGAGACCACAGCAGACTGTCTGTGTGGTGACGTGCAGGCTCTCTGCAGCCAGCCAGGGATTTGCTAGCAGCTTTAGAGAGGTAGCCCAATGGTTATTTCATTGTCTGTGAAGCCAGAAGTCATGGGTTCAAGCCCACAGTGGGGTTATTTGATAGGGTTGTCCAAAGCATTGTTTTTCTTTAATGTACATATTTTGATGCCAGCAAAAACACCCTCAGCGTACTGTACCCATAGGGTGCCTCTGAGGGCGCTTTATAGGGCACCCTATAGGGCACCTTATGGTTCCCGTCCATATAAGGTGCACTATATATTATCCTATGATGCAACTTATAGGGTGCCCTATAGGGGACATATTAGGGTGCCATGGCGGACAGTGCACTTTATAATGTGCCCTATGGAGTCATATAGGGTGCCTTTTACGGCACCTTCCATTACGGCACGTGAGGGCGTGTTTGCTGGCAGCAATTAATAAAATAAACATACAGTGCTGCAGGAAAAAATATGTACATTGCAAAGCTGATGCCTCAGCCAGCCTTACGTATTAGGCACCCTGGGGAGCTAACTCATGACCCCTGTATCAGCAGTCAGTGCCTTAACCATTGTGCTCCACTGCTGCTCTTCCTTGCATGTCAGCGCACCTACGTATGCTTTTCATTCCTTAAACTGCACAGTGCTGCCATCAAAAACAGTACTCTGACCTTGCGGTACCTCATACGGCACCCTCTAAAGCGCCCTATAAGCAACATTCTAGGGTGCCTTGGCGGACAGTGCACTTTAAAATGTGCCTTATAAGGCGCCTTATGTTAACACACTTTGAGGGTGCGTTTGCTAGTAATGATAATTAAACTAAAAATAAAATGCCCCCTAAAGCACTCTTCCCCATAATTCACAATGCCTCAGACAGCCTTGTTCATTGGGCACTGTGGGGGATTGAACCCCTGATCCCTGCATCATTGGTCAGTGTCTTAACCATTGTGCTGTGGCTCTGTTCCTGTGCTTGCACATCTGCGTGCCGCCTTATGCCGCCCATTATTTGTATGCCTCCTAAAATATCACCTCAGCCAGCCATCGTCATTGAGCACTGTGGGGGATTGAACCCCTGATCCCTGCACCATTGGTAAGTGCCTCCACCATTGTGCTGTGGCTCTGCTTTTCTGTTTGCACATCAGCGTGCTGCTTATACCTCCCAGTATTAGAATGCCACCAAAAACCTCAGCGCGCCGCCTAAAACATCAGCGCCCCGCTTTATGCTGCCCAGTATTTCTCTGCCTCATAAATTGACACCTCAGCCAGTGAGCACTGTGGGGGATCAAACCCCTGATCCCTGCACCATTGCGAGCTACCTTAACCATTGTGCTGTGACTCTGCTCTTCTGTTTGCACATCAGCGCGCCACATATGCCTCCCACGCAGCTATCTGAGGCGCTAAGGTGCGGGGCGCACAAGGGCGCCGCGCACCTTAGCACATATGTCAATCACGGCTTTTCTTCTTCAGGACGGAACGCCCACTCCTTATATGGCACCCGCACACTACTGGGGCCCGCACTTTACCAGGGTTTTAGTAAACATACCCCTTAGTATTCTTTACCAGCACCATAATTCAAAGGCATCAGTTTTCTTCCTATCTTTTTCACTGTCCAACTTTTGCATCCATATGACATTATTGAAAATACCATGGCTTGAATATGTCAAATCTTTGTATGGAGAGAGACATCTCTGCTCTTGAGAATCTTGTTTAGGTCCTTCATAGCCATTCTGTCAAGAGCAATGTATTGTTGAATTTCTTGACTACTTGTCGTTTTTTTATTGATAATTGATCCAAGTAAGTTAAAATTGTCAACTATTTCAATTTCTTCTCCATCAATGATGAACTTATTGATTTTGCCAGTTGTCAAGATCATTGTCTTCTTTACGTTAAGGTGCAGGCCCATTTTAAGACTATGGGGTATGTTTACAAAGCAGCAGAATTCAATGGGGCCGCAGCTCCGATATCACTTGGAGGCCGCTACCGCTGCTTTGTAAACATACTCCTATGTTCCTGGATCTTGAGAAGCAAATGTTTCACTTTTGGCCAGTAATGTGAAATCATCAGCAAAGCAAAGGTTGTTGATGAGTCGTCCACCAATCACTGACATTGCTCTATGAAAACTTATTGGCACTTTTAGGAAAACTACTCTTTTAGACCCCATTCCTTCCCCATTGTTGTCTGAAGAATCATTTGGATTAATCCCTGCCATGCATTTAATAATTAACCATAATCTTTCTGCTAGTGCATTTCTTGTCCTTTAGAAGAAAGCACTTATCCATCCCCTTCTGAAAAAAATCTATTTCTGACCAATCATCCCCTGTTGATTATCACCTTGTTTCCAATCTTGCATTCATATCACAGCTTGACGAACGATGGGTATTCTCTGTTATCATCACACATCAAAACCCTCTCTATCCTTCACCCTCATTAGTCTGGATTCAGGCGTCACCATAGTATGGCAACTATATGCAGATGACATCCTGCTCATTACTCATGTAGACCCTATTAACCAAAATCTGTCTCAGATTAATTCCTGTCTAGAGAAAGTAGCCAATAGCTTTTGAAAAACTGCCTCTGGCTCAACCCCGGTAAAACAACAGCTATCTGGCTCACAGGATTGTCCCAGGCTCTCTCCATCAGCCCTATATTGGATGGTTCCAATATAACACTAACTTCCTCATTTAGATATCTTGGTGTTATCTTTGATTCTGAACTCTCTTTTTCTCAACAAATAGACTCCGTAGTGCAATCTTCCTTCAATACTCTCTGTCAGTTCCGCCCTATCTGCCCCTACCTTGACCTTCCTGCTCAGACTACTGTCATTCTGAGCCACACAATATCCTAGTTGGACTATTTCATCACTGTCTGTGCTGGTCTTCCCAAGTACACTTTGAAACACCTTCAATCAATACAAAACATGGCTGTCCGTCTCCTCTCTAAAGACGGTAAATATGATCACGTCACACCACTGTTAATACACCATCATTGGCTTCCAATTACAGCATGCATCCAGTATAAAGTTCTATCCCTCATGTTTAAAGTCTTGCAGGATGAGGCTCCTATATATTTATCTTCTCTCATCAGCTGCTATTCCCCCTCACGCACTCTTCACTCACTTTGTGACAAGACTATATACCATCTTCATCGAAGGTCAGATTTCTCTATCGTTCTGCTTTTTTCTCTATCACCTCTTCCCTTTGGAACAATCTCCCCTCTCATCCAATGTTCTCTCTAATTTTCTGTAGGCTGTGTGCGCATAAAATATCAGCTGTGCAGCTTTTGAAGGACGGTTACATTTTTGTGCGCCACATAACGACACTCTGAGTTATATACTTTAAAATTTGACTACACGTCAGAATACAGTATGTACACCATATTGATTGCACTAGAAAATATTGTAGAACTTGTGAAAACCGTAAATACACAACAACTTTTAAATTTTAAGATGAATGTGTTGTTTTCTATCAGAATCAGAACCATAATTTTTGTGCACTCTGTTGTAAAGTATGTGCGCTCACTCGGCGAGGTGTATGCGTGCACACACGCGCCCAGCTTAGAGGGAACAGTGTTCTCATCTCCAGTAGCTAATTTGTTTAAAAGTTTCAAAACAGATTAAAAACATATCTCTTCAAACATTTCTTTGATTTACCTCTATGATCGAGCAGAGGATGGTAGGGAGTACAGTGACACCATACCTGGTTGTTTTTTGTTGCTGTGTTCTCTTTTATTACTTCTCTAAACTTTCCTTTTTATGAGTTTGCATTCCTTTTTTTA
Organism: Ichthyophis bannanicus; assembly: GCA_033557465.1. Taxonomy (NCBI): domain Eukaryota; kingdom Metazoa; phylum Chordata; class Amphibia; order Gymnophiona; family Ichthyophiidae; genus Ichthyophis; species Ichthyophis bannanicus. The sequence goes on along the minus strand of CM066032.1, from coordinate 414,596,068 downwards.
ATGTATTTGATTATAATTGTTGATTTTTTTGTAAACCGTTTAGCTTTTTCGGAAAGGTGGTATATTAAGTTTAAATAAACGATTCGGTAAATCATACACATGTAAATGGCATTTTAGAATAGGGGCTTTTTAAACCCAGGGATGCTTACCACCTTTAAAATCCTGGAGGCATTGTGAGAGCAGGGAGAGGGAGTAGTTTGGGTGGGCCTTCAACATAGATGTGGATTTCCCATTTCATATAAGAAATTCACATCTGTAGGGGAAACTACATGTTGAAGTGCCTGCTGGAAGGGCCAACTGTCAATGAAGAAGCCTGCTGTTTCCCTCTGTTACCCCTGACCTCAATCCTTCCCCCAATCAACCCCCCCTCTGACCTGGATCCTCCCTCTTAACATTTACAACCTCTCAGCTCCTCTCTGATAGGTGACCTAACATACATATCTGACCCCCTACCCCCCAAGGCATCTGATTCTTCCTGAGCAATACACAATGCCTCCATCAAAAGCCCCTCTCACAAAATCCCCCACTTCTTCTTTACTTCAATCTTTGTTGAAGAAGATATAGGGGAGATACTTATGCATGAAATTATATTTAAAGGTAATAAATTGGAGGAATTGAAAAAATCTCTCTGAACCTGAAAGATCTAATAGGGCAATTTGACAAACTAAAAAGCAGAAAAATCATCTGGGCTGGATAGCATACATCCCAAAGTGTTGAAAAAACTCAAAAATGAAATTGCAGACCTACTGTTAGTTGATTGTGTTTCTGCAACTCCTGACTGGGCAGCAAGTAGCAAAATTCAACCTTGGCCCCCCTCGAGCTAGGCCACAGCACCTTTCTTTATTAGGAAAAAACTGCTACATGGTACAAATTCATCTTATCACACTATGCTATGTCTCTGCTTTACAGATCAAGTTAAACACTGCATATTATAGATCAAACTAGGCACAGACATTGCTCAGCTTTGTCAAGAAAATAAAAATATTCTGTCTTGTTTTTTCACAAGTATCTACCAAATACAGCCTTGACTTGTATAACACATTATACTAGGCCAAGGGATTTCCATCTCCAGTTCTGAAGGCTCCTGTACTAGGCTGTCAGCAAAATTCCAAGCCATTCTCCATCCTAACCCTTTCAGAGTCCAGGTACCCCACCAAGTCCCTTTCAACAGTAGTAATTTGTAAACTATCATTAAAATTGTCTATAGTACTTGAAGATTGGAGAGTAGCGAACAAATGGTTCTAAGGATGAGTCAGGAAATACAGACCAGTGAGTCTGATACCACTTGCCATGTAAAATGATAGAAATCATTATAAACAAACAAAATTACCGAATATATAGATAGCATTGGTTTAATGGGATAAACCAAAATGGATTTATCAAAGGGAAGTCTTGCCTCACCAATCTAGTACATATTTTTGAAGCTCTGAATAAACAGATAGATAAAGGTGAGCCGGTGTATAGTGTTTCTAAATTTCCAGAAAACCTTTGAAAACGTCCTTCCTGAGAGACTCTTGAGGAAACTAAAATGTCATGGGATAAGAGGTAGTGTCCTATTGTGGATTGGGAAATGGTTAAAAGATATAAAACTGAGTAGGGCTAAATGGCCAATTTTCTCAATAGAGAAGAGTGAATAGGGGAGTACCCCTGGGATCTGTGCTGAGCCCACTTGACTTTTTAACACATCTGTAATGACCTGGAAATGAGAACAATGAGTGACACAAAATTATTCAAAGTTGTTAAATCACAAGAGGATTGTAAAAAATTGCAAGAGGATCTTGAGAAATTTGGAGACTGGGCATCCAAATGGTAGATGAAATTTAATGTAGACAAGTGCAAAGTTATGCACTTAAGGAAAACAACCCAAACTATAGTTACACGATGCAGTATTCCACATTAGGAGTCACAAACCAGGAAAAGAATCTAGGTGTCATTGTGGATATGTTGAAATCCTCTGCTCAGTGTGCATCAGCAGCTAAGAAAGCTAATAGAATGGGAATTATAAAGAAAGGAATAGAGAATAAAGCAGATGATATCATAATGTCTCTGTATCACTCCATAATGCAGCCACACCTTTTTATTTATTACACATTTGATATACCGCTTAGGCCAAAAGGCATTAAAGCGGTTTACAATACTATCATTTGAGGAAATAGGAAAGGAATGCCATTATTAGATAGGACAGAATAGACGAAGAAACAGGCAAACAGATAAGAAGAGGAGATAGATAGAGACAGCACGTTACCACAAATGCAGGCGTCATGATCCAATCCATATTACTACTGTGCATCGCCCCGGTCCAACGCCTAAGGGCCACGCCAAAGGGCCCTCTGGCGAGGCCCTCAGGCACGGGCCCGCAAGGCGCGGGCGCGCCCCTGGAACCGGCGGTTATACTGCCATTGAAGCAGGCTGATTGGCTGGCCTGCAGGGAAGGGGGAGCTCCCGCTCTCACCCCCATCGGGAACGCTGACTCTCCTGCGCGCCCCTGGAACCGGCGGTTATACAGCCGTTGAAGCAGGCTGATTGGCTGGCCTGCAGGGAAGGGGGAGCTCCCGCTCTCACCCCCATCGGGAACGCTGACTCTCCTGCGCGCCCCTGGAACCGGCGGTTATACGGCCGTTGAAGCAGGCTGATTGGCTGGCCTGCAGGGAAGGGGGAGCTCCCGCTCTCACCCCCATCGGGAACGCTGACTCTCCTGCGCGCCCCTGGAACCGGCAGTTATACGGCCGTTGAAGCAGGCTGATTGGCTGGCCTGCAGGGAAGGGGGAGCTCCCGCTCTCACCCCCATCGGGAACGCTGACTCTCCTGCGCGCCCCTGGAACCGGCGGTTATACGGCCGTTGAAGCAGGCTGATTGGCTGGCCTGCAGGGAAGGGGGAGCTCCCGCTCTCACCCCCATCGGGAACGCTGACTCTCCTGCGCGCCCCTGGAACCGGCGGTTATACGGCCGTTGAAGCAGGCTGATTGGCTGGCCTGCAGGGAAGGGGGAGCTCCCGCTCTCACCCCCATCGGGAACGCTGACTCTCCTGCGCGCCCCTGGAACCGGCGGTTATACGGCCGTTGAAGCAGGCTGATTGGATGGCCTGCAGGGAAGGGGGAGCTCCCGCTCTCACCCCCATCGGGAACGCTGACTCTCCTGCGCGCCCCTGGAACCGGCGGTTATACGGCCGTTGAAGCAGGCTGATTGGCTGGCCTGCAGGGAAGGGGGAGCTCCCGCTCTCACCCCCATCGGGAACGCTGACTCTCCTGCGCGCCCCTGGAACCGGCGGTTATACGGCCGTTGAAGCAGGCTGATTGGCTGGCCTGCAGGGAAGGGGGAGCTCCCGCTCTCACCCCCATCGGGAACGCTGACTCTCCTGTGCGCCCCTGGAACCTTGATTATTGCATGCAATTCTAATCGCTATATCTAGAACAAAATATAGCAGAACTGGAAAAGGTACAGAGAAGGGCGATGAAAATGATAAAAGGGAAAAAAGGATACCCCTGTAAATTAAGTTTGAAAAGTTAGGGCTCTACAGCTGGGAAACAAGGCTGAGGGAAGATATGATCGAGGTCTATAAACTAATGAGAGAAGCAGAACAAGTAACATGAATTTGTTGTTTACTCCTTCAAAAAGGATAAAGCAACAAAGCTACAAAGTAGTACATTTAAGGTTAATTGAAGAAAATATTTTTTTCACTCAGCGCGCAATCAAAATCTAGAATCCATTACCGGAGGATGTAGTAAAAGCTATTAGTGTAGCTGGTTTTAAAAACTATTTGGATAAGTTCCTGGAGGAAAAGTCCATAAACCATTATTAAATTAGATTGGTGAAAATCCAGGAATAAGCAGCATGCAATCTGTCTATTTTTTTGGTATTTTGCCAGGTAATTGGGACCTGGATTGACCTCTGTTGCAAACAGGATACTGGGCTTGGTGGACCCTTGGTCTTCATATAAATGATGCCCATGCAAGGCCAAAATTGACTACATCTGTATTTACCCCAGATCCCTAGCATGAATAGGTATTTGAAAAGTGTTCCTTTTGCCTATCTTTTTACAAGAAGCGGTGATAAATGGCACTCACTCAGAAGAAAGGAAGGTAAGTAGTGGTGTGTCCCAGAGATCAGTCCTGGGACCGGTAGTGTTCAGTGCATTTATGAGTGATACTGATGAAGGATTGAAGGGAAAAGTCTGCCTTTTTGCAGATGACATGAAAATTTTCAACAGAGTGGATTCCTTTGATGGATGAATGACATGAGGAAAGGTCTACAAAAACTGGAAGAATGGTTTAATGCTTGGTAGTTAAGATTTAATGTGAAGAAGTGCAGAGTCATGCACTTGGGATGCAGAAATCCAAGGGAAATGAATGCGACAGGGGGTGAGAGATTGGTGTGCATGGACCAGGAGAAGGACCTCGGGGTGATAGTGACTGAAGATCTCAAGGTGGCGAAATAAGGTGACAAGGTGGTAGCCAAAGCCAGAAGGATGCTAGGTTGCAGAGAGAAATAATCAGCAGAAAGGAGACGGTATTGATGTCCCTTTACAAGTCAATAGTGAGGCCTCACTTGAAGTATTCTGTTCAGTTTTGGAGACCATATCTCACAAACGATATAAAAAGACTTGAAATGGTTCAGAGGAAGGGGACCAAAATGTTTTGGAGCCTGCGCCAGAAGATTTATGAGAAGAAACTTGAAGATCTAAGTATGTATACTCTAGAGGAGAGGAGGGACAGGGGAGATATGATACAGATGTTTAAATATTTAAAGGGTATTAATGAACAAGCAAACCTTTTTCAAAGAAAGGGAAGCTGTAAAACTAGAGAACATAAAATGAAGCTGCAAGGAGGTAAACTTAAAAGCAATGGTACTACTTCCGACCAACATCTTTACCTAACAAAGCAAAAACAATACAATGAACACATCAACCAATCAAAGAGAGAATTCCACACAAACCTGATAAATTCTTCCATCAACAAACCCAGAGAACTTTTCGAAATAGTAAAAACCCTGACAAAAGAGCAAGCAGCAGAAAGAGAAATACAAGTGGATCCACAGATATTCGCCGACCACATCAAAGACAAATTTCACTCCACAGAGCGCTCAACACCCAGTAGAACCAACAGAACGAACGTCCACCCCAAAACCTGGGGCACATTCCACTCACCCTCAAAAGAGCAGATATCAGACATCATCTCCACAATCAACACAAGCACTGCTCCTACAGACCCTTGCCCAGTGTCATGGGTCAAAGCCACCAAAGCAAGCCTCATACCAAACATTCATAAAATGGTACACAACTCACTCACTCAAGGACTCATGCCACAGCAATTAAAGCTTGCCTCAGTAAGACCAATCACAAAGAAAACTTCTCTCGACAAAAAGGACCCAGCAGCATACCGACCAATCTCCAGCATACCCTTCCTCGCAAAAATAATCGAAAAGACGGTTCAACTACAACTTCAGGAACACATTGACGAACACGGAACTCTCGACGACAACCAACACGGATTTCGTCCCAACCATGGAGTCGAAACTCTCCTGATCTACCTCTTCGACAGCATCATAAGAATAATTGACGACATCAGGAATGGAATTATAATGATCTTCATCGACATCTCCTCAGCGTTCGACACAGTTGATCACAATATACTCCTGGAGAGACTGAAGAACACTGGTATACACGGTACCACTCTAAAATGGTTCCACTCGTACCTAACAGAAAGACAGCTACAGGTCAAGGTGGGACAGGACACCTCCCGGCCCATAAACGTCCAACAAGGAGTACCACAAGGATCCGCACTCTCAGCACTCCTTTTTAACATCTACATCCAACCAATATGCAACATTATGAAAGAGAACAACATCCAATACACAATATACGCAGACGATATAATGGTATACTCCCCGATATCAATCGAAAACCCGGACTTCTCTAAGATAGCAGACTGCCTTACCCAAATGGCGAAGTGGTGCCAAAACAACAATCTAGCTATAAACTACAACAAGACTGAAGCTTTAATCATCACTCGAAACCAAAGCTTCACACACCCACCAAACATAAAGATACAAAGCACCACGATACCGATAAGATCGGAGGTGAGATACCTTGGGGTTACTCTGGACAGTAAACTCAACCTCAAACCACACATAGACAAAACAATCCAAAAAGCATATTACAGGATGCGAATCATCAGGAGACTGAAACCACTCCTCGCTCCAGAACACTTCCGTACAGTCTGTCAAGCACTGATAACCCCAATACTGGACTTCTGCAATCCGATATACCTCGGACTACCAAAACAAGCTCTCAAACCACTACAGCTGGCACAAAACACTGCAGCTCGAATCATATCCGGAGCCGCAAGGCAGGAGCACATCACACCTACACTAAAGGACTTACACTGGCTCCCAATCATTGCTCGCATCAGATACAAGACTATCATAAACCTATTTAAGATAAAAGAACACACATCAGCCAACAGCCTCCACCTGCTCATACAACCGGAAACCAGCGCACGTCCCAGAAGAAGTCAAACACGCAACCGAGTCAGCACCCCAAACGAGTACAAGCACACACGCAAGGACACAACAGACAGAGCTCTCTCCATGGCTGCTCCAACAATATGGAACAATCTACCGGACGATCTAAGGGCAACTCCAGACCTCAAAGACTTCAGAAAACAACTGAAAACCATGCTGTTCATAGAGCACTATGGTCACATCACATAACCTAAGAGAATGGATAACAGCACTCCAATCCTCCCAAACAACTGAATTATATAAAATATGATTCTAGCACCACTGTAAATAGCCCACCCTGTATATAGCTCAAACAAATCAAGCACCCAACACATCCCTCACACAACTAAGTTTTATCCTCACTGCATGTACAACACACACACTTTACCTGATTGCTTGCTGTGATACCACCTTGATTATTAAGATAAGGCGGTTTAGAAATACTGTTAAATAAATAAATAAATAAATAAATGTCAGGAAATACTTGTTCACTGAAAGGGTGGTGGATGTTTGAAAAACCTTCCTGGTGGAGAAGGTGGGGCAAATGCAGTGACGGAATTCAAAATGGCATGGGACAGACACAGTGGATCCCTTTAGAGCAAGAGGATAAATCAAAGCAAACTTAATCCCCCAATTTTAATTTCTCCCTCCAAAATTGAAATGAGGTATTTATTTCATTAATTAGTCAAGAACGTCTGCACATCTAGATTTGCAAAACAGTACAGCTGCAAGTGTAACTGCCGACCTTTGCATGTGTTTGTTCGGAAATGCTGGCACTTAGACGTGTAAGTTGCTGGGTTGCCTCTGTGAAATCCCTGCACTTCCCTCTATTCCATTTTGAGAGGTGAAGATATGTCGATTTGCATCAGCCTCCCACTTGCACTTTTATATATATTTTATATTTTATATATATTTATATTTATATTTTATATTACTCTTTTATATTGCCATCGATTTGCAGATGTTTTCAGCCTGCACAGCTGCAAAATTGCCACTTACACATGAAACACCTTGAGTGAAACTGCTCATTTTTTGCGTGTTTTCTAGTAAAATGTCTGCTCTTGCTGCATATGCCGGCAAATTCACAGCTACTCCTAGACATCCTTATACACATTGCACCAGAGGCTCTCTATTCAGCAAGCCTTTGTAAAATTCCTGGGATACCTTGAATGGCCCAACTTGGACATCTCTTTTCTGATCTAGATGTTCTATGCAAAATGGACTTCGCATATGAGGCTTTGCACACGGCTTTCAGGGTTATGTAGAAATGACTTGCTCTTCCCATTTGTGGCATTCTCAAGGGGGACATTTTTTGGAGGCACCTTCACAAAGAGCCATTACTTTGGCCACGGTGCATAACCACTCTTTAACATGCTCATTTCCTATTTGGTGGAATAAACATATCTGATGACCTTCAGAATGTCCTTGAAAATCTGCTTTTCTGCTGTTTACCTAGAATAGGCAACTCCAATGAGGAAAAGCTCTATTCTTAAATGTTATTTCGCCAGTATATATGCACTGTTTTACTTTTCGTAATTATTAGTTTTAGTTTTGTGTGGAATGCATTTACTCTCATGTTTGAAATATTTTATATTTTTACTGTGACCTACACTCGGTATTTTTAAGATGGAATAAATAAGAAATTAAACAAACTAAATAAATGACTGGTAAAAATTCCTTTGAAAATTGCCCCCCCCCCCCCCCCCCCCAAATATAAATGTACCTGCAGAAAAAGAAGATGTTCTGGAGAGTATTTCAGTAACTTCTCAAAGTTTTATGAGTAAACTGAGTTTTCAAATAATTATGTGTATTAAGAACATGCTATATATGTACAAAGCTTTGCCCCTTTTACCAATGACAAAATTATATGTATATACTATATTTAGCCCCATAGCAACCTGATCATATGTATGTACCTTATGTTTCAAAAATGAATTTCCTTTGTGTATGCTAGTTGAAATTGCATGCATGGTTCTAAAGTTAAGGGCACTAGGGAAAATGTGCCCTTTAAAGCAATCGTGTGGAACGCAGCTTGCCAAAACAATACAGCTTACTCTGTGATTCTGTTGGTATCCCATGTAAAGCAGTGGGATTCTCCTGGGTGCCCATCAGAATGTCATTGGCTACCTGTGGGAATCCTCAGCTTTGCAAGCACAGTCTATTTATTCATGCCTTTTTTGTATTTACCTTAGGCCACATTTCAGAGAGAAAATCTGTGCTGACTAGGAATTTACAAGCTAAATATGAATTGCCTTTGATCCTCTTGGTCTTTGACTATTGGTCAACTCAGCTACCTGACATTGGGTGGAGGAGTTGATTTGAGACATTTCATCTTATTCTGGCCCTAGCATTTACAGGGCAGATGGCTAAACTTGTTCTTGTGGCCCTGAATTGTCTTCACAGCTATCACATTTCTGTGGCATGTTCACAAACTACTCTGGCATTTCTGAGCTAGAAGATCAACAGTGACCATCCGCTACCACAATGCTATTGTCAAAATTCATTAAACCACATTGAGAACATCAATGAGGGCGAACCCCTGAGAGTTCTGACTAATTCTTGTGACAGACGAGAAATGACTCAGTTATTTTGCATTGGCTCAAATCCCGTTAGAGGTTGCAAATTATACCATGCTGACACATAAAACCTGGATTTCATGAAGAGTCTATTATTATGATATGTCCAGTTTGGTTAACAGTTGAGCCTATGCAGCCATATTTTAATGACATAGCAGATGACACTCAAAAGTCAATATAAAAAACACTTAAGCCGTCAGCAGAGGCACCGGCCACATAAGTGGTGTTTTTTTTTATAAATTCCTGGGGGCAGAATGGATAATTCTGATTGTACACAATTATAAGTTGTTATACAGCCAAAGTTAACCATGCAAAACAGGTTTGGGACATTCTGTGGGTGCATCACCTTGCTGTATAATTTTTACCTCTAAGTGGCAATACATATCCACATGGAGCCCGATTCCAACAGGGCGTTCGGGCCATCCGGACATCCAATGGATGGCCCCAAATTGCACCCAGTTCTGCAATCGTGGGAGCTAGGCGGTTCTGGGATGCAGGATTGAGACCAAAGACGGCCCGACATAGCCTCAATTCAGCAACGTAGGACATCCTCCTACCAGCCATCCAGCCCGCCCTATGCTCTGGATGGTGTGCCACTGCTGTGGCATCCCATCGCCATGGCACCAGGAGCGCAGAAATGCCGCAACGGAGGAAACCTTCATTTCCATGGCATCCAACCCTCAGCGCGGACAGCCAGGGTCAGGATCAGGCTGTGGGGGCACCCCTGTATCTGCCCGGCTGGTTTGGTGGGGCTGCCCTGTGCCTCTGGGGTGGATAAGTCCCATATCTATCTCTTCCCCCACCAGATGTATGGGGCCATGACCTGAATAGGCCCTGTACATCTGGATACTTCAGCCGGCCCCCACTTTGCCCTCTCCCTGCCTCCAGTCCTCCCTTTTCTGCCCCCGTCCAGCGCTCCCCACACTACTCCTGAGTATGTGCAGAGAGGGCTGGACTCAGAATTGAGTGCTGGGCCATAACAGAGATAGGACTTCCAACCCTGCTATTTGCATCTCTGCATCAAGCCCTAAGAGGGTAATTTTATAAGAGAGTTCATAGGTTTGGAGGTGGAGAAGGCACCTCTTTAGCCTGTTTTATAAAGACAAATGAGTGTTCATGTGTCTTTATAAAACACAGATTCTGCAGAAATGGCCCCTAGGTGGTAGGTGCTGACATTTATGGTTACTCAGAAGGTGTAAATGTTTAACATGTAAAGTGTATGCATATTTGAATATTTTATAAAATATGCACATAAACTGTGACTCCACTACGGTTCATACAAACTCCTCCCCTGAGTATATCTAATCTACAATTATGCTTCTAAGTGTACAGCTTATACTTTTAGGTGTGATCAAAATTTTATAGAGACCATAAATTTTATATGAAGAATAGATTTCTTCATATAAAAGTGGGGCACGATTCTCTAACAGCACGTCCAGCTGGCAGAAATGTTTAACCTGGATATAGATGCGCCTGTGGTTCCAGAATCAGGGAGATATATGTCCCCAGCGCGGCCTATGTACCCGTGTCCACTGTACTCTGACAAGATAGACATCTCCTTGAGGCCACGAACCTGCTGGCAAAATGTACATCTCCTAAGCTAATGCACACGCGGACAGCAGTGTGGTCATGCAAACAACACATTAATTCAGATGAAACTATATATACTAGTCTGTTGCATGCCCATAACACTACAAGGTTATGTATGTGCATCAAAGCTGTTGTATAAGCCGGTGGAAAGTGAGATGTTTGTCCTGACAGACCCTGCAGCAAAACAAACATGGCATTTGAAGAACACCTTAGTAATTGCAGTTAGAAATAACATGGTGCAGTCAGATATGTATCAGTGCTGTTTGCACTGCAGCATGTCCCCACGCCGAGGGTCCCCCACCATTGACAGGGACATGCTCTGCTATGTTGCAGCAGAGCAGCTTTTCAGAATACACTGCCCAGTCACACTGGCTCCTGGTGATGCGGCAGTCAGCCTCATGATTCAGGTACTGGCTAGGTATACGTGCCCCCCCCCCCCCCAGGGTTGCGGATCAGCACACCAAAGTCTCCCCTGCACCCTTATATCTCACACACACACACACACACACTCTTGCTGGCAGTCACAAATAACATACATCTGCAAAAATCAAGCCCTGCACCTATAAACAACTGCTAGTAAGTTTGGATACAGTAACAGCAGCTATGGATGACTGAGGACTGAACACAGTTTAGGTCAACTATCCAGATGATCGCCATGAGTTGACACCGACTCGAGGGCACTTAACGACAGCAACAGTAAGGCATAATGGCATGGCGTCTCAGGACAACACATCTGCTCTGCAGTTCTCAGCCAAACATGATTCTGCTCCATATTACCTCACATACTATCCCTACATCTACATTCCCATCTTTCCGAACACTGGAATTATTTGGGAAGTCCCTTCAGAACAAACAGCAAATGTCAGCATAGCCAGAATAAAGACTATTGCAATGCGTTATATTTCTGTAGGGGTGTTTTTTTATTGTTCCCTAACCTTACAAAGCTCCCTCACCTGTGCATTCTGTTCTTTACAGCTGCATCTTGTGCTCTCCCAGACATCAGACACAATACAGATGGGTCACAGCCATTTATCTATATGGAGTGTGTTGAAGTTCAGAGCAGATATTCTTCTATGTGCCGGCCTTATTTCACGTTGCCACTGGTATACAATAGGCATCTGCAGAAAATACTCAGGATGTACACGGGCCTTTCCTGAATATGCTTTCCACATCTCCACGGCTTGCCACAACCCTGGTCCGCCCTCTCCCATCCACGTTCTAAGATCCCCATTTTCATGCCGTGTACCTATGTACATGCAGGGCTGCGTGGTTTAGGAATACGGGTCTGGACGTTTTCACAAGGAAAATGTCTATCCTGCACATCCAGACGGCCTATTTGCATTTCGGAATGACCCCCTTAACATCTAGGTGTGTTGCCAAAATAGAAAGTATAGTATGAAACATCTAATTTGGACATTTCAACTCATTGTGGATATTCACTAGTGCAATGTATCATTTGAAACTGCCCAAGTTAGACATTTCAAATTATATGTTCTCCGTGTAGCTGAATATTAATGTCTAAGTATTTAGAGCAAGTTGAAAAGTGGACACGTTGGGGGTTCAAATAATCCAGTATACAATAGGAAATGTGCAGATTAGACAGATTGACACTGTGGTCTTTATCTGTGTTTCTGTTTAGAATCTGGATATTTATTTATTTTAATTCTCTTATATACTGTGCTATTCTGCATCAGTGCAGTTTACATTGAACAAACTGAAATTACATTGAACAGGGCATTATAACTTGGAGATAACTATTTTACAGGGAACATGGGCTATGGAGGGTTAAGTGGCTTGCCCAAGACCACAAGGAGCACCTGTGGGACTAGAAACCCCAGTCCTTCTGGCCCAAGGTTGCTGTCCTCTAGTGGGATTTGAACCCTTGACCTTCTGGCCTGAAGTACCTTGTCCCAGCCACTAGGCTACTCCTCCACTCCATAGTGGAGGAGTAGCCTAGTGTTAGCATATAACAGAGCATAGTGTTATGCATATTATAGAGTAACAATGTAAGCAGTTAAGGATTAGTTTTCTTTGTTTTTCAAATAGACGTTCTAAGCAGCAGCAAAGGTGACGGGAATGACTGCCAATTTTGACAGGGCATCAGTCATTCTGTTTGCGAAACGCCGTTTACTTCTTGTAGTGCCTGCAGTGGTATGTCAGAACATCTGCTCATGCAACTCCCATTATATGGGGGCTTTAAAAAGTGAGTTTGAACAAAGTGTACAAACCACTTTCACGAGCTCTTCATAAACCTCTTGATGATCAGATTATTAGGTGCCATGGATAGCATATGGGTTGAAATTTGTCCTGTGTTTTTCTATCTATAGATAATCTGCCTCAAACTGTTTGGAAAAATCATGACTTAGTGGCTGGAAAGTTCAAAGTTTTATTGCAAGTGTAAAACTATCATGGTGTGTTGTAGATTTGATTTGACTTAAATACTGCCATACTGGCTAAAAATCATTTAAAGGGATTTACAGAATATAAGCATAATTATGTATATATCTATTACCAGAGACTCCTAATAGAATCATAGTCTATGTCCTCAACAACCAATCATTTATGCATCTATGGACAAAACTATGCACATTGTTCAATTCCCGTCTCATGGAGGTTAAGCATTATTGAAAGAGCACATTACTGCAGGCAAACCATTAATTTATCCTTGCAAATGCCTTTGACTACTGCCCTTTTTTTGACAAAGGCTTCACTTAACCTCTATTTTAAGTATTTTTTTAGGGTTAGCCCCTCTTCTGGGTGCTCCCTAGAGGTAGAGGATTCAGAGTTCCAGGTTCCTACTCTCCCGAACTACAGATGAAACCTGTTGTGGATTTTTACTAGCTAAAGGAGACACTGCAGGCAATCGTTGCTCTCTTCCAAAAAATAAAAAACTTTACTTAGTATATTTTTTTGAACCGAAACGACCCAAATGCAATATTTTAAAACAGATATAGTACAGTATTTCAATACACAGTATAGAATGGAGTAAGTCTCTTTGCTCTACAATTAAGGCGTGAAATCTATTGCCAGAGGATGGGTTCAATGTAACTAATATAGCAGAATTCAAGTAGGTTTGAACAAGTTCCTGGAGGAAAAAGTCCATGAAAGATTATTAGGCAGATAGACTTGAAAAAGCCTTTGCTTGTCCCCTAAAGTAAGCTATAATAAATTTGATGTACCCTTTGGAATCTGTCCGGTACTTGGGACCCACTCTGGCTTCTGTCAGGGACAGGATGCAGGACTGAGCAGGCCTTGGCCTGACTCAGTATGGCTTGTCTTATGTTCTCATACACTTCTTGAGTGTTCTCCTTTCATCCCTTTGTACTTTGGGTTCCCTTCTGATTTCTCTTGACTCCCTGACTCCCTGAGGACCTGTTTTGGTATCTGATACTCCAGTACTTGAATCTCATGTCTGAAATTCCTCTTCTTTCCTCATTGGAATCTCTTGGCCTCCTGGATGCATGACCTTTCTCCTCTTTTTAGACTTGAACATTAGTATCAGTAATAATGTAGATGGACATTAAGAAGCACTTAAGCCAAATTTGTCTGCTGGTTCTCTATTTCGAGACTCCAAACTGTTCCATGACTTGGAACCAAGTACAAGGTCCTTCCTTCTCAGGCTCCTTTGTCTTAAAATTGGCAATTTCAGGAGAAAGAGCTGATGGGTGCCCTGCCCCCCAGGATACCAACTCTCCAAGAAATAAGTGACACCCCTTGGTCTCTCTCTCTCTCTCTCTCTCTCTCTCTCTCTCTCTCTCTCTCTCTCTCGGACTCACACTATCAAGCAATTCTCCCAAGATTAATTACACAGGTACACTACCAAAAAACTGCCTCCAGTTTTGCAACTGATTCCTATAGATTTTGGGGTGCTGAATCCAGGAAAAATAGCCAAAATGTTCCATCACGTCACGTTTTCTTGCAAAATTAGATTTCTTACCCATATAAGGAATGTTCACATAATTTCTTTTTAGCCGACTGCAGTTTATTTTCTTGGCCCAAAATAGAGGTAGTAATGGTTAACTAACTAGAAACACTCCCTCATGATATTTTAGAGTGTTTTGTATTCATTTTATACATTAACAGGACAATTGGGAGGCGGGGGGCTAAATCCAGTACTCGCGCTGGCGCATGTTCTTTCCTGTTCGCCTCGCCTCGTTCGCTCACTCAAACACGGTGGTTGCGACATGAATGTTCCTGTCAAATTTCAGTTTCTTGCAAGTTCATTATTACCTTTTGTTTGCTCAGTCGTAATCCAGCTTTATTCCGAAGTGGTTCACTACAGTTGTAGTTTGCAGTGCTGTGTATTTGTGATGGCTCACAGAGCCAGAGGTTGCGTCAACTCTCCGGACAGTTTTTGTTTTATTTGTGGGGAATATACCGTGAAAAAGCGGCAGAGGAACATTTCTGCATTTATTAAAAAAGTTTGAAACTGAACCAGATCCGAAACCTGAACTTTTCTCTCAAGCTGAATTGAATGATTTAGTCCGGGATTTAGGACTCCCAAAAGATGCTGCCCAACTGCTAGGTTCTCGGCTTAAACAGAAAAATCTATTGTCACCAGGAACAACTTTTTATTGGTACCGCAACCGCGAGACACAATTTTTGAAGTATTTCAGCAAAGAGGAAGATTTGGTATTTTGCAACGATATATACGGAGTGATGGAAAAGTTTAAACTCAAGTATGATCCTGCTGAATGGCGGCTGTTCATTGATTCGTCAAAAGACAGCATAAAAGGTGTTCTTCTTCATAATGGCAACACATTCACTTCAGTTCCTATTGCTCACTCTGTTATTCTCCAAGAAAAATACGAGAATTTGGCCCTGATTCTTCAGAAGATTCGTTATGATGAGCATAAGTGGATGATTTGTGGAGACTTTAAAATTCTATCCATGCTATTAGGGCAGCAATCCGGTTTCACCAAATATCCCTGCTTCCTTTGCTTGTGGGATAGCCGGGCCCGCGACCTACACTGGGGAAAAAAGACTGGCCAATTCGGGAGTATTTGAGACCCGGTGAGAAAAATGTTCTTCATGAGAGCTTGGTACCTCGTGATAAAATTCTATTACCACCTCTCCACATTAAGTTGGGTCTCATTAAGCAATTCATCAAGTCCCTTCCAAAAGATGGTGAGTGCTTTCGGTACCTTTGCTCAAAGTTCCCCCGACTTTCTGAAGCAAAGCTAAAGGAAGGAGTGTTTGTTGGCCCTGATATAAGGAAACTCATTTCAGATGGAGCATTCGCTGAAACGATGTCTGAGAAGGAAAAAGAAGCCTGGGATTCCTTCAAGGATGTTGTTCTCAAATTCTTGGGGAACAGGCGGGATGAGAACTATAAGGATATTGTTGCCAGGATGCTCAATGCCTTCAAAGAACAAGGCTGTAACATGAGCCTGAAAGTCCATTTCTTGCACTCCCATGTGAACTACTTTCCCGAAAACTTGGGGGCGTACAGTGAAGAACAAGGTGAAAGGTTTCACCAGGACATCAAGGACGCAGAGAGAAGGTACCAAGGAAGATGGAACACCACTATGATGGCTGATTTCTGCTGGTTGCTGCTGCGAGAAACCCCAGATGAAAAATACGCCAAGCAGCGCACCAAGAGAAGCATTCGGGGGAAGAAGAAACGGGCCCATCAGGAGATTGATTGACCCAAGAATGACTTTAAAATCTAAACTGTGTTGACAAATATCGTGTTTTTACTAAACTTTGAAATAAAATTTTGCTAGTTATTACCACAGTGTCGGATCTCATTTATTAGAATTTTATTTTCACACCATCGGGTGTTTGTCTTCATGTATTGCAATGGTGCGGTTTGCATTTTCTATTCTTACATACATACCTGTACAACATTTTTTGCACATTTCTTTGCTTTGCTTTGTGTCTAACCTCGCTCTTATATGCTCAATGTTTGTGCACATGTATGTGGCTGTTTTAAGTGCAGACAATTTTGCTACCATCACAGTGTGTTTTGTTGACATTACTCTATTCTTATGTGCTGCCTTGTTACAATTTTCTTTATTCTTATTTGAATAACTACTAAACAATTAGTATAAAGAATTCATCCAAGAAACTTTTATCTCGATTGCACTCAATCTGAAACGTTCACCTCAAACTGCTAACCCAATGTAGCAAAAAATCTGTACGTGATGGAGCAAATTGGTTACCAGATTTGGATTCAGCGCACCAAAAAACGTAAAAATCAATCGAAACATTAGAGGCAGTTTAAAAAAAATTTTTTTTAGTGTACCTGTGTTAGCCATTTCAGAGGAGCCTCACTTTCCTCAGAACTAACCCACTAGATATCCCTTTGGGCTCACTAAGCCACATTCGAGACTCTACCACTTCTAGAGGGAAGCATCAGACCCTACTTCTGCATGCTAACTGAAGGTGAAGCATTAGCGCCTAGAAAGGGAATAAAGGATCCTCTTACAGAAAAAAAACTCTTTAAAATGTAAAATTAATCACACATTATTATAATACCTTTCATAAACTTGAATGTTTGGTCATCTTGGAATCATAGAATGTCTTATTCATGATCATCATACCCAAAGATCAAAAAAGTTAGAATTTGAAGGATTTTATTTTTCAATATTAAAAAAATAATAATCTAAGGAAAAGCTCAGATCAGTCTCCAAAATAGTAACAAAAAGCTTCATATAATCTTCAGATTTACTCTGAAATAAAATTATTGTATTTACTACTTGCAAATTTGACTGAAGAGAAGGACAGTAATGTCAAAGAATGTAAATAATATAATATCATTGTAAATACGTTATCCCCCCTCCCCCCACCCCTCGGGTAATGGTATCCCCCCTCACTTGTATCTATTCAATGTACTCTCCACGTGTTTGGTGTAACTGCTTTGACCCAGCGAAAAGCGGTATATAAATATGGCCAAATAAAATAAATAAATAAATGGTGTTCAGAACATGTCTGGCTTTCCTTGTTGGAAACTCACTGCTCAAATGTGGATAACTCAAGAATATAAATCAAGGGACAATAGATCTTAGCATGTGATATTTTTCCAAAACTGGGATACTTTTTTTTTTCAAAAGTACTAGTATATTTATATAGATTCCCTAGCAAATTGTAACTAAACTCATTTACAGAGGAATGGATCTCTTGCAACTATTTCCTTTCTATTCCATTTACATTATTGATCTGGGGCAAATTACTTAACCCTCCATTGTCTCAGGTACAAACTTAAGAGACCGTTTTACTAAAGTGCACTAAGCAGTTAATGCATGTCAACTGCCAATCATGTGTTGGTGTGGTGAATGGGAGGGGCTAGAGGTAGAGAGTGGGCATGAAGAGCACATTACAGTTAATATGTGGGGGGGGGGACATATTGCAAATAGCATGGGTGGAGTTAGGTGACACATGTAATTGCAACATGCACTACTGTATGTATCTACATGTTAACTGTTGGGAACATGATAGTCATGTGGCTGACAGTAATCATAGAGGCTTTGCCTTTAGGTTGAATGCCAAATGCATGTTAAATGCAAAATACATAAGGCAGTTTAGTAAAAGGGCCCCTTAGACTGTAAGGACACAATATTCGAATGACATTTACATGGTTTCAAAGTCTGTAAACGCCACTGAATGGGATATTCAATGGGACTAACATGGTTAGTGCCACTGAATATCCCCAATTATCTCCCCTACACGCCCCATTGCTAACCACTTAACATCAGGGCGTGCTGTGGGCATTGCAGGGTAGAGCAGAGGTGGCGACAATCACTAACCGGGTAGCGGTGATATTGTACTGCTACCCGATTAGTGACCAGCAGGTAAAGCTAGGCGAAGCAAAAGCTGGCCTAGTTTTACCTGCGGGAGCTAACCGGGAAGCGGTGCAATATCACCACCACCTAATTTGCTACTGCGGGTCATGCGCAGCGATCCCGGATATTCAATGCCGGGGCCGCATATGACCCCGGCATTGAATATCCGGGGTTAGAGGTTGGCAGTAACGGCACATAGCCGGCTCAATTCAACATTGGGCCCTAAGCCCTTGGGGACAAGAAAACACGCACTGGATCTGAAAACCACTCACCTTAAAGAAAGGTGTGAGCTAACTCCGAGTCTCCTCTTATTTCATTTTCTCAGCTTATGCTGCATTTCAGAGTGGAGGAGTAGCCTAATGGTTAGTACACTGGCTTTGTAGCCAAAAGACCAGTGTTTGATTCCCCTAGCACTTGTAACCTTGTCACACTGTCAAGAAAACCCAGGAGTTGTTGGGTCACCAAGAGTCAGCCTAGGCTCAAACATACACCTTTTTTAGCATCCACAACAACAAAACAGTTCAATCATAAAGTACTCGGTTGACAGCCATAAGAGAAAAGCAGAGGGAGAGCAAAGGATCAGCTGAAAAAGGAAAAAAAACAAGAAAAAGAGAACAAGGAATCAGCATACAGCAGTTACTCTATAATGATTCCCACAACTCCTAAACAAAGATAAGCAGCATATTGCACCTGTCACTCTCTGTCCTTGATTCCTGTCTCCCACTCAGTTTTCTTTCTCACTGAAAACGTGAAAGCAAACCCATGCAAAATTAAATCAGTTTGGCTGAGTGAGGTTGGATTTCGTGTTGAATATGTAATGCTCATCAAATGTTATGTGAAAAAATAATGTTGAAAGACTGGCAAATTCCCCCAAAATGTGTGTGCAATTGAATCAATGCTGACTCCTGGTGACCCAGCAGCCCCCAGGTTTTCTTGGCAGTGTGACTGGAGGTAGATTTTTCAGGCCTTTCTTCTGAGGCAATGGAGAGTTAAGTGACTGGCCCAAAACCATAAGGAATCAAGCCATGGTCTTTTCGACACCAGGCCACTCCTCTCCAAAATGAACAAGCACAAAATAAATATGTAAAATAAGAAAAATCTAGAATTGCTATATAACATTACACTTACCTCACTTTATGTCCATCTGCATATACTGCATAGGGCTGACTTTTACCACACAGGCCAATGTTACATGCTTTGGAGTTATATGCTGAGGCGTGTAACACAGGCCCCGGAAACAAAAATTAAAAAAATAAAATAAAATCATGCAGTGTCCAGTCAAGAGTCTCCACACTAGAGAACCTCCTCTCCCCCTCCAATCCTCCCTCCTTGAAAAGGTACCTTGCCTGAAGAACCCCCAACAATGCCCCCTGCCTCAATGAAGGCCATCTATAGTACATCATCCGGACCCTTTCCCGTCTCACCCCACATCTAAGGAAGCACTCCCTGGTAGTCAAGTGTAAGATGAAGGAGTAGTTCCCCTCAATTCCTGCTCCTCCCCCAGGTGCCAGGATTCAGAATGACAGATCTGACCCCCCCTAACAGTAGTCTCATAGCCTTATTTGGAGATTGACCCTTAACAGTAGGACTGTGAGACTGTCACTAGGGGGTCGCAGCACCCTTTTGAACCCCAAGACAGGAAGAGGCAGGAGTGAATAGGGACTGGTCTAGATTACCAGGGAGCACTTCTATAAGTACACACAGGTCTGCTATGGAGGGCCCTTCATCGGGGTGAGGGACTGAAGGAAGGTCAGAGGGGGCACTTTCTAGTGAAGGGGATTGGATTGTAGGGAACAGGGATCAGATTGGGAAAGGATCTGGTTTATTTTAGATGGGATTGCGCAATAGCCATGCTACCTGAGTGTCAGAAACGTAACGGAACACCACCTCTTGAAATGACAATAAGTGCTCCTGTGTTATCAGCAGTTATGACAACTAGTGCATGGTAATGTCCCACATTAGCTGTTAGTAGTGGCCACATCTGATCTCTGCCCAGAACCTGACCTGATCCCACCCCAATCTGCATTAGGAACTTACACAGGTATTTTACTATGACACCGTTTTTAGCGTAAGTAACCATTAGCACGGGCCCACGCTAACAGGTACTGTACCTTAAAATCCACACTAAGGGGTATGTTTACTAAAGTTTCTTAACGTGTGCGCCGCGTTAGTCTGCAGGATGCCATATAAGGAGTGGGCGGTCCGGTCAAAAATAGCAAACGGGATTAGTGAGCACGCTCTTGTGCGCCACGCGCTCTTGTGCGCCGCACACATTAGCGCATGAGTAACGTGCGCAGGAAGCATAAGAAGGCACGCTGATGTGCAAACAGAGGAGCAGGGCTGCAGTACAATGGTGAAGACACTGACAGATGGGGCAGGGGTTATGGGTTCAATCCCCCACTGTGCCCAATGAATAAGGCTGGCTGAGGCACTACCATTTATGTGTAATATTGCATTATGAGGCTTTTTAATTTTATTTTAATTACTGCTGCTAGCAAACGCACTCTCAAAGCACTGTAACATAAGGTGCTGCATAAGGCACCCCATAAAGTACCCCAGAGGGCACATTTTAAAGTGCACTGTCCGCCACGGCACCCTACAATGTTGCTGAAAGGGTGGCGTATAGGGTGCCATATAGGGTGCCCTATGAGGCATAGCAATGTCATAGCACTGTTTTTGATGGCAGCACTGTGCATTTAAACGCATGAAAATCTTAAGTAGGTGCGCTGACATGCAAGGAGGGACAGCAGTGTAGCACAATGGTTAAGGCACTGACTGATGATACAGGGGTCATGAGTTTGATCCCCAGTGTGCCTAATGCATAAGGCTGGCTGAGACATCAGCTTGGGCAGCACACTGCCACACAAGCAAACAGTACAAAAACATAGGCAGGTGTAAGCTCTCACCAATACTTTATTGATCCATATATGTAAAAGGGAGACCTGACCCAATACAGGCCGTGTTTCGATAAATTCTTCTTCAGGGGTTGGCTCACCTTATACTAAAAACACATTATAAATAAATTAAAACACAAGCATAAAAACATAAATAAACTAATACATCATGTATAACACTGTAAGAACGCGATAATAAATAATAAGCTTAAAAAGTATAAAAAACAAGTTATTGTTCATAAACTCATGAATACAAACTTATATTAACATGTATCACACTAAGATATATAAAAAAAACATGGAGAAAAGCAAAAGGTAATGTTTTTTCACTCCTGCTCCTTGTCCTCCATCCCTTTTGCTTTTCTCCATGCTGCATTGACATGTTTACTTGTATCATTGATTTTATTTATGTGGTAATAATGGTATTTACAATATGTTTTTTTAATCATTTTATTATTTATTAGTTTTTTATTAACATTCATTTGTCATCATTGTTTCACATACACATTGTGTTACTTTTGTTTTAATAAGGGAGTTTTTTTAGCCTCTAATAGTTTTTATGTTTTACATTTTTTTTTATATATCTTAGTGTGACACGGCCTGTGTCGGGTCAGGTCTCCCTTTTACATATATGGATCAGTAAAGTATTGGTGAGAGCTTACACCTGAGGCATCAGCTTGGACATGTAAGTATTGTTTCCTGCGGCACTTTATTTGTATTTTATTAATTGCTGCCAGCAAACACACCCTCATGTGCCGTAACCTAAGGTGCCGCATAAGGCACCCTATAAGGCCCTCCATAGGGCACATTATAAAGTGCACTATCCGCCACGGCACCCTATAATGTCCCCTATAGGGCACCCTATCAGTCGCTCCATAGGATACTGTATAGTGCACCTTATATGGACGGTAACCATAAGGTACCCTATAGGGCGCCCTATAAAGCGCCCTCTGAGGCACCTTATGGGTACAGTACGCTGAGGGTGTTTTTGCTGGCAGCACTAATGTACATTAAAAATAGATAATGCTTTGGACAGCCCTATCAAATAACCCCACTGTGGGTTTGAACCCATGACCACTGGCTCCACTGGCAGTGAAGTAACCAGTGGGTGACAGCTCTATAGCTGCTAGCAAACCCCTGGCTGGCTGCAGAAGGACTGCAAGTCACCACACAAACAGTCTGCTGTGGTCACCAGGATAGGGTTAACCCATCCATACCCATGATGCAATGCACATGCAAATCAGCAGTCTACAGATGATCACAAGATGGGGTATGCACCCCCACAGCACCTCGGCCTGGTAGGGGGAACTGACTGTGTGTGGTACTGGCACAGAGTAGCTACACACCGTCACATTGTGCAGGTACTGCACTCACCCTGAGGGTGAGGTGGGGCACCAAGCAGTGCTAATGTGTGAGATAGGTAGTTTTTGCAAACACACCTTGGATATATCTGTATGTCTCAGTCAGGTGTAGCCCCTATGGACTCCTCGGAGGATTATGTACCACCACCCTCCTCCTCCTTCAGGGCTGAGGGTGGTAAACAGGGTCTCCCACCAACAGATCCACATTCTACCTCCCTGCAATGGTGGCAGTAGAGGGGACCATCAACCCCAGTCCTGCTGGGGAACAGATACCCTACAGGGCAGTCAATGCAGCTCTGTACACATCCACAACCCAATAGCAGACAGACATTAGGCCTGGATATGCTAAGCTGCACCCCACCACTATCTGATATTCTGCTGCAGCAAGTCTTCAGCCGCTGCACCCTGCAAGGCGCTCCATCAAGACACATACCAGCTGCAAACAGTCTGCTAGCTAGTCCATAGTGCATGTTCCTGGTGGAAATGCGTGCACCCAGAACTAGGATGTCAGCATACACAACAAACAGATAAGTCAGTGACTGGGCCGCAAAAGGAAACCCATAAATATCACATTAAAAAAATACTATATAGCACTATGGGGGCACCTAGCCATGCTGTGGTCACTGCACAGTCAGGGTGAGAGTGATCTCCCAGCAGGACATGCTGTGGCCACCCTGTCTGTGCAGGTGGTGGCCGGG
This sequence comes from Ichthyophis bannanicus, assembly GCA_033557465.1. Lineage (NCBI taxonomy): Eukaryota > Metazoa > Chordata > Amphibia > Gymnophiona > Ichthyophiidae > Ichthyophis > Ichthyophis bannanicus. Next base: position 414,572,667 of record CM066032.1, on the reverse strand, counting down.
CACTACAATGTCCCAGCCAGTGCCCTATGCCCTGTGCAGATGCATCCTGGCCAGGCCACCCTGTCCGGGCTATACCCATGGTACCTTGCTCCTCATTATGCACATTGGCAGGCCAATACTGGCAACAGTGCTGGCAGTGTGGGCTGTGGAGCGTGTTTGCAGCCACCACACATTGGATAGACAGACATACACTCCCACACCTATGCCAGCATTGTGCTACTATAGAGGAGTTTAGCAGCCCTGGCCACCACACCAGTCCTGGGCACAGTGCAGGCATGGATATGGTACGCAATACTGTTGGGGGTCACTCCCCAGGGTGGTAAACACTGTCAGAGACCAGACCTGAAGCACACTCCACAGACATCAGAAAGGTTGCTATGATGGAGCTCAATCAGCAAACTGTGCTTAACGTAGGAATTGCTATCTGCCAGTAATCATAGCAAACTTTTGATAGCTGTGTACCGTATTCCCAGGTGTAGGGTGGCATTGCTAAGGTATGCAAGTGCTAGTATTGGGAGATGCACGCAGAGCCCAATATCCTGCCTCTCCAGGAGGCATTGGCTAATGGAGCTTGTGGGTGTGGGTGTGTCTACCCCTGTTGGCTGCTGCTTTACGGCAGAGGTTCCCAACTCCAGTCCTGGTGTGCCAAACACTGTTCGGGTTTTCATGCTGTCCCTCATGAATATGCATGAGATACATCTGCATACCATGGGGGTGGTGCATAGATATGCAGCACAGGCATCTTTATTAGAGGCAGCATGGAACCTGAATGGTGTTTGGCCCTCCAGGACTGCATTTGGGAGACTCTACTCTAGGTAATGCGCCTGTTTATGGTGTCTTTGCTCTGTAGGGTAAAATGTAGGTGTTTTGGGCATGTTTACGTCATCTGCACTAAACGTTCTGTCTGTATTAGCACGTTGTAGTAGTGGGTAAAATATGGGGACTGGGTTGGCAGGCACCATAGCTGGGGCTTGAACCTGTGACCTTCTGCCTCCAAACACACTGGTTGTGTTCACTGCACCACCGTGTTGCCGCAGAGATAGTGCATTCCCTGATGATACCATGACTGTTTGTCCAGCAGGGCCTGTCTGTTGCAGTGCATGGCACCCACCTACACAGGGCTAGGCCATGGTCTGCTCTGGGCAGCTGCCACATCCCCCCCTCCACCACCAGTACCCCTCTGCCACCATGCTGACATGCCCTTCTGCTGGTGGTGCTGGTGGTGTGCAGTCTCAAGCCATCCAGTGTGCAGGTAGGCAGCCGCCTATGGTGCGTGTTCTGGGGTAGGGGTGCCTGCATAGGCGTCCACGCTTCCCCCCAACACCGCCTGCCAATGTTCTGTGCCCTTGGGGGTACCTGCTGGGTACTATCCCCTGTGACACTGTGATAAACACTCTCGTGCCCATGTTGGGCCCTCATCAGTTGCTGTCTGGCTGCTGTTCAGTTTCAGCATTCCTAAGTGCCACCTAGGCATCTGCCTAGTCCGCACTGTGCCCCAGCTGCACCACAGCATGTGCCGCCTGCAGCCCTCTGTATCCCCTTTCCCAGCATCTGTCCAGTTGCCCATTCCGACATGCCCGCCCTGCTGTTGTGGAACATGTGCATGCCATAGGTAACCTGTCCAATGGAGAGGGAAACCCTGATCAGTGCTATTTCACTGTGGGATCATTCACCTTGTATGAGGACGGAGCGTAGACCCTTCCAAAATTCATATTTATTTTTTGGGGCTTTCTTGGGAGTGTTTTTTGATGTTTCCCATTACTATCACTATTGCCCAGCTTGATTATGATTTTTTTTAATTTTGTTGGAGTCCTTTTCAATGTTTATTTGGACTTTTGTTCTGTGCACATGTATCACACTTATCACTTTTTTGTAGGTTTCCCTGGTTTTGCTGTACATTGCTGACAGAAATGGTTTCTCTTCCCTTTAAATCGGCTCTAACGCGAGGTTTTCACTCGCATTATTTTTGGCCTCGAATTTCACCTCGCTAGTGTGCGGGGAGCCTCTCTCCTCCCACTTTCCACCCATTGACCCCTTCTCTCCGCCCCTGGGGAGCCTTCCTCCGCCCTCCGGGAGCCTTTCCCCACCTTCAGCGCTCGTGTGCGCCGCTGCGCGCATGAGCGCGCACTAAAGCGCATTTTTGCCCCATAAAGCGTCATTAGTGTGCACTAAGGTACCTTAGCGTGCACTAATTGCGCGGCGCGCACATTAAGAAAGTTTAGTAAACATACCCCTAAGTGCTTCATGCACTTTTGTAAGCACACCACTTAATGTGTGGGTGAGTCACAGGGAATCTAAGATTGGGGTAGATGAGATTGGAAGATGTTGGTTATGAGATTTAAGTCCCAGAAAAACTGCTTAGCATTTTGTGGAATTGGATTCTGAGGGAAGCTGTTACTGTGGAAATTACTTTTTTTGGTAGTATGATTTTTATTCCATCACTCTTTTAATTTACATTTTTATGAAATTATTTTTTACTTGATAAACCCAGAGGTTTTGATCACAAATGATTAAACTGAGCAGATTGTACAACATTCCATATATTTTTTGATCACAGTTGATTTCTACTGTTAAATAGAACTGTCACTAATTTAGTATTTTGTTCAAGGGATGTTTTTCATCAGCCAGTTCAGACCATAATGAAAAAAAAAAACCACTTCCTGCCTGTGCAGAAAGCAAAATTGAGTTGTATTTCCATCTTATTGTCTAATTTGAAATCTCTCTGCTCTTTACTGCAGCCTTTGATAAAAATCATTAACTCGTTCCATTAAACATTGTAGAGGTCATTTACTAACAGTGCTATCACAAGGAATAACATGGGATCTGCACAGTCACGCTTTGTAGATGACCCCCAATGGGCAAAGATTGTGAACACCACAAAAGAACACCATTTTGCTAAAGCTGTGGCTTGATCCTTTCTATGCTTCAATTATTGGGGGGGGGGGGGGGATTTGATTGATAGAAAACAAAAGGGAAAATGTATCCCTTTGTAACCCCCACCCTGAGTGCCGAGACATCTAACATGATGGCTGGCACACACGGTAGAGGCGATGACTTACCTGCTTCTTTGATGCTTCAGATGAGCTTGCTGGGGCATTCTGGGTAAGATAGAGACCATGCTGTAGCAAGCCTGGGTTGAAGATTGGAGTTTTTAATGTGCTCCCCTTGAAAGCTACCTGTGCCACTCAAGACAAGAATAACCACCCAAAACAATCTGAGATAATAATTCTCATGGTCTGCTTTCAGTGCTATGGATAGATATATTGCCAAACAGACGAACAATCGGATGGACACTGAAGATATCAGATGGCCTCTCCCCCATCACCACCAAGATGATGATAATAGAATTGTGGACTCTGTGCTTGTGCACATCAGCAGTGGCTACAAGGAGGCTGTATTCTATTATTATGATAGAAATGGCTTAATGCATGCTAAAAAAGAAATGAAATAAAGCCCCAAAAGAAATGCAAAATAAATAAATGACCTCAAAAAGGGAATAACGAGTGAGGTTATCAAATTTGCAGATGGCACAAAACTATTTAAAGTTGTTAAAACCCAAGAGGATTGTGGAAAATTGCAAGAGGATCTTGATAAATTGGAAGACTGGGCATCAAAATGGCAGATGAAATTTAATGTGGACAAGTGCAAGGTTATGCACCTAGGGAAGAACAACCCAAACTATTTATTTATTTATATTCCCTTATATACCATGCTATTCTGCATCAGTGTGGTTTACATTGAACAAACTGAAATTACATTGAACAAGGCATTATAACTTGGAGATAACTATTTTACAGGGAACATGGGCTATGGAGGGTTAAGTGGCTTGCCCAAGACCACAAGGAGCACCTGTGGGACTAGAAACCCCAGTCCTTCCGGCCCAAGGTTGCTGTCCTCTAGTGGGATTTGAACCCCTGATCTTCTGGCCTGAAGTACCTTGCCTCCAACCACTAGGCCACTCCTCCACTCCATGATGCATGTTGCATGATGCAAGGTTCCACATTAGGAACCACCACCCAGGAAAAAGATTTAGGCGTCATTGTGGATAACATCTTAAAACCCTCGGCCCAGTGTGCAGCGGCGGCCAAGAGAGCAAATAGAATGCTAGGTATCATAAGGAAAGGAATGGAAAATATAACAAAAGATATTATAATGCCTCTATATCGTTCCATGGTGAGACCGCACCTTGAATATTGTGTGCAATTCTGGTCACCGTATCTTAAAAAGGATATAGCGCTATTAGAAAAAGTTCAGAGAAGAGCCACCAAAATGGTAAAGGGGATGGAAGGATACTCCTATGAAGAAAGGCTAAAAAGGTTAGGGCTCTTTAACCTGGAAAAGAGATTGCTGAGGGGAGATTGTAGGGTTTAAGTACTTGTAGAGGTAGAGGTTAAGTATGACAAATTTGGGGTTAAGTATGATAGATTTGCTTTTAATTTTTAAGTGCTAAGGATTAATAATGTTCCTGGTTCATAATCACTTAATGGCTGCCCTGAATCTCACAAAAAATTGCTAAAGAACAGCCATGCTGCTATAACATGTGAGCTAGCATTCAGGCCTTTGCAAGAAGAGATCCAGCACCGGAAAGAACCATATAAGGAGATATCATGAGCCTTGCAAGGTGCCAGTTTGGGCTGGAGAGTCTAGACTTGTACCTACAAGGGGATATCAGATAAAGGCCTGCAGAGGCTAGGTGCAAAGAAATGCATACACAGGAAACCACAAAGCTACCAACATATATGCTAGGCCAGGCTCTGAAGAAAGCAGATAGCTGGATCATGGTTGGTGAGTATGGGAGGAGGGGGGCCAGGAGGGATTTTGCAACAGGAACTAAGGGGAGAAAAAGGCAATAATAGGAAATAGGAGGGGGGAGGGGGAGAGAACACAAAGGAATAGCTCTGGGGACTGTATGCAGAAAAATGGAAGAAAAAAAGGTATAAATGTAACATGCTTTTCATATTCAAGGGGGAGAGTTGCATTCTTGAGGTGCCTAGTGCCCGATAGAACTCTCTTCCCCACTTTCTACCTGTATTTGGTCATCAGTTATCTAATAAACAGAGACTCTGATTGCACCTGTACTGACTTTTTGGATCTGATCATTGCAGGTAATTAGTAATAATAATTAGGTTGTGGTCCATTGTTTGTACGAAACAGGGCCGTACAAAATTTGTGCCAAACACCCGGGATTGGGCTACGGGTGGGTCTTTATGACCAAGATATAAATTTAAAGATTTGGATTCCCCTCAAGAAAGGTTGAGGGAGGTGTGTTCCCGGTGCAGAGTGAAGACCGGAGGAGAAGAAGAAGTGAGTAATTGATTTCCCTAGGAAGACGACCTTTGTGACGACAAAGCCGTGAGTATACTTATTTTTGACCAAGCTTGGTAAGTGTTGTTTACTTTTTGTTCTATTGTGTTGATAAAGTGTAAAGATATTTTTGCTGCTATGAGCCAGGACTGAATGAGGTGTGTGCTTTTGAGATACGTATCGGCTGATACGAAGCGTGTGTGTGTTCTTACTCACGGTTCCATACCTCCGCGAGGAGATTGGCTGGGTCTGAATGAAGCGAATCTCTGTTTGAAAGGTGTCCTGGACATTTTGTGCACTACCTCCCTTTGTAGATAAAAAGGTTGGATATTGAGATCCTTAAAATAACAGGTGGCACGTAGGAATTATGTCTCTGTTCAGGAGAAAGAAAGATGACAATCAGGGAATAATGATAAATCAGGTTTCCCCAATGACTCCGGTCGAACGGATGATGAGAGATAATCCCATATTAGGAAAGGAAATTTTGAAAGTTTGCCTTAAATGGGCAAAGTGGAGCAATGCTCCTGGGATCCCCCTCGGCTGGCCACCGGTCTTTTGATGGTGGTTGTTTAGCAAGGATTAGGGATTATGTTTTGTCCCATAAGACCAATGCTAGTCAGTTAAAACATCTGCAATACATTTCTATGTGGATGAAACAGGCAAACCCAGGAACCCTCAGTAGTGATGCTCCTCCCCCTTATTGTAGGACAGTGATCCGTACCATGGCAGCAATAGGGTATTCAGACCCGCAGATAAACACAGACCCCTAATGATAAACAGGTGACAGAAAAACAAAAAGAGAATCTGGGAAAGACAAAACAAGCTGAGCCTTCTGCACCTTACATTGACACCTCCTTATATAAGCCACTGTATAGGGAAATGGAAGATACAGTATGTAGATGATATTTTACTGTCTGGGTCTGATCAGCAAATGCAGAAGTACACACAGGAACTAATACAGGAACTGCAGGACAAAGGCTACAAATTGAATGCAGAGAAGGCGCAATTAGTGCAGACAACAGTCATCTTTTTGGGGTTTCAGCTAAGCCAGGGTTCTATTGAGGTGGGAGATAAGACAGTACAGCATGGCTTACAGTTACCTGTCCCCAGTACAGTGAAAGAACTTCGCTCTGTTTTGGGCACACTTAATTTTTGCAGAAATTGGATCCCTGCTTTTAGCTCTCGGACCCTTTGCTTCCGCCCTTATTTGAAGGGTGGGGTAAAGAACTCTGATAAAATCACTTTAGATCCTTGTCATGTAAATGTGCTCCAGTCTATTTTGGAAGATTTAAAGTGTCTTCCAGCCTTACAGCTGCCAAATCATCACAAACCCTTTCAATTGATGGTGGTAACTGGTTCCCAGGCGTGGGCAGCCATACTATTTCAGGATAGGGTTTCCACTTTGTCATTTTTGTCTGGTACTTTTGGATGTACTGAGCTCCCATTGCCTGACCTTGAAAAATTAGTTATTGCAGTGGCAGCAGCAATAGAGAAAGTCCTGTCCATTTTCACTCCCACGACCTTGATTCTCTATCAGTCCATTGAATTGAAGGCTATTCTGAACAAAGACACACTACATTTGTCCCCATCAAAATTGCAGCAAGCTTGTGCCTCTATCCTGAATAGTGGAGTGATCTTTCATCCTCTCACTACCTCCACCTGTCCACTTAGTTGGCTACAGACAGCAGTAGATGTTTATACCCCAGTTCCTGATTCATCTTACGAGGAAGTTTTATCCTTTATGGTATCCCCCGCTGACATGCCACCAGACAGTGAAATTTGGTTCACAGATGGCTCAGCACAGAAAGGTACAGTAGGTTTTGCTGCGGTACTGCTGACCCCTGATGGAGTGTCTGAGCATCGTTTACAGTATGCTCTGGACTCAGATCGGGGATATTCAGCGCAAGCAGCTGAACTGTGCGCCATATTGGCAGTCTTAGAAGAACGTCCGGCAACGCCCCTGATTTTCTACACTGACTCACAGTATGTTCAAAAATTGTGTGGGGAATACCTTCAGATTTGGCTACAGCGAGGGTTTGTTAATTCATCTAGCAGTCAGTTAGTACACAAATCCCTGATTTTGTACCTCTATGATTTATTATTACAACGCTGTGAGAGAAATATTCTAACTTCCTGTAACTGGGTCCCTGGCCATTCCCGCCATTATGGTTTCCTGCAGTTTGGCAATGCCCTAGCAGATGAAGCAGCAAAACAAGTCACAGATACTGTCCCCATTTTAGTTATTACACGAGCAAGAACTTACCCCTTACCTTCGCTGCACGACTATCAGCAGAATCTTGCACTGGATGAGGTTCAGAAATGGAAGTTGTTAGGGTGCACTGAGCATAAGAAGTTATGGGTCCACCCCTCGGGAAATATTTGTATTTCCTTTTGGTCTTTGCAGCAATTGTGTTCTCTGTTGCATTCTGTTGGCCATGCACCGGCTTCCAACATGTCTGCGCAGATCTCTGAGCTTTTTTGGCATCCGCGTCTCAAGCTCAGAATACAGGAGTGGTGCCAGAAGTGTCCCCAATGTTTAGAAAATTCTCCAGTGAAGGGCAAACATACTCTCCAAGGTCATCTTCCGACAGTTCAGGGTCCTTTCATTTCCTGGTATGTTGATTTCACAGATATGCAAGTTCGTGTAGATGGATACAGATTCCTTCTAGTCTGCGTGTGCCCATTCTCCAAGTGGGTTGAGGCTTTCCAATGCAGACAGGAAAGGGCCTCCGAGGTGTTCGATTGCTTTGCTAAGCATCTGTTTCCTCGCTTTGGCATACCACGAACTGTTTATTCTGATAATGGCTCTCATTTCCGGAACCATCTAATACATCTTTTTTCCACAGCTCTGAGTGTAAAGTGGAAGTATGTTTCTGTGTACCGCCCCACTTCCAACGGCCTCGTCGAACGAACCAATGGCTTGCTCAAGACAGCCCTGCGTCTGATACAATCAGATAAAAGTATTTCCTGGCTGCAGGCCTTGCCCCTGGCACTGTTTCAATTGAGAAATCGTCCTCTAAAAAATATTGCTCTGACACCTCATGAAATATGTACTGGAAGGCGATTGCTGCTATACAATCTCGCTGACACTGCTATTTCCTTACCGGATTCTTTGTCTCCCTACATTGCAGGTCTGCGCCTGGCCTTGGCAGAGATTTCCAGACACTGTGCCATCCGTGATCAACATCCACAGTCCCCAAAGGATACCTTGATCCCAATTGGAACCACTGTCTACCGCAGAAACCCTCATCGGAGTTCCTGGCAAGATCCAACATATTCAGGACCCCACATCGTTTCTGCCTCAACTCCATTTGCTGTCTTGCTGGACGCTAGCCAAACTTGGACTCATATTGCCCATCTTTGGGTACCTTGAACTGTTTCTGATTTTTGGACTTTTAAGTGACCTTTTCTCAGCATGCCTCATATTGCTTATAAGTTTGCTTTTCTATATTTCGCTATGTTATTGACAATTTTTATTGGGTGGTTTCTATACTTTATCTCTTCCTGCCCCCACTCTTTTCACTCTGCTCCCATCTCCTCCCCATCTCCTCCTTCTCTGAACCGCTCCCGTAGGTCAGTTCTCCCCCTCACTAATACTTGGAAAACAACCGTTCTTGAAGTGGTTGATCTTCTGAATATTAGTGACTGCATTATATGTACCCCGTTGCCCCAAGGAGGTAATTATGCCCCTGTTCGTGTGCTCCCCGTCCCATTTGAGGAATTTATAGGTGCTATCCCTTGCTGGGATAACCCTAAGTTTATTAGGGGTTGTACAGAGCGGGGCCCCATTCGCTGTAATGATACCTGGGAAGCCCATAAGGCGGCTTCCTTCCCTGTTCGTGTGTCTGTCCCCCCTATGCTTTTTTATTACTGTCTTATCACTAATTCTTCCATCTCCTTTGCAAAAACCTGTAATGTCTCCTGGAATGTCCAATCTAATAAGTTTCATTTTTCACAAGGTACCATGCGCCCTTTCTGGTTTGGAAAAAATAAAACTTGGGAGCGGTGGTATCGCAACCAAGTCCACAAAAACCTAATTAATGTCACTTTTTGGGGCCCCCGTGTTAAAAGCCATTCCAAAGTATGGGGTTCTGACTTTTGGACTGACGCTTTTACTGTCCGCCCTGTTTTTGCTAACCATTCCCTTCTTTTCCGGGATGGTTTCTTTACAGGCTCTCCTTTTTCTTCTTGCTATGCACCTACCCTTTCTCAACACTGTAATTATAAGGCATGTGGGGGCATCAATGCTACCGCCACATACCATGGCCACCAACTTACTGGCCGCATCCAATGGAAACCTTGTAAATCCCGTGATGATCATCCTCTCTGTCAGACTTCTTGTGTTCACTCCTATACCACAGGTAAAGTAACATGTGATCCACATACGTCTATTGCATATCCCACAAAAACATACTTTACTTGGAAACCGTCTTTTTCTCTTTCTGCTATTGTGGGCCATTACTGGCTTTGCGGTGATGTTTTGTAGCAGAAGGTTTCACTGTCCAATTTACCCTGTGCCTTAGTTAAAGTGTCCCCTTATTCGGTCCTTATTCCCCTGAATGTCTCATATAATCACCCGCCCTCTCCCTCTACTCCTCTGCACCAGCGCCATAAGCGCAGCTATGCTAGCCCCTGGGAGTCCTCCATGGTTGAAGATGCTGCAATACAAGCTTCCTATGAATATGTTAACTCCACTTACCCTATGACCAAAGCCCGCCTTATAGCTCTTAGTGCTACTTCTTGGATTCCTTGGGCTACCCCCTCCTTTACAGCGGAGCTTGGCATGTCTATTCGCCGCTTAAAATGTTTGCTACATATACAAATGAAAGCTGTTACTGAATCTATTTCTCGCTTAGCTGAATCACTTGAACAAAATAATCAAATGACTCTGCAAAATAGACAGGCTTTAGATTTATTGCTCGCGGCAGAAGGCGGGACTTGTTCCTTTATCAATGCTACTAATTGCTGCACTGTGATTGCGAACCATACGATATTTGTATTAGATGCTATGAATAAGATTAAGCATTTATCTGAACTACATATTGATGATTTTAAGGGTGGCCTCCAGATTGGAGATTGGTTTTCATCTCTCTCCTGGTTTCACTCCCTTGGCTCTGGCTTAAAAGGCTTATTGATTTCTGCTGGCATTATTTTAATCATTGCTTTACTCTTCTGTTGTTTTGTTTCTATTTTTATATCCTGCTGTAAGAGACATTGCACCAAAATATCTACCTCTTTTTTGCCTGTTCAACTAGCCCTACTCTTGTCAATGTTTCTTATGCAGCAGTCCCCATGTCAGACTATTCCGACTTAGATTTCTCCCATTCCCCAGCCGAATAAAAAAAAAAATGGGGGAGTTGTAGGGTTTAAGTACTTGTAGAGGTAGAGGTTAAGTATGACAAATTTGGGGTTAAGTATGATAGATTTGCTTTTAATTTTTAAGTGCTAAGGATTAATAATGTTCCTGGTTCATAATCACTTAATGGCTGCCCTGAATCTCACAAACAATTGCTAAAGAACAGCCACGCTGCTATAACATATGAGCTAGCATTCAGGCCTTTGCAAGAAGAGATCCAGCACCGGAAAGAACCATATAAGGAGATATCATGAGCCTTGCAAGGTGCCAGTTTGGGCTGGAGAGTCTAGACTTGGACCTACAAGGGGATATCAGATAAAGGCCTGCAGAGGCTAGGTGCAAAGAAATGCATACACAGGAAACCACAAAGCTACCAACATATATGCTAGGCCAGGCTCTGAAGAAAGCAGATAGCTGGATCATGGTTGGTGAGTATGGGAGGAGGGGGGCCAGGAGGGATTTTGCAACAGGAACTAAGGGGAGAAAAAGGCAATAATAGGAAATAGGAGGGGGGAGAGGGAGAGAACACAAAGGAATAGCTCTGGGGACTGTGTGCAGAAAAACGGAAGAAAAAAAGGTATAAATGTAACATGCTTTTCATATTCAAGGGGGAGAGTTGCATTCTTGAGGTGCCTAGTGCCCGATAGAACTCTCTTCCCCACTTTCTACCTGTATTTGGTCATCAGTTATCTAATAAACAGAGACTCTGATTGCACCTGTACTGACTTTTTGGATCTGATCATTGCAGGTAATTAGTAATAATAATTAGGTTGTGGTCCATTTTTTGTACGAAACAGGGCCGTACAAGATATGATAGAAGTCTATAAATTAATGAACGGAGTGGAACGAGTAAACATAGATCGATTGTTTACCTTATCAGAATATAGAAAGACTAGGGGACATGCAATGAAGCTACAGGTTAAACTATTTAAGACTAATAAAAGAAATTATTTTTTCCCTCAACGTGTAATCAAACTCTAGAATTTGTTACCGGAAGATGTAATAAAGGCTGTTAGTGTAGCTGGGTTTAAAAAAGGTTTGGACAAGTTCCTGGAGGAAAGGTCCATAAACCATTATTAAGAAGGGACCCAGGATATCAATGCTTGACCCAGTACAAGCATTGCAGAACCTGTGTCTTTTGGGGAAACTGCTAGGTACATATGACCTAGATTGGCCACTGTTGGAAACAGGATACTGGGCTTGATGGACCTTGGTCTGACCCAGTATGGCATATCTTATGTTCTTAAACATTTTTGCATGTACTCCCAGGCCAACTCGTCCACTAGGCATACTAGATGGCTGCCTAGTGTGGTGGCAGACCCTGGTGGGCAACTCAGCTCTAGACAGTCCTGATGTGCTGCTCCCACTGCACAGTGTGCCATTGCCACACTTCCCCCGACATCCAGCCTCTTACCGAGAGTTGATGGGCGACACGGCGATCACCTCTTTGAAGCCACAGCAGTCTTTAAAGCGCACATGTGTGCACACTTGCATCTTGCCTCTCCTGTCCTCCTCCAATAGGAAGTTGGAGGAGGCAGGAGCGGCAGGCCATGAGTGCACACATGTGATTTAAGGCCTGCCACAGCTTCAAAGAGGTGATCGCCGTGCCATCATCAATCTCAGGTGAGAAGCAGAATGTCAGGGGCGGTGTGGCGACAGCACACAGCAGTGGGGGCAGCACATCAGACCTGCCTAGGGCTGCAATGACCTTTGGGCTGCCCATGTACAACCTATAAAGAACTATGCTAATCTAAGTTTTGCAAGAAGCATGCAAAACGCTTGGTAATTCACCTGCCTGGTGCCAAGGTGGCATACCTCACACATGACCTAGTTAAGATTCTAGAGAATGGCTGTCATGTGGGTGTGAAAAGAAGGTTTTGAAAGCCAAATTTAGACTCATGTAGGAAGTTGACATCTAGAACCTTCATGGCAGGGTTCTCGAATTCTCTCCATTCTTTGTTCAGTGCATTATCCCAGAAGACGGCTAACTTACAGAATCTGAATGTATGGATGAGACGAGTGTGCAGGGAGGAGGTATCTGGATTTTTTTTAGGATTGAACAACATTTTGGGGAAAGGGATCCGATTCCTAATGGATGGGCTCCATGTTAACCAGGAAAGATGCAGGGGAGACTACTCCAGAGGGTAATGGGGCTGGGGATGTTTTGCATGAAATAATCACTGGAGGGAGACATTAAGGAAGACTAAGGAAGTAGTATTTAACTTTAACAAGGGAGACTATAATACAATGAGGAAATTATTTAGAAAGAAACTTATCCTATTCTTACTTGTTGGCGACAGTTGGCCAGGCATGATTGGAACTGGCTGAGTGGGGTGCCACCAATTCCATTTGCTTTTAATCTTGCTAGTAGTAACTTGTGGGGGATGGAGTCGAATGCTGCAGCTAGGTCGAGGAGGATTAGTATGAAAATCTGGTTGAGGTTTTCATACCCTTTATGAATGAATCCAGAAATGAGGTTAGGAACATTTCAACCCCATGGTGTGGCCTGAAACCATGCTGGTGCTGGTCAAGTGGGACAACATTGTTGATGTGTTCTTGGAGCTGCTGCTGTACTACTGTTTCTATTATTTTTGATATGAATGGTAGGCTACATATAGGAGTGTATGAGGCTAAGTTACTTTTGTGGTGGGGTTTTTCAGTATTGAACACACAGAGGCCATCTTTAGTCTTTTGGCAAGTATCCCTGTTCAAGTGAAAGTTGTGTTATTCTAAGGGTGAATGGGGATAGCTCAGCTCTGGATATTTTTATCCACAAAGCTGGACATGAGTCTAGGGGTGAGGTGGTTGTGTTTAGAGTGCTAATTATGTGTTCTATGTTTTCTTTTGATATCGAGTCAGATGTTTTTCCATAGTATGTTGCTGGAGTTATCAGTTTGTGGTGTTTGTAGACTGGGTGCAGTTTTTGTTTGGAAGATCTTGCGAGTGTTTGTAGGCAGGTTATGTTATCTGTATTGTCTTGTTTGGGGTCTTTGATTAGAGATCAAACGATCTTGAACAGTTCTCTTGGATGGTTAAGTGAGTTCATTATGATTTTTGTATGATATTCCTTTTTTTGTTGTATTGACCATGGTGCATTATTCCTTTAGTTTGTTCGTGTAGATCTCTTGGATTTCTGGTTGTTTGGAGTTCCTTCATCTTCGCTTGATTCTTCTTAATTCTTTTTTTACACTTCTTAGCTCCCTTGTGAACCACGTTGCATTTTGTTTGTGTCTTCTGGTTGGATTTGTTGGTGGTGCAGTTGCCACTTTGTTTATGGTCTCATTTTATTTGTTAATCAGTGAGTCTATGTTGTTTTTGTCAATTTGTAGTTGAAGTGTAATTTCAGTTAGGAATGATTGTTCTGAAATCTTCTCTTGGTAGCATGGTTGTATTTTTTATTGTTAGTATTGCCATTGTGAGGTATTGTGAAGCTTATCATGTGGTGGTCTGACCATGATACTGGAAAAGTTTGAGGAGCTGAATATTGGGTGCAAAAATAAAGTCAAGCGTGTTTCCTTTCACATGAGTTGGTTCATTTACTATCTGTTGGTAATCTAGTGCATTTATGGCTTCTAAGAAGATGTTTTTATGGGTTTGGGGGAGAGCATTGATGTTAAAGTCACCTAAAAGGATTAGGTGTCTGTCTTAAGCGTTGTTCTTGTATACTATCTCAAGTATGCTAGTCAGCAAGTTGGGGCTGGCTTTTGAAACTCTGTATAGGAGACACAATGAAAGAATTTTGTTTGATATTGTTATGATATCCATTTCATTTGTGCTCATGTTGTCTGTGGTTTGGAAATTTAGTTCTGATTTGGCTAGTATGAGTACTCCTTCTCCTCTTCTTTTGGACCTTTATTTATTTATTGATTGATTTATTGATTTGAAAACTTTTATATACCGCCACTTCCCAAGATCAGGGTCGGTTTACATAGAACAGTGATAATTTATAACATAGAACATTATTGTAAAATTTGTAACTATATACAAAGAAACAGTATAATCAGTATAAACATTATAAACATTTTAACTATCTACAAATTGTATTTACAACCTGTAATTGTCATGAGGTAGACAGCACTGAGCCTGGGATAATAAAAGGAAAAGGAAAAGAAGAGCTTACCTCATAGCCACATGAGCAGTTAAGACATTCAGATTGCAGGGAAGCAAGGAATGGAGAAACAAACTTTCCTCATAGCATTGGTGACGCAGTAGAAACTCAGAGTCCTAATCATGTTCACCTGAGGAAAGAATCACGTACAACGTATAACAAGCAGGGAGATAAAACCAGGTGGGAAATCCCACAGAGGGGGCAGAGAGAGGAGGAGACAGAGACCCAGGAAGGGAGTCAGATTCAGAAGCAGGCAAAGAGAGAGACGCTGTCACGAAGAGAGAGGGAAGAGTGGAAGCAAGCTGTTGAACCAGAGAGTGCTGGGAAAAGCAGTGCAAGAGACTTCCAAGCCAGAGGGGTCCTCATACCGGGGAAGGCAACCAAGCAGGTAGAGAGCAAAGGTCACACTCAAGAAAGCTCACTGAAGCCAGGAGGTGATTACAGCTCAGCTAAGCCTAATGCTTGGAACTCCCGGAGAAAAGCAGCTTACACTCCAGAGAAGAAACCCTGGTTAACAGAGGAAGGGCTGGAAACTCTTTACACCAGAAAGAAAGATAAGTACCCTGTTTTCTCCAGAGGGAAGGAAGTGGGTCCTTTTATAAAGAGCCACGCTTACAGTGGGTCAGAAAACCCTTATTGGAGTGGGTATTGGAAAGAAGCCCCAAACACAGCTCCTCAGGTCCATGTCTGCACAGAATAGTCTCCTCCCATAAACACAGAGTCTGCCACAGCCTGAAGAGAGGCACGCCGATCACGCAGCTCATGGCCCAGCACTTGGCTCAGGCGTGCTCAGGCGGTGAGTCATCAGCGCAGGGAGTCAGTCAGATACAAAGGCTCTCTTGCGTGCAGCATTGCCGGAGGGAAGGGAGCCCGCTCAAACAGCTGTTCGGCAGAAGCAGAACCCCTATGCAGCTGCCCAACCCAAAACCACTGACGGGAGCAGGAAAAACACCATCGGAGGTAAGGGCACCGCATGAGAGCTCCTGAAGAGGCCGCACACTTTGGCTCCAGCAGCCAACAGCTAGGGTAAGCATGCAGGGGTAGCAATCATTGTGCAATGCAGTCGCTGGTGTTCAGGGGGTTTGTGCCTTGGTCAGAGCATGACAGTGAACATTCAACAGCGATCATACTGCGAGCAGAATTGGAGTCAGCGGGAGCTCTTGTGTTAAGCAGCCATATCCATTGGGCTCGCTAGCACCCTCCTGGAGCAGAGTTCTGCAAGGGAAAACACAACAGGAAAGGAGCAGGCGGTAAAGTAACTTATATAATAATAATAAACAATACAGCAGGCAAATTATAAGGCAGAAGAGTAGAGACATATCTGGTGCCTGCTTGTCTTTACACATGATTTTGAGTGATTATTATATTTGCGACTCTAACTCCAACTTAGGCTTTGAAACCTTTGCTTCCCTCATCCCACCTCACCTCATATTTTCTGCACTGATCATTATGCCAGGGGTTTTCCCCTTCTTCCTAAGTCCCTGTGCTTATTCTATTTCTTTTCTCTTTTATGTAGCACCTCTGAGATGACCCTCAACCCCCAAGTGAAAGGCAGGCTACATAAATAAGTAAATATTAGAGGAGTAGAGAATATTGCTGCAAGAGTTGGGAGAAGAGCTAGAAGAAAGGATGCCTGCTGGGAAAGGAAGTAAGAAGATGAAGACAGTGGAGTGGCTGGGTGATGGGATGGAGGAAGGAGTGGTCTAGACCAGTGCTTCTCATGCATGTTCATCATGGTAATCGAGAAAGCCCAACTGGCTAGGTGTGCCTCCAAGAAAAAAGTTAAGAAGTACTGGTCTAGACCAGTGCGTCTCAGTCTTTTTCATTTTGTGGCACACTTTTGAGTTCATTCAATCCTCATGGCACCAACTTTTGCATGATCCTCAACCTCACTCCATCCCCACCAGTGGTACAGCAGCATTTGTGCCTCATTCTTCAGGCTTCAGCCTGATGGCTTAACATATGAGGCTTCTTTCTTTCCCAATTGCCATCCATAATATCTGTAGTTTGACCCTACGGCACTAGAGAAAGAGGCTGGAGCATCTAGTATAGGTGCTCTGCAGGGTCTGCTCCAGTCACATCCATCCCCTCCTATCCTTGGAATGTCAGGATAGGAGGGGCAGATTAAGGAGCACAGTGACTCTTCATGGCTCTATTTGCCCCAAGCTTGCTCCCTCCACTCTTGTTCCATACATGCTGCTTGGGTGGGAAGGGTTGCAGTGGGAAGCAGAGGCTTGTTCTCAGGGGCATTTCCAGTAGAGACAGGGCAAGAACCTCATGAGGTCATACAAAGCCAAAATATACCAAGGACTTTCCCAAGGTGCCAGTGTGCCTCGACACAGGCTGTGGAGGTGAGAGGGCATGCAAAGGAGCTGGCAGGGCTGGGAAACAGACTCACAGCCTGTGACGGGAAGAGAACCTGAGGAAAGGACATCGGTAGCGAAGAGAAGAGGAGTTGGACCAAGGAGATGTGGGATGAGAAAGGGGAATCTGAACTGAGAAAGGCAGACAACAGGAAGAGAGAGGAGCAGAGCTTAACTACTGAATCCTGGATCCCCTTCTTACTCCCATCATGGTTCTGTAGCTCCCTTCCTGACTCCTGGTTCCTGAATCCCAACTCTAGGGCTTTCCATTCACTTCTTGGCCATCAGAGCTGTACCAAGGAGGCAGACCAGTGGGCACAGAGTGGGGCAGCATAAGCATATAATTCCCATGTCTAGGGCTGTCTGTACATGTCTGGCTTTCCCACTCAAGATGGGATCTCTGGAGTAGGCAGATCGAAAGCAGGAAACACCACCTTCAGCTGTGGCCCTAGGCCTGTTGATCTGCTGTGCTGATTGCTGAGCTGCAAGGGCTTAGGCCATGTAGACATTTTGAAGCAATTGCCCCCAAGAAAAACTGGAAACAGTTTCTGTACCGCGCTGCTGTATAGTACTATAGATGAACAATCGCTCAGATATGACTGCCTATCCTTCACCAGTCTAAGCTTTTCTTCGCAGTCAGGTTTCTTTTGGCCTGAGATTCAAGGGAGGGAACACTGGAACCTCCTGCTAAAACAAACAAGCTTTTGAACAATCTTCAGACGAGCGGGAAAGAAGCAGGGTTCCTCTCTCTGTGCTGCCCTGCGGTACAGACCAGGGCCAGAGGGCTTAAAAGCTGGCCACAAACTCAGCAGCTGTGATTCCTGACATGGGAAACCCTTCAAAGCACGCCAGGAAGTGAAATCGAAAGTTGAAAGCAAAGGTATGTGTACAAATTGTTTCTCCAGCTATAAGAAAAATGCCTGTTCCTATTGCAAAGCATTTCAGAAGAGGCTTTGTTAAAACAGATCAGTGTCTTTGGTGTTTGAATATTATGAAATCATGTTCCAAGGTAGTGTGTGTTTATCATTTCTTGACACATATAGTTCAGTCTCTCTAGTCCATATAGCAAACTACATTGTCAAAAACTGACTGGGGGGGGGGGGGGGGATGGACTAGTCATGGTTTGGTAACATAACATTTTTTCTGAAGTGTACTATTCCAATTCCACTTTGTTTTATTAAGGACTGTACATTGATACAGACAGCCTTTACTCCACCCACAATTTTTGGACTGTAAAATATAAAAACATGCTTTCAGTAACACTGTAAACATGTGTCCAAGTTAAATAAACACCCATGATTTTTTTTAAAGCTTTCTCTTTGTAGATTTCATAAAATTCATACAACAGAGAAAGCAAAAAGTAACAAGAATCTGATGGATTTGAGCACAAACCTATTAATTTTTTTTCTCAGGCTGGTAGATAAAGAGGGCCGCATGAAAACAAATCATGATATAGGTAGATATAGATTTTCCATTTATTTTGTTCTCAGAAGAAAGAAAAAAAATGAAATACAGGACATATTAATATACAACAGACCTATCTGTGATTTCATTTAGAAACTTTAATTGCAAGGTGTTGTGCTGTGCTATTTGCAAAATGCACTGCAGGGAATTCACATAAACCCTTTCCTTCCTCCTTCAATAAATGAATATCTCTGATTCCTGAACCTGTTTAACTGCTTCTAGATGGAATAAATGCCTAGATTATGTAGTTTTTCCTGTATCTGCAAAACGTCAGCTCATGGGATCGGTTTTCTTTCTACCATTTGGGGAGGATCAAACTGTTTAGCCCTCCCTTCACCAGGAATGCCTGCTCCGGTTTAAGGGCCATCTGAGAGCTCTTACCAGCAGGAAGAAAGAATCATTTACCTTACAGATGGACTAGAAAATCTTGCACCTTGCAGTGAACTCCTTAGGAACCATGCAAAGGCTGTAAAGAGTATTGCTTGTACCTTTAGAGTTCCGGCGGAATTTCTGATTAAGAGGGAAGGCTGAAGTCTTGGGACATTGGGGATTTGCAGCATGCACCTTATCAGGGATTCAAGAGAGGTCCATGGAAGAAATTCCTAGGGAACTATACACTGGCTTCACCTCTCAGGATTGTGACTCCAGACATTTTTTCTGTAAGTTTCATCTGGGAACGTTCTTGCATTTTGTGTTTGTTTTTATGGCTTTCGTGCTTTTAGGACGTTTGAAAAGGAAGTGACACTAACAAACGTTTTTAACTTTCCAATTGTGAAAAACACCCCGGCTAATCAAGGAATTTTGTAGTAACTTCATAAACTGAAATTAAACCTCAGGACAGTGGCAGAGAGATCATTGTCCTCTGAAATGATGGGCACTGGTATTAATAGGTGTTTTCCTATAGGTCACAATTATGCAGAATTACAGGTGGAAGTTACTTTTGCACAATGTCACATGAAAAGTGTGAATGTCAATCTAAAGAATGTCAGACTTCATTTTGTGTCACTGTTTCATAAGAGAAAAGAATTGCAAACATGAATCCGAATTCTGATTTATATTGTAGCAGGTTGACTCAATTCTTTGGATTCAGTATCAGTGATTAAGCTGTTTAGAAGTTATTGGAGGGTAGATGACTAAGAGAGTATGGGGCTATGTTTTATTTAAAGGTTCTTTTTTCAATGTTTCACTTACAAAATAGCACCCCTCCTCCCTCCCTCTCCCTCCCCCCCCCAACATACATACATACACTCAAACAGGAGCACAGATACACCTGCTCATTGCGGGGTGTAATTTTGTACTTGTATATTACGTGCATACTTTATAAAACTGGGGGGGGGGGGGCATTCTTAGAGGCCTTGTGTGGCTTTTACCCATGTACAGCAGAATTTTCAGGTATAAATGGCCAGTGCAAGTCAACAGATCTTTTATAAAACCATTGTTTGCACATGTAGGAACCATGGCACATGTCGCTTGGAAAGGGGATTGTTGTAGCTAGGCTGTATGAGTGGTTTGAGTAGGAACTAATGTACATTTCTGATTTTACAATGGGAATGATGGTGGTGAAGTGCCATCAAGTGAAGTCAAACTCATACAGACTCTCTGTACAGGTTTTTTTAGGGCAGTCATTGATACAGTATTGTTCATCGCTGTTGTTGTTGACTCAATCCTCTTTTATATTTTACTTCCACCTTTACCAGCATGATATTCTTCTTCAGTGAGCAAAAAGCTTATATATGGCAGTTTAACCCCTCAAGATAATACCACAAGGCTACTGCTAGGGGTCAGCTGGCATTATTTTGAATCCAACACTAGATGGGGCAGGAGAAATTGGAAATCATTCCTGCCCCAGCTTCTAGATACCAGGTAACTCTTAGTAGGTACAGAGAGGGTCTTCATAGGGTGGGGGGCTTGATGGAGGCCTCAGTGGGGTCTTTTAGGTAGAGGGCTTGAGTAGAGATCCTGGGGTCTTCGGGGGGCTTGAGTGAGGGGGGCTGGGGATGTTTTAGGGATGTGGAGGGCTTGAATGAGTGGATACAAAGGTGCTTTAGTGGGGACAGAGGTCTGTTCTAGAGGGGTGGGGGTATCCGCAGGGGCGGGAAAGAGGTTATATAATGGGACGGTCCATACATCAATACTTTTAACAGCCCCTTTAAGAAGACTCTTCAGAGCATTGGACCATGTGATAGTAGTCTGATGCTCTGAGAAAATAATGCAGCTTGAGAGGTTGATCATAAGCTGGTTGGTTTATTTACTATGGGAGTTACAAACTTGCAGTACTACAGGTTAGTGACTCTCATAGTACAAGATTTTATTGCAGCTTAGTAAGTAGCCCCCTTGCAACAGGTAAATGTTGGCATTTACATGAACAAAACCCCAAGGGATGCTGCCATTTTGTGAACATATTTTTTAGAAAATGGCTGTTCCTGCTGGCCATGCTGCAAAATCTGGAGGCATTTAAAAACTTTTTTTCACACATAAAAGACCTCTTATAAAATTAGGTAAGACCTAAAAGTATACATGGTACAAGTAGGTGTGTATTTGTAGAGTAGGCATGCACAGAGGAGGAGTTTGGGAAGAGTATGGGTGGAGTCAAGATTTATGCATAAAATGTATATATGTGCGTACTTTACATGTTAACATTTGTGCCTTCTCTTAAGCATTATCTGGGTGCAATTTTAGCAGGATTTATGCCAGTATTTTAGAATGGCACATGGGGCCCCTTTACTAAAGCCTGCTAAATTTTTGGACTAAAAGTGTTACAAATGTACATAAAGGGGGTTATTTTTGAAGTCCTATTAATGCTTTGAACATCTGAAAATGGGCCTAGAGATGTCCAAAGCATGGAGATGTCCCTGGAGTATATTAGAAGCCAGATCTGTAGGTGCTCCCAGCTCAAGGATGTCCAAGGTAGGAGGGGGGTATGGTGTAGGCATTTCCAGAGTGTTCCCAGGAACATGGGAGACCTTGCCCATTCCAGTAATGCCCCTGATGTCCCGAGCTATCTCACGGCTTATACCTGTTCCAGGCATGAATAGACATCAAAAAAGTGCTTATTTTCTCAGCCAAACAGGGTGGAGAGTGTAGTGAAGGGGATACACTCGTTTCCCCTTATTGTCCATGTTGACAACGAACACTTCAGTGGATTGAGGACTCTTGTCCATTATGCCATGCCGATGGACATGCCTGTATACGACCTTGCATGAGATGGAGCTCCCTGCCCCATGGTTTCATAGTGGATGCCAGCATGGGCATCCATGTCAGGGGCATCTATGTTTCTAATACCGGGCAGATACATAGATGTCCGCAGTGTTTTTCTACACACTCGGCCCTGGACATCCCAGATCGCACTTGGATACCCTTTATGAAATGCCACTTCAAATGCAAAGCCCCCATGTTAGCTGTCGGGGGCATAACCAGCATGTTCCTGGCAGTTAACATGTGACTCAGTACAATAATGTGTGCCTCAATTAAGATAGATGCACCAAACAGTGACCATCTGGATATCATTAGGTGCACCAGCACTAATTGCCTCATTAACGGTCTAATGCTAATGTGGTCTCTACACCCACACTCTGCCTCTAACCCACCCACCCACTTTCCATATTAGCTTGCAAATGGCAGTTAATGTGCATTTTGATGGTCAGTAGCTGATATGCTCATCCATTGCCATTCACCATGGCAAGTTACCACACGTTAACTGGTTGGCGGTTCTTTGTAAAAGTAACCCATAGTCGCCTAGATGTCTTTAAAACAGGCAAAACTTTGGCACATTTTCTACCTCCAGTTCTAAGTGGCCTGTTATAAAATTCTCCTCCACACGGCTACTCCTGGGAGGCCCTATTCTATAAAAGATTCCACATACAATGATCCTTTTGTAAAACACCCATTTTCCCACCTAGGCAGCCTATCCCAAATCAGGCTATTTTTGTGAGGAAAATAGTCTGCTCACACTTGAATTCTGAAGATACGTTTATGTACACAAACCCTTGGCAATTTCACAAGAAGTGATTTTGCATGCTAACACTGTTTTACATGCAGAACTTGCTTAAAAATTACCCCTCTTAAAGGAGATGTTATGTCAGGAAAATGTTTAGTTGAACATAATTGGATAGCTGTTAGCTGAAAATTTGAAAGAATTTGGCTGGTCAGAATTTATGCCGCTAGATTTTTTTAACTTAGGGGTATGTTTACTAAAACCCCGCTAATGTGCGGGCCGCGGTAGAGTGCGGGTGCCATATAAGGAGTGGGCGGTTCGTGTTGAAAAAGAAATCCCGGAATTTGCATATGCGCTAAGGTGCAAGGCGCCCATGTGCGCCCCGCACATTAGCGCATGAGATGGCTGCGCGGGAGGCATAAGTGGTGTGCTGATGTGCAACAAAGAGAGCAGAGCCACAGCACAATGGTCAAGGCACTTACCAATGGTGCAGGGATCAGGGGTTCAATCCCCAACAGTGCTCAAGGTAGACAGCTGGCTGAGGCATTAATTTATGAGGCATTTAAATAATAGGCAGCATAAGCATAAGCATCTCTCCCAGTTCAAAAAGGCCTTGAAACATCACCTTTTCATCAAATATTTCCCAGAGAATATATTAACACAGCCACACTCAAATAGCAACATTCCTGTTCTCAATACGTAACCTCTGCTATCCCAGCAACACTTTATACCTTTCTCTCATACCAACAAGGGTCAGTTCATACAATATGCCTTCCAAATGTAAATAGTTTAATGATTACTATTCATTGTAAATAATTGCCCCTGTTACCTCAAGTTATTGTTCCTGTTTTATGTAAAAAGCAGATAATATGTATCTTATCTGATGTTTTTATTGTTCTATGTAAACCGCGCTGATTATGAATAGTGCAGTATATAAAAAATGTTAAATAAATAAATAAATAATAAGGCGGTGTGCTAATGTTTTTGGAGGCATTTTAATACTGAGCGGCATAAGTGGCGCGCTGATGTTCAAACAAAAGAACAGAGCCACAGCACAATGGTTAGAGCACTAACCAATGGTGCAGGGATCAGGGGTTTGATCCCCCACAGTGATCAAGGTAGATGGCTGGCTGAGGTGTTACTTTAGGAGCTAGTCTAATAATGTGTGGCATAAGGCGGCAAGCTATTGATTTAAGAGGCTTTTTAATATTGTGCGGCATAAGGCGACACGCTAATGTGCAAGCATAGGAACAGAATCACAGCACAATGGTTAAGACACTGACCAATGGTGCAAGGATCAAGGGTTCAATCCCCCACAGTGTCCAATGAACAAGCCTAGCTGAGGTATTATGGGGAAGATTGCTTTTGGAGTCATTTTATATTTATTTTAATTATCACTACTAGCAAACGCACTCTCAAAGCGTGTTAACATAAGGCGCCCTATAAGGCACATTGTAAAGTGCACTGTCCGCCAAGGCACCCTAGAATGTTGCTTATAGGGTGCATTAGAGGGTGCCGTATGAGGTATCGCAAGGTCAGAGTACTGTTTTTTATGGCAGCACTGTGCAGTTTAAGGAATGCAAAGCATAAGTAGGTGCGCTGACAGGCAAGGAGAAGCAGCAGTCAAGCACAATGGTTAAGGCACTGACTGCTGATACAGGGGTCATGAGTTTGCTCCCCAGGGTGCCTAATACGTAAGGCTGGCTGTGGCATCAGCTTTGCAATGTACATATGTTTTCCTGCAGCACTTTATTTTTATTTTATTAATTGCTGCCAGCAAACACGCCCTCACATGCCGTAAGTGAAGGTGCCATATAAGGCACCCTATAAGGCACTCCATAGGGCACATTATAAAGTGCACTGTCCGCCACGGCACCCTAAAATGTCCCCTATAGGGCACCCTATAAGTTGTGTCACAGGATAATGTATAGTGCACCTTATATGTACGGGAACCATAAGGTGCCCTATAGGGCGCCCTATAAAGCACCCTCAGAGGCACATTATGGGTACAGTACGCTGAGGGTGTTTTTGCTGGCAGCAAAAATGTACATTAAAAAGAGATAATGCTTTGGGCAGCCCTGTCAAATAACCCCACTGTGGGTTTGAACCCATGACTTCTGGCTTCACAGGCAGTGAAGTAACCATTGGGCTACAGCTGCTAGCAAGCCCCTGGCTGGCTGCAAAGAGCCTGCATGTCACCACACAGACAGTCTGTTGTGGTCACCAGGATAGGGTTAGCACACCAGTACCCATGATGCACTGCACATGCAAATCAGCTGTCCACAGATGAACACAAGATGGGGTATGCACCCCCACAACACCTCGGCCTGGTAGGGGGAAGTGACCATGTGCACCCCACAGCACCTCGGCCTGGTAGGGGGTACTGACCGTGTGTTTTACTGGCACAGAGTAGCTACACACTGTCACATTGTGCGGGTACTGTGCTCACCCTGAGGGTGCAATGAGGCGCCCAGGACCAGATCTACAACACCTTCCATGGCCAAAAGAGACCATGCTGGAGGTCCAAAGCAGTGTTAATGTGTGAGATAGGTAGTTTCTGCACAAACACCTTGGATATTTCTGTCTGTTTTAGTCAGGTGTAGCCCCCATGGGTTCCTAGGTGGGCCATGCACCACCACCACCAGGGCCGAGGGTGGCAAACAGGGTCTCCCATCAATAGATCCACATTCTACCTCCCTGCAAAGGTGGCAGTAGAGAGAACCATCAACCCCAGCCTGCTGAGGGCCAGACACCCCACTCCAGTCAAGGCAGCTCTATACACATCCATAACACAATAGCAGACAGACATTAGGCCTGGATAAGGTAAGCTGCACCCCAACACTATCTGATATTCTCCTGCAGTAAATCATCAGCCACTGCACCCTACAAGCCACTCCATCAAGACACATACCAGCTGCAAACAGCCAGCTAGTTAAGCCATAGTGCATGCTCCCAGTGGAGATGCATGCACCCAGAACTGGGATGTCAGTATACACAGCAAGCAGATAAATCAGTGACTAGGCCCCAAAAGAAAACCCACATCTATCACATGAGAAAAATGCTATATAGCACTATGGGGGTGCCTAGCCATGCTGTGGTCACTGCACAGTCAGGGTGAGAGTGATCTCTCAGTAGGACATACTGAGGTCACCCTGTCTGTGTAGGTGGTGGCTGGGCAGTAAAATGTCCCAGTCAGTGCCCTATGCCCTGTGCAGATGCACCCTGGCCAGGCCACCCTGTCCGGTCTATACCCATGGTACCTTGCTCCTCATTATGCACATTGGCAGCCCAATACTGGCAACATTGCTGGCAGTGTGGGCTGTGGAAGGTGTTTGCAGCCACCACACACTGGATAGACAGACAGCCACCCCCACACCTATGCCAGCATTGTGCTACTATAGAGGAGTTCAGCAGCCATAACCACCACACCAGTCCTGGGCACAGTACAGGCATGGATATGGTACGCAATACTGTTGGGGGTCACTCCCCAGGGTGGTAAACACTGTCAGAGACCAGATCTACAGCACACAACGCAGGCATCAGAATGATTGTTATAGTGGAGCTCAATGAGCAAAATGTGCTTAACGTAGGACTTGCTATCTGCCAGTTATCATAGGAACCGTTTGATAGCTGTGTACCATATACCCAGGTGTAGGGTGGCATTCCTAAGGTATGCAAGTGCTAGTATTGGGAGATACAGGCAGGGCCCAATGTCCTGCCTCTCCAGGAGGCATTGGCCAATGGGGCCTGTGGGTGTGGGTGTGGGTGTGTCTGGCCCTGTTGGCTGCTGCTTTACGGCAGAGTTTCCCAACTCCAGTCCTGGTGTTCCAGACACTGTTCGGGTTTTCATGCTGTCCCTCATAAATATGCATGAGCTACATCTGCATACCATGGGGGTGGTGCATAGATATGCAGCACAGGCATCTTTATTAGAGGCAGCATGGAACCTGAATGGTGTGGGGCCCTCCAGGAATGCATTTGGGAGACTCTGCTCTAGGTAATGTGCCTGTTTATGGTGTCTGTGTTTGGTGTGGTAAAATATAGGCGTATTAACCATGCGTATGTTCTCAGCAATAAAGGTTTGTCCTTACTATCATGGTTTAGTTGTGGGAAAAAAATGTGGACAGGATTGGCAGTAGCCCCAGCTGGCCTTTGAACCTGTGACCTTCTGTTCTTGCACACACTGTCTATGTGCACTGCACCACCGTGTTGCCACAGATATGTTGCATTCCCTGGGGAGTCCATGACTGTACATCTGACAGAGCCTGTCTGTTGCGGTGGACGATGCCAGCCTGCACAGGCCTAGGCCACTGTCTGCTGTGGCTTGCAGCCACTGCCCCCTCCACCACCTGTACCCTTCCGCCAACATTGAAGGACTAGAAAGGGGGGCTGTTTCTTCTGGAGAGAAATCTGCAACTGTGAGTATATACTTCTGGTAATTTTCTAAAAAGAATTCTTTGTATTAAAGCTACTTAATCTGTGAACCCACTGTTTTTTTTGTTGGATCTGTTAGGGCCTAGTAGCAGCAATTAAAGTTTGAATTTAAAAACCCAGAGGAGAACTTTCTGGTTATATTTCATACCAAGCAGAGAGCTTGTAGTTTAAATTTAATAGACACTCAGGGCCAAGTAACAGCAAAGTACTGTTAGTTTAAATTTAACACACAGAAGAGAGCTTTCTGGTTAAATTTAGAATCCAGCAGAGAGCTTGTAGTTTAAATTTCATAAGAAGTTAGAGCCTAGCAGCAGCAGCTAAGAGCTATAATTTAAATCAAATCAGAATTTAGCTTAGCACAAAAGGCAAAACAGGGTCTGTACTCTTTGAGCAACAAATAAAGTCTTCTAGAGACCTTTCCAAAGAGGCCTTCCACCTAGGGGGCAAGAGACCTGTGAAACCTTTTCAATAGGTATTAACACCAGGTGGCAGATCAAAAGGCCATTTTGAAAGACTCCTCCTATCCAAGCAAGGACTGTTAATTACCCAGGAAGTTGGTCACAGCATTACCTCAGCAGCAGAGGCATAAATAGCTCAACCAGAGCTCTGTGATCCTTTGTCTTGAAGGACTAGAAAGGGGGGCTGTTTCTTCTGGAGAGAAATCTGCAACTGTGAGTATATACTTCTGGTAATTTTCTAAAAAGAATTCTTTGTATTAAAGCTACTTAATCTGTGAACCCACTGTTTTTTTTGTTGGATCAGTTAAGGCCTAGTAGCAGCAATTAAAGTTTGAATTTAAAAACCCAGAGGAGAACTTTCTGGTTATATTTCATACCCAGCAGAGATCTTGTAGTTTAAATTTAATAGACACTCAGGGCCAAGTAACAGCAAAGTACTGTTAGTTTAAATTTAACACACAGAAGAGAGCTTTCTGGTTAAATTTAGAATCCAGCAGAGAGCTTGTAGTTTAAATTTCATAAGAAGTTAGAGCCTAGCAGCAGCAGCTAAGAGCTATAATTTAAATCAAATCAGAATTTAGCTTAGCACAAAAGGCAAAACAGGGTCTGTACTCTTTGAGCAACAAATAAAGTCTTCTAGAGACCTTTCCAAAGAGGCCTTCCACCTAGGGGGCAAGAGACCTGTGAAACCTTTTCAATAGGTATTAACACCAGGTGGCAGATCAAAAGGCCATTTTGAAAGACTCCTCCTATCCAAGCAAGGACTGTTAATTACCCAGGAAGTTGGTCACAGCATTACCTCAGCAGCAGAGGCATAAATAGCTCAACCAGAGCTCTGTGATCCTTTGTCTTGAAGGACTAGAAAGGGGGGCTGTTTCTTCTGGAGAGAAATCTGCAACTGTGAGTATATACTTCTGGTAATTTTCTAAAAAGAATTCTTTGTATTAAAGCTACTTAATCTGTGAACCCACTGTTTTTTTTGTTGGATCAGTTAGGGCCTAGTAGCAGCAATTAAAGTTTTAATTTAAAAACCCAGAGGAGAACTTTCTGGTTATATTTCATACCCAGCAGAGAGCTTGTAGTTTAAATTTAATAGACACTCAGGGCCAAGTAACAGCAAAGTACTGTTAGTTTAAATTTAACACACAGAAGAGAGCTTTCTGGTTAAATTTAGAATCCAGCAGAGAGCTTGTAGTTTAAATTTCATAAGAAGTTAGAGCCTAGCAGCAGCAGCTAAGAGCTATAATTTAAATCAAATCAGAATTTAGCTTACCTCAGCAGCACAAGACAGGGTACTGTGTAGAAGCCCTCTTTTAATAGGTGTTATTTCCCTCCCTCCCTCCCCACTCCCACCCTCCCCTGGGATAATCATAGCTTTATAGGTACTTACACATCTTAAAGGACAGGAGGTGCTTTCAGGTGAAGCTCATTACCCAAATCAGTCATACACTAAGGACCTGAGATTAATTTAGCTTCAGGTAAACAAGGTATATTAAACGTATTAGGTACAGTTTTATTGGTATAAATACCCATAGCAACCCCTAGTAAGTAAGAACTTAAAGATCTAGACACAAACTTAAAACTAAGATGCAGACAGCAGTCCAGCAGCGGGATGGGGGCTTTCCAGTCTTTTGCATTGAGTGTCACATGTATGATTTTCTCCCAGTTGGTGAGAGGTCTTACGTGTGCACTAGGTGCAAGGAGCTCTTTGCTTTCAGGGAACAAGTCCGTTCTCTAGAAGCTAAAGTAGCAGACTTGGAAAACATAAGACAGACAGAGAGGTACATAGACGAGACCTACAGGGATATAGTCCTGAAGTCCCACCTCCAGTCTGGCAGCACCCCTGTTGCCATGGAGGAGAGAGGTCACGTGACAGGAGAGCATCACCCTGGTGCGGCAGGAAGTGATCCTGTAACTAGGACCTGTCCTCCAGGTGATTTAAAACCCTCTCACACCGAGGAAGTTTCTCCAGGTCCATGTGCCCATGAGGGAAGGGTTAGGACAGCCGTTATAGTTGGTGATTCAATCATTAGGCATGTAGATAGCTGGGTGGCTGGTGGACGTGAGGATCGCCTGGTAACATGCCTGCCTGGTGCGAAGGTAGCGGACCTCACACGCCACCTAGATAAGGTCTTAGATAGTGCTGGGGAGGAGTCTGCTGTCTTGGTACATGTCGGTACCAATGACATAGGAAAATGTGGTAGGGAGGTTCTGGAGGCAAAATTTAGGCTTTTAGGTAGGAAGTTGAAATCCAGAACTTCCAGGGTAGCATTCTCCGAAATGCTTCCTGTTCCACGCAGGACCCAAAAGGGAGGCAGAGCTCCGGAGTCTCAATGCGTGGATGATACAATGGTGCAGAGATGAGGGTTTTGGATTTGTTAGGAACTGGGGAACATTCTGGGGAAAGGAGGGGCTCTTCCAAAGGGATGGGCTTCTCCTTAACCGGGATGGAACCAGGCTGCTGGCATTAACCTTTAAAAAGGAGATAGAGCAGCTTTTAAACTAGATATTAGGGGAAAGCCGACAGTCGCCCAAGAGCAGATGGTTCGGAAGAATGTATCCTTGAAGGATACTACCAAAAGCAGAGAGGTTCCACAAAAGAGTAAAGTAGCCCAAATGCCCTCAAGTATGGAGCAGACAGAGCTTAAAGATCCCAATTTACCCATGTCTAACAATAGCCAAATTAACATGAACAAAATACATTCTCTAAAATGCTTGTATGCAAATGCTAGAAGTCTAAACAATAAGATGGGAGAGTTAGAATATATAGCACTAAATGAAATGTTAGATATGATTGGAATATCAGAGACATGGTGGAAGGAGGACAACCAGTGGGACACTGTGATACCTGGGTACAAACTATATCGTAATGATAGAGCTGATCAAATTGGTGGAGGGGTTGCGCTCTATGTTAGAGAGGGCATTGACTCAGAAAGGATTAAAGTTTTGCAGGAAACAAAATCTGCTGTAGAATCTGTATGGATTGAAATTCCATATAAAAGGGGGAAGGCAATGGCAGTGGGGGTGTACTATCGAGCGCCTGGCCAGAATGACCAAATGGATGATGAAATGCTCAAAGAAATCAAGGAAGCTAACAAACGTTACAGTGCAGTAATAATAATGGGTGATTTCAATTACCCTGGTATCGACTGGGTCAGTGTCACGTCAGGACATGCTAGGGAGATAAAGTTCCTAGATGAAATAAATGACTGCTTCTTGGAGCAGCTGGTTCATGAACCGACCAGAGGGGAAGCCATATTAGACCTAGTCCTTAGTGGAACACCAGATCTAGTGCAAGAGATAAGGCTGTTGGGGCCACTTGGCAATAGTGATCATAGCATGATCGCCTTTGATTTAATTAGTGGAGGAGGGATAGTAAGGAAATCCACAGTACTACCTTTTAACTTTCGAAAAGGAGACTATAATAAAATGAGGAAAACAGTTAAGAAAAAACTAAAAGGAGCAGTTGCAATGGTTAAAGACGTACATCAAGCTTGGGTGTTGTTGAAAAATACTATCTTGGAAGCCCAGACCAGCTGTATTCCACGCTTTAAGAAAAGTGGAAGGAAGTCCAAAAAACTGCCAGCATGGTTTAAAGGTGAGGTCAGAGAGGCTGTTGTTTCCAAAAAAGCAACTTTCAGGAAATGGAAAAAAGAGCCAAACGACGAAACCTGGAAACAGCACAAGCACTGTCAAGTCAAATGCAAGGCATTGATAAAGCAGGCAAAGAGAGAATTTGAGAAGAAGCTTGCTGCAGAAGCAAAAACGCAAAATAAAGACTTTTTCAAGTACATTCGTAGCAAAAAACCTGTGAGAGAGTCAGTTGGTCCATTAGATGATAAAGGGGTTAAAGGAGCACTAAGAGGCGACAAGGCGATAGCGGAGAGACTGAATGAATTCTTTGCTTCGGTCTTTACTGAGGAAGATGTAGGGATGTTACCCATGACGGAAGTGGTATTTAAAGGTGTGGAAGAATTGAAGGAAATATCGATACATCAGGAAGATGTCTTATGTTTATGTTTTATGTTTTATTACATTTGATAAAAACCGCCTTTCATATACAGTCAAGGCGGTGCACAATTAAAATAATCAGTAAAAGGAGGCCAATGGCCAATTAAAAAGAAAGGAAATGTACAATTCTTCAAAAGGACAGAGATAGTAAAAGTAAGACGAGACATAAGGGAGAAGATAATAGGGGGAGGGGAGAGGAAGAAGGAGGTTACACGAAAGGGGAAGGAACATCAAACGCTAGGGAAAACAAGTGGGTCTTCAGGTTCTTTTTGAATATGTTGAAGTGTGGTTCCAAATGGAGGGGAGGGGGGAGGGCATTACAACTTACAACTATTAGATAAACTGAAGAGTAGCATATCACCTGGGCCGGATGGTATACATCCAAGGGTGTTGAAAGAACTGAAATATGAGATTGCAGACCTGCTATCTGTGAACTATCATTAAAATCATCTCTAATACCTGAAGATTGGAGGATCGCCAATGTAACACCAATTTTTAAAAAGGGTTCCAGGGGGGGGGCGGAGCCTGATGTCCAGCGGGTAGGACGCTTTGCGTTGAAGCTCCCGAGAGGCCTACTCAGAATCCTGACTTAATACCTATATAAATTTACTATTTTGCTCCGAGCTGACCGGGGCACCTCGGGGGGGATGGCGGCCCACAAACCAGCGCGCTTGGACTTCGGGTCTCCTTCTTCTTCTCACGGAAAACGCTCCAAAACGGAGGTATCCTCCCCGCAGAAGATGGTTCCATTTCGTGAAAACCCCGCAATGCACCTGGAGATTTTGGAGGAAATACGCGGCGTGAAGGAATTGGTGCAGTCTAATGGAGAAGCGCTTCGAGCCATGCGAGAAGACTTTGGAGTGCTCCAAGACCGACTTGAAGGTCTTTCATTACGGCAGGACAATAAGGCGGGGGTCCTCGACTCGCACGAGGTGCGCTTGGGCAAACTGGACGAGGCTGAGCGCCAGATACAGAATCTTCAAAAGGAATTGGAAGATAGCAATAATCGCGCCCGTCGCAACAATGTGAGGCTCCTTGGAATGCCGGAGGGAGTGGAAGCAGGAGATATAAGAGAATTCTTGCTCAAAACTCTTCCCTCCTTGCTGAAGATTACTTTTCACAGAGAACTGGAAATCGATCGAGCACACCGTGTTCCTGCCCGCATGGCGCTCAACCGCACGACCCCCCGGCCTATTATCTTTAGCTTGCTACGATATCAACAAGTGGAACAAATTTTACATGCTGCTCGAGCGAATCATCATTTGGAATATGAAGGTCGTAAGGTCTCCTTCTTTCCGGATTTGGCAAAGCCTACCGTTGACCGTCGGAAGAAACTCCTTGCTCTTCGCCCTCGACTTCAACAGCTACAGGCTCGCTTTGGCCTGTTGTATCCAGCGAAACTCCGAGTGACTCTCCATAACCAGACCAGGACGTTCGAGGATCCTGATCTATTATCAACATTTTTGGACTCCAAAGAAGCAGAACAGATGCGCTAATCCCAAATCTTGGACTCTTATCTGCCGGCTCTGTCCGCCATTTTGAAGGGCCCGATGCGGCGATCATAGCCCAGCACAGAAATAGCCTGGACTTTCTTTCTTTCTCTGTATGACTTATGTCTTTGGTCTCCTATCCCTTCATGATGTGTGCCTCGGTCGGATTCGGAGCACGCACAGTCCTACAGGTTATATGTTTTTTCAATTTCGGCCTTCTCTGGGGTTTCTCCCCGCAGACACATGGTCGCCAGTAATTTTGGGGTTTTGCTTCTCCTCTACCGTACTGCGGTTATCTTTGTTAATGTGGGGCGCTTCATTGTATTATATTAGCTTATTTTCCTATGTCATGTGTACAGCCAGATACAGTCAGTTTGAGGGACACAGTAAAACTATGTGTGCTATCATGCTCAGAATTTTAACTTTTTTGAATGGCCTCATGTAAAATCTTATTATTCATCGTACAAGGCATTGCTGGTCCACTCCGCAGAAAGAAAATCCTTAGCTATCTTAGACACGAGCACGTTGATTAGGTGTTTCTTTCGGAAACGCACTACACTCTGCTGAAACACTGAAACTCAATGCTAGGCCTCACATGGTAGCTGCCTACTCTCCCACCGTTTCCAAATGGTTCGGGATAGTCATTCTGGTCAAGAAGTTTTTGCACGCTACTGTACCTGATATTAGCGCTAACATGGAGGGTAGATGGGCCCGTGTACACCTTGAGGTTGGAGATAGTGCATTCACGTGTATTTGCACTATGTCCCGAATGTGGACAACCCTGCTCACTAAGCAAGTTTTGCTCAATTGGCCTCGGCCTCCGCTAATGCTCCATTAATACTTGGTGGCGATTTTATTCAAGTGCTCCCTCAATCTTTTCTTCTCAAACAAGGTGCTTGTTGGTTGGAAGCTCCTGTACCGAGCAGACCTGTGTGGCTAGATATAGTAGCGGGCCTTTGCTCACCGATTCCTTTTACCTTACTCCCTGGTATGACTCTCCCATTAGACTCCCACTATCCACCAATGTTTTTCGACACTTTAGGTGCCTTTAATATTCCTATGCAACCTTTTGACTCCCGACTCTGGTCAATGTAACTTTAGCATTGCACTCGGAGCACTAGAGTATTCCCGCCATTGGCACTCTTTGCATAAGGTTGATTGGAAACTTCCGATCTCTCGGTAGTTTACCGGGTGTAGTATCCAATTTTACTAAACCTTATGTAATGCTATCACTAGAGATACCTCTATAGCGCAGAAAGTATGGGAGAGAGAATTGCATGTGACTTTAACCTCGGAGCAATGGAGCCTTATCTGGAGCAGAGGGACACGGGTTTCTGACCCGCCTCACTCACTCAGACCCTCTTCTTTCTAGCCCACCGGTGTTTTTACATTCCTCACAGTTTAGACATATGGAACACTACTCAGGGTAATGGTTGCTGGACACGTCCTGTGGCCATTGGTTTATTACTTCATTTCATGTTATGCATGAATATCCCGCACTACAGTATCACTGGCGTCGGGTCTGGGGTCGTATTTAGTCTATATTGCACTCTCAGGAGTCCCTTTCACGGAGGGTAGTGGGACTTCGCCCAGTTGCGGGGATCCCCTCTCTCCCAAGAAATGGCTTATCTCCTTTTGAACTATATGCTTGGCATTGCTGTTTCCCTCATTGAGTAATATTGGGAAATTAGTTCCCATCTGAGCCTCACTGAATGGTGGAATCATGCCTGTCTCTACAGTAAATATGAACAAATACCTCGTCTGTGTGCTTCCTCCGTTCAGACTCCTTCTTATTGGTCTTAATGGAAGATGTTCAATGAATATGTACATTTTGCTAAATGCTCTCATCTGACTGTCTAACTTTGTATCTATCTCTGTCTCATGATCATGCTGTATTGTGGATATTTTTTGATTGTTTGATGTATAATCACTGTTAACGGGAAGCGCTCACATGCTGATACAAACGGGTAGAGAAGAAGCACCGGGGTGGGGGGTAATGGGTTTACTTTTCCTTATTGTATACTTGTTTTGTATCTTTTGGTGTGTTGTTCCTTTGTTTGTTGTAAAATGAAAATAAAAGTTTCAAAAAAAAAAAAAAGGGTTCCAGGGGTGATCCGGGAAACTACAGACCAGTGAGCCTGACGTCAGTACTGGGAAAAATGGTAGAAACCATCATAAAGAATAAAATTACTCAGCATGTAGATAGTCACAACCTAATGGGAGACAGCCAACATGGCTTTAGACAAGGAAGATCTTGTCTTACTTATCTGTTATGTTTTTTTGAAGGAGTGAATAAACAGGTGGACAAAGGTGAGTCAGTTGATATTGTGTATCTGGACATTCACAAAGCCTTTGACAAGGTTCCTCATCAGAGACTTTTGGCAAATCTGATCGATTTCTTTGACTGGGTGACCAGGGAGTTGGACCGAGGGAGAGCTCTAGATGTGGTGTATTTAGATTTCAGTAAAGCCTTTGACACTGTTCCTCACAGGCGACTTATAAACAAACTGAGCACCCTAGGGATGGACCCTAAAGTTACTGCTTGGGTTAGAAATTGGTTGGGTGGGAGGCAACAAAGAGTACAAGTAAATGGAGCTCGCTCTGAGGAGAAGGATGTTACCAGTGGTGTGCCCCAGGGATCTGTCCTTGGTCCGATTCTTTTTAACATCTTTGTTAGTGATATAGCGGAAGGGCTGTCGGGTAAGGTTTGCCTCTTTGCGGATGATACCAAAATCTGCAATAGAGTAGACACCCAGGAAGGGGTAGATAACATGAGGAGGGATCTAGCTAAGCTTGAAGAATGGTCTAGAATTTGGCAGCTGGGATTTAATGTTAAAAAATGTAAGGTCATGCATTTGGGCTGCAGCAATCCAAGGGAGCAATACAGTATAGGAAGTGAAGTACTTTTGTCCACTAAAGAAGAGCGGGACCTAGGCGTGGTTGTGTCTGTTGATCTTAAAGTAGCTAAACAGGTAGAAAAGTCTTTGGTGCGACCTCATTTGGAGTATGGTGTGCAATTCTGGAGACCGCACCTTCAAAAGGATGTGAACAGGATGGAGTCGGTGCAGAGGGTTGCTACTAAAATGATTAATGGGCTTCATTATAAAGCATATGAGGACAGACTTAAGGATCTTAATATGTACACCTTAGAGGAAAGGCGGGATAGAGGTGATATGATTGAGATGTTTAAATACCTCCGTGGCATAAATGTTCAGGGAGAGAGCCTCTTTCAATTGAAAGCAAGTTCTGCTATGAGGGGACATGGGATGAGGGTGAAGGGAGATAGATTCAGGAGTGATATGCGGAAATATTTCTTTACGGAAAGAGTAGTGGATCCGTGGAATAGTCTCCCAGTGGAGGTGGTAGAGATGAGGACAGTAACCGAATTCAAAAAAGCATGGGACCAACACAGAGGATCTCTAAAGGTAGAAAGTGGACTGTTGTAGTTGTTGTTATGGAAGGACAGACTAGATGGGCCTTGTGGTCTTTTTCTGTCATCATGTTTCTATGTTTCTATGTTTCTAAAGAGTCATGGGATAGGAAGCAGTGTACTATTGTGGATCAGGAACTGGTTAAAAGATAGAAAGCAGAGGGTAGGGCTAAATGGCCAATTTTCCCTATGGAGAAAGGTGAATAGTGGTGGTGTACCCCAGGGATCTGTGCTGGGTCCGCTGCTTTTTGACATATTCATAAATGACCTGGAAAGTGGAATAACGAGTGAGGTTATCAAATTTGCAGATGACACAAAACTATTTAAAGTTGTTAAAACCAAAGAGGATTGTGAAAAATTGCAAGAGGATCTTGATAAATTGGAAGACTGGGCATCAAAATGGCAGATGAAATTTAATGTGGACAAGTGCAAGTTTATGCACCTAGGGAAGAACAACCCAAACTATGGTTACACGATGCAAGGTTCCACATTAGGAACCACCACCCAGGAAAAAGATTTAGGCGTCATTGTGGATACCATGTTAAAACCCTCGGCCCAGTGTGCAGCGGCGGCCAAGAGAGCAAATAGAATGCTAAGTATGATAAGGAAAGGAATGGAAAATAAAACAAAAGATATTATAATGCCTCTATATCGTTCCATGGTGAGACCGCACCTTGAATATTGTGTGCAATTCTGGTCGCCGTATCTTAAAAAGGATATAGCGATTTTAGAAAAGGTTCAGAGAAGAGCCACCAAAATGGTAAAGGGGATGGAAGGATACTCCTATGAAGAAAGGCTAAAAAGGTTAGGGCTCTTTAAACTGGAAAAGAGACGGCTGAGGGGAGATATGATAGAAGTCTATAAATTAATGAACGGAATGGAACGGGTAAACGTAGATCGATTGTTTACGTTATCAGAATATAGAAAGACTAGGGGACATGCAATGAAGCAACACGGTAAACTATTTAAGACCAACAAAAGAAAATATTTTTTCACTCAACGTGTAATCAAACTCTGGAATTTGTTACCGGAGGATGTAGTAAAGGCTGTTAGTGTAGCTGGGTTTAAAAAAGGTTTGGACAAGTTCCTGGAGGAAAGGTCCATAAACCATTATTAAGAAGTGACCGAAGATATCAATGCTTGACCCAGTACAAGCATTGTGGAACTTGTGTCTCTTGGGGAAACTGCTAGGTACATATGACCTAGTTTGGCCACTGTTGGAAACAGAATACTGGGCTTGATGGACCTTGGTCTGACCCAGTATGGCATATCTTATGTTCTTATGTTCTTAACATGCAGACATGTCCTTATCTGGGAAAAAGCACATGACCTGATTGAGTTGTGGCACTCTAGGACTGAATTTGGGGTACTCGGCTGTAGGTAATGCCCATTGTTATGGTTTGTGTGTGGTGTAGGGTAAAATATGGTTGCTTGCACCATGCTTATGTTCTCTGCAATAAAGGAGTGTCTTTACTATCACTGTTTAGTGGTGGGTAAAACTATGGGGACTGGGTTGGCAGGAGCCCCAGCTGGGATTTGAACCTGTGATCCTCTGGTACCTACAGGCACTGGCTGTGTCTGCTGCACCACACTGTGGCCACAGAGACAGTGCAGTCCCTGGAGATAGGAAACCTGACCGGACGAGTCAGAAACCCTGCTCTGCACAATTTTACTGTGGGCTCATTTACCTTGTATGGAGACAAAAGGGCAAATAAACCTCATAAAGAACCTCGAAAAAAGGGGCAAACACCCATAACCAAGCTGGGCAACAGTGATATCACTGGGCAACATTAAAAAACACTCCCAGGAAAGCTCCAATAAAATGAAATGATTTTTGAAAGGGTCTACGGAGCGTAGACCCTTCCAAAACTCATTTTTTTTTTTAGCTTTTCTGGGAGTGTTTTTGATTGTTGCCCATTGTTATCACTGTTGCCCAGCTGATTTATAATTTTTACAATTTTTATTGTGGTCATTTTAATGTTTTATTTGAGATTTTGTTCTATGCACATGTATCACACTGCTCACGTTTTGAAGGTTTCCCCGGTTATGCTGTACATTGCTGACGTAAATGGTTTCTCTTCCCTTTAAATGGGCTCTAACGCGAGGTTTTCACTCGCGGTATTTTTCTTGCCGAAATTCAGCCCCACTCCTGTGCGGGGAGCCTCTCTCCTCCCACTCTGCACCCATTGACCCCGTCCCTCCGCCCCTTGGGAGCCTTCCTCCGCCCTCCGTAAGCCTTTCCACGCCTCTCTCGCACAGTAGCGGGCCGCGCACATGAGCGGGCCCGTTAGTGTGACGCGCACGTGTGCGGGGCACAAAAATGCACTATTAGCGTGCGCTAAGGTACCTTAGCGCATGCTCAAGTGCGCCCCGCACAATTGCACAGTTTAGTAAACATACCCCTTAATCTGGTCAGAGCTGAAAATCAGCAATGACTGGCTAAGTCCATAGATATCTTGCCCAAACCCAACGTCCTTTCCCCCCACTTACTGTATTAAAGGGAATAAGGTTTCAGCCAGACCAACACCTCCCTCCTCCCCCACCCCCACTGTCTCACTCTCCATTCCCCTTCTTTCTCCCCCCTCCTAACGTCTTTGCTATTTCATTCTATTTTCTTCTCGTTTCCCCTGCTCTAATTCTCTCCCCGCAGCTACCCCCATTTTAGGATTTTAACAGATTCTCTGCATGCTTAGGTCTGCTATTGTGGACTCTGGTAAGAAAAAGGATGGAAAGTTTAGGAAGAAACCTCAGATCAGCAGTGTGGGTTTGTTTTTTTTCCATAAAAAAAGAAAGTAGGTGTTGAATGTGAAAAATGATATATATAGACTGGATGGGCCAAGTGGATCTTTTCTGCATTAGCTTCTAATGTTGGCTATTGATTTAAATATTCAGCCTTAGTTTTCCAAGGAGCAGGTTTAGGATCCCAACTCAAAAAAGTCAGGGTCTTAAACCTTTTGAAAATCCTCCCTTAGGTATAGTTGGCCAAAATGGTGAAAGAGGAAACAAAGGGGTCCTTTTATTAAAGTGCAGAAAGTTTTTGCACTTACCAAGCATTAGGAGCAAAACCCAGCATGCCCGTACGTACAGATGTTGTGCAGTAACTGTTGGGGTCATGCCTAGCCTATGACCTGCACTCATCCCGTATCACGCATTAACTTCATTCACAGCGCAGGTGCACTTAACACCTCCCCCTGAGGTGGTGTAAAGTGCACCCGTGTTAACTGTGACATTGACAATACATGGTAATGACCTTGCGCTAACCACAATATGCAGTCTACACCCACTCCCCGCTCCATTTCACGTTAAGCAGTCATCTTGTAGTTTGGTGGGAGCTGTTACTGCACACTCATTTGCATGTTAACAGCTTGCCCCTTTATGTATGGTTCACTCAAGTTACTACTTCCCTTTTTTATGGTCTGTGTGGTTCTGTTCAAGACAAACATAGAAACATAGAAACATGACGACAGAAAAAGACCACATGGCCTATCTAGTCTGTCCTTCCATAACAACAACTACAACAGTCCACTTTTTACCTTTAGAGATCCTCTGTGATGGTCCCATGCTTTTTTGAATTCAGTTACTGTCCTCATCTCTACCACCTCCACTGGGAGACTATTCCATGGATCCACTACTCTTTCTGTAAAGAAATATTTCCGCATATCACTCCTGAATCTATCTCCCTTCACCCTCATCCTATGTCCCCTCATAGCAGAACTTGCTTTCAATTGAAAGAGGCTCTCTCCCTGAACATTTATGCCACGGAGGTATTTAAACCTCAATCATATCACCTCTATCCCGCCTTTCCTCTAAGGTGTACATATTAAGATCCTTAAGTCTGTCCTCATATGCTTTATAATGAAGCCCATTAATCATTTTAGTAGCAACCTTCTGCACCGACTCCATCCTGTTCACATCCTTTTGAAGGTGCGGTCTCCAGAATTGCACACCATACTCCAAATGAGGTCGCACCAAAGACTTATACAGAGGCATTATCACCTCCTTTTTTCTGCTAGTCATTCCTCTCCATATGCACCCAAGCATCCTTCTAGCTTTTGCCATCGCCTTTTCTACCTGTTTAACTACTTTAAGATCATCAGACACAACCACGCCTAGGTCCCGCTCTTCTTTAGTGGACAAAAGTACTTCACCTTCTATACTGTATTGCTCCCTTGGATTGCTGCAGCCCAAATGCATGACCTTACATTTTTTAACATTAAATCCCAGCTGCCAAATTCTAGACCATTCTTCAAGCTTAGCTAGATCCCTCCTCATGTTATCTACACCTTCCTGGGTGTCTACTCTATTGCAGATTTTGGTATCATCCGCAAAGAGGCAAACCTTACCCGACAGCCCTTCCGCTATATCACTAACAAAGATGTTAAAAAGAATCGTACCAAGGACAGATCCCTGGGGCACACCACTGGTAACATCCTTCTCCTCAGAGTGAGCTCCATTTACTTGTACTCTTTGTCGCCTCCCACCCAACCAATTTCTAACCCAAGCAGTAACTTTAGGGTCCATCCCTAGGGTGCTCAGTTTGTTTATAAGTCGCCTGTGAGGAACAGTGTCAAAGGCTTTTCTGAAATCTAAATACACCACATCTATAGCTCTCCCTCGGTCCAACTCCCTGGTCACCCAGTCAAAGAAATCAATCAGATTTGTCTGACAAGACCTGCCTCCGGTGAGTCCATGCTGCCTCGGATCCTGTAATCTGCTGGACTCCAGAAACCTCACTATTTTCTCTTTCAGCAGCGTTTCCAATAATTTACTCACCACCGAAGTTAAACTAACCAGCCTGTAGTTTTCAACCACATCCTTACTTCCGCTTTTGTGTAAAGGCACCACATGAGCCTCTCTCCAGTCCTTTGGCACAACTCCCGACTCCAACGAGGCATTGAAAAGGTCAGTCAGTGGAGTTGCTAGAACATCCCCAAGTTCCCTCAGTATTCTAGGGTGTATCCCATCCGGTCCCATCGCTTTATCTACTTTAAGTTGAGCTAGTTCCTCACGAACACAGTCTTCTGAAAATTGTTCAAGATGTCCCTCGCTTCTGTTCTTATTTGTGGGTGTTTTCTGAAGTCCTGCTCCTGGTTCTTCATCTGTGAACACAGAACAGAAATATTTGTTAAGCAATTCCGCTTTATCCTTATCAGCTTCTACATATTCCCCCCCCCCCCGCACCCTTGAGTCTGACAATACCACTTTTGCCCTTCCTCTTCTCACTAATATATCTGAAAAATGTCTTATCCCCCCATTTTATTGCATTGGCTATTTCTTCCTCCTTTTGAATCTTTGCCTTCTTGACTACTTTGCTAGCTTCTCTAAGTTTTTCCAAATACAGATGCCTGTCTTCCTCTCTCTGTGATCTCTTGTATTTCATGAAGGTCTCCCTCTTTTTCTTCACTTTTTCAGCTACTTCCTTGGAAAACCATAGCGGTCTCCTGTTCCTTTTGCCTTTATTTACCATTTTAACAAAAAGGTTGGTTGCCTTTAAAATACCCCCTTTCAGTTTTGCCCACTGTTTTTCTACATCCCCCAGCTGTTCCCATCCCACTAACGACTCCCTGAGGTATTGGCCCATCTTCGCAAAGTTAGTCTTCCTAAAGTCTAAGATCCTCACCTTGGAATGCATTCTAACATCCCTAGTCCTAATACTGAACCACACCATATGGTGATCACTGGATGCAAAATGATCTCCCACTACAACATCAGAAAC
Source organism: Ichthyophis bannanicus (assembly GCA_033557465.1). Classification (NCBI taxonomy): domain Eukaryota; kingdom Metazoa; phylum Chordata; class Amphibia; order Gymnophiona; family Ichthyophiidae; genus Ichthyophis; species Ichthyophis bannanicus. The sequence goes on along the minus strand of CM066032.1, from coordinate 414,530,599 downwards.
ACTTTCACCATTGGTAAGCACCACGTCCAGTATGGCCCCTTCACGTGTGGGGTCTGTTACCAATTGCTTGAATAGTTCTCCCTGTAGAGAATCCAGGATCTCCTTACTTCTAGATGATACTGCAGCAGGAATGTGCCAATCAACATCTGGCATATTGAAATCTCCTATCAGTAGCACTTCCCCTTTCCTAGCAATGCTGCGTATGTCTTCAATTAACTCTCTGTCCACCTCTTCCTCTTGTGAGGGAGGTCTGTATATCACACCAATGCAAATAGATTTCTCTTTCCCTCTTTCTAGTTTAACCCACAATGCCTCCTCTCTCCCTTTTAAGCTCTGCAATTCCAAAGCTTTAATAGTAGTTTTTACATATAGATATGTCAACAGAGAAAAGTAAATGATTAACACAGGCATACAAGTACAATTAGGGAGAGAGTGTATGTCTCAAGTACTTCTTAAGATAAGTGGGAAAACGTTTCAGGCGTAAGTTTCACAGTGGCAGATCCCTGCGATGGACAAAGCATATATGCAAATAGCAGCTCCCCGGAGAGTAAAATTGCCATAATTTTGCTTAAAACTTGTAAAAAGAACTGCCTGTGGAAACGAACGTATGCTCAAACGATGAAGATTATGTGCTATTTTTTTTTTACAAATGTGAAAGCCGGAAGGGAGAGGTAGGGGGGGGATTAGGGCTTGGGCTTTAGAGACTGTTTTGATATTGTTTTTGTTTGCAGTCATTTTGTACTAGTTTGCACACTGCATTCAGCAGCCTTGGTTGATAGGAGGCAGAATAGAAGCAAGAAAAGAAATGAAATATTTTGCACTATTTGTTTTTCTTGTTGTTTTTTTTAATATTTATTTCTTTATTAAGTTTCCATACAATCCAGAATACAACTGAATATGAATACAGAAAATAGTAAAACCATAATAAAAAAGGAAAAAACCATTCAACCTGGCTTAGACCTCAATATTAAACAACCACAATAAGGTCCCAAAAAGAAAAAATAAACCATACATACAAAGCAACATGGAAAACCCCCAAAGGGGTACCTCCCCAATCAAATGAGCAAAGTTGTTAAACATGGCAGCCGTTACAGGAATCATACCCCCAACCCCTCCTTGCCCTGAAGAAACAAAATCAATTGTTGGGGTTCAAAAAAAAAGAAATTGCTTAGAATTATATAATACCAAACATTTACATGGATATTTTAACTTAAACTGTGCTCCCAAAGCGAGAGCTCTCTGACGCAAGGCCAGAAATTCTCTCCGCCTTCTTTGGGTGTCCCTTGATAAATCAGGGAATATCAAAATTTTTGACCCCATAAATTGAGAAACAGACATTTTCAAGAAATACAATCTCAGAACAGAGTTCCGATCAGACTCAAAGGCAAAGGATACCAAAAGTGTAGCACGGCTAGTCACTACCTCCAAGGAACTTTCTATGTTTTATGTTTTATGTTTTATTTCACTTGATAAAAACCACCTTTCAGTGGCAAGCAAAGCGGTGTACAATAAAATCCAATTTTTTTTTTTAAAAAGGCCAAAGCCAATGAAGTAGAAAGGAAATACAATTCCTGGACAGAAAAGCAATAAAAGCAGGAAAGACAAGGCCAGAACATAAATAAAGACAAATCACAAGGAAAGCAGAGGATAGAACAAATGGGATTCACACAAAAGGGGAGGGGATATCAAACGCCAGGGAAAAGAGGTGGGTTTTCAGGTTTTGTGTAAATGTGGGGTGGTGAGGATCCAGGCGGAGTGAAGAGGGGAGGGAGTTCCAGAGGGCGGGGCCAGCAAAAAAGAAAGCAGAGGAACGAGTAGATTGTAAGTGGGCGCGGGAGGGGGAGGGAAGAGTGAGGCGGTTAAGATGGAAGGAGCGAGGGGTGTACCTAGGGGAATGAAAGGAGAGAAGGTCTGTTAAATATTGAGGGGTGCCTGTATGAAGAGCTTTATGAACCAGGATGAGCAGCTTGAAATGAGCACGGTGGGGAAAAGGCAACCAGTGAAGACGAAACAGTAGGGGTGTTATGTGATCACGGGGGGAGGAATTGGTAACCAGACGGGCGGCAGTATTCTGAATATGTTGTAACCGGGACTGTTGCGACTTGGAAAGGCCGACGAAAAGTGAGTTTGCGAAATCCACCCGAGACATGACCAGGGATAGCAACAGAGTGGTGAGAGCAGACGGGGATAAGAAGGGACGGACTGCACGGATTTGTCGGAGGAAGAAGAAAGATGACTTGGTGACATGAGATATATGAGCGTGAAAAGATAGATCAGAATCGAAGTGAACCCCAAGGTAGCGAAAGGAAGAGACTAAGGGAACAGGAGAGCCAGAGAAGGAGGGGGCCAATGTGGGGGGTGGGTTGTTGTGAGAAAACCAGATAGCAACAGTCTTGGTGAGATTAAGGTGGAGGCAATTACGAGTCAACCAATCAGCCACAGTGGAAAGACAAGAATTAAGCGTGGAGAGATCATTCAGTCAGATCCAATTGGGCTGACTCAGCTACACCCTTGAGGCCTTTCTCTCCACTCGCCTCCCCAGAGGAAATAGAGACATATTGAGCATGAACAATAGGAGGTAAAGTACACTGGTCAACAAATTTTTACAAAGTCATGTTACTGAAATAAAAATAGTCATTTCTTTTCAATTTTTATATGCTGAACACGAATATGACAGTGAAATTGCAAAGTTGGCTCTAGTTTTTTTGTAATCTACAAGAATTAATGTTTACATCACGAAATGCATGTCTATAGTAAATATATAATAGGCCTTCGGTTAATACCCGTAAAAAAAACAAGTCATAGACTACTTCTTAGATTTTTTCGCCTGTCTCTTGTACAGCTGATCGGGAGCTTCTCTGGGGAGTGTCCAGCAGTAGTCAGCCAGCATTGTAGTGGACCATTTTCCCTGGTATCTTTGCTCCATTGTTGTGATATCCTGGTGAAAATGTTCGCCCTATTCATCACTAACCATACCACAGTTGTCAGGAAAGAAATTGAGATGGGAATCAAGGAAATTAATCTTTAGAGACATATTTCTTTAGAGACAAGTTTCTGATACTGCATCAGCATGTCTTCTACTAGTTTCTTGTAGTTTTCTGCCCTAACATTCCCGTGAAAGTTTGTTGACACTAGACGAAAAGCATTCCATGCTTGTTTTGCATCACCCTGCAGCAAGTTGCTGAACTGGTCATCTTTGAAGAGCTCTCAAATCTGAGGACCCACAAAAACCTCTTTAATCTTTGCTTCGCTGAGGCGAGGGAATTTTTCATGCAGGTATCGGAAAGCTGGCGAAGTGCGGTCCATGGCTTTCACAAAGTTTTTCATCAAACCTAATTTGATGTGAAGGGGTGGTAGCAGGATTTTGTGAACCTCAACCAGAGCTGGGTGCTGGATATTCTTCTCTCCAACTGTTACTCCAACTGTTACATTTTGTCTGCGATTCCATTCCTTTCGCAAGTAGTGCCAATCTCTTGCTCGACTATCCCACTCACATAAGAAACACATGTATTTTATATATCCCTGCTGCAGTCCCATTAAAAGGGCAACTACCTTCAAGTCACCACAGAGGTGCCAGCTGTACTTGTTATAGTTAATGGAAGTCAGTAGATGCGTTAAGTTATCGTATGTCTCTTTCATGTGGACGGCATGCGCTATTGGAATAGATGGAAGACGGTTTCCATTGTTCAAAAGCACAGCCTTCAGACTCAGTTTCAAAGAGTCTATAAATAGTCTGCAGTCTTGTGGGTCATGAGTGAATTTTAAGGCATTCATGAGGCTTTCAATATCAGAACAGAATACCAGATTACTTTCCTTTCTGACTGCGTATAGTACACTGCTGACGTCAGATGGCTTCAGCAGCCGTCGGACAGTAGTATTGCATTGCATCAGAAACTGATGCAATCAACTCTGGATGATGTGTGCATGCTGGTATTATGCAAGGTGATGCAATATTACATCATTCAAGGCTTATTTGGGATGTTGATGTCCTACTGGATAAATTTACACGGTGAAACATCAAAAATGAACTACATGCAATATCTTCAAAACGAGAGCCAATAAATTTTTTTTAATGTCATATTCGTATTCAGCTCACCAAGATTCTACAGATTAGGGCCTTTTAAAGTCAGTAACGATTTCAATGTTGACCAGTGGTATCAGTGGGCATTAGCAAAACCTCAGTAAGGTACTTACGAACCAGCTCCATAGAATCCATCAATGGAGATCTTGGAAAATTTAAGAACCTCAAGTTATTCCTTCTCAATTGATTATCCAGAAACTCCAAATGCCGATTGGTGATCAACCGATCCTTGGTCTGGGTGCCTCCCAATTCCTGGAGCTCTTCAACTTGGGTTTCTAGCCGTGAAACTCTAACGGCTTGCTCTGCAGCTTTAGAGTCCAATGTTGTACTCTGCATTTTAAGAACAGACAATTCTTGCGAAACAGCAGCCACAAAGGGAAACAGGGATTTTTGAAGAGAGGAGATAGCATCCCATAGGCTATCTAATGTTACCATTGCCGGTTTTTCCACACTACACAACACCCGTGATACTGAGTATACAGGGGAGCCAGTACTCAAATGCTCTACCCCTCCGCTTGCTCCAGCTACCTCCGATAACACACCACCTCCACCAGGAGCCACGGGACCACTCAGAATCTGCTTCGGGCGAGCACCCCCACATGTAGCCGTACTCCCACACACCGGAGGTACTCCTGCATACAGCCCCTCCCCGAGACTCCTTCCAGGCTGCGGCGGCAATATTGCATGGGGCTCAACTCAACCCCATCGCTCAGATCCGCCGAAACATTCGACGGGTCCGCCGAAGCCAATGACGCCGCCATAGGGGGGAAAAAGCCGGAATAGAAGATTGAGTCGATCCGACGACCAGTGAAGAAGTTCCATGGGGGTAAGGCTGAACGTTGTTTCCTCATTTTCCCCATCAGGAATGATCCAAACTCACAGCTCTCACACCCCTCATTCGGCGTCCAACTCCTTCGCCATCTTGGGACCAGCACCACTATTTGTTGTTTTAATGTTTGTACTGTTATATCTGCAGTCTAGCCCACAGAGTGGCAAATTGGCCCTACACGTGATAAAGTCTTATATACAAGGTAACCATGAAACCAAACCTCCTAATTAGGAATTTCAAATGTAGTAGTTTTATATTGTCGTTTTATTATGGTTTGTTACTTATATATTATATTGCACATCGTTATAGCAGGGTCATGGAAATTTAAATGAATTACCTGGCCCCCAGGATGAGAATGGTGGGTGCTGGATAGACCTCAGGAATTTAAAACAAATGTAATCATGGAGGTAAAGACCATATTTGAGCCTCATGGTTTAAAAAATAAATTACTGAAAACTGGGAGAAGGGCCACAAATGATGGCAGGTGTGGGAGCTGAGTGAATGGCTCAGTATCATATCTGCTGCAATGGACCAGGGGCCGAGTCTCAATGGCAATGGCCATCAGTCAGGAGAGCAGCTTGAGTATTGCTGTGGCTGAAGATGTGGTTGTCAGCCTTGATTGCAGCTTGAGAACTACTCCTGGGACCCGGGGAGCAAGTGGTGCTGTTGCTGAGGCCAGAACTGTCAGTGGCAGCAGTCCACAAAGTATTTAAAGTAAAAAAAAAAATGCTGTGGAGCTGCGAATCACAGCTTTGGCTGAGACTAGCACTTAGAAACAGTGCATAAGAACATAAGATATGACATACTGGGTCACACCAAGGGTCCATCATGCCCACTATCCTGTTCCCAACAGTGGCCGATGCAGGTCACAAGTACCTGTCGGGTTTCCAAAAGGTAGACAGATTCCATGATGCTTATCCCTGGGGTAAGCAGTGCGGCATTCATCCAGCTTTCAGACTTAAAGGAACCATAGTCTCAGAAATAAAACAGAAAGAATTGTGCCAATTTCTCCAATAGGAGGGAGAAATGAGCAGCGGGAGCAAAAGGAAAGAAAGAAGGGAAGAGTAATTGGGTGATTGGCTGCCCAAAATTTAAAGTGTCAGTGCCCTATTTTAGTGCCAGTGCCAGTAGTTCTTAAAAATTGAATAAAAATGACATCCGTTGCCAGAGACTCCCTATCCATTTCCACACCCAATTCAAACTTCCCCTGACCTACAAGTGCATTCGCTCTGTGGCTCCTCATTACCTCTCATCTCTCATCTTTCCTTACACCCCTTCTTGGGAACTGCTCTCATCAGGTCAGTTGCTTTTATCTGTGCCCTTGTCTTCTCTGCCATGCCAACTCCAGACTCCATTTATTCCATCTTGTTGTACCATATGTCCGGAATAAACTATTGAAATCAGTAAGCCGTTCTCTATCCCTGGTCCTATTCCAATCCAGTGGAAACCCCACCTCTTCAAGGCCGCCTTTGGATCCTGACACTCTTATCTCCTGTTTAACACCCGTGTTACAACCATTTTCTCTTAGTTTACCCTGGTCCCCTGTTTGTTGTGTATTAGGTACTGTTTCTTATGTGTATATGTACAGTGCTGTGTATGCCTTGAAGTTCTATAGAAACGTTAAATAGTAATAGTAGTAGTAGTAGAAGAATGAAACCACGATGACTGAGTCTCAGAAAAAGAGGTTTGAAGTGAAAAATAGCTGTGGAACTGTAGCAGCACTCTTAAAGGATTGAGCATTTGTGGACTGGTCAGTTGGGCACAGTTGAGAAGGTATGGAAAATCTTTTTAAAGTAATTTATTATTTTAATATACCATATTTTGTGGTATATTGCATATTTAATAAAGCCATTCTCGTGAAATCCCAGGGCCGTTGCCATAGTAACCACTGAAAATACCTAACATTCCATGGGAAGCAGTTGAGGAATCCCAAGCTAAGGGGAAGCCAAACAACGATGCCCCCTTGGCGGTTCCCTGGAAACATCATGAAGACAACATGGCAGTGTAGTAGGGTCGGAACCATTAGCTTGGAAACCTAATGGCTTTGCAGGCAAAGTCGACCAGGGAACTGAGAAGTGCAGACCCTGTGTTGGACGGCTGGTGAGCTAGGCCTGGAATCTTAGCTTAAAAGGTGCTAGAGAAACAAATTTCACTTGCTTGGAAATATTTATTTCTTTAATATTTTTTTATGCTGCATTATCAAAAATTCAATGCAGTTTACATAAAACTCAAAAACAGGTAATATACATTGAACAAGCAATATGAACTTGGACAAAATAGGTTATAAAGTACTATAATTAAGTGAGAGGCTATGTTGAATTATCTATGACTAAAGTAATCTCTGAAGAGATGTGTCTTTAGAGCACTTCTGAAATCTTTAACGTCCGAGGTGGATCTTATAAATTCTGGCAAAGAATTCCAGAGCGATGGAGCAAATAAGGAAATAGCACAGTTGCATGTTGCTTGCTTTGCTCTTATACAGTTCCTTGGGATAGTTAGTAAATTCCTACATGCAGTATGTCTTTTTCTATTATTTACCATAGCGATCAATGGCTGTAGGATTGGTGGTGACAGGGCATGAATTATTTTAAAAATGATTAGAAGCGATTTAAATTTTGGATAGATATGGATTGGGAGCCAGTGGAGTTGGACGTAAGGTTGGAGTTATCTGGCTCTGCTTAGGGGTCCCAGTAATAAGCCGTGCTGCTGTGCTTTGTACGTGTTGCAGTGGGTACATTGCTCGCATAGCAAATATGCTTGATTGAGACACAAGTAATTTAATTAGAGTGCCCTGCATTGTTTTGTCACTAGTGTGAGTGAGAGTGAATCTATGAGAAATCATTTGGAAAAATTGTAAAATATTGCTGCCAGAATAAAAACTATCTGGTGTGCAGAACAAAGGAACTTGTTTTAGGATATGACCAGCTCCATACCTAGCCCTATGTGAGCAGTGAGCCACACAGGGCGCAAAAAAATAGGGGCGCATTTGGGGTTGCCGGACTCGGCTTTCCCCACGCTGCATGCCCTTGCCCCGCCACCGCTTTTCACATTCCCTTGGCGACAGCAGTGATGGCGGCAGCAGCAGTGCGGACTTCCAATTGAAAAACAAAACCTGTGGGTCTTTCTGAATCCTCACTTGCATGTTGGCCTCATTCCTCCCTCCTCTGACATATGCTTGCATTAGAAGAGGGATGGACCAGACCAGCCATTCAAGACCGGAGTTGCAAAGACCTGCGTATAAATGGTTGGTCTGGTTCCTCCCTCCTCTGACACAAGTCTACATTAGAGGAGGGAGGAATCAGACCTGCATGCAAGTGCAAAGTCAGAAAGACCCATGTTTTTTTTTTTTTAATTGGAGGTCCACTCCACTGCTGCTGCCACAACAGCTGCCGCCAAGGGAACACAAAAGGTGGCGGCGGGGCGGGTCAAGAGCAAGCAGCACGGGAGGTGAAAGGGAGCCAGATGGACATGAAAGTGTGGGGTAAGATGGGGAGATGCTGAGCATGGGGAAACAAACCTGTGATGGGGGTGCGCCAGATTTGCAAATCGCACAGGGTGCATTTATGGCATGGTATGGCCCTGGATAAGATCCTAGGTAAAAACTCTTTAGGAGCTGAAGAAGATGACTGATCTGGATTTATTCTTTTTTTTTATTAGAGTTTCAAACAACATTACATCAGGAATGTAAGCCATAAGCCAAACCATAAATAAATCATCAAAGAAAGCTCATACCTTTTGGGAACCCGACAGGTGACTTGCTTTGGCCAGTGTTGGAAACAGGATACTGGCCTTGATGGACCCTTGGTCTGACCCATTATTGTATTTCTTATGTTCTAAAAGTAGCCTAAATCAAGGGAGAGGTAGTTACTGGATAATTTCACAAGACCTGCGAAAATTAATATATTAATACTAGGATACATCATACTCCCCCCCCCCCTTCCCTCCACCGGTATTCATACAAAAAGAAGACAAGGAGGAAAAACAAATTCCTATTTAATACCTACCAATCAGATCACAATTCTCACCTACAACTATTTCTACTAACCTGTTAGAATTTCCTAAGAAAATCTTCTAAGTGCAGAAACTAAAAAACAAACTAAATTCCTTGATATACTACTAAACATGTACATGGAAACTGTAGAAAAAACTCACATTGATAGCTAGAACTTTAGAGGACTCCTTTACTAAAGGACACTAGTTGTTAGTGCTTGTTCTAGCACACGCTAAAATCACACTAGGATATGATTTAACAGCTAGCAGGGGGCCATGACAGTTAGTGCTGCTAGATTTTGGCGCTTACTGTCCATAGCGCATTAGGGGAGCAAGTGGGTAGGTTAGGGTTAGAGAGAGGGAAGGGTGAGCTCCTTGCAGTCAACGCTTCCATACTAACTGCAAGGTGGCATTTAGCATGGGTTCACTCACTGCTACCCACAGAGGTGGAGGTAACTGCACCCACGCTATTTGCATGCCATATTAGGGCAGGAAGCACCAGGTTGACTGCTGGGAACATGCTTTCCACACCCCTGACGGGTAATGTGGTCATATTGCACCATAGTGCTCTTTATTAAAGGGCCTCTAGGCAGGGCCAGTGCACGGGTATGAAGTGACCTAGGTGAACCTCATTCTTAGCACCGCCCTTGCTCCAGCTACTGTGCCCTTTCCCAGCCACTGCCACCCCTCTCCAGGAAATGAAGCGGTGACAATCCATTTAAAAAGGCATTGTGGCACCAGAGATGCCTTCTCTTCTGGTGCCTCCAGTTCCCTTTAGCAGGAAGTGGAACGGGAGCATGAAGGCTGAAAGCACAAATGGCGCAGCAGCATCGGAAGAGAAGATAACTCTGCGCCACGGCAACTTTATAAATGTATTGCCGCTGTTGCATGTCATGGAGAGGGACGACAGCAGCAGTAATGAGTGCCTCTGACCATTGGTGCTCTAAGCAACTGCCTAGTACACCTGATGTTTACACTGATCCTGTCCCTAGGTTTCGGTAGCAAAAACGATTATATGCATTTATTTAATGTGACACAACAGAGAAATCATGAGAATTTGTCCACTAAAAGGATCTTGCATTTTCAGGAAACAAAGTTTCATCATAGAAATCCTATCCTCTTTTGTAGCGAAGGGAGCCGCCAGGATTGCCCTATTTAAAAACTTCTGCAGAAGAGGATTCAAGGAAATTGGTCAAATTCAGAGATTTCCCAAACTCTATTGAGCTTCCGCAGTAGCTGCCTCAGCCAAACATTTCTTAGGCACATAACAATTAAAGTACTTGTTCATAATTAGGAACACCTGATATCTCTTTAGAATATTTTCTTAAAACTAAAAAGGACAGGTAATGCATCCTAGGAAAGTTAAGGAACCTAAGGTTCCTACTACGTGACAAATTTTCTGAAGATTCTAATGACCTATATATATTTACATTATCTGAAATACTAGAAGTAACAGACTTTGGCATAGTAGACGTAAGACATGAGATTGCAACTGCTGAAACCGATTCTCATGCACAACTAGCATTACAACTGTTTCTTGCAAAAACACTGAAACCTGTTCCATAATTCCCCTAAGCAGAATATTATTTTGAGAAACTATATTGCAAATACCCAAAAGTGTAATATCAGGAGAACACTGAGGAACAAGTGATAAAATAAATGAAGCAGGGAATTGAATAGCTTTTGGCAAAACTACCTTTACTTTTCCAGAAGGGCAATCAACACATGGGGCAACTTCCACCACTTCATCCTTTTCCGGGATGCCCTCAATGTAGAAGTTACTGAAACCCCAGGAGGACGGGGTGGAGTCCTAGAAATGTGGCTCAATGATGCCCCAAAGAGGAGGGAGATGGGCACTCCAAAGGAGAAGTTTGTACCTAAGAGTTTAAGATCCTAGTCACTAAATGCTTGTCCATTGGACCCTACATATGCCCAGGCACTGGTACAGTGGACATCAATGTTTTCCCTTTGCTCTTCCATTTATTGAGACCTTTAGGCATCACGACTAGAAGGTGTCCATAAGCAAATGATTCAAAACCAAACGTAGCCAAATCAGGACTGAATCAGTGCTGAACGGACACCCAAGAGGTATTCACCTTTGGCCACATGCCCCTTTGGTCACACGGCTGTGGTTGCACGTCATGCCGTTGTTACTTTTATGAGCGCATGCAGTTACACTTCAATGATGCCACAGGGGGCTCTTCCAGCACCAGCAGTCCCTTTCAGCTGTGAATTCCTGCTGACCCAGCACGGTTTGTTCCTACAATCTATCTCTCCTGACTGAACTGGATGTAGACGGAATTGAACCTCAGCTGTAATTAAACAATCAACTGGCTGTAAAGGAATGCTTACATTGCTGGAAGAGAAATAAGAGTCTGAAAGTTCCAGAAAGCTAAGAGCCATAAAGAATGAAAATAAGACATCAATCCTTTGATCCCTTTAGAAAGGGAGGCTTGATTATCTTTTATTTTCCTGAATAGGTAGGGACAATTTAGAGGAAAACAGGCTTTGAAAAAAATAAAGAATGGGGTGTTTGACATTAAAATACTAAATAATATACCCAATAGTAGATTAGATAGGATTTTTTTCCTATTTGGATTAATGAAAGGTTAGGCTAGTAGGAAACAGTTCCTGGGAAAAGCTTAGAGCCTGATCTGGAGTGGAGTATGAATCATAATAAGATATGCCATACTGGGTCAGACCAAGTTCCATCAAGCCCAGTATCCTTTTTCCAATAGTGGCCAATCTAGGTCATACGTACCTAGCAGTCTCCCCAAAAGACAAAGGTTCCTCAATGCTTGATATCCTGGGTTCCTCAATGCTTGATATCCTGGGTTCCTTTTAATAATGGTTTATGGACCTTTCCTCCAGGAACTTGTCCAAACCTTTTTTAAACCCAGCTACACTAACAGCCTTTACTACATCCTCCGGTAACAAATTCCAGAGTTTGATTACACTTTGAGTGAAAAAATATTTTCTCTTATTAATCTTAAATAGTTTACCCTGTAGCTTCATTGCATGTCCCCTAGTCTTTCTATATTCTGATGACATAAACAATCGATCTAAGTTTACCTGTTCCACTCCGTTCATTAATTTATAGACCTCTATCATATTTCCCCTCGGCCGTCTCTTTTCCAGATTGAAGAGCCCTAACCTTTTTAGCCTTTCTTCATAGGAGTATCCTTCCATCCCTTTTACCATTTTGGTGGCTCTTCTCTGTACCTTTTCTAATAACGCTATATCCTTTTTAAGATACGGCGACCAGAACTGCACACAATATTCAAGGTGCGGTCGCACCATTGAACGATACAGAGGCATTATAATATCCTTTGTTTTATTTTCCATTCCTTTCCTTATGATACCTAGCATTCTATTTTCTCTCTTGGCCGCCGCTACACACTGGGCGGAGGGTTTTAACATGTTATCGACGATGAGGCTTAAATCTTTTTCCTGGGTAGTGGTTCCCAATGTGGAACCTTGTATCGTGTACACATAGTTTGGGATGTTCTTTGCTAGGTGCATAACTTTGCACTTGTCCACATTAAATTTCATCTGCCATTTGGATGCCCAGTCTTCAATTTATCAAGATCCTCTTGCAATTTTCCACAATTCTCTTGT